>CM038673.1:688074546-689274546 GCA_021605145.1 Aegilops bicornis | reverse complement strand
TCCCCATTAATGGCCGGCGGTGATCTTGGAATTGGAGACGCACGGGAACGGTGGCGCTGTCGTTGGAGTGTGGGATTTGGGGAAGAGGAGTCGAGGAGCACGGGAATTGACAGGCCCTCTTGACGCTCGCTGTTTTTCTGGCCTTCCTATGAAATAATACCTGGCCTGGGGCCCCGGCCTTCCAGGCCCGGCCTATGGGCCGGGCCTGATTGAAGCATCAGATTTGCTCAAACATTTGGGTTTGCAACTGCCATTCAGTGATGAAGCAGATCTTTCGGAGTTGGTGGATTCCCCAATGCGCATCTCATCTGTTTTCCACAAAACATTCATCGAAGTGAACGAAACAGGAACTGAGGCTGCGGCGGCAACTATTGCTAAAGCAGTCCCGCTACAAGCAAGGCCGCCCTCAGACATGGATTTCATCGCGGATCACCCTTTCCTCTTCCTTATCCGGGAAGACACTTCCGGCGTGGTGCTATTCATCGGTCATGTGGTCAATCCCCTCCTAACACCGTAATGTGTTTGCTCTAAATTTGTGTCTTGTCAGTTGCCTCAGTTGTTACATGTAAGGGGAGGGTTTTGACAGCCAGTCATGTTACCCATGCAATAAATCCAATAAATGTTCTATGCTTTTGATGAATTCTACACTAGTATGTTCTATATTTTTTTTATGGGAATTTTCTGTGTCCACTGGATCAGCTTGACCCAAAATACTAGCTGTGCCACTATCTGTGAGCTGGGGAGGCAGAGCCGGGTCAACACACTCATTTTGACTTTTTTTTCTGGGAAGTACTAATAGATAAAAAACAAGTACTAATAGATACTCCCTCCGTTCCACAATATAAGGCGTTTTTGACACTACACTAGTGTCAACGCTCTTATATTGTGGGACGGAGGGAGTAAAAAACAATTAAGTCAAAGTCAAATAACAGAAGTGGCGGGGCTACCTGGCAGCAAAAGGCGGTGGCCGCTGCCATGGGTTCCTGTACAACAAGACATGTCGGAACTTGCCCTCAAGCCAAGCAATCCAACGGCATTTTGGTACTACCAGCAGCAGATAGTCGAGATCGAAGCCTCCACACCGCTTGTATGGAAACAAGGGGCACAAGGACAAAGGTGTTCACAAATATAAGATCTAATTTTTTTTTATTTAGATGTATATAAACACATTTCAACGTGTTCGTTATCCAAAACATCTTATATTTGTGAACGAAGGAAGTACCCCCTCCGTCTCAAAATAAGTGTCTCTGATTTAGTACAAAGTTGTATTAAATCAGCGACACTTATTTTGGGATGGAGTGAGTACCAAATAAGAGCCTGTTCTGAAGTCCTCCAACTCCAAACTTCTCTAATTCCCAGCCTGAAGGGAGCCCGAACGCCGTAGCTCCGTGAAGCTGAAATCCAAGAAGCTATCGTGGGCTGTAGTTCATTTTTCTGAAGCGAGACATTCCCAGTTGGTGAATCTGGAGTTCGGGTTATTTACGGCCGTAATACCACCGCCCAAAAAAACGTTTCGATCAGCTCCTCCACCTCGATCCCGCACGCACCGCCACACATCTCCCTCTCCCTCGTCCCTCCTCTCGAACCCTCGCGCCCGCCGTTGCCACGCCACACCCGGCTGCCCCGTCGCCGCCAGATCCTCGCCTCCGACTATAGATCCGGGCATCCAAGGCTATTTTCCGCCGGATCCCATCGTTGCCGCCTCCCGTCGCGCCTGCTACAAGAAACTGCGACCCCATGGCTCGGAGCCCCGACGCCATTGACGCCCGAGAGAACCTCGGAGTCAGGAGCAGCACCAAGACGACCGCGCCCCCCTTCTCTTCTTCCCCTTCCCTTCTCTTCTTCCCGAGCCAAGAGCCGCCGTGAAGCTTGCCGAGCCGCCGTGAAGCTTGCCGAGCCGCCGCCTGTCTGCAGTTCCGCCCGAGATGAGCTCCTTCAGCCAGCCCAACGTGCCAACCAGCAGGCCTTCCGCGCCCCAGCTGGGCTGCCAACTCATCCAAGCGCTGGGAGAAGCTGCTGCAGCTCCAGAACGTTTTTTTGTTCGCCACCTGAAGCAAGAAGCGACCCAAGAAGCTGGATATGGGAAGTTTTGGAGAAGCTAGATGGTTTCAGAACAGGCCCTAAGTAGAGGAGCGAGACTCCATACCAATCAGTTGAACGAATGAATCATGAGCTTTGCACGAAAGACACAAGAGAATGAAACCGGAGGCACCAATGAGCCGACAGAGCCTATACCACTGCCTTATTCATTAGTCCAAGCAAGTCGCCCCTAGTCATCACCATGCCAACTGGATAATGCCTACAATTATTTAGGTAACAGAAGGAAGCTAGCAAACTGGACAAATGTAATCCTACAAATCTACTTCCAACTTGACCAGAACATGTCCGTAGAAGATCAACTTCCGCACGGGCGGAGCCTACACCGGTAAGGCGGTAAGCCATTCCACAGCGCAGCAACCCAAATGAGAGCTCAGATACCTGCGAGACAGTCGCTTGTCAAACAGATTTGTACCACTGGCTGATGGTGCAAAAGCCATTAAAGTCAAAAGTTTGTATTGCTTGCGGAACTTATATCAGACCTCCAAAGGTGGAATCAAAACTGGCAGTAAATCAGAAAAGGTTCAAGAAAGAAATATGCCTCATGAGCATATGAGGGATTCATGGTGTTGAAAGCAGATACATCTGCCTTCTGGCTCAAAGGAACATGTTTTTGAAGTGTAAGAAATAGCCGGTTACTAATTAACAAGCTTAAATCAACCAAACCAGAAGCCTTGAGCAAAGGATCATGAATCGTATTATAAACTGATACTTCCTTCGGTCCAGAATAGACACTACTTTTTCGAACACTCTACAACATTAAAGCTATGACAACTGCCAATAGGTCCTCAGAAAGACGAAATCGCCTTTCAAATGACGGTTTTTTTCATTTGGTTGGCCCTTCTGCATCGCTGTTGGACTGCCAACCACCTCGAGCACCATCAGCAGAAAAACCCGGGCACATGTCCTCTTCATGCATAGCATCACCTCGTAGATCTGCCAGATTTGGCTGAGCAATCCTCACTGAGCTGTCCAGCAGTGGTGGCTATCAAGGAAGAAGCAGGTGCACAGAGGACCGCCGCAGGGATTTCTGTGTGGAGCAAGAGGAACAGTGGCGCTTTCTAAGGCGAGAGCACATACATGGACACGGTGTTGGCCAAGATCAAAGTGAAGGCAGATAGATGTCAGCATGCTTTCAACAATAATTTGCATTAACCACAGTGAGAATAGAGCTTTCGTTCCTTGAGGGTGAATTAGCCGCACGTGGCTTTCTTGTATTGAATCAAAACCCTCTTCTTTTCTTAATGAAACATGTGCAGAGTTTTTGCACCTTCGCTCAGAAAAGTAAATCCAAAATTATAACTGCGGTGGAAGCATTTTTTATATAAATCTATTAATATCCATTTGATCCTGTCATCAATTTAAAGATCTATAGTAAGCAAAATTAAAGAACTGGACTAAACGACAACATGCTCTCATGGCAATCACTAGTTCACGAATAGGTATGTATCATAGCTATTCAAAATGAGCATCAATGTGAAAGGGCATAGTTATAAGCGTGCATACGTGAACGAAGTTTGATCTTTGAAGCCAAATGGTTGGTATTGCTAAGTGCTAACTACCAAATATTTACATTAAGGTGACAACTTTCGTATCACAACAGGACCGGATACATCCGAGGAGCTATAGGGAGGAAAGGGAGAGTGTTTCATTGTATCATACATACTGCATAGCAGACAACATTGTCATCTACGTGCAGTTAAAAACATGTGCACAAATTGGGAACGGGAAATGTCCAAAGTCATAAGTCATACGAGGGGCTACAGGGAGGAAACTGCCAAACATGAGAGCAGTAGCACTAGGGAGGAAGCAAACTGGTAGCAAGGCAGCTGGATGGAATGGAGGGTAAGCAAAAGAGTTCATCCAGGAGACAGGATAGGAGGTGGGTGAAAGCAATTGAGGTGAGGAATGGAGCTGCAGGATAAACTCATAACCAAGTGGCAGCCTGCCATAAAAGCATGACGGGAGGTGGGCAACAGCTGACACTGAGCAAAGGGTTGTTGGGAATTAGTACTCACTTGTAATTTGGTTAGTCACAAATGGTTGTAAATGGGACATTTCTGTAACAAAAACAAATAGTAACAGCTATGATCCCTCAACTAAAAATACAAAGATAAGCTTACATTACCTGCTCAACCAATGTTATAAAGTCACCTTATGCATTGCATTGCACAGAAGTTTGGCTTCATCAGGTTCACTGCCGATGCCCATGTCTACAAGCATAAGCCAAACAACCAATGATATTTAGACCAAATATATGATGAGATAACAACAAGATATTTACATAAGACAAAACTGAGAGACGAAAAACACATTTTTAAACATTGGAATAGATAAACACAAAAACAAATCTACTACCTTGCAAAGAATATTTCTGAGAACGGTATATATACTCAGTAATCTCCTAAAACGCATTGTCATGCACATAATATTAGCTGATCAGAAAGAAGAAGTAATCTAGAGTGATTCTTAAGCTTGACCTGTGCTATCTGAAGTTGATAAAAACCAATAAATTTTAAGAACAAAGAAATAATGACAATTCATATTTAAATAACTTTAGCTTGAAAAGATAAAACAAACTCAATTCATTTATCCTCTGGTACAACTAGACGCTGACACTTGCGAGCCTTCAACAAGTGATAGAAATGAACTTTATCTCGTAAAGATCAAACCAAGCCTTCATCATGGAATTAAGTTAGCAAGATCAATATAATAAAAATGGATCAAAGATTGTAACTAGTTTTAAGCCTTTTAAGAACTTGAATGATCTTTGTATTCATGGTTTTAAATTTTTTGTTCATCAAATAAATTTAACATAAAATGCTTGCTACCTCCGACTTAGACCACATAATTTGACAATCATAATAATAGTAATAATAATAATAATATCTTAAACAATATGGCTATCTATTCAAATAACCCATCGAGCAGCAAAAAAAAACAGTAACAAGGATGTAAAAAACTTTTCATCAATCAATTACAGAAAATTACTCGGTTATTAATTACCTGCAGTGTAGACACTTGTGAATGGATGAACCAAACAGTAAAATGTCTGTATGGGAGGCTTGTACACTTCCAATGACTCAAGCTGGACCATGAAAATACCGTGATGTGTCCATATAAACACCACATTATTGTCCTCGCAATACCCGAGCATCATTGGGCCCATTTTCCTTTTATCTATATAAAGAAGCTGCTCCAATTCAATAGTCTTCCCCAGCACCCATGAAACAACACCGTCGCGGTCGATCTTCCTTTTCCACAGCAGGAGGTTGGAGTCTAACAGCTCAAGGATGCCAAGCTCGCCACCGCCCACGCGCATAGCCCGGAAGGAGCGGCTGCCACCGCTACACTTACCCACCGGCAGCTGTATCACGGTCAGGTGTTGTGTATCCAAATCAAACTCAAGGATGGCACCCACCTCCCAATTAGCTGAGCAAAGGGACCAGTAGAGGGAATTCCCAACCAGGGTACTGGAAATGCGCATATCAACTATGACGAGTGTGCTGCTCGTATGCTCCACGGATACCCAGATTGGATCGATGAGGAGCACGAGGACCTCGATGTCGCCAGAGGACCTCGATGTCGGCGGCCGCCGGGTCGATGAGGAGCACGAGGCCGTCGCGGCAGCCGAGGTTGGAGCGGCCGCTGCCGTCGTGGAGGCGCAGGGAGAAGCGCCCGACCGGGACGCGGTCGGGAGCGTCCATGGCGGGGGTGAAGGAGAGGACGTTGGGGTCGCCCGGGGCGGGGTTGTGGGGGTCGGGCTTGCGGGTGACCTCCTCGAAGAAGCCGATCAGCGGAGGCGGGCCGCCGAGGTGGTGCGCGCGGAAGCGGCGCACGAAGCGGCGGTCGGTGACGAGGCGGCGCCAGCGCTTGCAGACGAGCGAGGCGCGCGGGAGGGCGGACGGGAGCGGCGGTAGGCGGACGAGGATCTCCGGCAGGAGGTTCTCATCCTCCAGCGGGGCAGCCACCGCCGGCGCCGGCGCCGGCGAGCCGGGGAGGCCGCCGCAGGTCATCTCGCCCAGCGAACTCCTCTGGAAAACCGATCAGAACAGAGCAAGTCGAGCCGTCATTCCATCTTATGCGAGCGCGGGCCTAGGAGTCGGTTCGAAGGCCCATTAGGCCCACCAACCAGAGACGCGACCAGATCACTGCGTGCAGCGGCTGATCTGATCTGAGCCGTCCACCTCCGCAGCACCCAAACCCTATAAGAAGGAGGCGAGAGCCTCCGCCGCCAATCTTCCACACGCTTCCGCCGCCGCCGCCGACGCTAACCGACCGAGCGCGAGCACCGCTCCGCCGCCGCCGCCGCCGCCGCCATGGTTTGTCCCTCGCCTGTGCTCCTCCCCCGTCCACCTACCTTAGGATGCGATTTCCTGCTAGAGGATCACTTTGCGACTGCGGTAGATGCGCTCGTGTTTACCAATTGTTGCCTCTTTTTCTCTGCGGCTCACGCGCTGGTGCTTGTGGGCTCTCCGTGATGATCACCACCGGTTAGATGTCCGACCCAATCCATTCCACTAAAACATGGGGGCAAAACGAGGCATTTGTCTGAGAGAACACTGGTTGTGTTGTGCTTTTGCCCTGCCATGCTGCTGCTGCTGCTGCTGCTTGAATTCTACCATGTGCTTATTATGTGAGATTAGAGCGCTTTTTTTGGTAGTTCTCTGTGATGATGAACACAGATGACGAGTCTGATGCAATCCATTCAGTTACACCATGTGGACAATCGAGGCATTTGTCTGAGAGAACATTGATTGCTTAGCCATTTCCTTAGCTCATTTTCTCCACTGTTTTTTTGTATAATTGCGTCGCTGGCATGATGGGGAAGACAATTGTTGTCTGATCTATTTGATGATTAAATCCTCCTACTCATTCTGAATGTCTAACCAACTGCAGATCTCTACTTTGCTGAACTAGTTGTGTAGATATCATAGAATAGTTGTTTCCTCTTTGCCTTTGAAATTAACTTCAGTTTGGGAGATGAAATGATCAAGAACAATTGGTCCGTGTTTCTCAAAACCATGTGATGATGTCCAATAAAACACTCGATGCTTCTGATTCTAAAAGCACAGAATTGAATTATATTCTCTCTGTGCACACTGCGTTTTTGTACACTGATGAGCTGTATTTTAACTTAATTTAGTACTGCTCTAGGTTTCTAGTTACTGCGTATGAGATGTGCTTTAGATATGTAAGCTGGTGCACTAGTTTATATCAGGCAGCTGGCCTTTTTTCAAAGATGGAATGGATAGCTCGTTGTGTCAGAAACAAGTCTAATTTAGTTTTTATTTTGTGTTTAGATCGACTATAGTTTGTATTTATGCTCCATTCTGTAATATTGTGAACGTGCTTCATGCAACTTCACATTACATGATACATCTAAAACCCACTGCAGTTGGCCATATTGTGGAGTATTCAGTGATTTTGTTTGGTGTGTTTGACATCCGAACTTTTTGTGTACTTAGCTAACCTAAAACTAAACTTACAGCCATTGTTTGCATGTATTGCCCCGAGCAGACCATCTGCCATTAGTTACTTCTTTCTTACCACGTGATAATATGATTTTGTTATGCAAGTAATGCCGCAATTTCAATTCTTACTGTTTAATGTTTGCTCTTTTAATTATGGGGTCCTATGATGGCATGAAATCTTTGAGACCTGATTATCCTTGTGATGACAACCATAAGCATGTTTCTGAGGACCTAATTGTTTATTGTACCAGTGGCTTTTTGAGTATTTCTTGAACATTTACTGAACTTGTTTCTAGAGCTACTTTTTAGCTATTGCAATGTCATCTGAAACTGTATGCAGTTTCATGCAAGCCCTGTTTTAACCTTAGTTTTGTTGCGAATGCTAAATAGGTGAACGTTCCGAAGACCAAGAAGACCTACTGCAAAAACAAGGAGTGCAAGAAGCACACCCTTCACAAGGTCACTCAATACAAGAAGGGTAAGGACAGCCTGTCTGCCCAGGGAAAGCGTCGTTATGACAGGAAGCAGTCGGGATACGGTGGTCAGACCAAGCCCGTTTTCCACAAGAAGGTACGGCAACATCTTTGCGTGTGACTGTCAATCGATCTGATTTGTCTATCAGTTTCATTGCCATCTACTTATGGTGTGTCTGGTTAGTGTAAAATCAGATAAAGATTAAAGCCAGTTGGGAAATGCTAATTATGTGACCTTTTCTTCAGGCAAAAACCACCAAGAAGATTGTGCTGAAGCTGCAGTGCCAGAGCTGCAAGCACTACTCCCAGCGCGCCATCAAGGTCTGTTTCTTTTTTTCTTGAACTGAACATTTATTTTTTTTGTTCCGTTGTGCTTTGCTCAGCCTGTCTTTATTCCTCTGCAGAGGTGCAAGCATTTTGAGATCGGTGGAGACAAGAAGGGCAAGGGAACATCCCTCTTCTAGATTGCTTTCACCTATCTGTAGTCGTCGTGTTCAAGAACTATTACTACTTGTCGTATTGTTTTGATGTTATGAGTTGAATCAACCAGACCCTGTCATGTATCCAAACCCCTTTATCTGGCATTTGAGCAACGATCGACTTGGCAGAATGCTCTTTTGTAGCTTGAATCCTCTTTTAATCTCAGGCATTGCCGTAACGTGGATATGGATGTCATGTGCCCCGATCAGTACTATAATTCGAGCTTTGCTGACGCTGTTTATATGCTGTTGGAGGACAGAAGGACTTCTAAAATCCTATAGTGTGGACAGTGTCAGCGAGATGATTTGTGATTAATCCTGAGGGAATGAATCCTAAGGCGTGGGCTGTTTATATGCTTGCTGTCTCGGGAGTTTCAGATATGTTAGGTTTTCTTTTGGCGAGTTTTTTATGTCTTTATGTTTGTGTGATTGCATATTATGCGATCATGAATTCTGATGTGTTTGTGCGTTTTCGTCAATTCTTCTATCTCCAATTCTCCATGATGTGTGTATAAACGAGCTGTTGAAGTCGCTATTCGTCTAGCTCCAAAAGGAGCTTCCCTGCAGTGCATGCTTGCCTCCCCTGATTCGCTCTCTGAAAGATCTTCTCATGAAGTGTGACAAGCGGTCTCGTAAAAACCTCGCGAGTGGTGGAACATGATAGTACATGAGCTGCAACCTGCAATATGTTCAACTTAGCTCCTCATCAACGCATTGAGAACATCAAGCAGTCGAGCAACGGATGATTTTCATCTTGTTTTTTTCTTGTGAGATGAGAAATTCTTGTTTCTTTTTTAACAGAACCGATCAGGCCGAGTCAAGCAAGCGAGGAGGAGACCCAGTTTAAGAACATCCTGATCCTGCTATTGATGTAGATTTAGCCACACCAGCACCTGAGCCCGCAACTGCTGCCTCTGTAATCGAGGAATATCCCGTCCCGGATTTGCCCTAAAGTATTATGGGATATCTATTATTACTAGAGTGATACGCGCGCTTGCGCTGCGCCGTTCTTCTGCCAGTGAGTATTTTTTGGGGTTTAGTATGCTGTTCTGGTTGGATGGTCTTTTTCTTTAAATTGTGTGCGGAGGTTGGAGCTTTCTTGTGGGGCGTTCCGTCCTGCTTTTCATTTGCTATTGTAGAAAAAAAAATACACATCTTTCAATTGCTGTCGGTAGGTGTCCTGTGGCTAGTCTGACTTGCATCCAGGGAGCGACAGAACAGGTAGAGCTAAAAAGGCATCACAAACGCCGCGAGTATGCAGGCCCATTCAAAACCGACCAAGGAAACAGAGCTTGAAATCAGGCCTATTGCCACCAATACACCACTGATGCCACCATGCGCTCTCATTTCCAGGGAGCTTACAAACTGTAGGGTTAGTAGCAAACAAAGGCGGACTTTGCTGCCCCTAAGTTTATTTTATCATTATAAAATCTGTTTGTTGTTCTTATTTGTGTCATTTTGGTAAGCTGAGCAGCTGAAAATCAAGTGACATGCCCGATTCATTCAGACATAAAATAACAAGAAACACAGACTGTTTTAAATTTGTGTTTTTGCTCGATATGAGATACATTTATTGTGTGCAATGAGGTACAGAATATTAGTTCAGACAATTATAGATATATTTTATGTGAGCTTGTCCTCATGACCTCATCATAACAAAGATGATATCGGCATGCACAGTAATATGATCAAACATTTCTCCTACCAAATAAACACTCGTCACACTACATAATATAACATGCGCTTCCCTAGAATGGCTGCCGTCCTTCATTTTCTGAACAAAAGATGCAATTTGGTCAAGGATAAACAATAAGTTAACATAGATTTTCTAGGAAGGAGGCATGGTGCCATATAAAAGAACGGAATTCCAAACTTCTATCAGAATCTTCAGAAAATTAACCTAGTAGTATAAAGGGGAATGCTTGCTGTACTCAAGGACATAAACATAAACTGAAGAAGAGGGCACTGCTAAATTCGAACAACCCAAACAGGTTTCCATACAGGATCCAATTGAATAAGCAACTCATTTACACGAATAGACCATAGATGCCTTGGGAGACCGCAAGGAGACCTATTGCCTAGGCCAGCAGAAGATGTATGGAACGCAAGGGGCAGCTGATATGTCTTTAGTTTTACTGTGGCTCTGGCGCGAGGGTTCTTCCTCCCCTGCTCGTGCGATTCAATCCCTAAATTGCAGTCGGATTCCGAGATCCATCCGGTGGGAGAGGCGAATCCCTGGAGAGACGCGTGGTCATCGGGGCATGGTGTTCGTCCTCCGTCCCGGAGGCGCACAGCCGGCCGTGGAGGCGCGACTCTCGACGTGCACAGCTGACGGCGGGAGATGTTGGGGTGGCGCGATGGAGGCAGGCCCGAGGAGAGGATGCGAGACGTGGACCGAGGGAGGAAGAAAGGAGGCGCGAAGGTGTAGGCAGCGTCCACTCCAGCCGACGGCGAGCCCGTCGGTGGCGGGTGGAGGAAATCCTAGCCGCTTGCCTTCTTTCTCTCATATGCAGCTCTAGGGAAAATAAATCACGAGGCCAAGGACGCGAGAAGGAGGCAGCGCAGCATCGGCTGCTTGCGGGTGACTGGGCTAGGGAAGCGGAGAAAAAAGAACGGAATTGGAGCTGCGTTGCGAGGCCTGCGCTACCGACTAACTGTAGCTGGTTGGACCAGGCCGCCCAGCTCTGACCAAGCCAACCGAACCGAGCCGTGCCGGACCACCCGCGTGAAAAGGAAGCAAAATTTAACCTGCAATCTCCCTTAGCGCTCCAATTCGTGGGAGCCTAGTAACTTTACTGATTGGCAACTTGTTTAGTTCCCGCAGAAAGAGATGCGCCAGTGAAGAGAAGCCCATCATCATCTTAGATGTGACCATGGGCCGAGACGTTGGTTCGAAGGCCCATTAGGCCTGCGAACCAGAGGCCGGCCAAATCGGATCAGAACGCCGCTCAGCGGCTGATCCGAGCCGTCCACCCGCCAGGGTTTCCCCTTCCCAGCACCCCACCCCCCTATAAGTACGAGTCGAGAGCCCCCGCCGCCACCAATCCACGGAGATCGGGTCCGTCCACACACTTCCGCCGCCGCCGCCGCCGCCGCGAACCGAAGAGCGAGGCCGACACCGCCGCCTCCGCGATGAGGGCCAAGGTAAGAACTGCGGCCCTTCTTCTACCTTGCCTGCCTGCTGTTAACTGCTTCGCGACCGCGCTAGATCCGTTCATGTGCTAGTGTTTACCGAGCGTTCGTTCCTGCTGTTGCTGCCGCTCGCTCGCGTAATTAGTGGTTCTCTCTGATGATCAACACTGATTAGATGTCCGATCCGATCCATTCCATTCAATCGTGGGGACAAAAATGAGGCAATTATCTGAGAGAACCTGCTATTATAGTTCGAGTAGCCTATTCTTTGAGATTCTAGGATGTAGTTTCTGTTGACTGAATTGATATTTTTTGCGCATGTCTGTTTGTGGTTCTCTGTGATGATGAAAACAGATGACGAGTCCGATGTAATCCATTCTATAAAACCATGTGGACAATCGAGGCATTTGTCTGAGAGAACATTGTTTTCTTTGCCAGTGTGTTTCCTAGATTTGTTCTTTCTTTCGTTCAATTGCGTCGGTTGGCATGATGAGGAAGACAATTGGCGTCTGATCTATTTGATGATAAAATCCTCCTACTCATTCTGAATGTCAACCCGACCGCAGATGTCTTATCATAGTTTTTTCCTATTTTTCTTTGAAATTGACTTTAGTTTGGGAAATGATGAAGAACAATTGGTCCGTGTTTCTGAAAATCACGTGATGATATCCAATGAAACACTCAATGTCCTGATTCCAAAACATATTGTACCTTATGTTCCTTTTCATCTGGAATACATGTTATGTTTGCATCTCCTATAGAGCACATATGTAATTTATGCTCATGATCGGCATGGTCACTGTAATTTGCAGTGGAAGAAGAAGAGGATGAGGAGGCTCAAGAGGAAGCGCCGAAAGATGAGGCAGCGATCCAAGTAGGCGCCTTGGAGGGAGGGGAAGCATCATCTTACATCCTGGCTGCCAGGCACTGAGGGATGACGGCATGGTCTAGTGATTCCTGGCGTGTTTGCTGCTATGGCTGTGGAAGCTGTTTAACCTGTGTTCTGTCCAATTTAGCTGTTTAATTCCTAGTCTGGTTATGTTCCAAGACTGAGTTTTATGTAATGTGGGGATTATATGTGTTTGTGACTGAATTTTATGCACCTATTAATTTTGCAGTACTCTGAAATATGTAGTTCTGACCTGCGTCTCATCTTTTTTTGTGATGCGATGCTGCTATATGTTTCTAAAATTTTAGATGATTAATATCTGTTATGCCTTCTGAATGGTTGAAATGAGCAGTCTATAGTTCCAATATCACATTGTATATTGCAATGCATGTATTAGAACAAATTGCTTCCGATTGTGTAGGACATGCCTGACAGATTTTTCAATTGTGCTTGAAACTAGCGTTGTAAGACTTGCAGCCTTATTGAAACGATGATTTGTGTAAACACCTTAACTCACCATCAACTTGGAGCATTAGGCATTTGGGGCAAATAAGGATGCTCCAATAGCTGCCCTTAATGTAAAATTTGCTCCAAATTTTTCAGGGCTGTCCAAAATATAAAACAGTACTGCAGATTTAAGACTTGGGCTGCTATGCGCATTTCGCCCTTCCAGCCTCTGCACCTGCGAGCATCATCGCCGGCTGATGCCTCCCCCCAACTCTGACGCCCCTCATCCCGTCCCCTCTTACCTGAGTCCGATTTGGTCTTTGTCCCTGCAAGATTCGGCTCCGGCCACACCATGGCCAAGCTGAGCGAGCTCCATGGGGTGGCGGAGCTTTGCCAGCACATCCAGACAAAGGGCTTTGGCTCCGACGCCTTCTCCAATGTCGTCGTCGAGGCCATTGGCTAAGTTGTCGAATGCAATTGCGGTAACCCAGGGCTAGTGCGGATCGGAGCTTCCGTTGTTGTGGGCTGAGCATGTAGGATCGTTTCATAGAGTAGAAATGCATTTCTAGGGTTGCGTGGTGGGGATGTTTCGGTTCCTTTAAAGTGGAAATTTCTCAGTACTATGGCTTGAAACTCTTTAATGGAGTGAATTGAGCTGAATTGCCTGTGTAGGGACCAATTCTGTTGCTGATTGCAGCACGATAGTGCAGTTATTTTGTTTTGCGTTTCCAAATAAAACAAGTTAGCCCTCTTCCAAACTCCTTTGGCATATATTCCCTCTAGTGATCTAAATGATCTTATATTACTCCCTCCGTTCCTAAAGTAAGTCTTTGTAGAGATTTTAATACAAACTACATACAGATGTATGTAGACATAATTTAGAGTGTAGATTCATTCATTTTGCTTTGTATGTAGTCATTTATTGAAATCTCTAGAAAAACTTATATTTAGGGACGAAGGAAGTAGTTTACAGAGGGAGTACAAAGCTAAATGGAAGCCTGATGGCTATTTAGTGGTTTGTGTGGTGGTGCTGCAGAATGTGTTGCTGGAGTTTGTACGGGTCGTGGAGGTGCTGCTGGAATGCGCCGCTGCTAGTCCCGATTGAATTCATCAGTAAAGTTCAGTTCCCAGCTTTCCTATTTCTGAAGAAAGTGTACGAGGCCAAGATGCAGGTGTTAGTTTTCAGAAAGTTCAGACTTTCAGTGTCCCTTTTTCTGAAGAAAGTTACAAAGGAACTCGTCAATTTCATTTGTTATTCGCTGAGATTGTATCCCAGGTCAGTTTGGTGTGTAGTTGTGTGCAATACAAAGAAATTAGAAGAAGACACTCAAATTTAGTATCTACTTTGATTTTATCGGTCATCCCTTTAGATTTGGATTTAGTAGTGGAATTTTGTGAGCAGCCGTTGGTGGAGAAGACACTCAAATTTAGTAGTTGAATTTTGTGATCAGCTGTTGGTGGAGAAGACACTCAAGGAAATCTTGCAAAGTTTAAATTCTATCCATAGGTGGAGAAGAAAGATGTGATGCGGCTGCCCTATTTTTATGGCAGCTGTTGGAGCAATGGTGCCCTATTTAGTGCCCCGTTTTAGGGAAACTTTCGGAGACACTCACTTTCTCGTGCCCTAAAAAACACCTTTTTGTGTCCCAAATTTTACCTCAAGCAAATTTTGGTGCCCTATTATAGGGCAGTTATTGGAGATGCTCTGCTCTCAGCACAACTTGATGTAATAGGTTGGTTGCATGCTTAATTCTTTGTGAATGATTATAGTTGGGAGGCGTGGAACCGGTGAGAGCCTATGACGCGACAAATAAGTGGTTTGCCCCACATAAATGTCATGATGCCCAAACTGAGCTCATTTATAGGTGCTGAAATATTATGGGCCCACACAAAACCATGCAATGTGGCGGGCAGCGGGGCACCTTCATGTCATCAATTCTCAACCGATAAATATCAATCTCTTCCATGCCTCTCAATTCCAAATTCATTTCCTCTAGAAACAATGAGACAATCCATACATCAAGAGAGTAGAAAGTGTGTTCCATACGAGTTGCATAGGCTTGAAAGGCACCGGGAATTATTTTATGGGCCGCGCTAGGCGTTGGCCGGTTTAAGAAATGGAAAAGATTGTTCACCTCCATAGCTGTCAGACTAAGACAAAGAAAGTCACTACGTCTTCTTCACGTGAGCAAAGGAAGTTGCAACAAGCATGTAGTTGCACACGTCTCTCTACAACAGAGGACCTGTTGCAAAAGGCCTCGAACTATGGACTAACTGCAAAAAGCCTCATACCATTATTTTTCTTCCTTCGATCTATGCAACAGGAGCCTTGTTGTGCTTGGCCTTTTGCAACAAGAGAGTTGTTGCAAATCGTTTAAAACCTTTTTTCCTTTTTCTCTATTGTCTATCGTTGCAACATAGGTCATGTTGTAGAATCTTTTTTTTTTTTTGCAAAAATAGAGGTTGTGAGCATAAACTTTTGCAACAAAGGTCTTGTTGTAGTTTTTTTTCTCAACAAAGGTCGACTATGGGTGGGAATAAGAAAAAAGACAGAGCGGTGTGGAGGGTCCACACAGGACATGCGTCCGCACGCTAGAGGTGGCGGATGCCACATGCTGGATAGGCCGGGTGAAGAAAATCATTTCCCCTATTTTACCATGAGGTAGAAAGTTAAAACCATTGACATGTGATCAGTTTATCTCTCTCCCCTCATTAACTGACACGACAATTGCCCCGGATGGAAAGAAACCTTTGAGTTCCCACGGCTATTATAAAAACAAAAAATACATGCTCCACAATCTGCTATCCGGACATCATGACCCCAAATTGTACATAGTAACACCAATTACCTGTGGTTGGATAGTGGTGTCTCTAGGCCAGCAGGGTTGAAGTCCTGATGCAGGATTTTTGGTGCTGCACATTCAGTAGGAAGAGACGTTTCAGTCGACTACGAGGCGTCTTTAGTGACTTCATTAATTTCAAGATGATATACCGGCTTAGTCTTTCCGAGGTGCTCAAAGGGGTAAGGTATGCGTGTATATGTTTATGAGGATGAATATATGCGCATATATATGAGCGCATGCATGTATACTGTGTTAAAAAAAACACCAACACCTGCCCCAAACTCAAGTGATGGGGACACCTCTTCTACCGTTACAGCCCCTGCTACACCTACGACCGTAATCCTACAAGGATCAATGACGCAAGCTCGTACACAACAACTAAATCCACAGAACTGAAGGTTGTGGAGATTGGAGAAGAGGATATGTACATCATGGAAGCAAGACTCATGGACAAGATGGCACGAAGGATGGTGTTGGAAGGACACCAAAGTCACCTTAAAGCACTTGGAGAAATTTCAAAATTAGGTGGCTTATTTTGGTTCGGCCACTTTCTCGTAGTGTGGACTAAACCATGTATGTATTTTAACTCCTTTTTGGTTCAAACGTACTAGACAAAAGGTTTGTGGGCCTCGGAAAAATGCAAAAAATTAAACTAAAGGGAAGTGATGGACGGAAATTGACTGCAATGCTAATGATGGATTGGTGGCCTCAGGTATGAAGGACAGCCGGGCACAATGAAAACCTTAGATTGGAACTGCCGTGGAATGCTTTCATCCACGATAGTTCGAGAGCTCTTGGTCCTCCAAAAGTGTGTGAGAGCAGATGTGATTTTCTTTTTTTTTAAAAAAAGGGGTATGACCCCAGCCTCTGCATCAGAAAGATGCATACGGCTCATATTATTAAAGAACAAAACCAGTCACAAAGTCTTCAAAATCTGAAAGTTTGAAAAGAAAATAGGTTGCTCAAGCGAGCCTAAACATGGAGCCACAACCGGCTGGCAAATAAAATAGGAGCACTACATGCCTATCCTATTACATGACCGCCATCCAAACCGGTTGAAAATAACCCGAGCAACCATCTCCCATCGGGTAGACGCAGATAATAAACGCCTCGCCTCCGTCGGAGTGAGTAGCGACCACATACGGATCAATGCTGTGGCCTCAAGATAACCTGCAAAAAGTGAAAGTTCGTTGCTCGTTAAAAACCAAATCATTTCTGCAGTTCCATACTGCCCATAACAAGGCACACACTCCAACACGAATGTGTCTTGCTAAATCCAAGTTAACCCCATCAAGCCATGTTCCAAATAACATATTGATAGAGGTAGGTGGAGTAATATTAAAAGCAATATGAATCGAACGCCAAAGAATCTTAGCCAGCGGAAAATCTAGAAATAGGTGCCTGATAGTTTCGTTACAATCACAAAAACTAAACCTAGCGTAACCCATCCAATTGCGTTTTGCCAGGTTATCCTTTGTCAAAATGACTTGTTTATGCACAAACCACATAAACACTTTGATTCGCAAAGGTACCTTAACTTTCCAGACGTGCTTCGAGCAAGGAATGACACTAGTATTTATGACATCCAGATACATAGATTTGACCGAGAACCTGCCGTCCTTAGTCAGTTTCCAAAACAATCTATCTGCTTTGAGACAATTTGGACATCCATCGAGCCTTCGTACAAGATGAAGCCAGGCCTCCCAACGATCGCCTACCAGCGTCCTCCGAAAGCTAATATTAAGAGGCGTGGATGTAAAGACAGTTGCAACGTAGGCTTCTCGACGTTGAACAATGTTATCTGAGTAGGATATTGAAGTGCCAGAGGCGTTTCCCCAAGCCACGTATCCTCCCAGAACCTCGTGTTAGCCCCATCACCGACTAAGATTTTTGCCCTGTTAAAGAAGAGTGGCTTGACTCTCATCAACCCTTTCCAAAACGGCTAATCGGGCGACAAATACCACTGAGCCAAAGTTTTAGATGAAGATACTTACTGCAGAATCTGAGCCCAAGTAGCCTCTGTCTCGGACGAAAGTTTAAAAAGCCACTTGCTAAGGAGACATCTATTCTTGATCTCTAGATTTTCAATGCCTAGACCGCCTTGGTCCTTCGGCCTACAGATGATATCCCATTTTGCAAGCCTATACTTTCGTTTCAACTCATCATTCTGCCAAAAGAATCGAGATCGATAAAAGTCTAACCTCTTCCCGACCCCCACGGGACCTCGAAAAGGATAAAAGAAACATGGGCATCTTGTTGAGGACCGAATTAATCAGGATTAATCGACCTCCATATGACATGAGCTTCCCTTTCCAACAGCCCAGTTTCTTTTCAAAACGATCCTCGATGCACTTCCACTCCTTGTTCGTCAGCTTACGATGATGAATGGGTATACCTAAGTATGTAAACGGTAGCGAACCCAACTCACATCCGAACAATTGCTTATACGCCTCCTGGTCCTCAGTAGCTCTTCCAAAGCAAAACAGTTCGCTCTTATGGAAGTTAATCTTGAGTCCAGACAATTGTTCAAATAAGCACAACACAAGCTTCATGTTTCTTGCTTTCGCCAAGTCATGCTCCATAAAGATGATAGTATCATCAGCATACTGCAAAATGGATATACCACCATCAACTAGGTGCGGAACCAAGCCGTAAACCTGCCCCGCATCCTTAGCCCGACCTATTAAAATAGATAACATATCAACCACTATGTTGAATAGAATCGGTGACATGGGATCTCCTTGCCTTAGCCCTTTGTGTGTCTGGAAATAGTGACCTATATCATCATTTACTTTAATCCCTACACTCCCTTTTTGCGTAAAGGACTCAATCTGATGCAGCGGGCCTTGTCAAATCCTTTCATCATAGCGCCTGTTGAAGGAAAGGCCATTTAACTTTATCGTATGCTTTTTCAAAATCCACTTTAAAAACCACACCATCTAGTTTTTTTGAGTGGATGTCATGGAGCGTTTCATGCAAGACAACCACCCCTTCAAGGATATTTCTATCTGGCATGAAAGCGGTCTGGGATGGTTGCACAACTGAATGCGCAATCTGCGTGAGTCGGTTCGTCCCAACCTTGGTGAAAATTTTAAAACTGACATTAAGCAAACAGATAGGCCTGAACTGCTCAATGCGAATAGCCTCTGTCTTCTTAGGAAGAAGAGTTATCGTTCCAAAATTGAGCTTGAACAAATGAAGCTGACCAATGAACAAATCATGAAACATCGGCAACAGGTCACCCTTAATAAAATGCCAGCACTTTTCTTATATGAATCACATATGAACAAAGCGAGTGCAATTGATTTGAGAGTTAAGCTAGGGTTGATTTTACTCATATTGTTGAGAGTGATGGTTGCTCGGGGAACCTTGTTCTTTTCTATAACCAGTCTAATGAAGTGGTGTTGAATTATTCTTCTGAACACTTTATTGATGGAATTGTTATGGGTGGAAATAATGCTTCATGGCGCTTGAGGATTTTATGGACAACCAACTTGGGATCAGAAGCACCTGTCCTGGACATACTTGTGGAACGTAATGTGTCTGGTCCATGGTTAGTTTTTGTGATTTTAATGAGAGATTGGTAGCAAGTGAGAAGGAGGGTGGTAATGTTCGACCTCAACAGTTGATGCATAATTTCAGAGGTTGTGTGGACTTCAATAGATCACTGTTATTGGTGATCAGTTCACCTGGAGCCAAGGTATCACTAAGTAATGAGGCGTGTGCAGATAAATTGCCATATGCATTGGTTCATGAGCACCATGTCCATTCAAACCATTGACCTATTCTCCCTCGTAAGAATTATTCTAAATCTGTTTTTTCCCAACAACCGAAGGCCCGAAAACGGTTTGAAGCCCGTTGGCTGTGTGAAGAAACCGTTAATGCGGTAGTCCAATTGGCTTGGGAGCGAGCAGGCTAGCTAGTGTGGGGCCATCCTTGTCTGACCGTATCAAGGCTGTTCATAAAAATCTACACCAGAGGGATCGGGAGGTTCTGAAAGGCCCAAATAAGAGGATACCAAAGCTAAAAAGAGACCTTCAGAAATGGAGACAAAGTGATCTGACGGGAAGATTAGGGATAAAAAGGATCTTCAAATATTGAGAATCTTCTTTTTTGTAGGCTAGATATTGAGAATCTTCTGTATCAAGAAGAATTGATTTGGTTATAGAGAGGATGAGCTAATTGGTTGCTTCATGGATATCAGAATACATCATTTTTTCGTAAACTTGCTTCAAAGCGGGAAAAGGGAAACTACATTAAGAGGCTACTTGATGATACATGGGTATGGAGAGAAGGTACAAATTATCTCAGTAGTTTGATTACAAGGTACTTTATCGATTTGTTCTCATCACAAGTAGTTTGATTACAAGGTACTTTAGAAACAAACGAGTAGCATCTACATCAGACCGCAGCAACACGTTGTTCAACTAGGATGAAGTTTGCCCCCTAGTTTTTAAATAAGACTTGGCTACACCAGTATGATTAGTCGTGGCGAACCAACATGTGGTTGGATGGTTAGAAGAATAGTAATACCCCTAATCCAGCACGATTTAAGTCTTGGTGCTCGCATATATCTTGGATAGGCGTCTAAGGTGACTTTGTAAAATTTAGATAATACGCCGACTTAGTGTTTTGGAGGTTTTCATAGGATAGGGTGTATGTGTGTGCATTCATAGGGATAAGTATATGCGCGTATATATATGA
Source organism: Aegilops bicornis (assembly GCA_021605145.1). Classification (NCBI taxonomy): domain Eukaryota; kingdom Viridiplantae; phylum Streptophyta; class Magnoliopsida; order Poales; family Poaceae; genus Aegilops; species Aegilops bicornis. The sequence continues at coordinate 689,254,008 of CM038673.1, read as the reverse complement.
GCGCTTGCGTTTATATTGTGTTAAAAACAGTATAATTAATTGTGAATCGTGCTGCGCCAACAGTTGCGCACCAGCGCCATTGCATTAGTCTTTTTTCTAGCAGAACTAGATATTTGCCCGAGCATCGCTACGGGGCATAAATATTATATTACAATACATTATCTCATAATTTACATCTTCATGTTATGTGATTGTGTAAATAAATATTTAACAAATCTTGCCTGTAATTTTATTTTGTAATCACTTGTTGACTTACCAAAGAAAATAAAATTTATTTGATAATTCAATAAAAGATGAGACGATTAAGGCGGTTTTCAAGGAATGATCATCAGGAAAAAAAAGGGAATGTTGGACGAATCACTCCGCCTGGCAGGAAAAGGAATGGTACTCTTTTTTTATTTTATAAAATAAAATAAAATAAAAAACAAGAGAATAAAGTAAAGACTGGTCAAGTTTCTTTTTCCTCCCTTTAGAAAATCAAGTGCAGTGAAATGTTAGCGTGGGCCTAGGCGTTGTTTGGAGGCCCAAAAGGCCCAGAAACCAGAGCAACTAATCGGATCAGAACGCCGTTCACTGGCTGATCCGAGCCGTCCACGCGTCCAACCCCGCTAGGGTTTCCCCCGTCTTCAGCACCCAGCCAGTATAAGTAGGAGGCGAGAGCCCCCGCCGCCAACAATCTACGGAGATCGGGTTCGTCCACGCACTTACGCCGCCGCCACCGTCGCGAACCGGAGAGCGAGGCCGACACCGCCGCCGCGATGAGGGCCAAGGTTCGTACTGCCGCCCGTCGTCTACCTTGCCTGTTGTTAGCTGCTCCGCGACCGTGGTAGATCTGGACATGTGCTAGTGTTTACCGAGCGTTCGTTCCTGCTGTTGCTGCCGCTCGCTTGCGTAGTTAGTGGTTCTCTGTGATGATCAACACTGATTAGATGTCCGATCCAATCCATTCCATTCAACCGTGGGGACAATATGAGGCATTTGTCTGAGAGAACCGCTGCTATTTCGACCAGATTTGCTTCCTCTATTAGATCTACTTACTGCTTCTAGCTATGTTAGCCAGATTTATGTTTATTTTTGCTGTTTTCGTTTGTCCATGGTTCTCTGTGATGATGAAAACAGATGACGAGTCTGATGTAATCCATTCTATTACACCGTGTGGACAATCGAGGCATTTGTCTGAGAGAACGTTGTTTGCTTAGCCATTTCCTTGCTCGTTTTTTCCACTGTTTGTTTGGTATAATTGCGACGGTTGGCATGATGAGGAAGACAAATGGCGTCTGATCTTTTTGATGATAAAATCCTCCTACTCATTCTGAATGACAACCCGACTGCAGATCTAGTTTGTAGATAGGTACTACCTTCTTTAGTAGTTCTCTTTTCGCCATGCCAAATTGGCAGTTTGGAACATGATGAAGAACAATTGGTCCGTGTTTCTGAAAATCACGTGATGATATCCAATGAAACACTCAAATCTTCTGATTCTGAATCACATACTACTTTCTCTTTTCACGTGGAATTATCTCATGTTCCTGCGCATCTAGCACTGTGCAATTTGTACTGATGATCTGCGTTTTTGTGTTAATGTGCAGTGGAAGAAGAAGAGGATGAGGAGGCTCAAGAGGAAGCGCCGAAAGATGAGGCAGCGATCCAAGTAGGCGCCTTGGAGGGAGGGGAAGCATCATCTTACATCCAGGCAGCGAAACTCTGAGGGATGATGGCATTGTCCTAGTGATTCCTTATTTGTTATGCGGTTGTGGCTGTGGAAGTTGCTTTACCTTTGTTTGGTCAAATTTAGCTGTTTAATACTAGTCTGGCTATGTTCCAGGACTGAGTTTTATGTAATGTGAGGATTATATGTGTTTGTGACTGAAATTTATGCACCTATTATCCTTGAGGTACTCCGAATTGTGCCTTTTGGCCTGGCATTTGTTGTGGCAGTTATTTTATCTTTTTGCGGTGTGATGCAGCTCCTTTTCTTTGCTCCTAGATGAACACAGTTGAACCAGTGACACTTTCAGCATTTGTAGCTGCCAGTGAATTGGAGCCTCAGTTGACAACAGAACTTGAATTTTTTTGCTTAATTACCATGTGGTAATTTGATCTTGGACATGGGAATGAATTGGATAAGATTAACAATGGTGGCCGGTTTGAATAAAACACTTAACTTATATGAATATCATGAATCCAAGAACCGACGACAACAATGTATGGTACTCTGCCCTAGTCATGATACTTCTGATACACTTATCTGCTTTCTGCTAGTTATTGTCATTTTCAGCTTCTCTGTATAGCAGTTGGGCTGCCTTAATATATTAAGGAGGAGTAAAAGAAATACTAGTGTCACGGTACACACATTGGGGTTAGGGTGACCCACACCAAGAAATTACAACAATCAGTCCGGCTCCAGAGGCGGGTAGTTTTCTACATCAGATAGCCACCGAGCGGAGCTGGAGTCGATGAAGATGTCTTGCTTGATGAGGTGAAGGATAGCAGCTTCCTGGAGCGAATGGTGGTCGAACACACGGTGGTTCCGTTCCTTCCAGATGTTCAAAGCAGTGTAGATGGCCGCCTTCTTAGTACCTTTCGGAAGGCCTGAAGTCAAGTCGTCCCACCAGTGCTTGATTGAGACAGCGATCTGAGCGTTGGTGGCAAGAATGGGCATGGCAAGGTCGTTTCCCACCAAAGTCCAGATCGTACGAGCAACCGGGCAAGCAAGAATTAGGTGATAGGGCGTCTCATCATCTTATCACAAAGGCTGCAGATGTCATCGTGTGGGGTTCCATGTACAACCAGGTTATTGGCTGTGAGGATACGGCCCCGTAGCCATAGCCACATGAAGAACTTGCACTTGGCTGCCACTGGAACCATCCACATCTTATCAAAATGAGCTGGAGAGATAGAGCCCAGGAACTGACAGTGATATGCCGAGGACGCGGAATAGGATTGGGAGCTGTTCCAGACCCAAGCAATGGAGTCAGAGGCAAGGGGTTCCAGAGTTACCTGTTGCACCCGAGTCCATAGGTCAACAAACTGCTTGAGCTGTGAGATGTCGGAGATCCGATGGAGGCCCAGCAACCATTTCTTGTATGAGACGGCATCAAAGACAGAGAGGTTTTTGCGGGAGCACGGCTTGAAGATGTCCGGAGCAAGGAGACGTGGCACATGTCCATCCAACCATCTATCATTCCAGAAGCTGGCGGAATTTCCATTCCCTATGGTAACCACCGTGGAAGCAGAGAAGAGGGCAAGATCATCCTTGTCACACGAGATCTCAGTGCCCGTCCAGGGCCGGTCCTTGTCAGTCCATTCGTACCACTTCCATCTGAGGCGAAGAGCTCTACTGAACCGATTCAGATCTAGCACTCCAAGGCCTCCCAGCCTCTTGGGGCGGCAAACCGTGCTCCAGTTGACGAGAGCAAGGCCCTTGTCGGCATCCGGCTTAGAACGCCAAAGGAAGTTCCTGCGAAGCTTATCCATTTGCCTAATCGCCCAACCATCCAGTTTGAAAATAGATAGGAGATGAACAGGAATTGCCGAGAGCACCGAGTTTACTAGCTTGAGGCGAGCATCACCAGAGAGCAGCCTGCCTCTCCAAATCTGCAACCTGGAAGCCATCTTGTCCAGGGTTGGTTGAATGTCAGCCCGGGTGATCTTGTTGAAGTGAAGAGGTAGGCCTAGGTACTTGCATGGAAACTGAGCCAGAGGCACGGGGAACTGTTGCAGCTAGGAGGGCAGATCAATGTTCTCGCATGCAATTGGGAAGAAGGCACTCTTTTGCACATTGGCCATAAGTCCGGAGGCAGAGCCAAAAACCCTCAGGATCTCCTTCGTGGTTGCAACTTCCTGCGGAGTTGGAGCGATGAAAAGTGCAGCGTCGTCAGCATAAAGGCTAATCCGCAGCCTGGAGGGGGGCAACCTCAGCGCAGAAAGGGCACCAGCCGAGCCGGCCTTCTCCAGTAGCCAGTGTAGGGGCGCAATTGCCAGAGTGAACAGCATCGGTGACACTGGGTCTCCCTGACAGAGCCCCTTTTGGTGGAAGAATGGAGCACCAAGCTGCCCATTAACCATTATCCGGGAAGAAGCCGAACTCCACATGAGTGCCATAATGTCACACCACCGGGGGCCAAAACCGATCGCAGACATGAGCTCGAACATATATCTCCAGGAAACAGAGTCAAACGCATCAGCAATGTCGAGCTTGAGGAGAAGGGCCGGTTCCTTGCAGCGTTGCAGCATCTTAACCGTGTTCTTGATATACAGGAAGTTGTCGTGGATGCTTCTGCTTTTGATGAATGCACTCTGCGAGTGGGGCACAATCTGATGCAGGAAAGGAGCCAACCGGTTAGCGAGCAGCTTGCACACAATTTTGCCGATGGAGTGCATTAGGCGAATGGGCCTAAAATCCTTGATTTTGATCGCATCAGGCGACTTAGGCAGGAGGGTGATGAAGGCCGAGTTCAGCAGGTTCCAACAGTTGGCCCGGAGACAAAAAAGCTGGTTGATAGCAGCTATGAGATCGCCCCTAATGGTATCCCAACAGCATTTGAAGAAGTCAGCCATGAATCCGTCAGGTCCCGGAGCTTTCCCGGACGGCAAGTCAAACACAACAGCCCTGATTTCCTCCTCCGAAAAATCCACCTCCAGGGCAGAGAGATCATGTCTTCTCTGTATTCGTTCTGCTATTTCACCGACGATGAGTCTGATTTAATCCATTCTATTACACCCATGTGGACGACTGAAGCATTTCTCATGGAACATGCAGGGCAAATTTTTTTTGGGCCTATGGCTGGGTGGAAATAAGCTGCCCCCTAGCTATTCTAGAATCTCAACCTAAATTTTCATTTCATAAGCCTACTAAGTAAGGAAGGGGCAACTTATTTCCACAACCTGTCATAAACTCCAAAAGAACTGCCCCTTAGTCGTTTAACTTTATTATTCCATTTTTGGTTTAATAACTCATATTCTTGAATGTCAAATGCATATATAAGTACTCCCTTTTGTTGTAAAAATCTTGTCACTTCATTTGCCAAATACTAGATTGCAGGACATGTCCTTATTTTCTTTATTATTATTGCTTTTTGTTTGTTCATTTAACAAAACTGATCACACCCAATGAGAATTAAATCCGAACACCCAATACTCTTGTTTCCAACAAATAAAGTACATTGCATTTGGTGTCCTGCCTTGCTCTCTTTACATGTAAATTATATTGTACATTGCGTTTGAAATAATGTGCAGTGGAAGAACAAGAGAATGACGAGGCAGAGGAAGTGCCAAAAGATGAGGCAACGATCAAAGTAGGTGAGCAACAAGGATGCGAAGCTTTGATCAAGTCTAGGTCAATTCCTGATGCCGCGTCCTCTTGAATCCTGATATGTTTTGGTGATTCTGGTTGTGGCAAATGTGTATCTTTTGTAATCACTCACTAAATATCCTGAACTTTAAAAATATAATTTGCCACTACCTTGCTCTCTCAACGAATTGATTGGTTGCGGTCGGCTTGCAAGTCTTTCCTGACACGACAGTTTCTTCAATCATTTGATTGGTTCAAACCACAAATAACGAGGTGTTTCTATCTCTTGTGCCATGTTTACTCACGCACAACGGCTATTCAACAAAAGTATTGCTAGTTAGTTGTCGGATTGCTAATTAGTTATCTCTTATGTTGTTTTTGTTTCTCCATTGCATTTGTGAAGATGCTGGATGCTCCACTAAAGATAACAATCAGTTCACCCTTGCACGCAGTTTGGTCAGGGATTCTCCCATTCTTCGTATGCATGGAATTTGGAGCAGTTAACTAAGATAGTGCAGACTATTCAGATATGTGAATTATATCATTGGCAGTGCAAATGAAAATAGTTTGCCTATCCAGAATTAAATAAGTTTGATTCTACATGGAATTATTATTTACATAAAATACACATGGGCTGAAAAAAATGGAAGGAATCTTTTTAATTGACTTCACATGAGGATGGCAGTCAAGTTAAAGGAGTCATTTATACTTTTCTAGAGTGGCATGGCCTTCTCACTGTGATATGACCCCATGTAATATTAACTAGGTATTGAGATACCGACGATCGAATCTCGGGCAAGTAACATACCGATGACAAAGGAAACAACGTATGTTGTTATGCGGTTTGACCGATAAAGATCTTCGTAGAATATGTAGGAGCCAATATGAGCATCCAGGTTCCGCTGTTGGTTATTGACCGGAGATGAGTCTCGGTCATGTCTACATAGTTCTCAAACCCGTAGGGTCCGCACGCTTAACATTCGGTGACGATCGGTATTATGAGTTTATGTGTTTTGATGTACCGAAGGTTGTTTGGAGTCCTGGATGAGATCAGGGACATGACGAGGAGTCTCGAAATGTTCGAGACATAAAGATCGATATACTGGAAGGCTATATTCGGACATCGAAAAGGTTCTGAGTGGTTCGGGTATTTTTCGGAGTATCGGAGAGTTACGGGAATTCACCGGGGAGTATATGGGCCTTATTGAGCTTTAGGGGAGAGAGAGAGGGGCTGCCTAGGGGGAGGGGTGGCGCCCCTCCTTCCTTCTCTTCTCTCTTCCCCTTCCTTCTCTCCTACTCCTACTACTTGGAAGGGGGCGAATCCTACTCCCGGTGGGAGTAGGACTCCCCAGGGCGCGCCATATTAGAGGGACGGCCCTCCCCCTCCTCCACTCCTTTATATACGGGGGCAGGGGGCATCCTAGAACACACAAGTTGATCATTGATCTCTTAGCCGTGTGCGGTGCCCCCCTCCACCATAATTCACCTCGGTAAGATCGTATCGGTGCTTAGGCGAAGCCCTGCGTCAGTAGCTTCATCATCATCGTCATCGCGCCGCCGTGCTGACGAAACTCTCCCTCGACACTCTGCTGGATCGTGAGTTCGTGGGACGTCACCGAGCTAAATGTGTGCTGAACTCGGAGGTGTCGTACGTTCGGTACTTGGATCGGTCGGATCGTGAAGACGTATGACTACATCAACCGCGTTGTCATAACGCTTCCGCTTTCGGTCTACGAGGATACATGAACAACACTCTCCCGCTCGTTACTATGCATCACCATGATCTTGCGTGTGCATAAGAATTTTTTAAAAATTAGTATGTTCCCCAACAAACCCAAGCGGCAAAAAATACCACAAGTCAAACACTAATAGACATGGTCCATTTTGACCCTCCCAGCCGGAGCGCTCACAGCTCTCACACTCGAGGGAGCTTAGATACTCTAGTGATATAAATACCGGGGTCGTTGATGTTTCGCCTGAAGTTGGTGTTGTCCGAAAATATGCTGCATACATATATTAGAGTACGTGCGGCCAAGCTACAATGATGAACAACTAGTTTTTGTTGTTCAAAATACAAAGCGTGCGGGTCAAATAGAGACTGGTGCATTTATTTCAGGAGATAAACAAACGAGTAATAACACTAATCCTTGTGAAGAAGCTAAGGCTGTACACATACTCCCTTCATTCCAAAATAGATGACTTAACTTTATGCTAACTTTAGTACAAAGTTGAGTCATTTATTTTGAAACGGAGGGAGTAGATGTTTGGAGAAAAGAGTACAATAAGTAAACTATGAAAACTTTCATGTGCATGGCTACGTGAGAGATAGCTGGATGGAGATACTATTATCAAGGGGACCAATTAATTAAAGTTGAGGATCTATGTATTGCATCTAAGTGTTTAGATGGCAGGTGCAATAAATCGTATTTTTGTTCCTATTTTTGCCCTGTAACATGCACCAAAAGGACATGTATGTTTTCTTAAACATAAGAACGAATTAAAGTAACATTTGTATTACTTTCATATTGTGGCACTTTGCCTATTTCTTTCTAGTTGTACAATTCCAGATGTGCTAAAAGCAACTCTAATGGGGCGACCCATTTCGTCCGCGCCCGTCCGTTTGGGTGGTAGCGTCTGAAAAAAAGCGACCCAACGCCCGACAAGCAGACGAGGCGTCCGTTTTTCGTCATGGGCGACCCATTCCAGCCCATTTTGAGTCTGATTTGCGTCGGTAGCGGACACGCATAGCAGACGCTTCGCCTTCTCGACCCGGGCCCGCTGGTCTGTGGCACATTGGCCTCCCTCCACACAAGCAACCCTCGCCCCCGCCTCCTCCGTCATCGATGTCGTTTCCCATTTTTGCCGGCGACTCTTTCGGCTTCCGCCGCCTCCACATCCGCCCAGCAACGCCGCCCCGCTTTGATCGCCCGCCGCCCGTTTTGCCGCGAAACAAGCGGTTCGACCGCCCGCTTCCCCACCGCCTGCCCGTGACCAAGAAGACGCCTCGCCGCCCCCGCCACATACGACCGGCACGCTCGTCGGACTCCGACATGGCAGCTAGTTGGTCTGTGGGCGCCGCGTCTCCCCTCGCCGGCCGTCTCCTTCTTTGACGCCCGCAAGCTGTTCAACAGTTTGCCAAGGTACGAAAATGGACTCCGCCGATGAGTTCTTTTTTTCACAATTTCATTTGCGACCCCGACGATTCGTCGTCCGACAACGAGGAGGAGATATTGGCTGCCGTGTTGGTCCATCACCACCTCAACAACCAGCGGCCGTTGTTCCGTGGCTTTTCCGGGCCACCTTCCGGCGTTGAATCGTAACCGGGAGAGCGGGCATTTCCTTCTCTGGAAGGACTACTTTGATACAACAAACCCGTTGTTCAAACATCACAAATTCCGCCGCCGGTTCCGTATGAGTAGGCATGTTTTCAACCGTATTAGAGAGGGAGTGGTCGGCTATGATGACTACTTCGAGTGCAAAGAGGATACCGTCGACAAGATTGGTTTCTTTTATTCGTTTGCAAAACTATGTGAAACATTTTTATTTTTATTTGGCCTGTAAAACTATACTATTTATTTGAGCGGCTAAACTATTTTGTTTGTTAAATTTTCATTTCATAATATGTTGAATGCAATGTATTGGGCGGCCAGCCGGCCACGCCTACACATATGGGTCGGCGCGTTGGGCGCGCTGCCGACCCATATGGAAAACAGGGCGGAAGCCGGGCGGGCGGCCGACCCAAACAGGCAAAAAGCAGACGAAATCGCCGTCCGTTTGGGTCGGCCCGTTGGAGTTGCTCTAATCTCCCAACTAGTTCCTAGTTGTTACTAATTTTGCGTGTATATGTCATTATAGCTTATTAAGACTAATGGATAAGGATTTTCTTTAAAGGAGAATATATTAATATCAAGTATATACCAATTACGCCCAACCTATGCACCAACAAGACGCGTAAGAACATCCAGAATGGCACGGCCAAAAAAGAAAATAATCAATCACCCGCAGTAGCAGCACTCTTAACATCACCAAAGGCATCACCCGGACTAGAAAGAAGGTTCTCCAAAAGCAATGCCTCCAGAAAGAAAACAATGCACAAGTGTTGTCGTTGCCCGATCAAAGATCATAGGTTTTCACCCTGGAGAAAGACCGCGTTCTCAAAACAATGACTTCAACAAGGCCACTGTCATGCGCAACTAATAAAGGCTAGACCTTGGGTTTTCACCCTGGAAATCACGACTCGGTACTCAAAAGAGCACCACCAACAAAGAAGTCCTCCAATGCTACCGCCCCCACTCGCGGAGGCTACTACTACAAGTCACTTACCACCAGGCTCACAGGAACTCGTGCCCGGTATGGGTGAGAACATACCCCGCAAGCCAATTCTAAACAACTGTCTGTGAAGCAAAGTCTTCATCGCATCCAAGACCCCGCCTTCGCCACTTGCAGGTCCTCCAATCACGCATTCTCCTCATGTGTCGATCCCTTGGAAATCTTGGAGCAGACATGTCCCAAGGTGTCAACAAAAACAGAGGTTCGCGATACCCTAGTGAAGTTGGTTATGCTGATATTGCGGGTGCACACGACGGGCCCTTATCCAACCAAGGTGTCCAAAAAAGCGTCATATATGCTAGTCCTTGTTTTCCTTCGAAGGAAATGTCCGGAACTCACTGATGGCCAGATCAAAGAGGATTGATCACATGTAGAACGGGGACTTCACGCGAAGAGCACGAGGGCCACCGCCTGGCCGAATTATATTAGGAGACATGAGACCCCCCCCCCCCCCGACAACCAGGGTCATCCCCCTGGACCGGCAGTACCGGCCAGGCCCCCTAGCCGTAGCCTCTTTGGATCAACGACCTGACCTCCAGTTCGATATGGGCAGAGACGAGCTCGAGGGATGGTAGCCCCGCACCACGGGCGTGGCCAGATGTGAGCCTACCTCGCCGCTGACAGCGAACTCCAGGCTGGCCACCCGAGCTGGACGACGGAGATTGATGTTTGCTTGAACTACGTCGGTATTTCCTCAAAGAGGAAGGGATGATGCAGCACAACAACGCTAGGTATTTTCCTCAGTGATGAGACCAAGGTTATTGAACCAGTCGGAGAACCACGCAACACTACGTGAACAACACCTGCACACAAATAACAAATACTCGCAACCCGACGTGTTAAAGGGGTTGTCAATCCCTTTCGGGCAACGGCGCCAGAAATTGGCAAACGGACATGAGAAAGTTGTAATAATTTGATAGATCGAACGCCAAATAAAATAAAGTGCAGCAAGGTATTTTTGTATTTTTTGGTTTAATAGATCTGAAAATAAAAGCAAAGAAAAATAGATCGCAAAGGCAAATATAATAGTAAAGAATAGACCCGGGGGCCGTAGATTTCACTAGTGGCTTCTCTCGAGAAAAGTAGCAAACGGTGGGTGAACAAATTACTGTTGTGCAATTGATAGAACTTCAAATAATCATGACGATATCCAGGCAATGATCATTATATAGGCATCACGTCCAAGAGTAGTAGACCGACTCACCTGCATCTACTACTATTACTCCACACATCGACCGCTATCCAGCATGCATCTAGTGTATTAAGTTCATGGAGAAACGGAGTAATGCAATAAGAACGATGACATGATGTAGACAAGATCTATTTATGTAGAAATAGACCCCATCTTGTTATCCTTAATAGCAATGATACATACGTGTCGTTTCCCTTTCTGTCACTGGGATTAAGCACCGTAAGATCAAACCCATTACAAAGCAGCTCTTCCCATAGCAAGATAAATAGATCAAGTTGACCAAACAAAACCCAAATATCGGAGAAGAAATACGAGGCTATAAGTAATCATGCATATAAGAGATTGATACGTCTCCGTCGTATCTACTTTTCAAAACACTTTTGCTCTTGCTTTGGATTCTAACTTGCATGATTTGAATGGAACTAACCCGGACTGAAGCTGTTTTCAGCAGAATTGCCATGGTGTTATTTTTGTGCAGAAACAAAAGTTCTCGGAATGACCTGAAACTTCACGGAGATTATTTTTGGAAATAATAAAAAATACTGGCGAAAGAGTCAAGGTCAGGGGGGCCACACCCTGTCCACGAGGGTGGGGCGCGCCCCCTGCCTCATGGGCCCCCTGGGGCTCCACCGACCTCAACTCCAACTCTATATATTCACGTTCGGGGAGGAAAAAATCAGAGAGAAGGATTCATCGCGTTTTACGATATGGAGCCGCCGCCAAGCCCTAATCTCTCTCGGGAGGGCTGATCTAGAGTTCGTTCGGGGCTCCGGAGAGGGGGATTCGTCGCCGTTGTCATCATCAACCATCCTCCATCACCAATTTCATGATGCTCACCGCCATGCGTGAGTAATTCCATCGTAGGCTTGCTGGACAGCGATGGGTTGGATGAGATTTATCATGCAATCGAGTTAGTTTTGTTAGGGTTTGATCCCTAGTATCCACTATGTTCTGAGATTGATGTTGCTATGACTTTGCTATGCTTAATGCTTGTCACTAGGGCCCGAGTGCCATGATTTCAGATCTGAACCTATTTTTTTTTCATGAGTATATGTGAGTTCTTGATCCTATCTTGCAAGTCTATAGTCACCTACTATGTGTTATGATCCGGAAACCCCGAAGTGACAATAATCGGGACCACTCCCGGTGATGACCATAGTTTGAGGAGTTCATGTATTCACTATGTGTTAATGCTTTGGTCCGGTACTCTATTAAAAGGAGGCCTTAATATCCCTTAGTTTCCAATAGGACCCCGCTGCCACGAGAGGGTAGGACAAAAGATGTCATGCAAGTTCTTCTCCATAAGCACGTATGGCTATATTCGGAATACATGCCTACATTACATTGATGAATTGGAGCTAGTTTTGTGTAACCCTATGTTATAACTGTTGCATGAATAATCGCATCCGACATAATTATCTATCAATGATCCAATGCCTACGAGTTTTTCACATATTGTTCTTCGTTTATTTACTTTTTCGTTGCCAATGTTATAATTACTACAAAACTATCATTGTTACTTTTGCCACTGTTACCGCTACTTCCATACTACTTTGCTACTAAATACTTTGCTGCAAATATTAAGTTATCCAGGTGTGATTGAATTGACAACCCAACTACTAATACTTGAGAATATTCTTTGGCTCCCCTTGTGTCGAATAAATAAATTTGGGTTGAATACTCTACCCTCGAAAACGGTTACGATCCCCTATACTTGTGGGTTAATAGATACGTCTCCAACGTATCTATAATTTTTTATTGTTCCATGCTATTATATATTCTGTTTTGGATGTTTAATGGGCTTTATTATACACTTATATATTATTTTTGGGACTAACCTATTAACCGGAGGCCCAACCCAAATTGCTGTTTTTTGCCTATTTCAGTGTTTCGAAGGAAAATGATATCAAATGGAGTCCAAACGGAATGAAACCTTCAGTAACGTGATTTTCGGAACAAACGTGATTCAGAGGACTTGGAGTGGACGTCAAGCAATCAACGAGGAGGCCACGAGGTAGGGGGCGCGCCTACCACCTGGGCACGCCCTCCATCCTCGTGGGCCCCTCGTAGCTCCACCGACCTACTTATTCCTCCTATATATACCTACGTACCCCGAAAACAAAAGAGACAGAGCCAAAACCCTAATTCCACCGCCGCAACCTTCTGTACCCGTGAGATCCCATCTTGGGGCCTTTTCCGGCGCTCCGCCGGAGGGGGCATGGATCACGGAGGGCTTCTACATCAACACCATAGCCTCTCCGATGATGTCTGAGTAGTTTACCTCAGACCTTCGGGTCCATAATTATTAGCTAGATGGCTTCTTCTCTCTCTTTGGATTTCAATACAAAGTTCTCCTTGATTCTCTTAGATATCTATTTGATGTAACTCTTCTTTTGCGGTGTGTTTGTCGAGGTCCGATGAATTGTGGGTTTATGATCAAGATTATCTATGAACAATATTTGAATCTCCTCTGAATTCTTTTATGTATGATTGGTTATCTTTGCAAGTCTCTTCGAATTATCAGTTTGGTTTGGCCTACTAGATTGATCGTACTTGCAATGGGAGAAGTGCTTAGCTTTGGGTTCAATCTTGCGGTGTCCTTTCCCGGTGACAGGAGGGGCAGCAAAGGCACGTATTGTATTGTTGCCATCGAGGATAAAAAGATGGGGTTTATATCATATTGCATGAGTTTATCCTCTACATCATGTCATCTTGCTTAAAGCGTTACTCTGTTCTTATGAACTTAATACTCTAGATGCATGCCGGATAGCGTTCTATGTGTGGAGTAATAGTAGTAGATGCAGGCAGAGTCGGTCTACTTGTCACGGACGTGATGCCTATATACATGATCATACCTAGATATTCTCATAAATATGCTCAATTCTATCAATTGCTCGTGATGAATTCGTTTACCCACTGTAATACTTATGCTATCTTGAGAGAAGCCACTAGTGAAACCTATGGCCCCCGGGTCTATCTTCCATCATATTAATCTCCCGTCAACAAGTTATTTCTATTACCGTTTATTTTGATTTCTTTACTTTTACTATTTATCATAAAAATAAATATTTATCATGATATAAGGAAATATAAAATAACAACTTTATTATCGTCTCTAGGGCATATTTCCTTCAGTAACTAGTGCCGCAGTCCATGTACGTCACTTCTCACAATCTAGGAGTTTTTTTATAGATTTGTTTTTTCAAAATAGTTCATCTTTTGAACGATGTATCCAAATCCCGAACCGTTTTCACCGTTGAATTTGTCGCCTCAAGATATAAAACTAGACCCCATGTCAATGTTTCAACAAACTTTTTTTATGAAAAAAAGAAAACCAAGAAAAAGTAGGAAACTGAAAGAAAAACAGTAATAAAAACCGAAAAAGGAATAAAAACCGAAGCCCAGAAGCATAGTTTCATTTTAGCCCTTTTTTAGGAAGCACGGGCTTTTCTTTTCCCTTTTTTCGGAGAAGCGTAATGTGTGCTTCTCACGCAAAAGGACAAGCTGTGCTTTTCCCTTTTTTCGAGAAGCATAGTGTGTCGTTCTTACGACAGAAGCACAAGCTGTGCTTTTCCTTTTTTCAAGGAAGCATTGCTTTATTTTTCATTTTTGGGAAGCACAAATATTCTTCTCGTGGAAGCAAGGTTGCATTTCTCACGGAAACAAGGCTGTACTTTTCATGACCGTGTTTATTTTCTAGGAAGCACAACTGCGCTTCTCGGAGAAGCACATGCTGTGCTCCTCGCCCAAATGTGTTGCTTTCTGGAAAAAAAATATGCCAAAATAAAGAGGAAGCCAAGCAAAAGCCCAAAAAACTATATAAAATCCCAAAAAATGTGCAAAAATAAAATATAAAATCCCAAAGATGCGCACAACACGCAACACGTGGCGGTGGCTGGATGCACAAGACACTCTCAGATTCAAGTTTTCTTTTATGGAGCGGTATATCATGGAGCTACCCCCATTTGGCTTGCGTTTTCTATAAGGCCTTTGTACATTGGGAGATGCTAGGGAGGCGCTTAGAAAAATAAACCGAGTTTTTCTGAAGCACCGGTGCCTATTTCTACAAGAGAGACGATTAGTTAAGCGTCTATTCTGTACAAATAAGCACCGGTGCTTAAGAAAAACTTGGTTTATTTATCTAAGCACTTCCTTTAAGCACCTTACATTGTACAAGGCCTAACGGGGCTAAATTTTAAGGAGCGAAGTAGTCCCAAACAGGGCGCTGTGGCCCAAGAAAAGTTGCTCCCCAAAATTCTAATCATCATCTCTTACAAATACACATGGGCCAAAGAGTTAAGGCCCAACTCAACGCATCTCGATCTGAGCCGTCCATCCCTCCTGGTTAGGGTTCCTTCCGACCTCTATAAGTACCACGCGAGAGCCATCCTCGTACACCTCCGCCGCCGACGCAGCAAGCAGATACCGAGACCCAGTCCGCCTGCTGCGCCGACGCCACCTCCGTGATGAGGGCCAAGGTTCGTTCCCGATTCACCTCTACCTTTTGATCCAACTGCTCGATGCGATCTAGTGATTCCCTGCTGTTACTCACCATCTGGCGCGCTCGGTAGTAGTTGTTGCTTGTTTGCTGTTCTCTGTGATGATGAAAACAGATGACGAGTCCGATGCAATCCATTCTATGAACCATGTGGACAATCGAGGCATTTGTCTGAGAGAACATTGGATTTTGTAGATGTAGCGTGTTCTTTTGAGTCTAGAACTCTTGATGTGCTTTATATTGATCAAATTCTTTTTGTTTGTGGTTCTCCGTGATGATCAACACTGATTAGATGTCCGATCCAATCCATTCCATTCAACCGTGGGGACAACACGAGGCATTTGTCTGAGAGAACTCTGATTTTCTTCCAATCTTTTAATTTATGATTGCTGCTGTGTAGATGTAGGATAAGATTAGATTTGCTTGGCCGCCTGTGCCACTCAAGTCAACTGGGCTATTGTTCTCTATGATGATGAAAACAGATGACGAGTCTGATGTAATCCATTCTATGAAACCGTGTGGACAATCGAGGCATTTGTCTGAGAGAATACATGTCAATGCCCCTCTTGCCTTTCGCTTCTTTTTCATTTGCCACAATGTCTGCAGGTGTCTTAATTAGATTTGCTTGACTGCTGCTGTTAGGTACAAAGTTTTTATTGTTGTGTTTGTTCTCTCTGATGATTAAAACAGATGACGAGTCTGATGTAATCCATTCTATTACACCATGTGGACAATCGAGGCATTTGTCTGAGAGAACACTGATTGCTTAGCCATTTCCTTAGCACTGTTTTCCCACTGTTTTTTTGTGTGTAATTGCGTGGTTGGCATGATGAGGAAGACAATTGTTGTCTGACCTATTTGATGATTAAATCCTCCTACTCATTCTGAATGTCAAACCAAATGCAGATCTCTACTTTGCTTAAGAGTTGTTGTTCTTTAGATATCTTAGAATAGTTGTTTCCTATTTGCCTTTGAAATCAGCTCTAGTTTGGGAAATGATGAAGAACAATTGGTCCGTGTTTCTGAAAATCACATGATGATATCGAATGAAACACTCAATCTTCTGATTCTAAATCACATAGAACTATCTTTCCATTTTCATAATGGAATTGTTATGTTTCTATGCATCTCCTAGAGTGCTCATTTTCCCCACTATTTTTTTTTATAATTGCGTTGTTGGCATGATGAGGAAGACAATTTTTGTCTGATCTATTTGATGATAAAATCCTCCTACTCATTCTGAATTCCAAACCGACTGCAGATCTGCTTTGCTGAACTAGTTCTGTAGATATCATAGAATAGTTGTTTCCTCTTTCAATCTATGTTTTTAAGGCGACGCCTTACAGCCTTAGGGAGGGGGGGCGCTTTGGCGCCTAGGTGACGCCTAGGCGGGCGCTTTGGACGCCTAGGCGCCCAAAGTGGTCGATTTTCCAAAGCGGAGGGGGAGCGCTTCGACGCCTAGGCGTCGCCTTAGGGACGCTTTAAAAACATAGCTTTCAATTTCAAATTGACTTCAGTTTGGGAAATGATGAAGAACAATTGGTCCGTGTTTCTGAAAATCATGTGATGATATCCAATGAAACACTCAATCTTCTGATTCCAAGTCACATACTACTATATCTCAGTTTTCATATTGAATTATTGTTACGTTCCTAAGCATTTCCTTACTAATGAACTGTGCGGTTACTTCTTTAATTTGCAGTGGAAGAAGAAGAGGATGAGGAGGCTCAAGAGGAAGCGCCGAAAGATGAGGCAGCGATCCAAGTAGGCGAACAACGAGGAGTAAGCTGAACCTTGTATCATTGCACCAGTCTGTTGGGATGATAGGGCCTTTTGGTTCCTGATATGTCTGGGTTGTTGTGATATTTGGGGGATGCCAACCCTTGTAATATGAGGATAATTATATGCTTTCCTTCAAAACTGGATATTGGGCTTAAGAAATATTATGGTCAATTTTTGATTTGTTGCCCTGCCTGTTCCTTCTTTTCTGGCATGCGTCTGATGTTTTGGTCTCGGTTGAGTTTTATTTCAGTTTGTTTTCTTTTCATTTGCTTCTCGAATGCATGTTTACAACTGGAATTGCTATTAGTACTCGATCGGTCCTCTGCCGCTGTAGTTTCTTTCAGGCGCAGATGGAGAAACAATTCAATATCTTCTCTTATGACTGCCATCCAGTCCTTCATCTTGGATGGCCGATGACAGAACCAAGAGCTTAGCATACAGGTTGCAGCCGACTCTCGCACATGCACCGGAGTTCGAGTGCTTGGGCCAGGATAATCTCGTGCCTACGTGGAATCTTGCCGGGCAAGCTGTCCACTCTCTAGGACACGTACCAAACGTCCTCCGGACAACATCCACACCTTGTGACCAGTAACCAAACCAAACAGCCTCAAGAATCATCATTGTTTGACATGTTTTCACGATGCCGCTCATTCTGAAGCCGCCGTGGTGCTTCAGTGCACCACATTCGCATCAACAACGAGTGATTTTGTCTTCACGCGCTTATAGCAGACAAAAGAGGCTAAAATGTGTTGAACATGCGTTTGGTTAGGATCACAAACACTGTTAATCACGGGTCACAAGATCGTGTGAACCGACTTCTAGAAAGG
Source organism: Aegilops bicornis (assembly GCA_021605145.1). Lineage (NCBI taxonomy): Eukaryota > Viridiplantae > Streptophyta > Magnoliopsida > Poales > Poaceae > Aegilops > Aegilops bicornis. Next base: position 689,236,087 of record CM038673.1, on the reverse strand, counting down.
AAATAGCAAAGGTGATACTATATACTACTTGTGGTAAGGTACTTGAGGTAATAACCTTGCACATGGAGAAGTTATTTTCAAGTCCCTCCCTGCAACTTTGATGGCCCAAGTACTATCGCAATTTATGAATGGCGGTAGGTGACTAATAGTAAAAGATATCAATCTATTACTATTTCATCACTAATTTTCTTGGGTCGATTCTATCATTTTGCTAGGGCTGTCAAAGAGGTCATGCTCAAGGTCAGGGCCTGACATATTTCACACTTGAGTGAAAATATGCTTCAAATCCACGGGCTAGTTTAAAGCTGATGTGACCAAATGTCAATACTAACTCGTGGACAATTTTTAGACAATAGAAGGATCACTAGGATGAAACATTCAATGCACACACCTTATTTTTGTATGTATGTACATACAAATAGCAACCGTGCCACACAATGATACGCTAACCTTGAAACATTTACTTAATTTAAACCACCAACAAGAAGCAACATATATTTTACTCTCTGGTTGCTACTATGTATTAGATGTAGTGTGTGTGCATGTGTTGATAAGAGAAGATTTGCTAGGATGCCCATGAGCCATGACATTCAAGTCAAATCAAACATGCACTGTTTGAGTGCTTGAGGATGCGGCATACCAAACATGCTCAGAGGCATCTGCCTCTCGTTAAATCTTCTGCCACCTCGGTAGGGACTAAGATCCCATGGGGCCGCAAGAACCGTGAGATAATAACGCCGCGTCACTTGGCTATCGTCCTCCCAAGCGCTTCGTCCTACCACAACACGGTCGGCGCAGGGACGAGATCCACCGGCCAAGAGTTGGAGTCCGAGATCCATTTTGTTGCCGGCTTGCCACCCCTTTGAGTTCCGTGGAGCCTGTGGTGCTCGTCGGTGATCGCCATCTAGTCCTTGCATCTTGGATGGCCGATGACAGCACCAAGATCTTAGCATCGAGGTTGCAGCCAATGCTCGCACATGCACCGGAGTTCGGCGCTTGGGCGGGATAATCTCGTTACTGCGTGGAATCTTGCCGGGCAAGATGCCCACTCTCTAGGACACGTACTAAACGTCCTCCGGACAACATCCACACCTTGTGACCAGGAACCAAACCAAACAGCCTCAAGAATCATCATTGTTTGACATGTTTGCCACTCATTCCGAAGCCGCCGTGGTGCTTCAGTGCACCACATTCGCATCAACAACGAGTGATTTTGTCTTCACGCGCTTATAGCAGACAAAAGAGGCTAAAATGTGTTGAACATGCGTTTGGTTAGGATCACAAACACTGTTAATCACGGGTCACAAGATCGTGTGAACCGACTTCTAGAAAGGAAATAACAAAGGTGATACTATATACTACTTGTGGTAAGGTACTTGAGGTAATAACCTTGCACATGGAGAAGTTATTTTCAAGTCCCTCCCTGCAACTTTGATGGCCCAAGTACTATCGCAATTTATGAATGGCGGTAGGTGACTAATAGTAAAAGATATCAATCTATTACTATTTCATCACTAATTTTCTTGGGTCGATTCTATCATTTTGCTAGGGCTGTCAAAGAGGTCATGCTCAAGGTCAGGGCCTGACATATTTCACACTTGAGTGAAAATATGCTTCTGCGTCACGGGCTAGTTTAAAGCTGATGTGACCAAATGTCAATACTAACTCGTGGACAATTTTTAGACAATAGAAGGATCACTAGGATGAAACATTCAATGCACACACCTTATTTTTGTATGTATGTACATACAAATAGCAACCGTGCCACACAATGATACGCTAACCTTGAAACATTTACTTAATTTAAACCACCAACAAGAAGCAACATATATTTTACTCTCTGGTTGCTACTATGTATTAGATGTAGTGTGTGTGCATGTGTTGATAAGAGAAGATTTGCTAGGATGCCCATGAGCCATGACATTCAAGTCAAATCAAACATGCACTGTTTGAGTGCTTGAGGATGCGGCATACCAAACATGCTCAGAGGCATCTGCCTCTCGTTCGTCTTGCCGCCACCTCAGCGGGGACTAAGATCCCAGCGGGGCCGCAAGAACCGGTAGATAGCCAACGCCGCGTCACTTAGCTATCGTCCTCCCAAGCGCTCGTCCTACCACAACACGGTCAGGCGCAAGGACGAGATCCACCGGGCCAAGAGTTGGAGTCCGAGATCCATTTTGTTGCCGGCTTGCCACCCCCTTTGAGTTCCGTGGAGCCTGTGGTGCTCGTCGAGTGACTGCCATCTAGTCCTTGCATCTTGGATGGCCGATGACAGCACCAAGAGCTTAGCATCCAGGTTGCAGCCAATGCTCGCACATGCACCGGAGTTCGAGCGCTTGGGCCAGGATAATCTCGTGCCTGCGTGGAATCTTGTCTGGCAAGCTGTCCACTCTCGAGGACACATACTAAACGTCCTCCAGACAAGATCCACACCTTGTGACCAGTAACCAAACCAAACAGCCTCAAGAATCATCATTGTTGAACATGTTTTCACGATGCCACTCATTCCGAAGCCGTGGTGCTTCGGTGCACCACATTCGCATCAACAAGTGATTTTGTCTTCACACGCTTATAGCAAACAAAAGCGACTAGTGTGTTGAACATCTGTTTGGTTAGGATGGCAAACATTGTTAATCATGGGTCACAAAAATGCACGTGCACGTCGTGTGAACCGACTTCTAGAAAGGAAATAGAAAAGATGATACTATATACTACTTATGGACAAGTACTTGAGGTAATAAGCTTGCACATGGCAAAATTATTTTCTAGTCCCTCCCGGCAACTTTGATGGCTCAAGTACTATCGCAATTTATAAATGGTGGCTGCAACTTTGATGGCTCAAGTACTATCACAATTTATGAATGACGGTAGGTGAATAATAGTAGAAGATATCTATCTATTACTATTTCACTAATTTTCTTCGATGGAACCTATCATTTTGCTAGAGCTGGCAAAGAGGTCATGCTCAAGGCCGGGGCCTCAGATATTTCACACTTGAGTGAAAATATGCTTCAGCGCCACGGGCTAGCTTAAAGCCAATGTGACCAAATATCAATACTAACTCGTGGACACTTTTTAGACAATGGAAGGATCACTAGGATGAAACATTCAATAGCAACCATGCTACACGATGGCATGCTAATCTTGAACATTTACTTAATTTAAACCACTGACAAGAAAGCAACACATATTTTGCTCTGTGGTTGCTACTACTTATTAGATGTAGTGTGTGTGCACGTGTTGATAAGAGAAGATTTGCTAGGCCACCCATGAGCCATGACATTCAAGTCAAATCGTCGGTATTTCTAGGGTTATTTTCTCTATGATGATGAATAGAGTTTAAGAGTCTGATGTAATCTATTATACCAAACCGTGTGGAATAATGAGGCATTTGTTTGGGAGAATACGTATTAAACTTGCCCCAACCTTTATCTCTTTTTTTTAGTCATTATGTGTGCGTATGTGTTTTGCTTGACTACTCCCTCCATTATGTGTGCATATTGGAATCTTGAAAAAGAATTATATTTAGGAACGAAGGAAGTATCAGTGTTAGGTATAAATAGTTGATATTGTTGTGTTCGTTCTCTATAGTGATTAATGTTGGGAAACGTAGCAGAAATTCAAAATTTTCCTACGTGTCACCAAGATCTATCTATGGAGAAACTAGCAACGAGGGGAAGGAGAGTGCATCTACATACCCTTGTAGATCGCTAAGCGGAAGCGTTCAAGAGAACGGGGTTGAAGGAGTCATACTCGTCGTGATCCAAATCACCGGAGATCCTAGTGCCGAACGGACGGCAACTCCGCGTTCAACACACGTACAACCCGGTGGCGTGTCCCATGCCTTGATCCAGCAAGGAGAGAGGAGAGGTTGGGAAGACTCCATCCAGCAGCAGCACGACGGTGTGGTGGTGATGAAGGAGCGTGGCAATCTGCGAGGCTTCGCCAAGCACCATGGAGAGGAGGAGTACTTGGAGAGGGGAGGGCTGCGCCCGAGGGCAAGGTGCAGCTCCCATGCGCCTCCCACTATATATAGGGGTGGAGGGGATTATTTCTTGCCCTCCAAATCCATTGGGGCGTTGGCAAAGGTGGGAGGAAAGAAATCCCATCCTTTCCTTTCCCCATCGATTGTTATCCCCTTTTTAGGGATCTTGATCTTATCCCTTCGGATATGATCTTATTCCTTCTAAGGGGGATCTTGGTGCGCTTGACCAGGGGTGTGGGGCCTTGCCGCACTACCCACGTTCATGTGGGCCCCCATGCAGGTGGGCCCCACTCCGAACCTTCTAGAACCTTCCCGGTACAATACCGAAAAATCCTGAACATTTTCCGGTGGCCAAAATAGGACTTTCCATATATAAATCTTTACCTCCGGACCATTCCGGAACTCCTCGTGACCTCCAGGATCTCATCCGGGACTCCGAACAACATTCGTTAACCACGTATATCTATTCCCTATAACCCTAGCGTCATCGAACCTTAAGTGTGTAGACCCTACGGGTTCGGGAACCATCTTGAACATGACCGAGGCGTTCTCCGGTCAATAACCAACAGCGGGATCTGGATACCCATGTTGGCTCCCACATGTTCCACGATGATCTCATCGGATGAACCACGATGTCAAGGACTCAATCGATCCCATATACAATTCCCTTTGTCTAACGGTATTGTACTTGCCCGAGATTCGATCTTCGGTATACCGATACCTTGTTCAATCTCGTTACCGGCAAGTCTCTTTACTCGTTCCGTAACACATCATCCCGTGATTAACCCCTTGGTCACATTGTGCACATTATGATGATGTCCTACCGAGTGGGCCCAGAGATACCTCTCCGTTTACGAGTGACAAATCGATTTCGATTCGTGCCAACCCAATGCAGACACTTTCGGAGATACCTGTAGTGCACCTTTATAGCCACCCAGTTACGTTGTGACGTTTGGTACACCCAAAGCATTCCTACGGTATCCGGAAGTTGCACAATCTCATGGTCTAAGGAAAAAATACTTGACATTAGAAAAGCTTTAGCATCTGAACTACACAATCTTTGTGCTAGGCTTAGGATTGGGTCTTGTCCATCACATCATTCTCCAAATGATGTGATCCCGTTATCAACGACATCCAATGTCCATGGTCAGGAAACCGTAACCATCTGTTGATCAACGAGCTAGTCAACTAGAGGCTTACTAGGGACATGGTGTTGTCTATGTATCCACACATGTATCTGAATTTCCTATCAATACAATTATAGCATGGATAATAAACGATTATCATGAACAAGGAAATATAATAATAACCAATTTATTATTGCCTCTAGGGCATATTTCCAACAGTCTCCCACTTGCACTAGAGTCAATAATCTAGTTCACATCGCTACGTGATCAACACTCATAGGTCACATCTCCATGTGACCAACATCCAAGAGTTTACTAGTGTCACTAAACTAGTTCACATCATCATGTGATTAAGACTCAATGAGTTACGGGGTTTGATCATGTTTTGCTTGTGAGAGAGGTTTTAGTCAACGGTGCGCAACATTTAGATCCGTATGTACTTCACAAATCTCTATGTCATATTGTAAATGCTGCTTCCACGCTTCACTTGGAGCTATTCCAAATGGTTGCTCCACTATACGTGTCGATTTGCTACTCGAGTCACTCGGATAGGTGTTAAAGCTTGCATCGACGTAACCCTTTACGGCGAACTCTTTATCACCTCCATAATCGAGAAACATGTCCTTATTTACTCCAAGGACAATTTTGATCATTGTCCAATGATCCATTCTGGATCACTCTTGTACCCCTTGCGGACTCATGGCAAGGCACACTTCCAAAGGCGGTACACGACATAACATACTACAAAGCCTATGTACGAAGCATAGGGGCGACCTTCGTCCTTTCTCTCTCTTCTGCCGTGGTCGAGCTTTAACTCTTAACTTCATACCTTACAACTCAGGCAAGAACTCCTTCTTTGACTGATCCATCTTGAACACCTTCAAGACCATGTCAAGGTATGTGCTCATTTGAAAGTACCATTTAGCGTTTTTTTATCTATCCTCATAGATCTTGATGCTCAATGTTCAAGCAGCTTAATTCAGGTTTTCTATTGAAAAACACTTTTCAAATAACCCTATATGCTTTCCAGAAATTCTACATCATTTTCGATCAACAATATGTCATTCACATATACTTATCAGAAATTCTATAGTGCTCCCACTCACTTCTTTGGAAATACAAGTTTCTCACAAACTTTGTATAAACCCAAAATCTTTGATCATCTCATCAAAGCATACATTCCAACTCTGAGATGCTTATTCCAGTCCTTAGAAGGATTGCTGGAGCTTTGCATACTTGTTAGCATCTTTCAGGATTGACAAAACCTTCTGGTTGTATCACATACAACCTTTTCTCAAGTATAACGTCGAGGAAACAATGTTTTGACATCCTATACGCAAGATTTCATCAATCATGCAATAATTGCTAATCCAATTACAACAGACTCTTAGCATCGCTACTGGTGAGAAAGCCTCACCGTAGTCAACTCCTTGAACTTGTCGGAAAACATCTTTAACGACAAGTCAAGCTTTCTTAATGGTGATGCTTACCATCATTGTCTGTCTTCCTTTTAAAATCCATCTTTACTCAACGTCCCACGACCATCAAGTATTTCTTCCAAAGTCATGGATCCTCTCTCGGATGTTATGGCCTTGAGCCATTCGTCGGAATCCGGGCCCACCATCGCTTCTTCATAGCTCAGAGGTTCATTGTTGTCTAGCAACATGACCTTCAAGACAGGATTCTTGTACCACTCGTAAGTAGTACGCATCCTTGTCACCGTCACGAGGTACGGTAGTGACTTGATCCAAAACTTCATGATCACTATCATAAGCTTCTACTTCAATTGGTGTAGGCGCCACAAGAACAACTTCGTGCCCTGCTACACACTTGTTGAAGTGACGGTTCAATAACCTCATCAAGTCTCCACCATCCTCCCACTCAATTCTTTCGAGAGAAACTTTTCTCGGGAAAGGACCTAATTCTAGAAACAATCCTTTTTGCTTCCGGAACTGAGACTGGAGGTATACCCAACCGTTTTGGGTGTCCTATGGAGAAGCATCTTATCCGCTTTGGGTTCGAGCTTATCAACCTGAAACTTTTTCACATAAGCGTCGCAGCCCCAAACTTTTAAGAAACGACAATTTAGGTTTCTCCAAACCATAGTTCAAACGGTGTCGTCTCAACGGAATTACTGTTGGGGAACGTAGTAATTTCAAAAAATTTCCTACGCACACGCAAGATCATGGTGATGCATAGCAACGAGAGGGGAGAGTGTGTCCACGTACCCTCGTAGACCGAAAGCGGAAGCGTTATGACAACGCGGTTGATGTAGTCGTACGTCTTCACGATCCGACCGATCCAAGTACCGAACGTACGGCACCTCCGTGTTCTGCACACATTCAGCTCGATGACGATCCCCGGACTCCGATCCAGCAGGGTGTCAGGGATGAGTTCCGTCAGCACGACGGCGTGGTGACGATGATGATGCTCTACCGGCGCAGGGCTTCGCCTAAACTCCGCGACGATATGACCGAGGTGGAATATGGTGGAGGGGGGCACCGCACACGGCTAAGGAACGATCCATAGATCAACTTGTGTGTTCTAGGGTGCCCCCCTGCCCCCGTATATAAAGGAGCAAGGGGGGGTGCGGCCGGCCCTAGGAGGAGGCGCGCCGGAGGAGTCCTACTCCCACCGGGAGTAGGACTCCCCTTTTTTTCCTAGTTGGATTAGGACTTGGGGGGAGGGAAAGAGAAAGGGGCGCCACCCCTTCCTTGTCCTATTCGGACTAGGGGAGGGCGCGCCTGCCGGCCGCCCTCCTCTTCTCCCTCATGGCCCAATAAGGCCCATTAACCCCCGGGAGGGTTCCGGTAAAATCCCGATTTCACCCGGAACTATTCCGAAGTCCAAACATAGGCTTCCAATATATCAATCTTTATGTCTCGACCATTTCGAGACTCCTCGTCATGTCCGTGATCACATCCGGGACTCCGAACAAACTTCGGTACATCAAAACTCATAAATCTGTCATCGTAACGTTAAGCGTGCGGACCCTACGGGTTCGAGAACTATGTAGACGTGACCTAGAACTATTCTCGCCAATAACCAATAGTGGAACCTGGATGTTTATATTGGTTCCTACATTTTCTCTGAAGATCTTTATCGGTCAAACCGCATAACAACATACGTTGTTCCCTTTGTCATCGGTATGTTACTTGCCCGAGATTCGATCGTCGGTATCCAATACCTAGTTTAATCTCACATTCTTGGCAAGTCTCTTTACTCGTTCCATAATACATCATTTCATAACTAACTCATTAGTTACAATGCTTGCAAGGCTTAGGTGATGAGTATTACCGAGAAGGCCCAGAGATACCTCTCCGACAATCGGAGTGAAAAAACCTAATCTCAATTATGCCAACTCAACATATACTTTTGGAGACACCTGTAGAGTACCTTTATAATCACCCGATTACGTTGTGACGTTTGGTAGCACACAAAGTGTTCCGCCGTAAACGGAGTTGCATAATCTCATAGTTGCAGGAACTTTGTATAAGTCATGAAGAAAGCAATAGCAACATACTAAACGATCAAGTGCTAAGCTAACGAAATGGGTCAAGTCAATCACATCATTCTCCTAATGATGTGATCCCATTAATCAAATGACAACACATGTCTATGGTTAGGAAACACAACCATCTTTGATCAATGAGCTAGTCAAGTAGATGCATACTAGTGACATTATGTTTGTCTATGTATTCACACATGTATCATGTTTCCGGTTAATACAATTCTAGCATGAATAATAAACATTTATCATGATATGAGGAAATAAATAATAACTTTATTATTGCCTCTAGGGCATATTTCCTCCAGTCTCCCACTTGCACTAGAGTCAATAATCTAGATTACACAAGAATGATTCTAACACCCATGGAGTCTTGGTGCCGATCATGTTTTGCTCGTGAGAGAGGCTTAGTCAACGGGTCTGCAATATTCAGATCCGTATGTATCTTGCAAATCTCTATGTCTCCCACTTGGACTTGGTCCCGAATGGAATTGAAGCGTCTCTTGATGTGCTTGGTCCTCTTGTGAAATCTGGATTCCTTTGCCAAGGCAATTGCACCAAGATTGTCACGAGAAGATCTTCATTGGTCCCGATGCACTAGGTATAACACCTAGATCGGAAATGAACTCCTTCATCCAGACTCCTTCATTTGCTGCTTCCGAAGCAGCTATGTACTCCGCTTCACATGTAGATCCCGCCACGACGCTTTGTTTAGAACTGCACCAACTTACAGCTCCACCGTTTAATAAAAATACGTATCCGGTTTGCGATTTAGAATCGTCCGGATCGGTGTCAAAGCTTGCATCGACGTAACCCTTTACGACAAGCTCTTTGTCACCTCCATAAGCGAGAAACATATCCTTAGTCCTTTTCAGGTATTTCAGGATATTCTTGACCGCTGTCGATGATCCACTCTGGATTACTTTGGTACCTCCTCGCTAAGCTAATAGAAAGGCACACATCAGGTGCGGTACGACATTGCATACATGATAGAGCCTATGGCTGAAGCATAGGGAACTCCTTTCATTTTCTCTCTATCTTCTGCAGTGGTCGGGCATTGAGTCTGACTCAATCTTACACCTTGTAATACAGGCAAAAACCCTTTCTTTGCCTGATCCATATTGAACTTTTTCAAGACTTTATCAAGGTATGTGCATTGTGAAAGTCCAATCAAGCGTCTTGATCTATCTCTATAGATCTTGATGCCCAATATGTAAGCAGCTTCACCGAGGTCCTTCATTGAAAAACTTTTATTCAAGTATCCTTTTATGCTATCCAGAAATTCTATTTCATTTCCAATCAACAATATGTCGTCCACACATAATATTAGAAATGCTTCTGAGCTCCCACTCACTTTCTTGTAAATCAAAGCTTCTCCAAAAGTGCATATAAAACCATATGCTTTGATCACACTATCGGGCGTTTATTCCAACTCCGAGAGGCTTGCACCAGACCATAGATTGATCGTTGGAGCTTGCACACTTTGTTAGCTCCCTTAGGATCGACAAAACCTTCCGGTTGCATCATATACAACTCTTCTTCCAGAAATCCATTCAGAAATGTAGTTTTGACATCCATCTGCCATATTTCATAATCATAAAATGCGGCAATTGCTAACATGATTCGGACAGACTTAAGCATCGCTTCTGGTGAGAAGGTCTCATCGTAGTCAACTCCTTGAACTTGTCGAAAACCTTTTGCAACAAGTCGAGCTTTGTATGTGATAACATTCTTGTCGTCGTCAGTCTTCTTCTTGAAAATCCATTTATTCTCTATTGCTTGCCGACCATCAGGCAAGTCAACCAAAGTCCACACTTTGTTCTCATACATGGATCCCATCTCAGATTTCATGGATTCAAGCCATTTTGCGGAATCTGGGCTCACCATCGCTTCTTCAAAGTTCGTAGGTTCACCATGATCTAGTAGCATGACTTCCAGAATAGGATTACCGTACCACTCTGGTGCGGATTTTACTCTGGTTGATCTACGAAGTTCAGTAACAACTTGATCTGAAGTTTCATGATCATCATCATTAACTTCCTCACTAACTGGTGTAGGTGTCACAGGAACCGATTTATGTGATGAACTACTTTCCAATAAGGGAGCTGGTACTGTTACCTCATCAAGTTCTACTTTCCTCCCACTCACTTTTTCGAGAGAAACTCCTTCTCTAGAAAGGATCCATTCTTGGCAACGAATGTCTTGCCTTGGATTTGTGATAGAAGGTGTACCCAATTGTCTCCTTTGGGTATCCTATGAAGACACATTTTTACGATTTGGGTTCAAGCTTATCAGGTTGAAGCTTTTTCACATAAGCATCGCAACCCCAAACTTTCGAAGCGACAACTTTGGTTTCTTGCCAAACCATAGTTCATAAGGTGTCGTCTCAACGGATTTTGATGGTGCCCTATTTAACGTGAATGCGGCCGTCTCTAAAGCATAACCCCAAAGCGATAGCGGTAAATCGGTAAGAGACATCATAGATCACACCATATCTAGTAAAATCACGATTACGACGTTCGGACACACCATTACGCTGTGGTGTTCCAAGTGGCGTGAGTTGCTGAAACTATTCCGCATTGTTTCAAATGTAGACCAAAGTCGTAACTCAAATATTCGCCTCCACGATCAGATCGTAGAAACTTTATTTTCTTGTTATGATGATTTTCAACTTCACTCTGAAATTCTTTGAACTTTTCAAATGTTTCAGATTTATGCTTCATTAAGTAGATATACCCGTATCTGCTTAAATCATCTGTGAAGGTGAGAAAATAACGATATCCGCCACGAGCTTCAACATTCATCGGACCACATACATCTGTATGTATGATTTCCAACAAATCTGTTGCTCTCTCCATAGAACCGGAGAACGGTGTTTTAGTCATCTTGCCCATGAGGCACGGTTCGCAAGTACCAAGTGATTCATAATCAAGTGGTTCCAAAAGTCCATCTGTATGGAGTTTCTTCATGCGCTTTACACCGATATGACCTAAACGGCAGTGCCACAAATAAGTTGCACTATCATTATCAACTCTGCATCTTTTGGCTTCGACATTATGAATATGTGTATCACTACTGTCGAGATTTAATAAGAATAGACCACTCTTCAAGGGTGCATGACCATAAAAGATATTACTCATATAAATAGAACAACCATTATTCTCTGATTTAAATGAATAACCGTCTCGCATCAAACAAGATCCAGATATAATGTTCATGCTCAACGCTGGCACCAAATAACAATTATTTAGGTCTAAAACTAATCCCGAAGGTAGATGTAGAGGTAGCATGCCGACCGCGATCACATTGACTTTGGAACCATTTCCCGCGCGCATCGTCACCTCGTCCTTGGCCAGTGCTCGCTTATTCCGTAGTCCCTGTTTCGAGTTGCAAATATTAGCAACAGAACCAGTATCAAATACCCAGGTGCTACTGCGAGCTCTAGTAAGGTACACATCAATAACATGTATATCACATATACCTTTGTTCACCTTGCCATCCTTCTTATCCGCCAAATACTTGGGGCAGTTCCGCTTCCAAAGGACCAGCTTGCTTGCGGTAGAAGCACTTTCAGTTTCAGGCTTAGGTCCAGACTTGGGTTTCTTCTCTTGAGCAGCAACTTGCTTGCTGTTCTTCTTAAAGTTAAGCTTCTTCTTCCCTTTGCCCTTTTTCTTGAAACTAGTGGTCTTGTTGACCATCAACACTTGATGCTCCTTCTTGATTTCTACCTCCGCAGCTTTTAGCATTGCGAAGAGCTCGGGAAGTGTCTTGTTCATCCCTTGCATATTATAGTTCATCACGAAGCTCTTGTAGCTTGGTGGCAGTGATTGGAGAATTCTGTCAATGACACTATCATCCGGAAGATTAACTCCCAGTTGAATCAAGTGATTATTATACCCAGACATTATGAGTATATGCTCACTGACAAAACTATTCTCCTCCATCTTGCAGCTATAGAACTTATTGGAGACTTCATATCTCTCAATCCGGGCATTTGCTTGAAATATTAACTTCAACTCCTGGAACATCTCATATGCTCCATGACGTTCAAAACGTCGTTGAAGACCCGGTTCTAAGCCGTAAAGCATGGCACACCTTGAACTATAGAGTAGTCATCGACTTTGCTCGCGGACATTCACAACTTCACGGCGTTGCTCTGCGAGCTGGCACCCGCCGGTGCTTCCGGGGCGTAATTCTTACGTGCAGCAATGAGGACAATCCTCAAATTACGGACACAGTCCGTGTAATTGCTACCATCATCTTTCAACTTTGCTTTCTCAAGGAACGCATTAAAATTCAACGGAACAACGACGAGCCATCTATCTACAACAAACATAGATAAGCAAAATACTATCAGGTGCTAAGTTCATGATAAATTTAAGTTCAATTAATCATATTATTTAAGAACTCCCACTTAGACAGACATTTCTCTAGTCATCTAAGTGAACACGTGATCCAAATCAACTAAACCATAACCGATCATCACGTGAGATGGAGTAATCAATGGTGAACATCACTATATTGATCATATCTACTATATGATTCACGCTCGACCTTTCGGTCTCCGTGCTCCGAGGCCATATCTGCATATGCTAGGCTCGTCAATTTTAACCTGAGTATTCTGCGTGTGCAAAACTGGCTTGCACCCGTTGTAGATGGACGTAGAGCTTATCACACCCGATCATCACGTGGTGTCTGGGCACTCTGAACTTTTGGCAACGGTGCATACTCGGAGAACACTTCTTGATAATTTTTAGTGAGAGATCATCTTAAAATTCTACCGTCAATCAAAGCAAGATAAGATGCATAAAGGATAAACATCACATGCAATCATTATAAGTGATATGATATGGCCATCATCATCTTGTGCTTGTGATCTCCATCTCGAAGCACCATCATGATCACCATCGTCACCGGTAGCGACACCTTGATCTCCATCGTAGCATCGTTGTCGTCTCGCCAACTATTGCTTCTCGACTATCGCTACCGCTTAGTGATAAAGTAAAGCAATTACATGGCGTTGCATTTCATACAATAAGCGACAACCATATGGCTCCTGCGCGATTGCGATAACTTCGGTTACAAAACATGATCATCTCATACAATAAAATTTAGCATCACGTCTTAACCATATCATATCACAACATGCCTGCAAAAACAAGTTAGGCGTCCTCTACTTTGTTGTTGCAAGTTTTACGTGGCTGCTACGGGCTGAGCAAGAACCGTTCTTACCTACGCATCAAAACCACAGCGATAGTTTGTCAAGTTGGTGCTGTATTAACCTTCGCAAGGACGAGGCGTAGCCACTTTCGGTTACGCCTAAAGTGAGAGAGAGACACCCGCCGGTCACCTTTAAGCAACGAGTGCTCGCATAGCGGTGAACGAGTCTCAGCGTAAGCGTCTGGCGTAATGTCGGCCCGGGCCGCTTCATCTCACAATACCGCTGAACCAAAGTATGACATGCTGGTAAGCAGTATGACTTGTATCACCCACAACTCACTTGTGTTCTACTCGTGCATATAACATCAACGCATAAAACCTGGTTCGGATGCCACTGTTGGGGAACGTAGTAATTTCAAAAAATTTCCTACGCACACGCAAGATCATGGTGATGCATAGCAACGAGAGGGGAGAGTGTGTCCACGTACCCTCGTAGACCGAAAGCGGAAGCGTTATGACAACACGGTTGATGTACGACACCTCCGTGTTCTGCACACGTTCAGCTCGATGACGATCCCCGAACTCCGATCCAGCAGGGTGTCGGGGATGAGTTCCGTCAGCACGACGGCGTGGTGACGATGATGATGCTCTACCGGCGCAGGGCTTCGCCTAAACTCCGCGACGATATGACCAAGGTGGAATATGGTGGAGGGGGCACCGCACATGGCTAAGGAACGATCCGTAGATCAACTTGTGTGTTCTAGGGTGCCCCCTGCGTATATAAAGGAGCAAGGGGGTGCGGCCGGCCCTAGGAGGAGGCGCCACGGAGGAGTCCTACTCCCCTTTTCCTAGTTGGATTAGGACTTGGGGGAGGGAAAGAGGAAAGGCGCCGCTTCCTTCCTTGTCCTATTCGGACTAGGGGAGGGCGCGCGGCCTGCCCTGGCCGGCCCTCCTCTTCTCCCTCATGACCCACTAAGGCCCATTAACCCCCGGGAGGGTTCCGGTAACCCCCCGGTGTTCCGGTAATTAAAATCCCGATTTCACCCGGGAACTATTCCGAAGTCCAAACATAGGCTTCCAATATATCAATCTTTATGTCTCGACCATTTCGAGACTCCTCGTCATGTCCGTGATCACATCCGGGACTCCGAACAAACTTCGGTACATCAAAACTCATAAAACTGTCATCGTAACGTTAAGCGTGCGGACCCTACGGGTTCGAGAACTATGTAGACATGACCTAGAACTATTCTCGGCCAATAACCAATAGTGGAACCTGGATGTTTATATTGGTTCCTACATTTTCTATGAAGATCTTTATCGGTTAAACCGCATAACAACATACATTGTTCCCTTTGTCATCGGTATGTTACTTGCGTGAGATTCGATCGTCGGTATCCAATACCTAGTTTAATCTCGTTACTGGCAAGTCTCTTTACTCGTTCCGTAATACATCATTTCATAACTAACTCATTAGTTACAATGCTTGCAAGGCTTAGGTGATGAGTATTACCGAGAAGGCCCAGAGATACCTCTCCGACAATCGGAGTGACAAAACCTAATCTCGAATTATGCCAACTCAACATATACTTTTGGAGACACACATAGAGTACCTTTATAATCACCCAGTTACGTTGTGACATTTGGTAGCACACAAAGTGTTCCTCCGGTAAACGGGAGTTGCATAATCTCATAGTTGCAGGAACTTTGTATAAGTCATGAAGAAAGCAATAGCAACATACTAAACAATCAAGTGCTAAGCTAACGGAATGGGTCAAGTCAATCACATCATTCTCCTAATGATGTGATCCCATTAATCAAATGACAACACATGTCTATGGTTAGGAAACACAACCATCTTTGATCAATGAGCTAGTCAAGTAGAGGCACACTAGTGACATTATGTTTGTCTATGTATTCACACATGTATCATGTTTCCGGTTAATACAATTCTAGCATGAATAATAAACATTCATCATGATATGAGGAAATAAATAATAACTTTATTATTGCCTCTAGGGCATATTTCCTTCAATTACATGGTGCCCTATTAAAGTGAGTGTGGTTGTCTCTAATGCCTAACCCATGAACGATAGTGGTAATTCGATGAGAGACATCATGGTACGCATCATATCCAATAGGGTGCAACTATGATGTTTGGACACCATCACACTATGGTGTTCCAGGCGGTATTTATTGTGAAACAATTTCCACAATGTCTTAATTGCGTGCCAAAGCTCGTAACTCAGATACTCATCTCTATGATCATATCATAGACATTTTATCCTCTTGTCACGATGATCTTAAACTTCACTCTGAAATTACTTGAACCATTCAATAATTCAGACTTGTGTTTCATCAAGTAAATACACTCAATATCTACTCAAATCATCCATGAAGTAAGAACATAACGATACTCACTGCATGCCTCAGCACTCATTGGACTGCACACATCAAAATGTGTTACTTCCAACAAGTTGCTATCTTGTTCCATCTTACTGAAACCGAGGCTTTTTCAGTCATTTTGCGATTGTGGTATGATTTGCATATCTCAAGTGATTCAAAATCAAGTGAGTCCAAACGATCCATCTGCATGGAGTTTCTTCATGCGTATACACCAATAGACATGGTTCGCATGTCTCAAACTTTTCAAAAACGAGTGAGTCCAAAGATCCATCAACATGGAGCTTCTTCATGCGTTTTATACCAATATGACTTACATGGCAGTGCCACAAGTAAGTGGTACCATCATTACTATCTTATATCTTTTGGCATGAAAATGTGTATTACTATGATCAATATTCAATAAACCATTCCTTTAGGTGCAAGACCATTGAAGGTATTATTCAAATAAATAGAGTAACCATTATTCTCCTTAAATGAATAACCGTATTGCGATAGACATAATCCAATCATGTCTATGCTCAACGCAAACACCAAATGACAATTATTCTAGTTTAATATTAATCTTGATGGTAGAGGGAGTGCGATGTTTGATCACATCAAACTTGGAAACACTTCCAACACATATCGTCGACTCACCTTTAGATAGTCTCCGTTTATTCTGTAGCCTTTTATTTCGAGTTACTAACACTTAGCAAACGAACCGGTATCTAATACCCTGGTGCTACTAGGAGTACTAGTAAAGTACACAATAACTTAATGTATATCCAATATACTTCTATCGACCTTGCCAGCCTTCTCATCTACCAAGTATCTAGGGTAATTCTGCTCCAGTGGCTGTTCCCCTTATTACAAAAGCACTTAGTCTCGGGTTTGGGTTCAACCTTGGGTTTCTTCATTAGAGCAGCAGCTGATTTGTTGTTTCATGAAGTATCCCTTATTGCCCTTGCCCTTCTTGAAACTAGTGGTTTCACCAACCATCAACAATTGATGCTCCTTCTTGATTCCTACTTTCGCGGTGTCAAACATCGCGAATATCTCAAGGATCATCATATTTATCCCTGATTTGTTATAGTTCATCACGAAGCTCTAGCAGCTTGGTGGCAATGACTTTGGAGAAACATCACTATCTATGGAAGATCAACTCCCACTCGATTCAAGTGATTGTTGCACTCAGACAATCTGAGCACAAGCTCAACGATTGAGCTTTTCTCCCTTAGTTTGCAGGCTAAGAAAATCATCGGAGGTCTTATACCTCTTGACGTGGGCACGAGCCTGAAATCCCAATTTCAGCCCTCGAAACATCTCATATGTTTCGCGACGTTTTGAAAAAACGTCTTTGGTGCCTCAACTGTAAACCGTTTAACTGAACTATCACGTAGTTATCAAAATGTGTATGTCCGATGTTCGCAACATCCATAGACGACGTTTGGGGTTCAGCACACTGAGCAGTGCATTAAGGACATAAGCTTTTTTATGTCCGCATAATCGCTACTGTCAACTTTCAACTATATTTTCTCTAGGAACATATCTAAACAGTGGAACTAAAGCGCGAGCTTACGACATAATTTGCAAAGATCTTTTGACTATGTTCAGGGATAATTAAGTTCATCTAATGAACTCCCACTTAGATAGACATCCTCTAGTCATCTAAGTGATTACATGATCCGAGTCAACTAGGCCGTGTCCGATCATCACGTGAAACGGACTAGTCATCATCGGTGAACATCTTCATGTTGATCGTATCCTCCATACGACTCATGCTCGACCTTTCATGTTGATCTAATGAACTCCCACTTAGAAGGATCACTAGGATGAAACATTCAATGCACACACCTTATTTTTGTATGTATGTACATACAAATAGCAACCGTGCCACACAATGATACGCTAACCTTGAAACATTTACTTAATTTAAACCACCAACAAGAAGCAACATATATTTTACTCTCTGGTTGCTACTATGTATTAGATGTAGTGTGTGTGCATGTGTTGATAAGAGAAGATTTGCTAGGATGCCCATGAGCCATGACATTCAAGTCAAATCAAACATGCACTGTTTGAGTGCTTGAGGATGCGACATACCAAACATGCTCAGAGGCATCCGCCTCGCTCGTCTTGACGCCACCTCAGCGGGGACTAAGATCCTAGCGGGGCCGCAAGAACCGGTAGATAGCCAACGCCGCGTCACTTAGCTATCGTCCTCCCAAGCGCTCGTCCTACCACAACACAGTCAGGCGCAAGGACGAGATCCACCGGGCCAAGAGTTGGAGTCCGAGATCCATTTTGTTGCCGGCTTGCCACCCCTTTGAGTTCCGTGGAGCCTGTGGTGCTCGTCGAGTGACTGCCATCTAGTCCTTGCATCTTGGATGGCTGATGACAGCACCAAGATCTTAGCATCCAGGTTGCAGCCAATGCTCGCACATGCACCGGAGTTCGAGCGCTTGGGCCAGGATAATCTCGTGCCTGCGTGGAATCTTGCCGGGCAAGCTGTCCACTCTCTAGGACACGTACCAAACGTCCTCCGGACAACATCCACACGTTGTGACCAGTAACCAAACCAAACAGCCTCAAGAATCATCATTGTTTGACATGTTTTCACGATGCCGCTCATTCCGAAGCCGCCGTGGTGCTTCAGTGCACCACATTCGCATCAACAACGAGTGATTTTGTCTTCACGCGCTTATAGCAGACAAAAGAGGCTAAAATGTGTTGAACATGCGTTTGGTTAGGATCACAAACACTGTTAATCACGGGTCACAAGATCGTGTGAACCGACTTCTAGAAAGGAAATAACAAAGGTGATACTATATACTACTTGTGGTAAGGTACTTGAGGTAATAACCTTGCACATGGAGAAGTTATTTTCAAGTCCCTCCCTGCAACTTTGATGGCCCAAGTACTATCGCAATTTATGAATGGCGGTAGGTGACTAATAGTAAAAGATATCAATCTATTACTATTTCATCACTAATTTTCTTGGGTCGATTCTATCATTTTGCTAGGGCTGTCAAAGAGGTCATGCTCAAGGTCAGGGCCTGACATATTTCACACTTGAGTGAAAATATGCTTCTGCGTCACGGGCTAGTTTAAAGCTGATGTGACCAAATGTCAATACTAACTCGTGGACAATTTTTAGACAATAGAAGGATCACTAGGATGAAACATTCAATGCACACACCTTATTTTTGTATGTATGTACATACAAATAGCAACCGTGCCACACAATGATACGCTAACCTTGAAACATTTACTTAATTTAAACCACCAACAAGAAGCAACATATATTTTACTCTCTGGTTGCTACTATGTATTAGATGTAGTGTGTGTGCATGTGTTGATAAGAGAAGATTTGCTAGGATGCCCATGAGCCATGACATTCAAGTCAAATCAAACATGCACTGTTTGAGTGCTTGAGGATGCGGCATACCAAACATGCTCAGAGGCATCTGCCTCTCGTTCGTCTTGCTGCCACCTCAGCGGGGACTAAGATCCCAGCGGGGCCGCAAGAACCGGTAGATAGCCAACGCCGCGTCACTTAGCTATCGTCCTCCCAAGCGCTCGTCCTACCACAACACGGTCAGGCGCAAGGACGAGATCCACCGGGCCAAGAGTTGGAGTCCGAGATCCATTTTGTTGCCGGCTTGCCACCCCCTTTGAGTTCCGTGGAGCCTGTGGTGCTCGTCGAGTGACTGCCATCTAGTCCTTGCATCTTGGATGGCCGATGACAGCACCAAGATCTTAGCATCCAGGTTGCAGCCAATGCTCGCACATGCACCGGAGTTCGAGCGCTTGGGCCAGGATAATCTCGTGCCTGCGTGGAATCTTGCCGCAAGCTGTCCACTCTAGGACACGTACCAAACGTCCTCCGGACAACATCCACACGTTGTGACCAGTAACCAAACCAAACAGCCTCAAGAATCATCATTGTTTGACATGTTTTCACGATGCCGCTCATTCCGAAGCCGCCGTGGTGCTTGAGTGCACCACATTCGCATCAACAACGCAGTGATTTTGTCTTCACGCCGCTTATAGCAGACAAAAGAGGCTAAAATGTGTTGAACATGCGTTTGGTTAGGATCACAAACAGTGTTAATCACGGGTCACAAGATCGTGTGAACCGACTTCTAGAAAGGAAATAACAAAGGTGATACTATATACTACTTGTGGTAAGGTACTTGAGGTAATAACCTTGCACATGGAGAAGTTATTTTCAAGTCCCTCCTGCAACTTTGATGGCCCAAGTACTATCGCAATTTATGAATGGCGGTAGGTGACTAATAGTAAAAGATATCAATCTATTACTATTTCATCACTAATTTTCTTGGGTCGATTCTATCATTTTGCTAGGGCTGTCAAAGAGGTCATGCTCAAGGTCAGGGCCTGACATATTTCACACTTGAGTGAAAATATGCTTCAAGGCCACGGGCTAGTTTAAAGCTGATGTGACCAAATGTCAATACTAACTCGTGGACAATTTTTAGACAATAGAAGGATCACTAGGATGAAACATTCAATGCACACACCTTATTTTTGTATGTATGTACATACAAATAGCAACCGTGCCACACAATGATACGCTAACCTTGAAACATTTACTTAATTTAAACCACCAACAAGAAGCAACATATATTTTACTCTCTGGTTGCTACTATGTATTAGATGTAGTGTGTGTGCATGTGTTGATAAGAGAAGATTTGCTAGGATGCCCATGAGCCATGACATTCAAGTCAAATCAAACATGCACTGTTTGAGTGCTTGAGGACGCGGCATACCAAACATGCCCAGAGGCATCTGCCTCTCGTTCGTCTTGCCGCCACCTCAGCGGGGACTGAGATCCCACCTGGGCCGCAAGAACCGGTAGATAGCCAACGCCGCGTCACTTAGCTATCGCCCTCCCGAGCGCTCGTCCTACCATAACACGATCAGGCGCAAGGACGAGATCCACCGGGCCAGGAGTTGGAGTCTGAGATCCATTTTGTTGCCGGCTTGCCACCCCCTTTGAGTTTCGTGGAGCCTGTGGTGCTCGTCGAGTGACTGCCATCCAGTCCTTGCATCTTGGATGGCCGATGACAGCACCAAGAGCTTAGCATCCAGGTTGCAGCCGACACTCGCACATGCACCGGAGTTCGAGCGCTTGGGCCAGGATAATCTCGTGCCTGCGTGGAATCTTGTCTGGCAAGCTGTCCACTCTCGAGGACACATACTAAACGTCCTCCAGACAAGATCCACACCTTGTGACCAGTAACCAAACCAAACAGCCTCAAGAATCATCATTGTTGAACATGTTTTCACGATGCCACTCATTCCGAAGCCGTGGTGCTTCGTGCACCACATTCGCATCAACAAGTGATTTTGTCTTCACACGCTTATAGCAAACAAAAGCGACTAGTGTGTTGAACATCTGTTTGGTTAGGATGGCAAACATTGTTAATCATGGGTCACAAAAATGCACGCGCACGTCGTGTGAACCGACTTCTAGAAAGGAAATAGAAAAGATGATACTATATACTACTTATGGACAAGTACTTGAGGTAATAAGCTTGCACATGGCAAAATTATTTTCTAGTCCCTCCCGGCAACTTTGATGGCTCAAGTACTATCACAATTTATAAATGGTGGCTGCAACTTTGATGGCTCAAGTACTATCGCAATTTATGAATGACGGTAGGTGAATAATAGTAGAAGATATCTATCTATTACTATTTCACTAATTTTCTTCGATGGAACCTATCATTTTGCTAGAGCTGGCAAAGAGGTCATGCTCAAGGTCGGGCCTCAGATATTTCACACTTGAGTGAAAATATGCTTCAGCGCCACGGGCTAGCTTAAAGCCAATGTGACCAAATATCAATACTAACTCGTGGACACTTTTTAGACAATGGAAGGATCACTAGGATGAAACATTAAATAGCAACCATGCTACACGATGGCATGCTAATCTTGAACATTTACTTAATTTAAACCATCGACAAGAAAGCAACACATATTTTGCTCTGTGGTTGCTACTACTTATTAGATGTAGTGTGTGTGCACGTGTTGATAAGAGAAGATTTGCTAGGCCACCCATGAGCCATGACATTCAAGTCAAATCGTCGGTATTTCTAGGGTTATTTTCTCTATGATGATGAATAGAGGTTAAGAGTCTGATGTAATCTATTATACCAAACCGTGTGGAATAATGAGGCATTTGTTTGGGAGAATACGTATTAAACTTGCCCCAACCTTTGTCTCTTTTTTTTAGTCATTATGTGTGCGTATGTGTTTTGCTTGACTACTCCCTCCATTATGTGTGCATATTGGAATCTTGAAAAAGAATTATATTTAGGAACGAAGGAAGTATCAGTGTTAGGTATAAATAGTTGATATTGTTGTGTTCGTTCTCTATAGTGATTAATGTTGGGAAACGTAGCAGAAATTCAAAATTTTCCTCACGTGTCACCAAGATCTATCTATGGAGAAACTAGCAACGAGGGGAAGGAGAGTGCATCTACATACCCTTGTAGATCGCTAAGCGGAAGCGTTCAAGAGAACGGGGTTGAAGGAGTCATACTCGTCGTGATCCAAATCACCGGAGATCCTAGTGCCGAACGGACGGCAACTCCGCGTTCAACACACGTACAACCCGGTGACGTGTCCCATGCCTTGATCCAGCAAGGAGAGAGGGAGAGGTTGGGGAAGACTCCATCCAGCAGCAGCACGACGGTGTGGTGGTGATGAAGGAGCGTGGCAATCCTGCAGGGCTTCGCCAAGCACCGCGGGAGAGGAGGAGTACTTGGGAGAGGGGGAGGGCTGCGCCAGGGGCAAGGGTGCAGCTCCCATGCGCCTCCCCACTATATATAGGGGTGGAGGGGGATTATTTCTTGCCCTCCAAATCCATTGGGGCGTTGGCAAAGGTGGGAGGAAAGAAATCCCATCCTTTCCTTTCCCCACCGATTGTTATCCCCCCTTTTTAGGGATCTTGATCTTATCCCTTCGGGATATGATCTTATTCCTTCTCAGGGGGGTCTTGGTGCGCTTTGACCAGGGGTGTGGGGCCTTGCCGCACTACCCATCGTTCATGTGGGCCCCCATGCAGGTGGGCCCCACTCCGGAACCTTCTAGAACCTTCCCGGTACAATACCGAAAAATCCTGAACATTTTCCGGTGGCCAAAATAGGACTTTCCATATATAAATCTTTACCTCCGGACCATTCCGGAACTCCTCGTGACCTCCAGGATCTCATCCGGGACTCAACAACATTCGTTAACCACGTATATCTATTCCCTATAACCCTAGCGCCATCGAACCTTATGTGTAGACCCTACGGGTTCGGGAACCATGCGAACATGACCGAGACGTTCTCCGGTCAATAACCAACAGCGGATCTGGATACCCATGTTGGCTCCCACATGTTCCACGATGATCTCATCGGATGAACCACGATGTCAAGGACTCAATCGATCCCATATACAATTCCCTTTGTCTAACGGTATTGTACTTGCCCGAGATTCGATCTTGGTATACCGATACTTTGTTCAATCTCGTTAACGGCAAGTCTCTTTACTCGTTCCGTAACACATCATCCCGTGATCAACCCCTTGGTCACATTGTGCACATTATGATGATGTCCTACCGAGTGGGCCCAGAGATACCTCTCCGTTTACACAGAGTGACAAATCCCAGCTTTCGATTCGTGCCAACCCAATGCAGACACTTTCGGAGATACATAGTGCACCTTTATAGCCACCCAGTTACGTTGTGACGCTTTGGTACACCCAAAGCATTCCTACGGTATCCGGAGTTGCACAATCTCATGGTCTAAGGAAAAGATACTTGACATTAGAAAAGCTTTAGCATACGAACTACACAATCTTTGTGCTAGGCTTAGGATTGGGTCTTGTCCATCACATCATTCTCCAAATGATGTGATCCCGTTATCAACGACATCCAATGTCCATGGTCAGGAAACCGTAACCATCTGTTGATCAACGAGCTAGTCAACTAGAGGCTTACTAGGGACATGGTGTTGTCTATGTATCCACACATGTATCTGAGTTTCCTATCAATACAATTATAGCATGGATAATAAACGATTATCATGAACAAGGAAATATAATAATAACCAATTTATTATTGCCTCTAGGGCATATTTCCAACAGTCTCCCACTTGCACTAGAGTCAATAATCTAGTTCACATCGCCACGTGATCAACACTCATAGGTCACATCTCCATGTGACCAACATCCAAGAGTTTACTAGTGTCACTAAACTAGTTCACATCATCATGTGATTAAGACTCAATGAGTTCTGGGGTTTGATCATGTTTTGCTTGTGAGAGAGGTTTTAGTCAACGGGTCTGCAACATTTAGATCCGTATGTACTTCACAAATCTCTATGTCATATTGTAAATGCTGCTTCCACGCTTCACTTGGAGCTATTCCAAATGGTTGCTCCACTATACGTGTCCAGTTTGCTACTCAGAGTCACTCGGATAGGTGTTAAAGCTTGCATCGACGTAACCCTTTACGCCGAACTCTTTATCACCTCCATAATCGAGAAACATGTCCTTATTTACTCCAAGGACAATTTTGACCGCTGTCCAATGATCCATTCCTGGATCACTTGTACCCCCTTGCCGGACTCATGGCAAGGCACACTTCCAAAGGCGGTACACAAAGATAACATACTACAAAGCCTATGTACGAAGCATAGGGACGACCTTCGCCCTTTCTCTCTCTTCCGCCGTGGTCGAGCTTTAACTCTTAACTTCATACCTTACAACTCAGGCAAGAACTCCTTCTTTGATCGATCCATCTTGAACACCTTCAAGACCATGTCAAGGTATGTGCTCATTTGAAAGTACCATTTAGCGTTTTTTATCTATCCTCATAGATCTTGATGCTCAATGTTCAAGCAGCTTAATTCAGGTTTTCTATTGAAAAACACTTTTCAAATAACCCTATATGCTTTCCAGAAATTCTACATCATTTTCGATCAACAATATGTCATTCACATATACTTATCGTAAATTCTATAGTGCTCCCACTCACTTCTTTGGAAATACAAGTTTCTCACAAACTTTGTATAAACCCAAAATCTTTGATCATCTCATCAAAGCATACATTCCAACTCGAGATGCTTATTCCAGTCCTTAGAAGGATTCTTTGGAGCTTTGCATACTTGTTAGCATCTTTCAGGATTGACAAAACCTTCTGGTTGTATCACATACAACCTTTTCTCAAGTATAACGTCGAGGAAACAATGTTTTGACATCCTATCTGCAAGATTTCATCAATCATGCAATAATTGCTAATCCAATTACAACAGACTCTTAGCATCGCTACGAGTGAGAAAGCCTCACTGTAGTCAACTCCTTGAACTTGTCGGAAAACATCTTTAACGACAAGTCGAGCTTTCTTAATGGTGATACTTACCATCATTGTCTGTCTTCCTTTTAAAATCCATCTTTACTCAACGCCCCACGACCATCAAGTATTTCTTCCAAAGTCATGGATCCTCTCTCGGATGTTATGGCCTTGAGCCATTCGTCGAATCCGGGCCCACCATCGCTTCTTCATAGCTCAGAGGTTCATTGTTGTCTAGCAACATGACCTTCAAGACAGGATTACTGTACCACCTGTAAGTAGTACGCATCCTTGTCACCGCACGAGGTACGGTAGTGACTTGATCCAAAACTTCATGATCACTATCATAAGCTTCTACTTCAATTGGTGTAGGCGCCACAAGAACAACTTCCTGTGCCCTGCTACACACTTGTTGAAGTGACGGTTCAATAACCTCATCAAGTCTCCACCATCCTCCCACTCAATTCTTTCGAGAGAAACTTTTCTCGGGAAAGGACCTAATTCTAGAAACAATCCTTTTTGCTTCTGGAACTGAGACTGGAGGTATACCCAACCGCTTTGGGTGTCCTATGGAGAAGCATCTTATCCGCTTTGGGTTCGAGCTTATCAACCTGAAACTTTTTCACATAAGCGTCGCAGCCCCAAACTTTTAAGAAACGACAATTTAGGTTTCTCCAAACCATAGTTCAAACGGTGTCGTCTCAACGGAATTACTGTTGGGGAACGTAGTAATTTCAAAAAATTTCCTACGCACACGCAAGATCATGGTGATGCATAGCAACGAGAGGGGAGAGTGTGTCCACGTACCCTCGTAGACCGGAAGCGGAAGCGTTATGACAACGCGGTTGATGTAGTGGTACGTCTTCACGATCCGACCGATCCAAGTACCGAACGTACGGCACCTCCGTGTTCTCGCACATCGCTCAGCTCGATGACGATCCCGGACTCCGATCCAGCAGGGTGTCGGGGATGAGTTCCACAAGACGACGGCGTGGTGACGATGATGATGCTCTCATCGGCGCAGGCTTCGCCTAAACTCCGCGACGATATGACCGAGGTGGAATATGGTGGAGGGGCACCAGACACGGCTAAGGAACGATCCGTAGATCAACTTGTGTGTTCTAGGGTGCCCCTGCCTCAGATATAAAGGAGCAAGGGTGCGGCCGGCCCTAGGAGGAGGCGGCTGAGGAGTCCTACTCCCACCGGGAGTAGGACTCCCCCCCTTTTCCTAGTTGGATTAGGACTTGGGGGAGGGAAAGAGGAAAGGGGGGCGCCCCCCCCCTTCCTTGTCCTATTCGGACTAGGGGGGAGGGGGCGTGCGGCCTGCCCTGGCCGGCCCTCCTCTTCTCCCTCATGGCCCACTAAGGCCCATTAACCCCCGGGAGGGTTCCGGTAACCCCCCGGTGTTCCGGTAAAATCCCGATTTCACCCGGAACTATTCCGAAGTCCAAACATAGGCTTCCAATATATCAATTTTTATGTCTCGACCATTTCGAGACTCCTCGTCATGTCCGTGATCACATACGGGACTCCGAACAAACTTCGGTACATCAAAACTCATAAAACTGTCATCGTAACGTTAAGCGTGCGGACCCTACGGGTTCGAGAACTATGTAGACATGACCTAGAACTATTCTCGGCCAATAACCAATAGTGGAACCTGGATGTTTATATTGGTTCCTACATTTTATACTAAGATATTTATCGGTCAAACCGCATAACAACATACGTACTTCCCTATGTCATCGGTATGTTACTTGCCCGAGATTCGATCGTCGGTATCCAATACCTAGTTTAATCTGATTCTTTGGCAAGTCTCTTTACTCGTTCCATAATACATCATTTCATAACTAACTCATTAGTTACAATGCTTGCAAGGCTTAGGTGATGAGTATTACCGAGAAGGCCCAGAGATACCTCTCCGAGCAATCGGAGTGAAAAACCTAATCTCGAATTATGCCAACTCAACATATACTTTTGGAGACACCAGAGAGTACCTTTATAATCACCCAGTTACGTTGTGACGTTTGGTAGCACACAAAGTGTTCCGCCGGTAAATGGGAGTTGCATAATCTCATAGTTGCAGGAACTTTGTATAAGTCATGAAGAAAGCAATAGCAACATACTAAACGATCAAGTGCTAAGCTAACGAAATGGGTCAAGTCAATCACATCATTCTCCTAATGATGTGATCCCATTAATCAAATGACAACACATGTCTATGGTTAGGAAACACAACCATCTTTGATCAATGAGCTAGTCAAGTAGATGCATACTAGTGACATTATGTTTGTCTATGTATTCACACATGTATCATGTTTCCGGTTAATACAATTCTAGCATGAATAATAAACATTTATCATGATATGAGGAAATAAATAATAACTTTATTATTGCCTCTAGGGCATATTTCCTCCAGTCTCCCACTTGCACTAGAGTCAATAATCTAGATTACACAGTAATGATTCTAACACCCATGGAGTCTTGGTGCTGATCATGTTTTGCTCGTGAGAGAGGCTTAGTCAACGGGTCTGCAATATTCAGATCCGTATGTATCTTGCAAATCTCTATGTCTCCCACTTGGACTTGGTCCCGAATGGAATTGAAGGCGTCTCTTGATGTGCTTGGTCCTCTTGTGAAATCTGGATTCCTTTGCCAAGGCAATTGCACCATGTATTGTCACAGAAGATCTTCATTGGTCCCGATGCACTAGGTATAACACCTAGATCGGAAATGAACTCCTTCATCCAGACTCCTTCATTTGCTGCTTCCGAAGCAGCTATGTACTCCGCTTCACATGTAGATCCCGCCACGACGCTTTGTTTAGAACTGCACCAACTTACAGCTCCACCGTTTAATAAAAATACGATCCGGTTTGCGATTTAGAATCGTCCGGGATCAGTGTCAAAGCTTGCATCGACGTAACCCTTTACGACAAGCTCTTTGTCACCTCCATAAACGAGAAACATATCCTTAGTCCTTTTCGGTATTTCAGGATATTCTTGACCGCTGTCCAGTGATCCACTCCTGGATTACTTTGGTACCTCCCTGCTAAGCTAATAGAAAGGCACACATCAGGTCTGGTACACAGCATTGCATACATGATAGAGCCTATGGCTGAAGCATAGGGAACTCCTTTCATTTTCTCTCTATCTTCTGCAGTGGTCGGGCATTGAGTCTGACTCAATCTTACACCTTGTAATACAGGCAAAAACCCTTTCTTTGCCTGATCCATATTGAACTTTTTCAAGACTTTATCAAGGTATGTGCATTGTGAAAGTCCAATCAAGCGTCTTGATCTATCTCTATAGATCTTGATGCCCAATATGTAAGCAGCTTCACCGAGGTCCTTCATTGAAAAACTTTTATTCAAGTATCCTTTTATGCTATCCAGAAATTCTATTTCATTTCCAATCAACAATATGTCGTCCACATATAATATTAGAAATGCTACAGAGCTCCCACTCACTTTCTTGTAAATACAGGCTTCTCCAAAAGTCTGTATAAAACCATATGCTTTGATCACACTATCGAGGCGTTTATTCCAACTCCGAGAGGCTTGCACCAGACCATAGATTGATCGTTGGAGCTTGCACACTTTGTTAGCTCCCTTAGGATCGACAAAACCTTCCGGTTGCATCATATACAACTCTTCTTCCAGAAATCCATTCAGAAATGTAGTTTTGACATCCATCTGCCATATTTCATAATCATAAAATGCGGCAATTGCTAACATGATTCGGACAGACTTAAGCATCGCTACGGGTGAGAAGGTCTCATCGTAGTCAACTCCTTGAACTTGTCGAAAACCTTTTGCAACAAGTCGAGCTTTGTAAACAGTAACATTACTGTCAGCGTCAGTCTTCTTCTTGAAAATCCATTTATTCTCTATTGCTTGCCGACCATCGGGCAAGTCAACCAAAGTCCACACTTTGTTCTCATACATGGATCCCATCTCAGATTTCATGGATTCAAGCCATTTTGCGGAATCTGGGCTCACCATCGCTTCTTCAAAGTTCGTAGGTTCACCATGATCTAGTAGCATGACTTCCGAATAGGATTACCGTACCACTGCAGTGCGGATTTTACTCTGGTTGATCTCTGAAGTTCAGTAACAACTTGATCTGAAGTTTCATGATCATCATCATTAACTTCCTCACTAACTGGTGTAGGTGTCACAGGAACCGATTTCTGTGATGAACTACTTTCCAATAAGGGAGCTGGTAATGTTACCTCATCAAGTTCTACTTTCCTCCCACTCACTTTTTTCGAGAGAAACT
Source organism: Aegilops bicornis (assembly GCA_021605145.1). Taxonomy (NCBI): domain Eukaryota; kingdom Viridiplantae; phylum Streptophyta; class Magnoliopsida; order Poales; family Poaceae; genus Aegilops; species Aegilops bicornis. The sequence continues at coordinate 689,206,276 of CM038673.1, read as the reverse complement.
CCTTCTCTAGAAAGGATCCATTCTTGGCAACGAATGTCTTGCCTTCGGATTTGTGATAGAAGGTGTACCCAATTGTCTCCTTTGGGTATCCTATGAAGACACATTTTTCTGATTTGGGTTCAAGCTTATCAGGTTGAAGCTTTTTCACATAAGCATCGCAACCCCAAACTTTCAGAACGACAACTTTGGTTTCTTGCCAAACCATAGTTCATAAGGTGTCGTCTCAACGGATTTTGATGGTGCCCTATTTAACGTGAATGCGGCCGTCTCTAAAGCATAACCCCAAAACGATAGCGGTAAATCGGTAAGAGACATCATAGATCACACCATATCTAGTAAAGTACGATTACGACGTTCGGACACACCATTACGCTGTGGTGTTCCAAGTGGCGTGAGTTGCGAAACTATTCCGCATTGTTTCAAATGTAGACCAAAGTCGTAACTCAAATATTCGCCTCCACGATCAGATCGTAGAAACTTTATTTTCTTGTTATGATGATTTTCAACTTCACTCTGAAATTCTTTGAACTTTTCAAATGTTTCAGATTTATGCTTCATTAAGTAGATATACCCGTATCTCGCTTAAATCATCTGTGAAGGTGAGAAAATAACGATATGCGCCACGAGCTTCAACATTCATCGGACCACATACATCTGTATGTATGATTTCCAACTAATCTGTTGCTCTCTCCATAGAACCGATTAACGGTGTTTTAGTCATCTTGCCCATGAGGCACGGTTCGCAAGTACCAATTGATTCATAATCAAGTGGTTCCAAAAGTCCATCAGTATGGAGTTTCTTCATGCGCTTTACACCGATATGACCTAAACGGCAATTCCACAAATAAGTTGCACTATCATTATCAACTCTGCATCTTTTGGCTTCGACATTATGAATATGTGTATCACTACCGCCGAGATTTAATAAGAATAGACCACTCTTCAAGGGTGCATGACCATAAAAGATATTACTCATATAAATAGAACAACCATTATTCTCTGATTTAAATGAATAACCGTCTCGCATCAAACAAGATCCAGATATAATGTTCATGCTCAACGCTGGCACCAAATAACAATTATTTAGGTCTAAAACTAATCCCGAAGGTAGATGTAGAGGTAGCATGCCGACCGCGATCACATTGACTTTGGAACCGTTTCCACAAGATCGTCACCTCGTCCTTGGCGGTGCTCGCTTATTCCGTAGTCCCTGTTTCGAGTTGCAAATATTAGCAATGTAACCGATTATCAAATACCTGTGCTACTGCGAGCTCTAGTAAGGTACACATCAATAACATGTATATCACATATACCTTTGTTCACCTTGCCATCCTTCTTATCCGCCAAATACTTGGGGCAGTTCCGCTTCGGTGACCAGCTTGCTTGCAGAGAAGCACTTTCGATTTCAGTGCTTAGGTCCAGACTTGGGTTTCTTCTCTTGAGCAGCAACTTGCTTGCTGTTCTTCTTAAAGTTCCCTTCTTCTTGCCTTTGCCCTTTTTCTTGAAACTAGTGGTCTTGTTGACCATCAACACTTGATGCTCCTTCTTGATTTCTACCTCCGCAGCTTTTAGCATTGCGAAGAGCTCGGAAGTGTCTTGTTCATCCCTTGCATATTATAGTTCATCACGAAGCTCTTGTAGCTTGGTGGCGATGATTGGAGAATTACATCAATGACACTATCATCCGGAAGATTAACTCCCAGTTGAATCAAGTGATTGTTATACCCAGACATTCTGAGTATATGCTCACTGACAAAACTATTCTCCTCCATCTTGCAGCTATAGAACTTATTGGAGACTTCATATCTCTCAATCCGGGCATTTGCTTGAAAAATTAACTTCAACTCCAGGAACATCTCATATGCTCCATGACGCTCAAAACGTCGTTGAAGACCCGGTTCTAAGCCGTAAAAGCATGGCACTTGAACTATAGAGTAGTCATCGACTTTGCTACGCCAGACATTCACAACTTCCGGCGTTGTTCTGCAGCGGGCACTGGCACCCGGCGGTGCTTCCAGGGCGTAATTCTTACGTGCAGCAATGAGGACAATCCTCAAGTTACGGACACGATCCGTGTAATTGCTACCATCATCTTTCAACTTTGCTTTCTCAAGGAACGCATTAAAATTCAACGGAACAACAAAGACGAGCCATCTATCTACAACAAACATAGATAAGCAAAATACTATCGGTGCTAAGTTCATGATAAATTTAAGTTCAATTAATCATATTATTTAAGAACTCCCACTTAGACAGACATTTCTCTAGTCATCTAAGTGAACACGTGATCCAAATCAACTAAACCATAACCGATCATCACGTGAGATGGAGTAATCAATGGTGAACATCACTATATTGATCATATCTACTATATGATTCACGCTTTCGACCTTTCGGTCTCCGTGCTCGAGGCCATATCTGCATATGCTAGGCTCGTCAATTTTAACCTGAGTATTCTGCGTGTGCAAAACTGGCTTGCACCCGTTGTAGATGGACGTAGAGCTTATCACACCCGATCATCACGTGGTGTCTGGGCACTACGAACTTTTGGCAACGGTGCATACTCAGGGAGAACACTTCTTGATAATTTTTAGTGAGAGATCATCTTAAAATTCTACCGTCAATCAAAGCAAGATAAGATGCATAAAGGATAAACATCACATGCAATCATTATAAGTGATATGATATGGCCATCATCATCTTGTGCTTGTGATCTCCATCTCCGAAGCACCATCATGATCACCATCGTCACCGGCGCGACACCTTGATCTCCATCGTAGCATCGTTGTCGTCTCGCCAACTATTGCTTCTACGACTATCGCTACCGCTTAGTGATAAAGTAAAGCAATTACATGGCGTTCGCATTTCATACAATAAAGCGACAACCATATGGTTTCGCCGATTGCCGATAACTCGGTTACAAAACATGATCATCTCATACAATAAAATTTAGCATCACGTCTTAACCATATCATATCACAACATGCCCTGCAAAAACAAGTTAGACGTCCTCTACTTTGTTGTTGCAAGTTTTACGTGGCTGCTACGGGCTGAGCAAGAACCGTTCTTACCTACGCATCAAAACCACAACGATAGTTTGTCAAGTTGGTGCTGTATTAACCTTCGCAAGGACCGGGCGTAGCCACACTCGGTTCAACTAAAGTGAGAGAGACAGACACCCGCCAGTCACCTTTAAGCAACGAGTGCTCGCAGCGGTGAAACGAGTCTCGCGTAAGCGTACGCGAAATGTCGGTCCGGGCCGCTTCATCTCACAATACCGCTGAACCAAAGTATGACATGCTGGTAAGCAGTATGACTTGTATCACCCACAACTCACTTGTGTTCTACTCGTGCATATAACATCAACGCATAAAACCTGGCTCGGATGCCCTTTGTTGGGGAACGTAGTAATTTCAAAAAATTTCCTACGCACACGCAAGATCATGGTGATGCATAGCAACGAGAGGGGAGAGTGTGTCCACGTACCCTCGTAGACCGAAAGCGGAAGCGTTATGACAACGCGGTTGATGTACGGCACCTCCGTGTTCTGCACACGTTCAGCTCGATGACGATCCCCGAACTCCGATCCAAAGAGGTGTCGGGATGAGTTCCGTCAAGACGACGGGCGTGGTGGCGATGATGATGCTCTATCGGCAGGCTTCGCCTAAACTCATGACGATATGACCAAGGTGGAATATGGTGGAGGGGGGCACCGCACACGGCTAAGGAACGATCCGTAGATCAACTTGTGTGTTCTAGGGTGCCCCCCTGCCCCCGTATATAAAGGAGCAAGGGGGGGTGCGGCCGGCCCTAGGAGGAGGCGCGCCGGAGGAGTCCTACTCCCCCTTTTCCTAGTTGGATTAGGACTTGGGGGGAGGGAAAGAGGAAAGGGGGGCGCCGCCCCCCCTTCCTTGTCCTATTCGGACTAGGGGGGGAGGGGGCGCGCGGCCTGCCCTGGCCGGCCCTCCTCTTCTCCCTCATGACCCACTAAGGCCCATTAACCCCCGGGAGGGTTCCGGTAACCCCCCGGTGTTCCGGTAATTAAAATCCCGATTTCACCCGGGAACTATTCAAGTCCAAACATAGGCTTCCAATATATCAATATTTATGTCTCGACCATTTCGAGACTCCTCGTCATGTCCGTGATCACATCCGGGACTCCGAACAAACTTCGGTACATCAAAACTCATAAAATTGTCATCGTAACGTTAAGCGTGCGGACCCTACGGGTTCGAGAACTATGTAGACATGACCTAGAACTATTCTCGGCCAATAACCAATAGTGGAACCTGGATGTTTATATTGGTTCCTACATTTTCTATGAAGATCTTTATCGGTTAAACCGCATAACAACATACATTGTTCCCTTTGTCATCGGTATGTTACTTGCGTGAGATTCGATCGTCGGTATCCAATACCTAGTTTAATCTAAATTCTTGGCAAGTCTCTTTACTCGTTCCGTAATACATCATTTCATAACTAACTCATTAGTTACAATGCTTGCAAGGCTTAGGTGATGAGTATTACCGAGAAGGCCCAGAGATACCTCTCCAGAGCAATCGGAGTGACAAAACCTAATCTCAAATTATGCCAACTCAACATATACTTTTGGAGACACCTGTAGAGTACCTTTATAATCACCCGATTACGTTGTGACATTTGGTAGCACACAAAGTGTTCCTCCGTAAACGGAGTTGCATAATCTCATAGTTGCAGGAACTTTGTATAAGTCATGAAGAAAGCAATAGCAACATACTAAACAATCAAGTGCTAAGCTAACGGAATGGGTCAAGTCAATCACATCATTCTCCTAATGATGTGATCCCATTAATCAAATGACAACACATGTCTATGGTTAGGAAACACAACCATCTTTGATCAATGAGCTAGTCAAGTAGAGGCACACTAGTGACATTATGTTTGTCTATGTATTCACACATGTATCATGTTTCCGGTTAATACAATTCTAGCATGAATAATAAACATTCATCATGATATGAGGAAATAAATAATAACTTTATTATTGCCTCTAGGGCATATTTCCTTCAATTACATGGTGCCCTATTAAAGTGAGTGTGGTTGTCTCTAATGCCTAACCCATGAACGATAGTGGTAATTCGATGAGAGACATCATGGTACGCATCATATCCAATAGGGTGCAACTATGATGTTTGGACAGACCATCACACTATGGTGTTCCAGGCGGTATTTATTGTGAAACAATTTCCACAATGTCTTAATTGCGTGCCAAAGCTCGTAACTCAGATACTCATCTCTATGATCATATCATAGACATTTTATCCTCTTGTCACGATGATCTTAAACTTCACTCTGAAATTACTTGAACCATTCAATAATTCAGACTTGTGTTTCATCAAGTAAATACACTCAATATCTACTCAAATCATCCATGAAGTAAGAACATAACGATACTCATCGCATGCCTCGGCACTCATTGGACTGCACACATCAAAATGTGTTACTTCCAACAAGTTGCTATCTTGTTCCATCTTCTTTGAAACCGAGGCTTTTTCAGTCATTTTGCGATTGTGGTATGATTTGCATATCTCAAGTGATTCAAAATCAAGTGAGTCCAAACGATCCATCTACATGGAGTTTCTTCATGCGTATACACCAATAGACATGGTTCGCATGTCTCAAACTTTTCAAAACGAGTGAGTCCAAAGATCCATCAACATGGAGCTTCTTCATGCGTTTTACACCAATATGACTTACATGGCGATTGCCACAAGTAAGTGGTACCATCATTACTATCTTATATCTTTTGGCATGAAAATGTGTATTACTATGATCAATATTCAATAAACCATTCCTTTAGGTGCAAGACCATTGAAGGTATTATTCAAATAAATAGAGTAACCATTATTCTCCTTAAATGAATAACCGTATTGCGATAGACATAATCCAATCATGTCTATGCTCAACGCAAACACCAAATGACAATTATTCTAGTTTAATATTAATCTTGATGGTAGAGGGAGTGTGCGATGTTTGATCACATCAAACTTGGAAACACTTCCAACACATATCGTCAGCTCACCTTTAGCTAGTCTCCGTTTATTCCGTAGCCTTTTATTTCGAGTTACTAACACTTAGCAACCGAACCGGTATCTAATACCTGGTGCTACTAGGAGTACTAGTAAAGTACACAATAACTTAATGTATATCCAATATACTTCTATCGACCTTGCCAGCCTTCTCATCTACCAAGTATCTAGGGTAATTCTGCTCCAGTGGCTGTTCCCCTTATTACAAAAGCACTTAGTCTCGGGTTTGGGTTCAACCTTGGGTTTCTTCATTAGAGTAGCAGCTGATTTGTTGTTTCATGAAGTATCCCTTATTGCCCTTGCCCTTCTTGAAACTAGTGGTTTCACCAACCATCAACAATTGATGCTCCTTCTTGATTCCTACTTTCGCGGTGTCAAACATCGCGAATATCTCAAGGATCATCATATTTATCCCTGATTTGTTATAGTTCATCACGAAGCTCTAGCAGCTTGGTGGCAATGACTTTGGAGAAACATCACTATCTCCGGAAGATCAACTCCCACTCGATTCAAGTGATTGTTGCACTCGGACAATCTGAGCACAAGCTCAACGATTGAGCTTTTCTCCCTTAGTTTGCAGGCTAAGAAAATCGTCGGAGGTCTTATACCTCTTGGCGTGGGCACGAGCCTGAAATCCCAATTTCAGCCCTCGAAACATCTCATATGTTCCGCGACGTTTCAAAACGTCTTTGGTGCCTCAACTCTAAACCGTTTAAGCGAACTATCACGTAGTTATCAAACGCGTGTATGTCCGATGTTCGCAACATCCATAGACGACGTTTGGGGTTCAGACACTGAGCGATGCATTAAGGACATAAGCTTTTTATGTCCGCATAATCGCCATCTTGTCAACTTTCAACTATATTTTCTCTAGGAACATATCTAAACAGTGGAACTAAAGCGCGAGCTTACGACATAATTTGCAAAGATCTTTTGACTATGTTCAGGATAATTAAGTTCATCTAATGAACTCCCACTTAGATAGACATCCCTCTAGTCATCTAAGTGATTACATGATCCGAGTCAACTAGGCCGTGTCCGATCATCACGTGAAACGGACTAGTCATCATCGGTGAACATCTTCATGTTGATCGTATCCTCCATACGACTCATGCTCGACCTTTCGGTCTCTTGTGTTCCGAGGCCATGTCTGTACATGCTAGGCTCGTCAAGTTAACCTAAGTGTTTCGCGTGTGTAAATCTGGCTTACACCCGTTGTATGTGAACGTAAGAATCTATCACACCCGATCATCACGTGGTGCTTCGAAACGACGAACTTTCGCAACGGTGCGCAGTTAGGGGGAACACTTTCTTGAAATTTTAATGAGGGATCATCTTATTTACTACCGTCGTACTAAGAAAATAAGATGTATAAACATGACAAACATCACATGCAATCAAATAGTGACATGATATGGCCAATATCATATTCTCCTTTTGATCTCCATCTTCGGGGCTCCACAATCATCATCGTCACCGGCATGACACCATGATCTCCATACTCGTGTCTCCATGAAGTTGTCTCGCCAACTTATTACTTCTACTACTATGGCTACCGGTTAGCAATAAAGTAAAGTAATTACATGGCGTTGTTCAATGACACGCAGGTCATACAATAAATAAAGACAACTCCTATGGCTCCTGCCGGTTGTCATACTCATCGACATGCAAGTCGTGATTCCTATTACAAGAACATGATCAATCTCATACATCACATATCATTCATCACATTCTTCTTGGCCATATCATATCACATAGCATACCACCGCAAAAACAAGTTAGACGTCCTCTAATTGTTGTTTGCATGTTTTACGTGGCTGCTATGGGTTTCTAGCAAGAACGTTTCTTACCTACGCAAAACCACAACGTGATATGTCAATTGCTATTTACCCTTCATAAGGACCCTTTTCATTGAATCCGATCCGACTAAAGTGGGAGAGATCGGCACCCGCTAGCCACCTTATGCAACAAGTGCATGTCGGTCGGTGGAACACATCTCACGTAAGTGTACGTGTAAGGTCGGTCCTGGCCGCTTCATCCCACAATGCCGCCGAATCAAGATTGGACTAGTAACGGTAAGCATATTGAACAAAATCAACGCCCACAACTACTTTGTGTTCTATTCGTGCAAAGAATCTATGCAATAGACCTAGCTCATGATGCCCTTTGTTGGGGAGCGTAGCAGAAATTCAAAAATTTCCTACGTGTCACCAAGAACTATCTATGGAGAAACAAGCAACGAGGGAAGGAGAGTGCAACTACATACCCTTGTAGATATCTAAGCGGAAGCGATCAAGATAACGGGGTTGAAGGAGTCGTACTGTCGTGATCCAAATCACCGGAGATCCTAGTGCCGAACGGACGACACCTCCGCGTTCAACACACGTACAACCCGGTGACGTGTCCCATGCCTTGATCCAGCAAGGAGAGAGGGAGAGGTTGGGGAAGACTCCATCCAGCAGCAGCACAACAGTGTGGTGGTGATGGAGGAGCGTGGCAATCCTGCAGGGCTTCGCCAAGCACCGCGGGAGAGGAGGAGTACTTGGGAGAGGAGGGCTGCGCCAGGGCAAGGGTGCAGCTCCCATGCGCCTCCCCACTATATATAGGGGTGGAGGGGATTATTTCTTGCCCTCCAAGTCCATTGGGGCGTTGGCAAAGGTGGGAGGAAAGAAATCCCATCCTTTCCTTTCCCCATCGATTGTTATCCCCCTTTTTAGGGATCTTGATCTTATCCCTTGGGATATGATCTTATTCCTTCTAAGGGGGATCTTGGTGCGCCTTGACCAGGGGTGTGGGGCCTTGCCAAAGACTACCCACGTTCATGTGGGCCCCCCCATGCAGGTGGGCCCCACTCCGGAACCTTCTAGAACCTTCCCGGTACAATACCGAAAAATCCTGAACATTTTCCGGTGGCCAAAATAGGACTTCCCATATATAAATCTTTACCTCCGGACCATTCCGGAAATCCTCGTGACGTCCGGGATCTCATCCGGGACTCTGAACAACATTCATTAACCACGTATATCTATTCCCTATAACCCTAGCGTCATCGAACCTTAAGTGTGTAGACCCTACGGGTTCGGGAACCATCTTGAACATGACCGAGGCGTTCTCCGGTCAATAACCAACAGCGGATCCGGATACCCATGTTGGCTCCCACATGTTCCACGATGATCTCATCGGATGAACCACGATGTCAAGGACTCAATCGATCCCGTATACAATTCCCTTTGTCTAACGGTATTGTACTTGCCGAGATTCGATCTTCGGTATACCGATACCTTGTTCAATCTCGTTACGGCAAGTCTCTTTACTCGTTCCGTAACACATCATCCCGTGATCAACCCCTTGGTCACATTGTGCACATTATGATGATGTCCTACCGAGTGGGCCCAGAGATACCTCTCCGTTTACACAGAGTGGCAAATCCCAGTCTCGATTCGTGCCAACCCAACGACACTTTCGGAGATACCTGTAGTGCACCTTTATAGCCACCCAGTTACGTTGTGACGTTTGGTACACCCAAAGCATTCCTACTGTATCCGGGAGTTGCACAATCTCATGGTCTAAGGAAAAGATACTTGACATTAGAAAAGCTTTAGCATATGAACTACACGATCTTTGTGCTAGGCTTAGGATTGGGTCTTGTCCATCACATCATTCTCCAAATGATGTGATCCCGTTATCAACGACATCCAATGTCCATGGTCAGAAACCGTAACCATCTGTTGATCAACGAGCTAGTCAACTAGAGGCTTACTAGGGACATGGTGTTGTCTATGTATCCACACATGTATCTGAGTTTCCTATCAATACAATTATAGCATGGATAATAAACGATTATCATGAACAAGTAAATATAATAATAACCAATTTATTATTGCCTCTAGGGCATATTTCCAACAATTAAAATATATGACGAGTGTGATGTGATCTATTCTATTAAACCATGTGGATAATCAAGGCATTTGTCTGAGAGAACATGCTTAGTATTTAACTTTGTGACTCCCTTTTAGGATTAAATGCGTTGTTGGCACAATGAGGAAGACAATTCTTGTATGATCTACCTGATGATGAAATCTTCCTACTCATTCTGAAGTTCAGAACGACTGCATATATGCTCTGTTTCGGAGAAAGATTCATCTCACTCTTTCATTCTTATCACTTTTTGCCAAATAATGTGTTGTAAGATCTGCCCTTGTTTCGTTTACCCTTGCTTTCTGGTCGTTTATTTAACCAACTGATCACCACGCAATGAGGCCGATTAAACCTGAACACTCAATACTCATGTTTCCAACAATTATATGTTTTGTTGTCCTACTTTGTACACTTCACATTTAATATTATATTGTACATTGCGTACTGATTTGTGCATCCTTTTGCAATTATGTGCAGTGGAAGAAGAAGAACATGAGGAGGCTCAAGAGGAAGCACCAAAAGATGAGGCAGCTACTCCAAAGGAAGCAAATTGCTAACTCGTCAAACATCAGTAAGACCTGTTCGTTCATGTGACGCCCTCGATTCAATCGTACACTAATCATATACGCAAATGTGTACGATCAAGATCAAGGACTCACGGGAAGATATCACAACACAACTCTAGACACAAATTAAAATAATACAAGCTTTATATTACAAGCCAGGGGCCTCGAGGGCTCGAATACATAAGCTCGAAAACACGAGTCGTGAAGCAACAATACTGAGTACAGACATCGCTTAGACAAGTTTGCCTTAAGAAGGCTAGCACAAAAGCATCTACGATCGAAAAGGCAAGGCCTCCTGCCTGGGAGCCTCCTAACCATCGGGTCATCGGCGGCCTCCACGTAGTAGTAAGCATCGGCGGTGGCATCGGCTCTGGCTCCGTCATCTGCAGTTGCATCAACTGGAAAGAAGAAGAAAAGGGGAAAATGGGGAGCAAAGCAACCGTGGGTACTCATCCAAAGTACTCGCAAGCAAGGATCTACACTACATATGCAACATTATCAAAGGAAGGCTGTATATGTGGATCGGCTCAGAAATGCGAGAATAGAGAGAAGGCCTAGTCCTATCGAAGACTAGCATCTTCGAAACCACCATCTTGCAAAGAACCGGAAGGAGTAGAGTAGCATAAAGTAAAGTAGTAGTAGTGTTATCAACCTCGGCCGGAGATCCTTTCTCGACTTCGTGAGAAAGGCATCCCGAGCCATACTATCCAGATTATCATCACAATCCAATTCTCATCGCAATCCATTGCTCATATCCATGTCTCATCTCAAGTATCCGATTCTAGTTGTATCGATCGGGATACAACTCCAAGTGTTCGTTACCGTAGGACAGGCTATCGATAGATGTTTTCTTCCCTGCAGGGTGCACCAACTTACCCACCACGCCGCTTAACCCGGTAGGACACACTTTCCAGGTCATGCCCGGCCTCGGCCAAACAATACGCCGCAACCCGACCTAGGCTTAATAGAGAGGCTAGCACGCCGGACTAAACCTATGCCCCCAGGGGTCATGGGCCATCTCCCCGGGAACTCCTGCACGTTGCGTGGGCGGCCGGTGAGCAGACCTAGCTACCTCCTTCAACAAGGCAGGCGCTTACGCAGTCCAACCCGACGCGCGCCGCTCGCCGACGCCTATTAAGCTTCGGCTGATGTATACGACGCAGAACGCCCATACTATGCCCACGTGATGGTTAGTGCTATCAGGCCAGAGGCCCCTCGGATCAAATATCCAAATCGTAGTGAATTAGGAACGCGCGGTAACAAGCAGAGACTCACGAAAGATGTGACCCCGTTGCCCCGTCTCGAGGACTTGCGGCAAGGGCTAGGAATGCCCGGCCACGCCTCGTAATTATCTCGCGGGCACCCTCCAGGTCAACCTGTCTCCACATCACTCGCAATTAAGCTCGCGCGGGTACCCCTCAGGGTCGACCCGTCTTTCCAAGTAACAGGGGTAAAGTCCAAGTATCCGTGTGTCCAAACATCAAGGAAAAACCCGAGGAATCACCCCCCGATGAATTCCACTAGATGTAATCATCAAGGTGAACGTAAGAGGAATCACCCCCGAGGTTCACACTTGAGGGGTTGCCTGACGAGTTGTATCGGAAGTGGTTAAAGAGGAAATCACCCTCGATGACCATGACCGAATAACTACACTCTGAGGTTAACATCTGAAGTCGAGAGGTCTCACCCTCGGCACTCGATAGTAACCCAAAGAGAGTCGAGCAACTAAGGGTAAAGTGATGTGCTTGATGCAGGGGCACGGTCTTCGATCCCGTTGATCGGGTCTTCTGATAATCCAGCGGGGCAGTCGGGACAAGGCGGGGGTCACTGATGGATCTCTAACCAACCTATACTAAGCAGTTTAGGATAAGCAGGTAAGGTACAACAACAGATACAAAATAGGCTATGCATCAGAATAGGAGCAATCAATAACAATAGCAAAATCTAATGCAAGCATGAGAGAATGGAATGGGTGATATCGGGATGATCAAAGGGGGGGCTTGCCTGGTTGCTCTGGCAAGGAGGAGTCGTCGGTGACGTAGTCGATCACTTTGGGGCATCGGTGACCTCGGGGTCTACCGGAGAGAAGAGGGGGAAGAAACAGTAAATACATAGCAAACAGAGGTAACACTAAGCATGAGATGACGATACGTAGCGCTAGGCATGCTCTAACGCGGTACTACACGTTGCAGACGAAGGGGGGAAATATCCGAGGGTGAATTCCCGACGTTAGGTGGATTCCGGACAAGGGAAAAGAGGGGGAAAGTTCCATGTTCAGCATGCTAGGGGCATGTGACAGATGAACGGACCACGTATCCGGATTCGTTGGATTTTTCTGAGCAACTTTCATATAGAAAACATTTTCATCCGAGGAACGGTTTAATTTCTATGAATTTTTTAAGTTTAAACAATATTCTGGAATTATTAAAAAAACAGAAAAGGAATATGACGTCATCATGACGTCATAGAGAAGTCAACAGTCAGCAGGGCGGCTGACCAGGTCAAACCTGGCATGTGGGTCCAGCGGAACCCACATGTCAGCCTCTGTTAGTCTAATAGTGTAATAAACTAACTAATCTAGGTTAATTAGCTACTGGACCCCACCTGTCATAGACTAATTAGCTAAACTAATTAGTTTTAATTATTAAAACAATTTAGTTAGAAAAAGCGGCGGGGCCCGCGTGCCGATGTTGGGGCTGCCCGGTCGACCTGATTGACCTCGGTCATTTGGCGAAGCCGAGCCCAGGACCACGGTAGTGACCACAGGGGGTGGCCCGGTCGGCCACGTCGGTAGCGGCCGACGTCTAGCCGCCGTGGCAAAAACCACGACAGGCACGGCGTGGGATTTAGCTACGGGCGTCTCGGGCTCGTGTCCTAGCTTCGTTCGAGCAGCGAATGCCCGCATCGTTCTGCGGTGGTGGCCCGGGCGGGGAGTGGCCGGAGTGCCATCGGTGGTGAGGCAAGGCGGCGGCCGGAGATGAGGGTGGTCGGGCTAGCGGCTAGGGGGCACGGGGAGGCACGTGCTCAGGCTCGTTGGGCTCCTGGGAGCTCCAGGAGTTCGTCTACGAGCTCGGACGCGAGCTCGGGCTACGGTGGTCACGGCGGCGAGCTCGTCTACGGCGACGAGTACGGCCATAACGTGGTCGGCGGCGACGAGTACGACCATGACTTGGTCGGCGGCTACGAGCGCGGGGATGAGCAGGAAGTGAGGGGAGAAGGAGAGGAGCTCACAGCGCTCCTGCAGATGTGCAAAGCGGGCTTGGGGGAGGCTCGATGTGGCTGGAATTCGACGGCGGCGACGATGGAGGTCAGAGGTTGAAGAAGGGGGGGGGGGTCATCCGCGTCGATGCAGACGGAGGAGGGCCTCTTGCTCGTTCGATGGCGGCGAAGCGATCGAAGGGAGTGGGCGGCGCTTCGCCGCGGTAGTTCTAGGTGGAGGGCGGCGATGGCGCTCGGGTGAGGCGGGCGAGCGAGACAGAGTGGGGGGAGGAGCGGGTGGATCTGGGAGGCGAGAGAGGGGAGTGGAGGTAGGTGGGGAGGAGGCCGAGGCGTCGAGGGGGGCTCGACCTTATCCACCGAGGCGCCGATGGTGAGGTGGGTTCGGCGGGGACGCGACTCGGGCGCGCACAGGGTCGGGTGAACAGAGAAGACGACCGAGGGGGAAGATGGGCTGGGCCTGGCTGGAGTGGGTTAGGTGGGTTCGGTCCAGGGAGGAGGTTGCTCTCTCTCTCCCTTTTCTATTTTTTTATCTCTGCTTTATTTCCAGAGATAGTTTTGTAATAATCTGAGCCATCAAATGAGTTAGTAAAAATGTGAACCTTGGTCACATAAATACTATGGTATATTCCTCATAGCCACAGAATGTTTGGGAAGTTTTGGAATACTTTGGTATTTTTCAAAAATGAATTTAGACATTTATAGTGTTGTTTGGCACTGATTTAAATGCTTTGGCCCACTTTGACTTGAGGTGATGTTGTTTTCCTTAACAACAAGTTGTTTTGGAATATTTGCTAAATGGTGAACATTTTTCCAGCATCTTTTGTGCAACTTCTAATTTCACTTGAATTTGAATCGACTGGAATTTCAAATGGGATATTGAACAAAGGGTGATTAAGCACTGTTTGGAAACATGATTAGTTTAATCACAGAGGGTTACTGTTGCATGACACTGGGGGCGTTACAGTTCATCTCCCTTTGCTAGGGTATCCTAGCCAAGAAGACCACAAGAGTGAAGAAAAGTTTGAAGAGAAAAATTTACATCTTGTGCATGAGGACTATTTTAGAGTGAAGCATCAGATTTTTAATGTGCACTCCATTCACCCTATGATAGATGTTTTCCCGTGGCCACTCATTCCAAGCAACTTATAAACTGAATAAGGTGTGTGTGTGTGTGTGTGTGTACTTTTACATCACACATATTGTACCTCATGTCGATATGTGGTGTGCTTTCTTATACATTGCCCAACCAAGTCGACGACCAACCTTAATGTAGTAGATTTCATGATTGAGCATGGTTTGTTCCTAACAATATGTTCCAACAAACTAGCCTGTACTAGAATCATAGAGTGTAAATGAGCATGCAATTTAAACCTATGAAGTACCATACGGTGGCTGGTCATATGTGAAATGAGTAGTAGTTTGATGGTTATATATAGAGGCACATATAGAGGAAAATATAGTTGGTAGGTATCACAAAGTAGATTTATTAAAAGCGCTTTCTTATTGGAACATGTCAAAGTTATACATTTAGACTACCCCATGAACTATGTGGCTGAAAAGGCAGTTGGTAGATCTCATCCCTCTCTTCTCATGAAATGAATGAGCTACATATAGTACATGTGTTCTTGCATCAAATATAGACGCACATAACCACAAATTTATTATGTCGTCATAACCAAAGTGCCAATACATCAAAAGCAAACTGTTGTAAGAATACGAACAATTACCAAACGGATAATTGTAATTGCAATGCATGTCCAAAGAAATCATCATACAATACACACATATGATGTATTTTATTAGTAAGCCCTAATTAAGGTAGCTTTCAGTTGTTTAAAGAAGACATCGGTTAAGTTCCAAAATTTTATTTTAGTAGCCAAGCTAGATAAAAACTGGAGGAATGATGAGGTTGCAAGTCCGACAACGACCGAGCTCTTGAGAAAATTTTGAGTTTGCATAAGGAAGGGTTGGCCTTGGTATATATCGCTAGCCCATGTTGGTGGTAGGGTTGTCTTGCTCTGAGGGGAAAGCCTTGCTCGAGTGACATAGGCAGATGTTGACGTTGTCTTAAGACATGCTTGCTACTTTGCGGTTCTCCATGATGATGAATACATATGACAAGTCTGATGCAATCCATTCAGTTGAATTGTGTGGACAATCAAGGCATCTGCTAGAGAGAACATTGAATCATGTAGATGTAGCATGTTGCTCTATACTAATCAAATTATTTTTGGTTTTGGTCCTCTGTGATGAAACACCGATTAGATGTACGATAGAATCCATTCCATTAAACCATGGGGACAATAGATGCATTTGTAGAACACCGATCTATTTTGTTACTTCTGCTCTTTGAGTAGACTTAGTCTTGATAAGATTAGATTTTCTTGGCCGTCTATGCCAGTCAAGTCAATCCGTTGATATTTATGGGTTTATTTCTCCATGATGGTGAAAGCAGATGAAGAGTCCATGCAATCCATTGTATTAAACCAGGTGGACAATCGAGACATTTGTGTGAGAGAGTATGTTTAGTTTTTAACTTTGCTATTCAATTTTAGCTTAATTGCGTCATTGGCATAATGAGGAAGATAATTGTTCTTTGGTCTATTTGATGCTAATATCGTCCTGCTCATTCTGAATGTCAAAATGACTACATACGTGCCCTCTTTGTAAAAAAAGGTTCATCTCATTCTTACAATCTTAACATTTCATTTTCTGAATATTGGATGTAAGATATGTCCTTGTTTTCTTCACATTTGTCCTTGTTTTCTTTACTCTTGCTTTTCGTTTATTCATTTAACTGGATGGTCAACACACAATGAGGTAGATCAAATCCAAACACTCAATCCTCACGTTTCCAACAAATAAATTACATGGTATTGTTTTCCTCCCGTGCATGGTGTACATTAAACTTGTGTTGTACATTGTGTACTGATAAAGCGTCATATGGTGCATCAACACGGCTAGAAGGTTAGGATATGGAGAGATAATTAGTTCCCAAGACATGGTGAGGTTGGAGAAGGGTGTCAGATCGTATTGATCCAACGACTAAGAGCTAGAGAGCGCAACTTGTAAAGGAAATTATAACCATGCTTGACCTTGAGAGGGTCTTAAAGCTTCGTTTCAAAAAACTGTGGGCTATGATGTTCTTTCATGTCACCCTAAAAAGTCCCAATGGTTCTCTGTCCGCGACGCCTATCTCAAACTAGCTGGTGAGCAAGAAGGGTCCAGCGTTGCACATGATGGAAACCGGAGGATGTGGGCTCAAATTTGGTGTGCACAAGTCCCTCGGCATATCTGTATCTTCGCTTAGAAGCCTGCTGTCCGTCTAATTTGACCGATGCAAGCACACACCGAACACCTTACCTCAATGTTCTATTTGCGGTGTCCAGGCGACAATGAGTACCATACCTTTAAGGTAACGTTTAGTGATCAGTGGAGGACCAGGCTGCAGATCATGGCTAAGCAACATTGCGGATGATTTCCATTATTTTGCCCTTACGACTTCAAGGATTAAGGTTTTCAAAATTCGTTGGCGGGACAACAGTGTTACCCATTAACTAAATACAAATATAATTGGGAAAATATCAGGTGTTACAGAAGCTTAGGTGCTACCATGATACGTACTCCTTTGAGCCGTTGGATCTGAGATCTAAGGGTGACAAACCATGCTCTTGGACTTGTACGTAAATATAAGATTTTTCAAGGGTTTTGCTTCAAAGTTGCAGGAGCTCTGCCCATGACACATGAGCTCGTATCACATGAGCATCTAAGCTCTATCACCTGATACTCACTCAAATACAATTTCCTGGATTACTCTCAGCGAAATGACATGTTGCTCAACATGTGTTTTTTTTGTTGCACACCAAATTTCTTCAATGTTTTGATTGGTTCAAACCATGTCAAGGAATAACTAGGTGTTTCTATCTCGGTGGCATGCTTACCTATGTGGCGTGTTTACCCATGTGCCGCAACTATTCAACAAAAGGATTACCAATTATTTGCCTCACTCTTAGGTGGTTGTTTTCTTTCTCCGATGCATTCGTGAAAAGTTGTATGCTTGCTACCATAAAAAAGGGTAAAATTAGTATGCAATTGGCGCCAGGAGTTTGCCCTTGCATGCTGTCTAATCAAGATTTCTTCCTATCTTCATTCGTACATAATTTGGAGTACTTAACTATGCTGGTGACCATAAGTAAATAGGAGTACTGCATTTGTAATGTGGGTTAGAATTTTCCTTATATGGATCAGTGCAGATAAATTATTTCCTTATATAAATTAGGGGATCAAATATTTTTAGACCCTGATAAGTACCGCACGTGTCACCCTAAAAAAAAACCTTGCGTGACTGCGCCTTTTGTCTTCCCCACGAAGCGGATACCACTTCCTCTCTGTCTTCTTCAATCTCCATCAAATCCCCCTATTATTTTGCAATAGAAACGGTTCCTTCTCCCTCCATTAAATCCCATTACTCTGGAGATCAATTACTCCTCCCATCTGGTATTTCTTTTCAGTCGTGCGCGAGGCGATGAGCGATGGTGAGAGGTCTTCCTCCCCAGTCCCCAGTGACGAGGTCTGCCTCCGGTTTTCGGACGGTAGGCGCACCCCGCACTGGAAGCAGAGCACCTTGCGGAGGATGCTGACGCGCCAAGATAGCTGTTGATGATCTCATCCTCGAGCATCACGACGACCTTGGAATTGATTAGGTGCATCAGCAGGATGCTTGACGACCTCCCCTTGCACATCCATGTCCAGGTACGACAAGATATAGTACATTCCCTTTGTTTCAGATTTTGCCGAACCCACCTATTGATTTGAATCCTAAATAAACCAAGAATCAACCTCACGTCATCCATTTGCCAAAGCTGGAGGCCGTCGCATCTGACAGTACATGCACTTGCGTCAGAATTACAACATATGCTGGTTTCATCTATTTAAGTCATGTGTTATACTCTATGACAACAAATTTATGACCATTGTTGATTCAAGATACTTACGTTGCTCGAAAGATGTTTGATAACGTGACTCTTCTACTATCTACTCCCTCTGTAAACTAATATAAGAGCGTTTAGATCACTATTTTAGTGACCTAAACGCTTTTATATTTCTTTATGGAGGGAGTACCAAATTAAAGATGATTGAGAAGGTAAGAATGTTTACTGTTCTTTGTGTTAGGATTTACTCCGTTTGTATCGATTGACTAAATTACTGTGCCGAGAAAATAAACAATTCAATCAGATTAGTCCTATGTCTATCCAACATACTTCTGTCAACTAGACAATGCAATATGGTTCAGTCAGATTCATGAAATCCTTTATCTGCCTCAAGTATAGCATGCATAGTTTAGCAGTAGTAATAATTCTTTTTTCAATTTTTCCAAACAGATATATGCAACAACCAAAAGCTGAATTAAATTGGACACAAACATCAACAGAAGGAAATATGGGAGGAAGCTTTTCACAAATACCATGTTTGTAATGTTTAAATTTTTTGCTTGATATATGAAACTCTGACAACCTCCCTCTCATATTTATTGCACTGTTTAGACAAGAAATTTGGAGAAAGCGAAAATAAGATTGGTTATGTTATTTCAGCCCCTAGATATTATGTGCATGCGGCACTCAAGTATCAAATGCCGATTGTGCCTCTTATTTTAGGTGCACCTACAGGTTGAAGTTAGCGTGACTGGCTATTCCCTCCATCGCAATTTTTTATTGTATAACCTTCATATCGAATGGCAAAAGAAGGTTCTTAATTGAAGAAAAATGTTATTCCACAATAAATAAAGATATGTGCTTAATCTGAATGATAATGTTCTTTCTTTTTCAATCATCTTTCTTTTATAATTTTTACCGTTTTATTTTTAAAGTAATTTTTTTTTGCTCAACTTCCCGCAGCAACGCGCGGGGTATCTACTAGTATATATACATATAAACGGGTCCTTGCTTTTTTGGGAATACACAAGGTGCGTATCATTTCATTGATAGGATTTCTGTTTTGCTTTTGCTGCATGATTAATCCAAATGCTTCGACGGTTTTTCTTCCAATTTTGCACATTGGCAGGAAAATTGTGCGAAGACGCTGTAATAATTGTGTAAAAAAATTCCCTCAAAAAAACGTGCAATGGAAGTTGTTGCCCGCACGAGGTTATGCTGTCAGGTTCCCCAGACAGACCCAGCAGACTCAGTCCACCAGCCGATACGACAGATCCCCGGCCTCCGGCGACCGGGATGCCCGCGCCACCACCGCCGGCCGGCGGACGGCGGCGGTGGAAGCACCGGCTGAGCCCCACGCTCGCGCGGGACCGCTGCTACGCCCGCGCCTTCCGCTCCGCCGGCCTCCGCCAGGCCGCCGTGCCGCTCCCCGACGGCGCCGTCGTCCACTTATGGCTCCCGCGCCCCGACCCGGCGCTCCACCCCGTCCTCCTCCTCCACGGCTTCGGCGCCAACGCCACCTGGCAGTGGGCGCCCTTCCTCCGCCCGCTCCTCGCCGCCGGCCTCGCCCCTTTCGTCCCGGACCTCGTCTTCTTCGGCAACTCCGCCTCCCCTGCCGCCGACAGATCCCCCGCCTACCAGGCCGCCTCCGTCGCAGCCGCCATGGCCGCCCTCCCCGGCGTGCCGCAGAGGTACAGTGTCGTCGGCGTCAGCTACGGCGGCTTCGTCGCCTATCACCTCGCCCACGCCTTCCCCGCCGTGGTGGAGCGGCTCGTGCTCGTCGCGGCGGGTGTGTGCCTTGAGGAGGCCGACCTGGCGTCCGGGCTGTTCGCCGTGGACGACATCTCGGAGGCGGCCAGCCTGCTGCTGCCGCAGCGGCCGGAGGATCTGAGGAGGTTGGTGGACCTCACCTTCTGCAAACCGCCAAAGTTCATGCCGTCCTGCTTCATCAGGGATTACATCAGGGTAGGTAAAATTCAGTGACCCAACAACTAAAGTAGCTTCTTTTCGTTGTGCTGCATTGTTGCGTGATTGAGATTGTTCACCGACAATTGATGAATCAAATCATAATTACCACCTGCGGCTCTATAAATCAAATTACATAGAAAAATTTCACATTGCTGTACCTATATTGATTTGATTTGAATTTTTGAATGCAACCTGATCTCAGTTAGTTGTAAAATTTAACAGTGGATGAATTCAGCAATTATTCGGTGTAAGCTGCTTAGGATATGATGCTTAATTTTCTTTCTAGTTCATAGGATATCAAATGACCCCCCCCCCCCACCCACCCCTTAAGCGGTAGATTAAGCTTTTTTTAAATTTGGCTATAGTTTGGCTGTTTTTGAACTACTTCTAGTTGTCTGCTTGCGCAATAATGACAATATGCCATTTATCTTATTATTAGTCTCTGTTCGGGAACTATTTCCTTCATATTCTTGCAAAATTCTGGCCACATGATCTCTCTATTGGTTTTTCTCTATTTGAACTGAACTGCATTTTAGTTGTTATTTTGCTTTCTATGTGAACCTGATGTGTATTTGTTATGGTTTGAACTGTATTTTAGATGCTATTTCAATTACCCATGTGCCATGTTTCCTATTTTTCCTGTGTATATTATTCAAAATCTGTCAAATTCTAGCCAATTTCAAAAAAGCTTAAGTGCCCATTGCTCTAAGCTCTGGCCTTCCGCTTCGCTTACGCTTTCCGCTTTTTTGAACATTGGCTCAGAGATAAAACTTTTAGGCCATATAAAGGGGTAGGTAAAATTCAGTGACCTAATAACTAAATTATTTTTGTGCATTGCTCAGCGACGATTAACTGGGATGCTGGAGCTTAGAACTTGCGAATCAATTCAGCGACCTAGCAACTAAATTACCTCAAGGAAAGATAACAATACAAATATCTTTGGTCAAATGGTAATGTGAACATACCATGGTCAATCCTTTAGACAACCAAGTGACAAACAACATTTTCGAGATGATACTCCTATATCTAGATTAATAATTGATTGTCTTGTATAATACTATCAAACTACTCCCTCCGTCCGGAAATACTTGTCATCAAAATGAATAAAAAGAGATGTATCTAGAGCTAAAATACATCTAGATACATCCCCTTTTATCCAGTTTGATGACAAGTATTTCCGGACGGAGGGAGTAACTATTAAGCTCTAGCAATGGAGAGGCAACAATATAAATCCTGAATGAAACTGATGTGGCAGTATTAAACCCATCATCATATCGATCTTGTGTCATAACGAGAACTCCAAGTTACGAGTTTTGCTTCAGTATACCCCCCTTAAAGTTTGCACGAATCTTGAAGTTACTTAAAAGGGCTATCAACATATTAGCTTGCAGATCAAACGTATTGAATAAATTGATTTGGATACAAAAGACTATATTATCCTTTTTGATTGAGGGTGTACCTTCTAATCTTCACCTTTAATCTGCATCAAAACCCGTAAACTTTTCTAGGGGGTTGTATCGAAGCAAAGTGCCCAAGTTATATATTGGAATAGGAACATCAAAAAATTCAGTAGCTTGCTTAAATAATTAAATTTCAAAACATTCAAGTGCATCATTTGTAATGTCAAGAACATCTTCTAAGTTCTTAGATTCACTCCGTAGTTCCTAATGCACCTTTTGCTGTATATCCGTTGCAAGGTTGTATTGGTTAAGTTTTGGAAATCGCATGCATACACTATTTACTTACTTGTTTACACATTTTTGTGAATGCTTTTACACTTAATTCTGCCGTGGTAGTACCTTTATAGAAATTCCGTGTTGGCAGGTTATGTGTACTGAAAATGTGAAAGAAAAGACTGAGTTGTTATATGCCTTGATCAGTGGTAGGAAGCTTTTGGACCTTCCTAAAATTAACCAGGTATTGATTCACATTTTACATCTGGCGTTGTTCAATGGGAGTACACAACTTGATGACTTTCGTCATGTTTTTGGATCTCCAATTATTATTTTACTTATGTTTCAGTAATATATGTGTCTCATACTGTCTTAATGTGGCAGCAAACCTTGATAATTTGGGGAGAGCAAGACAGGGTTTTCCCATTAGAACTTGGCTTGCGGTTGAAAAGGTTTGTCTAGTTACAACTTAAACTTTTATCTTATGCAAGCCTTCTATGTCAACTTAAACTTTTATCTTATGCAAGCCTTCTATGTCAATGCAATTAACATTGGTGTAAATTCAGACATTTGGGGGATACATCGGAATTAACCATCGTCAAGGATGCTGGCCATGCCATAAACCGTGAAAAGCCTGCAGAGCTTTGCCGACTTATAAAGAACTACATCATCGACCCCTCGGTCAAATACCGGGATGATCGCAAGGTACCAACCCTGCTTTAACTAAACATAATTCTAATCAAAAATCTGTTGCCCACCATATTGCTAGTAATTGCGCACACGCAATGCACCTATTGACTAGTAATGGCATCTGACGCATCAAACTCTACACGCTCCAAAGTCATGACTGAACTAATTAGAATCAATATATTCCAGAGTTACAACTAGATTAATTCGAATCGAAAGGAACATTGTTGCAAGCACATGAAATTCCTACATATGTACAATTACATCACATATTTACCTAAATTGATAAGTCATGAATTTCCATGTGTTCTTCTCTGGAAAGAATTCACTATGGATGAGCCATCACATAGTTATAATGCTTCTTTTCTGTCTGTTAAAGTGATAAATGAGACCAAGATAACTGAAAAAGCACTATTTCAAAACCCAATATCCAGTAGAAACCACCCACCCGGTTATCAGATGCGCATTCTTGAAGCGATCTAAAGAAAGGTTTTCTCCGCTGTTATTGGCCTTTTTAAACCTCTGAGGAACCTTCTTCTATTGGTTAGCAGGGATGTTGGAAGTTTGCGTTAAGAAGGTTTGCTGGATCAAGCCTGAAGAAGGTGGACTCTAGCCGGCCACTGATATAATATAACGCACATATATATTGACTTGTATACCATGTAAGAACTTTCGACTCTCTCATCTGCATCTGTCTTGATACTGATAACTGGTAAGTCTACCAAGGTGTCTTAAAGTCTGCAGCGTGAATTGTGTTGCAGTGCTGGTCACACTGAACCTTATGGGCCTGTTTAGTCTGTGACTACTACGACATCCATTCAACTTGTATAGAGAATCCAGTGTTCTTCGTGTGGTGCAATCAAACAATTATTACTGATTTATGTGGGGTTCCAACATGACATCCTATTCATGCAGTTTTTCTACTTTTGCATTTTTCGAATCCTGCAAACCAAAAGAACCCAAACATATAGAGAAAAAAGAATCCAAGTACCAAGGCCAATTATGTTTGAGTGCACTGGGCTTTACACATGTTGGATGACCAGGTCTAAGTGGGGTCCTATTGTTCCCAGGTGTGTCCATCAGGACCAACCTATTGCCATCATTCTCAGAATTCAACTACTCCCTCCGTTCACTTTTATAAGTCATTTCAGACAAGTGAAATTGAGCTGTTTTGCACAATGTCTGAAACATCTACAAAGCCTTATAAAAGTGAACAGAGGGAGTAGTTTAGATATTTGGTTGCTGGCTTTATGTCAGATTAAAGTGGTGAACTGACTCTGGGTTTAATATTTTCTTTCCGGAGAGGATTCGATATATTTGGTGTATACTCTGTTGACCCAACTCAGCAAGACCTCGTGCCTATGTTGACTATGGTGGCCTTCCTGTAGGAGGGGCAATACAGAGATGTCTTTGACTCTAGTGTGTTTGACATCACAATTTATCTGTGTAAAATAGTGTTTTAAACTGTAGCCTCTAGACAAACACATCTACACCATTGCTCCTGGACCAGTCAAGAGAAGGCTTGACATGTTGTGATTCTCTGAGCATTGGCAGAAAAGATTGGTTAGGCGGACTCGCTCCCATCGATATCCCACCAGCCACAGAATCGGAGTTCTGTTTTTAGATAACAATGGACAGAGCCAATAAAGAGGAAATAGAGAACACATGGAAAAAGAGCAAACAATTGGAGGAAACTAGAACTAGCAACACTAATTATGGGTGGAAGTGGAACTGAGGCTCTACTCGAGATCATCTACATAGTTAGAAGAGAAGAACTCGCACCAGAGAGAAGATGGTAGTTGGGGTACATGGCAGTTGTTACCAATGACGACTTAATCGTTGTAGATATTTTCCCGAAACCACTCATTTCGAATAAATTATCAACTGAATAAGGTGCGAGTATGTTATGACGCACATATTGCTCCTCCTGTCGGTACACGGTACTTCTTGTATGTTGCTGGCTCAGAATACATTGCCAATATCAGTGATGTAGAGTAAATTTAATCATTGATCATGGCTTGTGATGGCATTCTTGCTCAACAAGATATTGTACACTACAACCAATGATCTTCAAGGAACACATAGTTGAACTGTTGAACAAGCATGGCCGGTCATATGTAATGTGAGTAGCATTTCGATCGTTATATAATGGATACAGACATACTAGCAAAATGCAGTTGGTAGATGGCATACAAATTAGACTTATTAAAAGCACCGGCTCAGTGGAACATGTCAAAGTTATAACTATAGGCTGCCGTATCCCGTATGAGCTGAGTAAATGGATTGTCTGGGAGATTGGTTGAGTCTATTATTGAGTGTGTTCTTCAATCTCCTTTCGTGCAAATTGTTGTTAACTGTGTAGCAGATATAATGTTGTTTCGAATCGTTGTCATCTTCTTGCTTTTAAACCCTATTTTGTCCTTGTGAAGGCAAATGCCTAATGAGTTCTCTGACGACTTCAAAGCACGAGCTCTTTGTGGAGTATTACCCGAGGGAGGTGTTTGTTTCTTCCCTTGCCTGTACCATTTGCAATGACATATGTATTTCTTGGTTTTCTCTGCTGCTTTCATGGATACTGTCCATGGAGAAAAACCACATGAGCTCCTATGAACTACATGAGTCATCAAGTTTCGTCCGGCATTTCCTAGAAGGTGAATGAGAAGAGTTGCATGCTCTCCTAGCAGCCGATGCACAGGCCATCAGCCACCAAGGAACGCACCATACAGTCCACCAATATGTCAAATTCCAATTACTAAATTCTAAGTCAGTTCCTGGTTGTTTAAGCAAGACAAAGATTAAGAATCAAAATTTTAATTCAGTCAACAATCTAAATTAAAAAAATGCAAGTTATTCAAGGTCCTAAATAATCTGGAGCATACTTGGTACATGATTCGTTCTTCATGCACACCCGTGCATATTGCTTGCAACAGTGTAACACAAACTACTGAAAAAAATAGTAAAAGTATGTTCCGGGTCAAACAATCAGCGTGGAAAGCACACTAATAATGTGTGGTGCTTACACTCCCTCCTGGAGCTCCTGCAGGTTGCTCTTGTCATAGTTGTCCTCCCTACCATCTTCATCTTCTGCAACGGAGAAGCCCTCGGTTGACACGTCGACATTCGATGTTAGTAGACATGTGAAACATCACACGAGAAGAGGTAGCCGAGGGTGAGGGATATATCCCGACATGCATACATGGTGCTATTGCGTTGGTTTAAGGCCGAGTGGTGATGTGGCTAGCATGGGGTCATGTGTCGATGCCAGATCGCTGCCCTAGATCCATTTGTGTTCCGATCTGTGCCACAACTATAAGATGGAGACAAGCTGAGTAGGATCACGGTATGGATCTTTGTCGCAAGGCTCACAACTTTCTCATGCATGGCTTGTCATTGAAAGCAGAGTTTCTTCGTTTTCCACATGTTTGGCGATTGTTTGGCATGGGACAACATGCACTTGGTGTTCTTATTAAGGTGTTCTAACAATTAATGTCGATTATCTACTACGTATCTAAAGTATTTCAAATCATATCACACAAACATTAATTGTTAGAGATAACTCATGTTCTGTCAATCATGGGACGAGA
The DNA here is from genome assembly GCA_021605145.1 of Aegilops bicornis. NCBI lineage: Eukaryota > Viridiplantae > Streptophyta > Magnoliopsida > Poales > Poaceae > Aegilops > Aegilops bicornis. The sequence goes on along the minus strand of CM038673.1, from coordinate 689,179,662 downwards.
GAGAGAGAGAGAGATAAAACCGTAATCATGAGAGAGAGAGAGAGAGAGGGAGTTGCGCAGAACAAAAAGAAAACAGAGACCAGGTTTACATGGCACATGTTGTAAATATTTTGTTTGCCACCAACCGTACTGTAAATATTTGTCGACTCAAAACCCTAGTAACACAGCCTACCCAGCTGAGTTATTAGCAGCTGTGTTCACTATTCTTTGAGATAGTTGTGCCCCGAGTAGTCTTCATCAGCTGTGTTCGGGTGCTGTCTCACCAGATCGATGTAGGAGAGTTGTTATTAACCCCAAGCAAGTTCTTCCGCAAGAACATATTCTGGAGCCACTGCGGTGCTGCTAATCTCTACGTCTGTGCCTTGTTTTCTAATTAAGTAGTATTAGCATGTAGGCTACTGCTAGCACACGCCCTTGAATTGGATTTACATCAGCACCTTTTCACAAGTACACATATAGGTAGTTAAACATAATTTCACGATGCCACTCATTACGAAGCCGTGTTCGCGTGCACCGTGATCGCATCAACCGAGTGTGATTCTTTCTTCGAACGCTTACCAAACGAAAAAAAAAACTAATTAAAAGGTGTGGGGCTAGGGTCACAAACATTACTATAATCACAGGCCGCAAGAATTGTTTCCCCACAGACACGTGCGTATGTGTGTGTGAGTTATATACTCCCTCCGTCCGAAAAAACTTGTCATCAAAATGGATAAAAAGGGGTGCATCTAGAATTAAAATACATCTAGATACATCCTCTTTTATTTATTTTGAGGACAAGTATTTCCGGACGGAGGGAGTATTAGTAAGTCAGGACTGCAAAGATTATATATATGGCTAGTGGTAAGAGACTCTGTGAAGGAATAATGTACATATGGCGAAATTATTTCTTGTCTCTGCCACATTGATAGCTCAAAGTACGGCTGCAATTGTGAATGATGATATGCGGTTAGTAGAAGAGACCACTCTATTAGTTTACTTATTTCAATGAGTGGAATCTCATTTATTAGAGCCGGCAATGCCATGGCCATATGGTGATCAAGGTCGTGGCCCAAGCTATTTCCACCTATGCCATGGTCCATTCTTACAGTGTTATTTTTGGAGAGAGAGGATAACTCCCTTCCTCTACATAGGTTGATGTACATAATAATATATTATAAGTTATTCAACAATGTCGAGCAAAGCAAAACATCAATTGGAACAAAACGGTTATAAAAACCCGAGGTTATCATGCAGCTTATGATCATGGACCATAATCCACTCCTCAAGCGAGTGGCCGAACTTGTGAATCACACTAGTAGAAAAAGGGGCTATCGTTGAGGCCTGTTTTGCCCATTAGTCCCGGTTCAATCCAGAACCGGGACTAATGCGAGCATTTATCCCGGTTCGTGAACCCAGGGGGCCGGGCCACGTGGGCCATTGGTCAGTTCGTCCGGACCTTTTGGTTCCGGTTGGTGGGACGAACCGGGACCAATGGTCCCGGCTCTGGCCCACCACTATTGGTCGGTTGGTGGCATGAACCGGGACCAAAGGCTTCCCTTTAGTCCCGGCTCATGCCACCAACCGGGGCTAATGGTGCTGCCTATATATAGCCCCTCACAAGAGCAGAAAGCACACCGCCTGCTTTTTTACGGCCGAGGGAGGGGCTTGGTGGTGCTCTAGCTCACCTCCTATGCACACAAGGTGTTCGATGGAATGCCCGAGCCACACTACTTAAGCTTTCTCCTCCAAGCTCGACCTCTAACCTCCATTTTCCTCAATATTTGTCTAGGTTTAGCGGTCCGTCACGCCTGGCCCCCCGTCTTCACCGCCACGATCATCATGGGCGATCTCATCGCCAGACCACCGTGGTGAGCCTCTTGTTCTTATCTTCTTTCTGAAAGGAAAAATATTCTTACTTGTATTATTTTCTTATTTTTATTATTGCATCTTATATAGTGCGATGGTTTTGGTATCCGCCCCCGTCGGCCCTCGTCCTGTCTATGATTCGGATGTGGTATATATTATCTTTTCATAACTATTGGTTCATTTATTGTTTATGAAAATTAAGCCACCAACGTGACATAGATTTTATTTATCTAGGAGGTTGTTGAACCGGAAATTCCAACCGACCCTATTGCCGAGAGGTTAAATTTAGTTGAAGAAGAAAACAATTTCTTGAAGGAAAAATAAAAAACTTGAGGAGGAGAAGATGATATTGGAGTTGCATGTTGCGGATGTCGTCGATGATCACAAGATCAAGATGGATGCAATGCGCTTGAAGATGAGAAAGATTAAAAAATATGCCATTCATACCGAGGCTTGGTATCATTATGCCGTTGGATCAGTTGTTACCTTGGTTGCGATTATGATCGTATTTGTTTTCACATTGAAACGTTTTACATAGTTTCAATGTATGGTTTAATTAATTTAGATGCTCTGCAGAGCTTTATGTTGTTAGATGAGAACTATGTATGTACTTTGGTTTTTATGTGATGATGAACTTCTATTAATTTGGTCATTTAATTATCTATTCATGATGTTACGTAATGATTTTGACACACTTAATTATATATAATGCACGCAGATGAACCGCAATGGATGTACGGTGATGACACACATCCGAGTACATTAAGGGCGTGCATGCTTTTCTCGAAGTGGCTGAGGCAAACAAGCAGAATGGTTTTATGTGTTGTCCATGCCCTATATGTGGGAATACGAAGTCTTACTCTGACCGGAAAATCCTTCACACCCACCTGCTTTACAAGGGTTTCATGCCACACTATAATGTTTGGACGAGGCACACAGTGGATCTGAAAAATCTTGGGTACACTGACGAACCGTTCGTCCTAGCCAATGATGTGGCACAGGTTATCTATGTGAAGGACATGTCTACCAGACCGAGGAAAAGAAAAGATAAGGAAGCGAATACATCATATAATGAGCCAAAGCGCCACATAGTTCTTTCAGGAAAAAGGGACATCCTGGGAGTGGAGGGCAAGACAGACATGTCTGAAGAGTATGAAAAGTTTCATGAAATTCCCCCCTTCAAAGTCAAGGCTGACCCAAGCATCCTGATAAATGATGAAGATTATCCATGGTTACGGCGCAATAATAAGCAAGCGACACCTTGAAGAAAAAGTGAAGACTTTCTCCCACAACTATTATGATGATACCTTGCCAACTTTGTAACACACGAGTATGATACCATTGTCCGTTTTGTTCATGAACATACTATGCCAACTTTGAGAACCTAGCCAACCGAAGGGCGCTCACACCGGTTTATAAGCCCGTCCCTCTACGCCTTTTTGAGCTCACAAACTTGTGATTCACACAAATTTCAAAGAATTCAAATTTTATAAAACTAATGGCACAAAAAGAAAGTTTATAAGTGTTATAAAACAAATGGCACTAACAGAAAGTTTATAATTTTGCTAACCTAAAAGCAAAAAAGAATTAAAAAATAAAGCAAAAAACCAAAAGAAAATAAATAATGCAGGAAACAAAACAAAAAACTTGAAAAATAATAATAATAATAGCAACAATAAGCATTTTGTTGTAAGTAGAAACAAAATAAAATAAATAAAGCAACAAAGAAAACAAAAAAGTGTTTTTGAATTTTAAAACTAATGGCACAAACAGAAAGTTTATATTTTTCTAAAACTAAAAGCACTAACAGAAAGTTTATAATTTTGCTGACCTAAAAGCAAAAAGAATTAAAAATAAAGCAAAAAACCAAAAGAAAATAAATAATGCAGAAAACAAAACAAAAAAACTTGAAAAAAAATAAAAATAGCAACAATAAGTATTTTGTTGTAAGTAGAAACAAAATAAAATAAATAAAGCAACAAAGAAAACAAAAAAAAGTGTTTTCAAATTTTAAAACTAATGGCACTAATAGAAAGTTTATATTTTTTCTAAAACTAAAAGCAAAAAGAAATAAAATATAAAGCAAAAAAAAACTACCACCTACTAGGCCCCCACGGCCTGAATACGACTAGAAACCCTACATGGGCCAGGATTCAGCCCGCAGAGGCCCAATAGGCCCACAGCAAGAGTAGCATGATTAGGCCCGAAAGCCTGCATTTGAGAGGAGCTCGAAAGGGACGACACCAGTAGCTTATAAACCAGTGCAGGCGCCCTTCAACTAGCGAGGTGGGACTAAACATTTGGCGTGAGGCAGCCTGAGCCTTTGGTCCCGGTTGGTGGCACCAACCGAGACTAAAGGTGGGTTTAGTCGGTTCGTGGCACGACCGGGACTAATGCCCTTTAGTCCCGGTTGGTGCCACCAACCGGACGGGAAGCAGCGACCTTTGGTCCCGGTTGGTGGCACCAACCGGGACTAAAGGGGCATTAGTCCCGGTCGTGGCACCAACCGGGACTAATGCCCTTGCTATATAAGAAAGCACTTGGGAAATTTTAGATTCATCACGCATTTTCCCTCCCCGACGCCGCCAGTTGCCCGACGCCGCCCGACGCTGCCGTCATCGCCCATCGTCGTCACCATCGCCGTCGCCCGCGCCCGTTGTCGCCGCCGTCGCCGCGCCCGTCGTCGCCGCCGTCTCGCCCCCGTCGTCGCCGCCGTCTGCCCGCCATCGCCGCCGTCCCGGCCCGTCGCCAGCGCCCTCGCCGTCGCCGCCCCTGCCTCCACGACCTCGCCGACCTCGCCGACCTCGCCGTCGCCCTGCCTCCCGACCTCGCCGTCGCCTCCGCCTCCCGACCTCGCCCGTCGCCTCCGCCTCCCCGCCCGCCCGTCGGCGACCTCGCCGTCGCCTCCGCCCTGATGAGCCCCAGCAGCGCACCTGCCCTGCCCCCCTGCCGCCGCCGCCATGTTTTATTTTTCATAAATGTTCATGATTTTTTCATAAATGTATATATATTGATGTATGGATATATGTGATTTTTTGTTCATAGATGATCATATGAATTTTTTTGTTCATAGATATGATCATATATATGATGTATGCATGGATCGATGTGGATGGAATATGATGTTTTTTGTTCATAGAATATGATGTTTTTTTATTCATAGATTTTATTTTGTTCATTAGAGAGAGGCGGGACGTCGAGGAAGTTGTACTGTTTAGAGTTAGGGTCGCCGAGGAAGAAGGAAAATAAGGAAAAGAATAAAAGAGGAAGAAGGAAGAAGGAGAAGAAGAGGAGAAAAAATAAGAAGAGGAAGTAGAAGAAAAAGGAGAAGAAGAAGGAATAGAGGAGAAGAAGAAAAAATTCTATTTTTCTTCGTCTCCTCTTTCCTTCTTCTCCTCTCTTTTTCTTCTATTTTCTTCTTCTTTCTTCTTCTTCTCTTTTTTTTCTTCTAATTTCTTCTTCTTCTTCTTCTTCTTCTTCTTCTTCTTCTTCTTCTTCTTCTTCTTCTTCTTCTTCTTCTTCTTCTTCTTCTTCTTCTTCTTCTTCTTCTTCTTCTTTTTATCGGGAACGAGGGTATCGAGGATCGCTGAGGGTCGACGGTGGGAACTAGGCTAGAGGGTCGAGAGGGTCACAGAGGGGTCGAGGGTCGTCGAGGCCGGTCGATGGTCAATGTTTTGAGGGTCGAGGGTCGTCGAGGCCGGTCGAGGTTTCGAGGCACAAGGGTTTGAGGGTTCGAGGGTTTTAGGGTCGAGGGTTCGAGGGTTCTAGGGTCGAGGGTTCGAGGGTTCTAGGATCCGAAGGAAGAAGGAAGAAGAAGAAGAAAAAGAATGAGAGGAAAAAGAAGAAGAAGAGAAGAAGAAAGGAATAGAGGAGAAGAAGAAAAATATAATTTTTCTATTTTTCTTCTTCTCCTCTATTCTTTCTTCTTCTCCTCTTTTTTTCTTCTTTTTTCTTCTTCTTCTTCCTTCTTCCTCTTTTCTTCCTTTTCCGATAGGGGGGTACCGATAGTGTCAAAGTATTGAAGAAATCCATCGCTTCATCATTAGCCGGAAGTAACCATGGCATGATGGTACGAAGTCCTCCAAAGTTGTTCTGGAATGGAGTCGGATAGGATAATTTGCCTTTTGCTGAACTTTGTACCAAAAAGCGAATTATCCTATCTCGACTCCGCTCCAAAACAACTTTGAAGAGCTTCGTACCATCATGCACCTGTTACTTTTGCCTAATGATGAAGACATGGTTTTGTTGAATCCTTTGACACTAGGCAACCTCCCGACCCCTCGGCGATCCTCGACCCCTTGACCCTCGACCGCTCGGCGATCCACGACCCTCTACCCTACTTGTGGGACATAGATGTACTGTTCAACGCCGACCCCTCCCGATAGCTTCAACACGTGGGGGGTCGATAATGCATACCCCCTCCTAGCTTGAATCGTTCTCGAGGCCACCCCTAACCCTTGAAGCGTTGTCGAGGCCACCCCAAACCCTAGAGAAGCAGCGTCGAGGCCACTAATATGATTCCTTATTGTGATTAGCTAGCTAGTTCTACGTTGGCACTAATATATCCATATCTGTCATGTTTGAATAATAATTGCCATGTTGTAAATATTTGTAGAAACTATGGACACCCCAGAGACGAAGCACAAGAAGCGTTGTTGAGGGACATAATCGCACATGGAAGTGATGCCGTCTCCTCGATGATGTTTCTCAACGTCGATAACGATGGTCCGGAAGGAGAGGGTGAAGAAGCAGCTGGCTATGATTTACATGGCTCGATGACCCAATGCCGGTGCAAGAAGTAGACCGTGAGGACGGCTCGGTGATCACCAAACCGAGTCCGGCCAGGTATATATATTAGTTAAGCCTGCCGACTAGCTCTCGTCTTTGTTTTGGTATATATATATGCACACATATTAATTAACTCTCGTCTTTGTTCTTTTTCTAGCCCTCGGATCGAAAGCACAACTTCGGTAAAGAGACGAGGCCCGAAGAAAAAGTTGAGCTCGGATGAAAAGTTTGAGATCATAGAAATCGCATGACGGCCAACCGATTGAACCCTACCGGACAAAGAAGGCATTTGTTGCTCGGTCACGGGGGTTACGGTTAGGGACAAGATCCCGATCAGCATCCACCAATGGTATAAGCCTAAGAACGAAGACCCCGAGGTGTCTTATGTCAATGATATGCAGAAAATGATCTTTGACCGAGCTGAAGTCAAATTTTACCCTACCGCCAGAGGATGATCCGGAGAAGCCAAGAATAGAGCCATTAATCAAGTCTTTTGCTCTTAAGAAGATGGCAGAACTATTCAGGAATTGGAAGAAAGACCTCAATACGTATGTCGAAAAAATGAGACACCAGAATTCACGGCAAATATGAGAAGATCAGAGATGGTGGCCCGCATTTGTGGCCTACAAGACATCGGAAAAGAGTAAAAAGATGTCGCGACAAACAAGAGAAATGCTGCGAAGAAGAAGCTTCATCATCGCACGGGGTCGGTGGCTACCTCATAGCCCGGCCTAAGTGGTCCAAGGCTGAGAATGATCCGCTTGATAAAGGGATCGAACCGAGACAATGAATCGGCCAGACCGTTGCGGACTTGGTTCTTCGGGCGGCGGATCCTTGGACCCTATAACGGGAAGTGCATTTGGACGGACGAACAATTGGACATACCAGTCAAGAGGCTTAAGCATTATATCGAAGCAGTATGACAAGGGAAGTTCGTTCGAGACAGGGAGAAGGACGAGCTCACAATGGCCCTCGGGAATCGACACGCCAGCTCCCTTCGTGGAAGGCTGGATTTTGACGCAGGGGTTACAAAACCCATGAGAGGAGGAAGAAAGCGGAGCAGAGCCTAATGCAGGCGCTGCACGAAAGGGTAATGGGGCTAGAGGAACGAGAAGAGGAACGAGAAGCAGCCGATCACAACAAGCGACTCCGCCAAGCTTCCCCGGCTACCCCGCCATCTCGGCGGAGAAGCGGCGTGGCTTCCACCGAGCTGCTTCAGCCGTAGCAAAGATGCCTTGGCTCCTCGCCAGCTATCCCGTGGATGCTATCACGGATGCTTGAAAGTTGCCACCTTATGGCGCAATGGAGCAATTTAAAGGTCAAGGCGGCTGTTGGCTCTGTTTATCCCACTAAACCCGACTCAACTTTTCACCGCCGCCGATTCCGAAGGATATGCTAAGGTGATGGTCGATGAAATAACGGAGGGATTTGAGGAGCTCGGCTTGACCACCCTACCGGTGAAGGGGAGTATCGGCTGGGTTACGCTCAAGACTCCATGCCTATGGCGGAAGGATCTCATCAACCTTCCGAGCTGGACGCCCGCCTCCTCCTCCTCCTCCCGAGTCGGGGCACTCCGCCTCCTCCACCGCCTCCTCCTCCTCCTCCGGCGAGTCAGGGCACTCCGCCTCCTCCACCGCCTCCTCTTCCGCGAGTGACGATCGGGGCACTCGGCCGGCTCCTTCTCCGTGGCGTGGCGGCACTCCGTCTCCTTCTCCGCCTGCACCGGCGCGTCCGCAGCCCTCCTCCTTCTCCGCCTCGCCCGGCAAGGCGGAAGAGACCCGCCGCCCGCTCCGGCTGCTCCGGCGTCGTAGTCCTTCTCCTCCGCCTCGTAAGCAAGGAAAGAAGACATCCGCTCCGTCTGCTCTGCCGGGCGTCTAGCAAGATCTTGCCAAAGGCGGGAGGAGATACAGATTCGGTCCTTCTCTCAAGACTCCAGAGAAGTTACCGTCTGAGAGGAGCGAGGAGGAAAACGCGAAGATCGCGCAGATCAAGTGGATGACTGGTTTCAAGGGTTGAAAGCAAAGAGACATCCACCTCCGGAGGAGAAGGTAGATCCGGTCAAAGCGAAGCGCATTTCGCTGCCCCGACAAAACCACCCAAGTCTCCGCCGAAAGGCAACTATGAGCGCATTATTGGAAAGGCATTTGCCGAGGCGGAGAGATCGGGAAGTACCGGCTGATCAAAGGATGAAAGAACGACGAGCTGGGAAACAAATTGCCCAGCTCGGGCGAACAAGCGAAGGAATCGTGCCCCGCTCAAGGTGCCTGCTAAGCGACATCGTCGATCCGAGGATGGTGCCCGTTATGGCAATCCTCAAGATTACTTGCCCGAGGATGTACAATTTGATTTCTTGGAGGTGCAGATACAAAGATACGAGTACGGAAGCCTCTCGTTAAAGATGAAAGCTCTCTAACAACGATGATGCGAAGATTGCATGATTGGTACATGAAAACCTGCAAAGAGTCTCGAGGGGAGGAATACTTTGTATTTGAGAGTTAAAAGGAGCATGACCTCCTTGGAATTGAACTGTTGCCTATTCCATTTGAGGAGTTCTATCAGTTTTTCAATCAATTGGCCCTCGATAAAGCAACGGTCACCTGCTACATCGTCTGTAAGTAGTACTACTTCATCATTAAGTATCTCTATATAACTCAGCTCTTTCATTGCATGTATTTATAAATATCCTCACTATATTATGCAGATTGAAGATCGCAGAAATGAAGAAAAACAAGTGGGTGATATTGGGTTCATTAACACATATATCATCGATGCAAATGAGGTTAAATATCGTGCCAAGGAAACCGAGGCCAACTTGCTACGATCGTTGGAAATAAATGAACACAAAATACAATACTCTTTCCTTACAACTACACGTGAGTGTTACTGTCTTGTGGCATATTCGGTTTCCTTATTTAGTCCAGGTTATAGAAATGTAATATTGATGAGTTATGCATGCGCAAGAGGTTCCACTATATTCTCCTAGAGATTAAGCTTGAGCAGGGAGTAGTAACTGTCTTAGACTCGAGACGAAAAGATCCCAAGGAGTATGCGGAAATGACTGAAATGCTCGAGAAGTAAGTTAAATCGATCATTATCCACCATATCAGCAACTTTGTTCATTTCTGATATCAAGTAATTGTTTTCTTTGTATGGCAGGGCTTGGGGAAAATTCACCAAAAAAGCTCCGGGACTACCGAAGAAGCTGCAATTTAGACACCAAAGTAAGTACTATATAGTAGCATATTCCACGCGCATCTCCTAGTGATTCAAGCGCTAGTTTCATCAATACCATTTAGCATGTGCGTGCTAATTATCAGTTTGATTGACCTCTGTTTCTTGTAAAGTGGTTGTGGCAGGAACAAGGGAATGATTTATGTGGATACTACGTTTGCGAGTCCATCCGCCACACGACCTATGAGAGGGGCTACTCCGACAAACAATTTGAAGTGCGTAAATAAAAATATTCACAATTTTATTTTATTACCATCATTTGTGTTGAGTTTCATTCATTCATATATATATATATATATATATATATATATATATATATATGTATTGACCCCTATCTGAAAATTAGATGTGTCGGCAGCGGGATGAACTCCTCGCACCAGATCTCAGGCGAGCAATTCAAGAGGAATTGGCGGCATTCTTTCTTGACTATGTGATCGCTGAAGAAGGGGAATACCATGTGGACCACGCGTCCGTATTGTAAAAGATAATTATTGTATATATGTAGCGGTAGTGTCGGATAGATATACGAGAACTTGTTGTTCGACCAATCTCTCGGAGAAGGAGAGGTGGTCGATATCACTTCTCTCTGTATGCATATATATGTTCATAACGATCTTCTGTTTGCTTAATTACTAGCTAGCTAGCATGTCTAGTTAGTCCTCTCTATACGTATGTATAGTAATGAAGCGTCGATCAAGCACGGACAAAAGAAAGGACACTTTTCTCTATTAATTAGCTAGCTATAGCACAATATATGAAACACCTAAATTAACCCCCAAAACCCCCAAACCCCCCTCTTTTGAAAAAAACAAAAACCAGAGCCAAAGAAATGCTGCGTGGATGCCTATTGGTCCCGGTTGGTGCCACCAACCGGGACCAAAGGCCTCCCTCGGCTCGTGGACAGGCCACGTGAAGGCCCATCTGTCCAGTTGGATAGAACCGGGACTAAAGGGTGAGGGTATTAGTACCGACCCTTTAGTCTCGGTTCATGAACCGGGACTAAAGGCCCTTATGAACTGGGACTATAGGCCCTTTTTCTACTAGTGTCAATGGCATACTGAAACTCTTGACGTTCCAAAGTCACGACTCAAATAATTAGTATCAAAATATTCCAGTCACGACTCGATTAATACATAGCAAGCACACGAAATTCATACATATTTGCAATTACATCAAATATTCACTTAAATTGATAAATACTGAAATTCCATGTGTTCTTCTCTGCAAACTATGGATGAGCCATCACATAGTCATAATGCTCCTTTTCTGTCTGATAAATAAGAGCAGGACAATGGAGAAAGCAATATTTCAAAGTACAATATCTAGTAGAAACCAACCAAACGGTTAACAAATGCACATTCTCGAAGCCATCTAAAGAAAGGTCTTGTCCGTTGTTATTGCCCTTTTGTAACCTCCGAGGAACTTTTTTCTGTTGGTTAGCAGGGATGTTGCAAGTTTGCATTAAGAAGGTTTGCTGGATCAAACCTGAGGAAGGTGGACTCAAGCCGGCTACAGATATAATGCACACTATATTTGACTTGTATACCATGTAAGAAATTCCGACTCTCTCATCCGTGTCTATCTTGACATTGATAACTGGTAAGTGTTACCACCAACATATCCTAAAGTCTGCAGTGTGAATTGTGTTGGAGTGCTGGTCGCGCTGAACCTTAAGGGCCTCTTTGGTCTATGACAGCTACCATCATCCATTCAATTTGTATAGAGAAATCATGTGTTCTTCTTGTGGTGCAACCAAACAACTATTACTGATTTATGTGGGGATTCCAAATGCACACATGTTTTCTATTTTTGCATTACAAATCCTGCAAATGAAAAGGACCTAAATATATAGATAAAAAGAAGCAAGGCCAATTATGATTGAGTGCACACATGTTGGATGACCAGGTCTAAGTGGGGTCCTTGTGTCCATCAGGCCCAACTTATCGACGTCATTCTCTGAATTCAACTAGTTTATATATTTGGTTGCTGGCTTTATGTCGGATAAAAGGGGTAAATTGACGCTGTGTTTAATATTTTCTTCCTGGAGAGGATTTGATATATTTGTAGTCCTCTGTCGACCCAACTCAGCAAGAATTCGTGCCATGGTGACTCCGGTGGCCTGCTGTGTAGGAGGGGCGATCCAGACAGATTGTAGTGTTTGACTCCAGTGTGTACACTGCAGCCCCTAGACAAACACATTTACACCATTCGTCCTGAACCAGTCAAGACAAGGCTTGCCAAGTTGTGATTCTCTCTGCATCGGCAGGAAAGAATTGTTAGGCGGACTCGCTCCCATCGATATACCACCAGCCACGGAATTTTGGCATTTTCAGGACCAACTTGTTGCCTTACCAAAATCGGCACCAACATGTTGGCTTACCCTTCTAGGACTGTTTCTTTTTTCTCCTTTTCCATTAAGAACAGGACAGTAGCAATAGAATCTCAAATTTGTTCATTTCTCTCCATCAGATCCAAACTACCACCATATTTGGATTTCTCATGAGTAGTTAACACTCAAGGATGTTGTATGAACTATACTATGGTGTACAATACTTTCATGGAGAATCAACAAATGTGAATAAAAACATATCGATATGGGGAGAAAATTGTCAACACGAAAGAGTATTCTTTTTGATATACAATGGGAGTTCTACTTGTAGCTAACAATGAAGAGAACCAATGAAGAGGAAATAGAGAAAACACATGTGGAAAAAGAGCTAAGAATTGGAGAAAACTAGAACTAGCAAAACTAACTATGGGTGGAACCGAGGCTCTACTCGAGATCTTCTACAAAGCTGGAAGAGAAGAACTCACAGCAAGCATAGGAGAGAAGAGGACAATTGTTATCAATGAGGACCTAATCATGGTAGATGTTCTCCCGAAGCCACTCATTTCGAATAAATTATCAAGTGAATAACGTGTGTGTATGTTACGACACACATATTGCACCTCCTGTCGATACACGTTGCTTCCTTATATGTTGTTGGCTCAGAGTCAATCTTGATTTTCAGTGACGTAGATTTAATCATCGATCACGGGCTGCAATCTGCACTCTCGCCCAACAAGATACTGTATGCTACAACCTATGATCTTAGAGGAACACGTAGTTGAACTGTGAACAATCACGGCCGGTCATATATAGAGTGAGTAGCATTTTGATGGTTATATATAAAGGATACATACATGGCAAAATACAGTCAGTAGCTGACATATAAATTACACTTATTAAAAGCACTGGCTCAGTGGAAGATGTCAAAGTTATAATTGTAGGCTGCCGTATGAGCTGAGTAGATGTAGTACATTTCTCTCATCACTCACCGCACATGAGGGTGCGTGAGAGGTTGAGATTTTAGCTGAGTCTATTGAGTATCAAGCCACATGGTGTCTTCTTCAATCTCCTTCCGTGCACTTTGTTTTCAACTGTGTAGCAGATATAATGTTTCAAATATGTTTGTGTCAAAGAATTAATGTTATCTTCTTGCTTTTTAAACCCTATTTTGTCCTTGTGAAGGCAAATGCCTAATGAGCTCTTTGACAAGTTAAAAGCACAAACACTATCAGGAGAAATATCTAAGTGAAGCGTTTCTTCCTTCCCTTGCCTATACCATTTGCAGTGAGATAGTTATTTATTGGTTTCCCCTGCTGCTTTCATAGAGAAAAAAATGCATGAGTTTCTACAAATTCACCAAGTTTCGTCCTGCCTTTCCTAGAAGGGAAACGTTTCCAGCCGGAGCACCGGCTGAAACGTTCCGCCGGTCGCACGCAAGCATGCCACGCGCCAGGGCCCCACGCGTCAAGAAACAACTTCCTTTTCCTTATCTTATTTCTCCAGCGCCCGCATCTCATCTCCGTTCTCGCTGTTCTCTCCCTTTTTCCACGCCTGCGTCATGCTTCTCCCTCCTCCCCACAGCAAACCACGGCGAGGACTGCCCAAAATAGATCACCGTGCGGCGGTGCCTTGCTGCTGCAAGCTCCATGGCCGGATTCCTCTGCTAGGCGCAGGCCATGGCCGGATTCGAGCCATCTAGAAGGGGATCTTTTTTGCGCCATGGACGAGCTGCTAGCGGCATCAATGGAGGTTCGCTGGGGGCGCCTCTTGCAAAAGCTACATCCGGCCATGAAGGTCTTGGAACCGGCCTCGCAGTTTTGCTGGAAAACGGCCCACGCAGGTGCTGGAACGCCCAATTAGTGCTACCTTCCTGCACCCCGCCGGTACTGGAATCGTCAAACAGTGGTGCTGGAACCGGTCACTACGGCTGCTACAACCCGCCATCACAATTGCTGGAACCGTCCACCATGGGTGTTACAAGCTGTCGACGTCATTGCTGGAACCTGCGGTATGAGGAGCTACAACCGGCAATCTCGTTTGCTACCAACGGCACCACCATATGCTGGAACGGGCCAACTGTTTTGCTACAACCGGCACGAGGCACTGCCTTGACGGCGACGGGCGTGGTGCCGGGGAGAACCGCGACGCATAGTTTGATGCAACCAGCAAACTAGAAGTTGGAACTGATGGAATTTTCTGCTACATCGCCGGAGTGGTGCAAGGGCGATGATGGGGGATGGCGCCGCGATTGATGCAACCGGCATTTGTAAAAGCTTCAACTGACATAGAAAAAGCTTCAACCATGGAAAACAAAAGCTACAGCCGGCGTAGAGGAAAAGCTTCAAACGTGGAGGAAAGCTTCAACCCGTGTGAAAAAAGTTTCGATCGGAACTGAAAAAAGCTTCAACCATACAGAAAAAAGCTTCAACCGGTGTAAAAAAAATCTTCCATCGTGAATCTTCAAAAACCAGGGCCGTCTGCTGAGAGCGGCGACGTCGGGAGCTACGGCCGGCGGCATGGTGATGCTGCGACGGCCGTGTTCCTACAGCGGCAACTAGTTGCTGCAACGATGGAGGCATCAGGCGTCCTGCAAATGGCGGACGTTGCTACGTTGCGGTGGCGCCCTGCTGGAACCAGCGGGGAAGGCGAGTGGCGACGAGCCGGCAGGGAAGGCGAGTGGCGGCGAGCAGGCGGCGCCTCAAGGTGGGGGCACTCTCATATCCATGGACAGCAAGGTTGCTGTAGGGACGTCAATGACAGAGGAGGGATTTTTTTTCTCTGTTTCGTTGGCAGACTAGGAGCCTAGGAGGAAGACGACGATTCATTTTTTAATTCAATCGTACGGTGCGAATCGTTTTAATCATGTGGCCGCTAATAGACCGGCCGAAAGTTTCGGCCGGCGCGCCGGCGCATATTACTCGCCTTCCTAGAAAGGTGAATGAGAAGAGTTGCATGCTCTCCTAGTACAGTTAATCAGTATGTCAAATTTTACTACTAAATTCTAAGTCAGGTTCTTGTGTTTGCCAAGGATTTCGATTCAAAATTGCATAATTGCTACTTGGTTTGTTTCTTCATGCACACCCGTGCATATTGTTTGCAACTGTGTAACGGAAACCACTTAAAAAAATCAATATTAAAAATATGTTTTTGGGGTCAAAGAATCAAAGTGGAAAGCACAATAATGTGTGGTGTTTATACTCCTTCCGGGACCTCCTACAGGTTGTCCTCGTTACCGTCTTCATCGTCTGGAATGGAGAAGCCCTCTACTTGAGTTTCTTGACCAGCGGTTGCCTGTTGTTGTTGTGCAACTGTTGGCGCGTCCACATCGCCGTCAGTAGACATATGAGATGTGACACATCACGTGAGAAGAGACTGGACAGTGATGTGGCTAGTCATGTGTGGATCCATTTGTGTTCGATTTGTGCAACGACTAAGATGGAGGCAAGACGAGTGCGACCGCGGTATGGTCTTTGTCGCAAAGGCTCGCAACTTTCTCCTGGCATGGCTTGTCATTGAAACCCAAGTTTCATTGTCTTCCACATGTTTGGCGATTGTTTGGCATGAGACAGTGTGGGCTTGATGTTCTTATTAAGGTCTTCTAAACATTAATGGCGATCATCTACCACATATCTGAAGTATTCCAAATCGAAATTGCTTCACGGATGACGGTTTATGCACGACCTGCAAACGACACTTCCACCCCAACAGCGAGCCTCCTTGCATGGTCGCTGTTCACGCTGCCACGTAAGAATCGTTCAGGCATCGGCTGCATGTTCGTCGTTTATATAGCAACGCTCATTCCAAATTATACTGCACAAACATTAATTATCAGAGATAGCACATGTCCCGTCACATCTTAAACTAGTAGCAATCAATAGGCCAAGTACATAAGTACTCCCTCCGTCTAGGTGTGTAAGTCATTTTACGAAAACCAAATAATCCCAAAACACTTAGGCGCGGTGCATTAACTTCTACCTCGTTTCTTGTTTCTTGACATATCAACCAATAAGAAATGAGGGTGTGTATGCTTTTAATGACTTGAGACTATCAAACACGACATGCAGTGGTTAGTTTATTGCGTGCAATACTATTAATTAGCAAATAGTCATTAATGTCTCTTGTTTTTCTCTCCTCCTTGGTCACGATGCACAGCCTAAGATGACTTACTCACCTAGACGGAGGGAGTACTCGAAGAAAGCACCGTGTGTGAAGTAAGAAAAATTGACCGCTGACTCGCTTAATTAACTACTCCACCAGCTTATCTGCTAAACATCAAGATAGGCCATGGGAGCTCGATGCCCGATGCGGCGACCACTTCTCCTAGCGGCGGCGCTCACCGTGACAGTGATAGGTTGCCGCACCGACGCCACCGGCCACCTGCGGCTGCACGAGCAAGGACAAGGCCCCATGGCCGGTGCGGCCACCAAGGCCAACAAGTTAGGATCGCTCGTCCTCATTTTTCGGATCCAAGGGTTTTAGAGAGAGTCCAGCATAGGG
The DNA here is from genome assembly GCA_021605145.1 of Aegilops bicornis. Lineage (NCBI taxonomy): Eukaryota > Viridiplantae > Streptophyta > Magnoliopsida > Poales > Poaceae > Aegilops > Aegilops bicornis. Next base: position 689,162,969 of record CM038673.1, on the reverse strand, counting down.
AAAAAAAAGGAGCAGTCCTATGTGTAATGTGTTATATGGGTGCTTTAGATCATATTTACACTTTGTATTCCAAAAACCGAAATGTAAACATTTCCTCACACAAAACCCTACTAATACAGTCTGCCCAAGCTGTCTCTTGAACACCCGATGTTCATTGTTTTTTTGAGCAGCTGTGGTCGGGTGCTGTTTCACCAAATCCAAGAAGGAGAGCTGTTATTAACCCAAAGCAAGTTCTTGCGCAAGAACGTCTGCTCGAGCCACCGCAGTGCCTGCAGATCGCCTGTAAGGGGGTACTTGGGGCGCAGCTTGCTGCTAATCTCTGCGGGTGTGCCTTGTTTTCCCGTTAAGTAGCATTAGTATCTAGGCAACTGCCACCACACGCCCTTAAACTTGATTTGCAGCGCTTGTGTCAGGTTAACATCTCGCTTTGACTGATCCAGGCTAGGAAAGCCAAACGAAAGATCCTCCAGGCTGCACCGGCACCTTTTGATGTGTGCAACGAATTTGTTGAACATAATTTCACGATGCCACTCATTCCGAAGCCGTGCTTGCATGCATCACAATCGCATCATCCGAGTGATTCTCTCAGCAAACGCTTACCGAACGGAAAGGAGAGCCTAGGAGGTGTGGGGCTGGGTCACAAACATTACGTGTATGTGTTTGTGAACTACGTATATATTTGTAAGCACAGAACTGCGAAGATTATATATATGGCTTGTAGCAAGAGACTCAGAAGTAATAAGCCAGGTGTATATGTCAGAAGTTATTTCCACAGTCTCTTCGCCAGACTGCCACAATGATAGCTCGAAGTACGGCTGCAATTGTGAATGATGATAGGTGGGTAGTAGAAGAAACCAGTCTATTATTTTACTCATTTTCCTGAGTGGAATCTCATTTTACTAGTGTTGGGCAATGGTATGGTGATCAAGGTCGTGGCTCAATCTATTTCAACCCATGCCATGGTCTATTCTTACAGTATTATCTTCGAAGAGGGAGGATAACTTCTGTCTGCATAGATGGATGCACAGAATCATATATTATAAATTACTATTAAACAATGTAGAGCAAAGCAAAACACCAATGCCGAACAAGGTTCTAATAACCCCAGGCCATACAAATTGGACCTGCCTCGCTGCAGTATCTCCTCAAAGCCTACCATGAAGCTTATGACTCTCTCGAAACAGGCTTGCGCCACGCTATATTAATATAGTAACCACACCGAACCATTGCTGGGGCGAACAACACATCAAGCCCAAAGATAAAACAAGAAGAACAAAAGAGAAACAAATGCCAACGATGGCAGCTCGACATCAGCCTTGCGCCCATGAAGATCATGACCATGGACCATAATCCGCCGGTCAAGCGACATGTGGCCAAACAACAAAAAGAACGCTGCTCCTTGACGAATTCTTCAAGAAGAGATCACCAATGTGCACCGATATTGACGGGTCGAACGAAAGGTCAAACTTGGGATTTGCATCTCCGGAGTCGAGCTTCGAGTCAACACCCTCAACAAGAGAACGACCACACATGTCAACATTGCCTAACGAAGCCAGAGAGGTGTGATCATGGGTTTTCACCTGGAGTACGTGCACACTTGTTGCTGAAATCCGTCACCGCCAACAACCTCTTTACCTACAAATGATGTAGCAAAAAGCCAGTGTGCCACATTCTAAGAACAACCTATAAGCACTTTGTAGACAATGCAAGTATTACTAGCCCTGCCATTGTATATTAGGAAGCTCATGATGTCAAAATCAGAAACATCACATAAATAGAAAGAAATGCCACATGGTTGCTAACATTGCGAATTTTGCCGCTGGCAACATTATAACATGTTACTATGAACCTGCTTTCTAATTTCAACTATCGATAACAAATAACACAACTAGTATATATACCAAGACAATAAACAATGTCTTAAGGCCATACTACTACACACCAACATTAGTTCCAATGAAGCCTAGAAGACTGATTCCAGCATCGAGTTCAACCTGACCCAACAAGTGAAGGCTAGAATACCAAAGGCACACCGGTACTCCAAGACAATGACTTAAGGCGGGGATGGCACACAATTGTTATCATTGTTAGATCCAATCAATGAAGGATGGATTGATCCTTTTACACCAAAGTTAAAAATATGTATCATCATCTGCCCCGATGCGGCCACACGTAACTTGTTCTGGATTCGCAAGGAGTAGTCACACAATATATGCTAGCATCATACCAACATAGGTCGTGAAAGAACACCCTACCAGAGCGTCCTCAAAACTCTAGTAAGTCTGACGCCCTGCCACCCTTGTTTGTGAAAATAACAATGAAATGAGAAGAAATAATGTATCATATATGTTCATGTCATAAGAACGAATGTTAATTTCCTGCTATCTAAATCCTGTTTTGGCCTTGTGAAGCAAATGCCTAATGGATCTGAAACGCTACACACTCCAAAGTCACCACTCAACTAATTATAATCATACTATTCCAGAGGTAAGGTTCGATTAATCAAATCAAAAGGAACATGTTACGAGCACATAAAATTCATACATATTTACAATTTGATCATAAATTGGCAAGTCATGAATTTCCATGTGCTCTTCTCTGGAAATAATTCACTATGAATGAGCCATCACATAGTTGTAATGCTCCTTTTTAGTCTAATAAATAAAACCAAGACAACTGAAAAAGTGATATTTTTTTCCAAATATTTCAAAACAATAGTTCACATGGCAGAATCATTGAAAAAGCAATATTGCAAAACCCAATATCCTGTAGAAATCACCCATATAGTTATCAAATGCACATTCTCGAAGCCATCAAAAGAAAGGTTTTCTCAACTATTACTTTTCTTGTGAAACCTCTAGGGAACAATTTTCTATTGGTTAGCAGGGAAGTTGAAAGTTTGCATTAAGAAGATTTGCTGAATCGAGCTAGAAGAAGGTGGACTCAAGATGAGCACTAATATAATACACATATATATTGAATTGTATACCATGCAAGGACTTTCGACTCTTTCACCCGCATCGATCTTGACATTGTTATCTACTAGTCTTACCAACATGTCTTCTAGTCAAAGTGTGATTTGTGTTGGGGTGCTGGCAGCGCTGAACCTTAAAGGGCATGTTTGGTCTATGCCAACTATGGCATCCATTCATTTCTATAGAAACGTTTATTCGTGTGATGCAACTAGACACTTCTATTGATTTATGTCGGATTCCAAATGCCATGATGACCTATTCTTACTTTTACATTTTGAAATGCTGCAAACCAAAAGAATCCAAACCTATAGAAAAAAAAAGAATCAAAGTACAAAGGCCAATTACGTTTGAATGCACTGGGTTTACACATGTTGGATGACCGGGCTACATGGGGTCCTATTATTCCCAAGTATGTCCATCATGCCCAACATTTGTTTTTTAGATAAGTCCATCATGACTACCTTTATCAATTTAGAGCACAATTACATCGCACACCAGATTGTTGGTAATATAATCTGGAGGTTCATAACCCAATTATTACAACTTTTATTACATAAACTAAACTTTGCAAGGTCATGAGACATGGCATTCGCCACTCGGGGACAATGTTTTAACTTGACCTTCCCAATAGTAGTTACCAAATCAACACATTCCGTAAAAATTGCTACTGTAAACATCACACCATCTTGATTGTTCCATGCAAAAGTTGATGACATTCATTGAATCTGATTCATCATCAACCCCGTGGAATCCAAGCGAGTTAGCTATAATCAGGCCACCCCGCATGGCTATTGCTTCCATCATTGTAACATCGAAAGCATAAGGGCCCCACCCTATTGACATCATTATCAGAATTCAACTACTTAAGGTATTTGGTTGTTGGCTTTATCTCGTATAGAAGGGTTGAACTGACACTGGGTTTAATATTTTCTTTCCGGAGAGGATGCAATATACTTGTAGTGCTTTGTCGACCCAACTCAACAAGAATTCATGCCTATTGTGACTCTGGTGTCCTTCTTCGTCGCACGCAATCCAAAGAGATTGTGATCTTGGACTACGGTGTATTTGACATCACAATTTATCTGTATAAATGATGTTGTAAACTGCAGTCCCTAGACAAACACATTTACACCAGTAAGACAAGGCTTGCCACGCATTATTAAATATTGTCTCAGCGCCAGCAAAAAAGATTGGTTATTACTATTATTAGGCGGACTCGCTCCCATCGATATCCCGCCAACTGTGTATTAGCTTTGTAGCTAACAAAATGTGCCCTCTAGGCAACCAATTAAGAGCAAATAGTTAACAGGCTCAATAGACGTGTCAACGCCAGATTGGCAAAGAACGCAAGCACACCCATACCAAAGTGCTCTCAAAATTCCTCTAGGGCCAATGCCCCACTACCCCTATTCGTGAACTCACCTTGAAATGAGGCCCCCAAGATGATTTGATGGATTGTGACTTGTAAGAAATACCATTTTCTAAAAGCATACTCTTATGCTCTCCAGAGCCAACTTGTTGCGTCATACAAAAATGAGAACCAACATGTTTCCTCAAGGTAAAATCCCTCTAGGGCCTCTGTTTTTTCCTTTCCATTTAGGTCCACCACGATGTCTGGATTTCTCCTGAATGTCAATAGTCGTCTTAAGACAGGGATGGGCAGATCCGTCTTAAAATGAACTACTAGGTGGTGTACAAGTAGTTCCATGTCCGGTTGGTGGAAAATCCAGCGTAACAAAGATGATGGAAAACATATCAACATGGGAAAGAATGTCACATGAAAGAGTACTCTTTTAGACACAATGGGGAGTTGTTTTTTGAGATAACAATGGGCAGACGAGACGAATATGAAATAGGAGAAGAAACACAAGGAAAAAATAGCTAAACAGAATATGGTAGAACTAGCAACAACGAATAATACTAGCCAATGGGTGGAACGCGTGGTCAAGAGAAGAACTCATCCCGAGCATATTAGAGAAAGAGATGATTTGCAGAATTGTTATATGGTTGTACCCGATTGTGGCCGATGTTCTCCTGAAACCACTCATTCCGAATAAATTATCAACTATAAAAGATGTGTACATTACCACACACAGTGCACTGTGTGTCGATTCACATTGCTTTCTTATATTTTGTTCGTTCAGAGCCAATCTCCAACATTGGTGGATGACGTAGATTTTTTCCAGCCACTGCTTGTGATGTGGCATTCTCTTCCAACAAGCTACTGTACACTACAATGAAAGAGCTTAAATGAGCACATACTTGAACTCTTGAACAATCATAAGGGCTGGTCATCTATAAAGTGAGTAGCAACACCATGACTATATAAGCAAATATAAATAGAACAAAATACAATTGGTAGGTAGCATATAAATTAGACTTATTAAAAACAGTGGCTCAGTGGAATTTGTCAAAGTTATACTTATAGGCTGTTGTATGAACTATGTAAATGTAGTAGGTCTCTCTCATCCCTCAACATACAGTGACTGAGATATTGGGTAAAGAGCAGTGCTAATGGTATGTAAAAGTTTTATGTCATTTTTACACATAACACACTTAACAACGTGTCGTGGAATTAACACGTCAGATGTCCTAGTGAGAGGACTTAGTCGTGGAGCCATTGCAACGAGATTAGCTTAAAGGGGTTAAACCGGACAAGGACACGGGGAGTTTATACTGGTTCGGCCCCTTGCGGTGAAGGTAAAAGCCTACGATCCAGTTATGGTGGAATTGATGGGGTCTCGATGAGCAGGGAGCGAATCCGCTTTACCTATCTCTCGAGTTGTTGTTTCTTGTCCCTGAACCGCCGCCGGGTCGTCCCTTTATATACACAGGTTGACGCCCGGCGGTTTACAGAATACCGAGGCCGGCTCATACACGTGTCCGGCTCGGTTTCTACCTTTCCCTAACTTACAACACAAGTTACATATCTCATGGCGGTTTATGTCTATGGGCCCTAATCCGCCCTTGGCCTCTAGGCCTCTAAGCTTCAATAGTAAAGCGCCATATTCCTTGTCTTCATGGGCTTCAATACGGATGAGCATAACCCGGCCCCTCCTGGGCGGTTTATACTCAGTAGTTATATCCCCAACATTAGGCCCCAGATTGATTTGGACATGTTCATGTCAATCTTCAATCCTTATAAAAACTCCTTGATCTTCAAAGAACCTTGTAAACCGCCATGACATCATTTCCATATGTACTTGGTAAACCGCCGTGACGTCATTTTTTAAGATTGCAGTGGATCATCATGACATCATCTCCATATAAAAACCTGTAAACGCTTTTTCTTATTAATAACCCTCCGGAAATCGAGGCGACAGCTGTGTCAGATATCCATTTTTTGGGTTCCTCGATTCCCGCGCCTGTCACTTATCCATTCGCTTTATAAATAGGGCCAAGGGTCATTTGTTCCTTTCCCCTTCATGCCCCTTCACCTCATCGTCTTCCTCGCGTCGCCTCAGAGCTCGAGCGCGGCCGCCACCGTCGACCTTCGCTTCTGCACCATCAACGGCCGATGCATCAACCTGATCTGACCAGAGAAACGCGACACCTCTCCGCCCCTCCTTCAACCTCTGTAAGTTTTCTTCTTCTTCTCCTCAGATCCACCATTAGGGTTTCGTTGTTCTTCGGTGTTCTTCAATGTTCATCCATACTCATTGATGTCACACGAATCCTTTAATAAAAACACGACTTTTGTTTCTGTGCAGCCATAACTAGATCTTGTTTTTCTTCATCATAGCATCTCTGCTATCAGTAAACAGATCCCATCTGGCCCTTAGCTGTTCTGCTGATACCGCCTAGGGTTTTGAATTTTTCCTCCTTTTTAAGACTGCAGTAGATCCAAAATTATAGCCGCAACTTGCAAAACCTGTTTCTGCATTACTTAGAGATTTTTCAGATCTGTAACTTCCGCACCAGTGTAGGCGGTTTAACTTTTTACAAGATGATAACCTGCCAGGCACCATTAGCCCTATCTTAAACCACCAACTCATCCTCAATATAAAACTCCGGCTTATCATGCGCATATGTTTCAATTTGTTTTTCATGTCTTTAAACCGGATTATCTGCATCAATCAAAACCTTAAACCGGCCTTGATCCTCTTTTCCAGCTTCCTGTTCAAATGGCCAAATCGTTTTATGCTTGCAATTGGGTCCCTTCCCGGGTTACTGAAGAGCAACTGACTGGGTATGTTGTGACTGGCGCTTTAGCGAGCAAGGAAACCATCCACTGGAGAGTCCCCGGTTTAGTCCTCCTGAGCCTCATAATGGACAAGTGATTGTTTTTACTGATCATCTGAATCGAGGGTTTAGCCCTCCCAGATCAAAGTTCTTTCGTGATGTTCTTGCCAGCTTCCAGGTCCACCCTCAAGATATTGGACCGAACTCTGTGTCCAATATATGCAATTTTCAAGTATTTTGCGAAGTCTATCTGCAAGAGGAACCCACTGTGGAACTATTCCGGGACTTCTTTTACTTAAACCGCCGTACTGAATTTACGGACGGGCCCAATACTGAACGCGGGGGCGTTTCAATCCAGAAGAGAAAGGATGTCGACTTCCCTCACGCCAAACATCATAGCCACCCCAAGGACTGGAATCAGACTTGGTTTTACTGCCGCAATACAGCTCCAGACAACGAAAATCCTCTGCCGGGTTATCGTGCATGCCGGCTTACCAAAACTCATCCGGTTCCTCAGCGACTCACTGCCAAGGAAAGATCAAAATATGCCCCTCAACTAGCAAAACTCAGGGCATTTGTTGCCAATGGCCTGACAGGCATTGATTTCGTCCGCTGCTGGGTGTCTTGGAGTATTTTACCTTTAAGTCGGCGCCCCGGTTTAATGTGTGAATATATAGGAGATCTAAAAGACCCTCAGTGTCATGTTGATATCCAGCTCACAGATGATGAAGTCACCGAAGCCGTCAAGAAAATGCTTGATGAACCGGTGGCTGCCTGTAGCAGAGTAGGGCTTAGTCCCTTCTATGCATCTAACAAACCGCCAGCTGTAAGAGTTATCTTATTTTTGCTTTAATCCATTTCTCCTTAATTATTTCTTTATAACTTGTTGTCCATCTGCACAGAGCGATGATCCGTTCTGGAAAAGGAAATCGCAGGATAAACCGGCTAGGGCACCCCGCATCAAGACCAGGTTTACCAAGAGGCCGGCAAAGAAGAAAACCACCGAGGCTGCTGATCTGCCCAATGATGAAGAGCTTGATGATCCGGAGTCAGAGGTAGAACTTGATTCTCTTGGTTCTTTTTTCATACACCTCATTGACAATGATTGTTATCAGGATGATGCGGAAGCTAGCCACGCTGGTGATGTAGAGGTAATTGTTCTATCCTCTGAATCAAATCATGTGCCAGTACCAAAACTTCATCGAGCAGTCCGGAAAGTAAAACGTTCACACCCTCTTGCTTATTTGGATCCGCACTTTTCTTTGAAGACACAACAGCATGAAACTAGCCGCATCACTCGGCATAGCGGTCAACAAGTTACATCCTCCGGTTTACCATATTCTCCGGTTCGCAAACGTCGACAAGAGGTCTCTTGTTCTTTTAATACACTTTATCCCAAGGCGGGTTACTTCCGATATCCTCTTAATCCGTCTGATTCGAATTATCAGGGAACCTCCCATTCATCCTCCAGTGATTCATCAACCACACATATGCCTCCACCCAAGACAGTTCCTGGGTAAGCATAATAGACTTAGTTTTTATGCCTTGCACCGGTTTATTGTACTAACCTCTGTGTTTGTTCTTTTTAGTGCCAAAGCTAGACTTAGCAAAAAAGCCAAGCTGACTACACCAACTGATGATAATCCGGCCACTGAACCGGAGAGGACCTCAAAGGCTCTTGATCAAAATGCTGACATTGCTCTGGATAACCTGGTACCTCAGGGTCAGGATACTTTTGTCGATCCACCAGAAATAAATCCAACAAGCCAGCCTGCTGATCCGCCAAGCCCAGCTGCCGATCCACCAAGCCCAGCAAAAGCATCTGATAAACAACCAAGCCCGGATAAGACTGTTGAAGGCACGACAGATGATGTTGTGATTACTGGCTTTGGCCATACTGCTCCTGGCAATCCTATCACTTTATCAAAGCATAGTGCAAAAGAAGAATTTTCCGCCGTGGACAAGGGCAAATGGAAAACAGATTTGTCAAGCTATGCCCACCTCTCTACTCAAGATATCCACTCTGGATATCTAAACCGTCTGTATACCAGCCGCGATTATGAATCCGGTTTAGTAAACCTGATGAAAGAGCGATATGAGGTAAATATTTGTTTTTTTGAATAACTTCTTTTTTCCTTATATCCTGCTTCAATTATCAACTCTAGTAGCCCCCAAGGGCCGGTTCATCAATATGAATGTGAACCGGGACTTGTAGTAGGAGAATATTGGATTTTGCTTGTGTAGCCCCTATAGACTGGTTTATACCTTTAGGATAGTCCGGTTTATACATCAAAATTCCTTTCAGTCATTAACATGATACGGTTCATGCAGTAAAACTCGATAACCTTGAATTGATCCGATATGCATTAGCCCCCAAGTGCCAAGTATATAACATGTTGTATGCTTGGGACTTAAAATATCATTTGAGAAAAAGCAATCCGCATTAGCCCCCAAGTGCCAAGTGTATAACTTGTTATGTGCTTGGGACTTTGAAAAAAATTTATTGCCAACTTATTGTCTGTCTTTTGCAGGCTGACTTAACTAACAAAGGTTCTCAAATCACCGATCTCAAGGAAAACATCAAGTCCCAGCAAGCCGAAACTTCAAAGGCCAAAGAAGAGTTGAAGGGCGCTTTAACAACCATGGAGCAATTGAAGGATGGCTTCAAAGGCGAGCGAGAAGATTGGGAGGCTGAAAAATCCACTTTGCTAAAGCGGGCGGAGGATGCTGAAGCGGCCCTTAAACCGGTGGCAGAAGAGCTGACTGGCCTAAAGCGGCAAATCAATGCTATGACTTCTGCCGTTTTTGGTAATATCCTTGTAATGAACCGTACTTAATCATCCTTGAAACAGCCGGTTTAACAATAATATTGTAACCATTGCAGGTAGCCGTGTCGCCCATCTCGGCTTAGATATGCGCAAGAAACTGAAGGCTGCCTATACCTTGATAGAGTAGTTATATACCGGCGCTCAACGAGTCATCTGCACTGCTTCGTACAATAAACCGCCGCCAACTTTAATCAAGGATACATTGGCCAAACTATCCATGACACCTGCCCAGCTAGAGGAAGTGAAGAGATCTGCTGCAAGGGCTGGCGCTTTGTCTGCACTGACTCGGGCTAAGGCTTGGATAGCTGATCTTGATCTAGAAGACATTGGGAATGGCTATCCTAGCCAAAAAGAAGATGGGTCGGAATTTGACAATGATGCCCTTAGAGCTTTGACAAAGGAGATGCGCCCGCTTGCAAGTAAACTGGCCGAAGAGACTGATTTGTCTTTCCACTGGTCCATCTATAATGCAGAGAAAAAACGGATTGATGCGTCGGTTTATGAAGCACAAAATCTAATCCCGCCAATCCTTAAGCATACTTATGCCCCTGATGTTGAACCGTCAGATCTTATAAGAGATGAAGCTGTCTTCTGAGCTTTGTCTGGAATTGACTGGGCAACCATTGACTTCCAGCCACTGGGTGGGGAGGCGGAGGTTGAACCGGCGCAGGATGATCCGCAACCTTCACATCAAGCTGAAGAAGAATCATAATCCGGAAGCCAGTTTATCGTCTGCGCCAAGGTAGTCAGAATCCCGACTCGGCTGCTAGAATCCTACGACTTCACGACCCTACGAAAGCATGTAGATCCAAGTCCCACTATGAATCCGGATCAGGTAGAGTCCATGTTGAGTCGCGATCCAAATCATAGAATCCAGTACAAAACTGCGGAATCCCGACTATGCTATGGACTATGCCCGATTCTACTAAATTATCTAAGCCATTTGTTTAGTTGTAGTAGAATACTATGCCATCATTCAGACCCTTTTTCACATGCTCATGGCCCTTTATTCCCCCCCAAGCCCAAACGCTCAGTCGCTGACATCTTTATTTGGCTCTCAGAAACCCTAGATCAAAATGAGGATCAGGCTTGTCGACGGATGGAATTAGCGTAAGGAGGATGCGTCAAGATCAATCGTAGAAGGAGAGAAACATCCGTCAAGGTTCAACACTACGGATTAGCTATACAAGTGATCGACTATTCATGAACTCTTAAAAAACCTCCTAAGTAAATTTAATGCACGGAATATTTAAAGGTTCTATATATTTCCCTCTCACATGTGTTCCATACATGCAAGCTAGATTGTAGGATAGCCATGAAAAGAAGTGGAATACAACTAGCATTGATGTGTATGTTTTTTCTCTATATTTATTATTAGAACTCTATAGAACCCATATAAATTTTCGGCGTGGATATAATATATCTTATTTGAGAAAATCTAGTAGAATCCTCGATTCCACGACTCGATACTACGACTCGATTCTGTCTAAGGAAAATTGATTCGACTCCGAATCCCGACTCTGACTACCTTGGTCTGCGCACTGTCCTCTTTATGAGAAACAATTATCCTTTTCGGCAGTTAAAACGCCTTGTAATAGGCTAGCTGAAACACTTGGTCTGCTATGCCATCGTGCATAGCCACTTTGCCTGATACTGTCAATCTGTCATGCTATGTAATGTCTGCTTATGATCTTTAACAGTTTTATGCAATCCCGTTTCCTGCATGTGATAAACTTAAAATTGTCCTAGCGGTTTACCGCCGGACGGGTGATGATTCCCAATATAAAGCCAGAGTTTAGAACCGAGGCTGTAAAAATAATGAAATATGAAATACATCATACCTGTGATATTGAATCACATCGTTGGTTTACCAACATTCTTGTAGTAAGGGTGATGACTCAAATCTTTGAGTGCTGCCAACTCCCACCATGCTATGCTGGTTTAAAATAAGTCATGCCGGTTTATGATAAACACCGGATGATCATCCTGGCGACTTATAGTCAATGCCAGACCGGGTTAACAAACACCGGTTTATAATCGGTTGTGTACTAACAACTGATAGTTGAAAGCCACGCCGGGTTAACAAACATCGGGTTATATTGATGACCTTTAATCAGGCCGGGTCAAGAGACACCGGTTTACCTCAAAATCTTATCAAAGGAGAAAAACTTTGACAAATAAAAGCAAATGAAAAAACTTGTAGTCGAGGCTTTTCAAGGGCCGCCAGGCCCAAATTCGAGGCTTTTCATGGGTTGCCAGGCCACTGAGTTAAGCCATTTTACAAAGCCTTTTAAGATGGGCCTCACATTAACCAATCGTCGTTTTAACTTTGACAAGTTCATGGTCTTTATAAGATTGACTTGTCAAACGTTCGGCGGGTCATACCAGGATTACTTGGACGGAGTAACTTACTTGATGAAGGTAGGTTAACCCGGGGTTTTAGGTGAATACACCTGGCTTCCAAGCCTGGCTTGATAGCCTATTACAAGGGTCCTTTAAAACCCTTTGTTGCTGTGCACAAAGAGCCCCCAGGTAACATCGTGAGCTATGCTCAGTGGGTACCTATGTTCAAGCTGTGCGTGGCAACAGACTCTCTTTGGTCCATTGGGTGTGAAGCTCCCAAGCTTTTTTTATATGGCTTTATAAGCCGGTTTATGGGTAATTAGAACTCCGCTTTATAAGCAGAAGCCCCCATGTAACCAAGAAGACATAAGACGAAACGGCAGAGGCCCCGCTTTAGCAAGGATGCCGGTTTATTTATTGATCATAACATGTACATTGTCAAAAATATGTACATAATAGGAGCCTGTGGCTCAGGTGTAGTAAGGCCGAAGATGAGCTATATTCCACGGCCGGCGGGTCTCCTCCTCCGATTTACGTGAGTCTTTGTGCTCTCGAACATCGATAAGGTAGTATGACCCGTTGTTCAGATTCTTGCTGACCACAAAGGGCCCTTCCCAAGGTGGGGACAATTTGTGCATGTCAGTCTGATCTTGGATAAGCCGGAGCACTAAGTCGCCTTCTTGAAAAGCCCTGGTTTTAACCCGGCGGCTGTGATAACGCCGCAGGTCTTGCTGATAGATTGCCGAACGAGCTACCGCAATATCCCGTTTTTCATCTAACAGGTCCAATGCATCTTGGCGTGCTCTTTCATTGTCCGCTTCGACATAAGCTGCCACTCGGGGCGAATCATGGCGAATATCACTTGGGAGAACTGCTTCTGCTCCATAAACCATGAAGAAGGGTGTGTAACCCGTAGATCTATTGGGGGTGGTGTTAATGCTCCATAAAACGGAAGGCAACTCTTCCACCCAACAACCCGGCGTCCGCTGCAAAGGGACCATAAGCCAGGGCTTGATATCCTTTAGGATTTCTTGATTAGCTCTCTCCGCTTGACCATTAGACTGGGGGTGGGCCACTGATGACACATCAAGCCGGATGTGCTCACATTGACAGAACTCTTTCATAACACCCTTGGAGAGATTCGTGCCATTATCTGTTATAATGCTGTGTGGAAAACCAAAGCGGAAGATCACCTTTTTCATGAATTGAACCGCCGTGGCCGCATCACACTTGTGTTGGGGAACGTAGTAATTTCAAAAATTTTCCTACGCACACGCAAGACCATGGTGATGGCATAGCAACGAGAGGGGAGAGTGTATGTCCACGTACCCTCGTAGACCGTAAGCGGAAGCGTTATAACAACGCGGTTGATGTAGTCGTTCGTCTTCACAATCCGACCGATCCAAGTACCGAACGCACGGCACCTCCGAGTTCAGCACACATTCAGCTCGATGACGATCCCCGGGCTCCGATCCAGCAAAGCGTCGGGGATGAGTTCCGTCAGCACGACGGCGTGGTGACGACGTTGATGCTCCACCGGCGCAGGGCTTCGCCTAAGCTCCGCGACGATATGACCGAAGTGGAATATGGTGGAGGGGGGCACCACACACGGCTAAGGAACGATCCGTAGATCAACTTGTGTGTCATGGGGTGCCCCCCTGCCCCCGTATATAAAGGAGCAAGGGAGGAGGAGGCCGGCCCTAGGAGGAGGGCGCGCCAAGGGGAGTCCTACTCCCACCGGGAGTAGGACTCCTTCTTTCCTAGTCCAACTAGGAGAAGGGGGGAAAGGAGGGAAATGGAGAAGGAAGGGAGGGGGCTGCGCCCAAACCCCTTGTCCAATTCGGACTGGGCTTGGGAGGGGCGCGCCACCTCGGGCTCCTTCCCACTAAGGCCCATTAAGGCCCAATACTCTTCCCCGTATTCCCGTAACTCCCGGTACTCAAAATACCCGAATCACTCGGAACCTTTCCGAACTTCGAATATAGTCGCCCAATATATCGATCTTTACGTCTCGACCATTTAGAGACTCCTCGTCATGTCCCCGATCTCATCCGGACTAACTCCTTCGGTACATCAAAACTCATAAACTCATAATATAAGCATCATCGAAACCTTAAGCGTGCGGACCCTACGGGTTCGAGAACTATGTAGACATGACCTAGAACTATTCTCGGTCAATAACCAATAGCGGATCCTGGATGCTCATATTGGCTCCTACATATTCTACGAAGATCTTTATCGGTCAAACCGCATAACAACATACGTTGTTCCCTTTGTCATCGGTATGTTACTTGCCCGAGATTTGATCGTCGGTATCCAATACCTAGTTCAATCTCACATCGGCAAGTCTCTTTACTCGTTTACGTAATGCATCATTCCGTAACTAACTCATGAGCTACATTGCTTGCAAGGCTTATAGTGATGTGCATTACCGAGAGGGCCCAGAGATACCTCTCCGACAATCGGAGTGACAAAACCTAATCTTGAAATACGCCAACCCAACATGTACCTTTGGAGACACCTGTAGTACTCATTTATAATCACCCAGTTATGTTGTGACGTTTGGTAGCACCCAAAGTGTTCCTCCGGTAAACGGGAGTTGTATAATCTCATAGTTTCAGGAACATGTATAAGTCATGAAAAAAGCAATAGCAATATACTAAACGATCAAGTGCTAGGCTAACGGAATGGGTCATGTCAATCACATCATTCTCCTAATGATGTGATCCCATTAATCAAATAACAACACATGTCTATGGTTACGAAACATAACCATCTTTGATTAATGAGCTAGTCAAGTAGAGGCATACTAGTGACTATATGTTTGTCTATGTATTCACACATGTATTATGTTTCCGGTTAATACAATTCTAGCATGAATAATAAACATTTATCATGAAATAAGGAAATAAATAATAACTTTATTATTGCCTCTAGGGCATATTTCCTGCAGTCTCCCACTTGCACTAGAGTCAATAATCTAGTTCACATCATCATGTGATTCAACACTAATATTCACATCTGTATGTGATTAACACTCATAGTTCACATCGTCATGTGACCAACACTCAAAGGGTTTACTAGAGTCAATAATCTAGTTCACATCGCTATGTGATTAACACCCAAAGAGTACTAAGGTATGATCATGTTTTGCTCGTGAGAGAAGCTTAGTCAACGGGTCTGTCACATTCAGAGCCGTATGTATTTTGCAAATATTCTATGTCTACAATGCTGTGCACGGAGCTACTATAGCTAATTGCTCCCACTTTCAATATGTATCCAGATTGAGACTTAGAGTCATCTGGATCAGTGTAAAAAGCTTGCATCGATGTAACTCTTTACGACGGGCCTTTTTATCACCTCCATAATCGAGAAATATTTCCTTAGTCCTTACTAAGGATGTTTTTGACCAATGTCCAGTGATCTACTCCTAGATCACTATTGTACTCCCTTGCCAAATACAGAGCAAGGTATACAATAGGTCTGGTACATAGCATAGCATACTTTATAGAACCTATGATCGAGGCATAGGGAATGACTTTCATTCTCTTTTCTATTTTCTCATTGTGGTCGGGATTTGAGTCTTACTCAATTTCACACCTTTGCAACACAGGCAAGAACTTTTCTTTGACTGTTCCATCTTGAACTATTTCAAAATCTTGACAAGGTATGTACTTATTGAAAAACTTATCAAGTGTCTTGATCTATCTCAATAGATCCTGATGCTCAATATGTAAGCAGCTTCACCGAGGTTCTTCTTTGAAAACTCCTTTCAAATACTCCTTTATGCTTTGCGGAATAATTCTACATTATTTCCGATCAACAATATGTCATTCACATATACTTATCAGAAATGTTGTAGTGCTCCCACTCACTTTCTTGTAAATACAGGCTTCTCCAAAAGTCTGTATAAAACCATATGCTTTGATCAACTCATCAAAGCGTATATTCCAACTCCGAGATGCTCGCACCAGTCCATTGACGGATCGCTGGAGCTTGCACATTTTGTTAGCTCCTTTAGGATTGACAAAACCTTCTGGTTGCATCATATACAACTCTTCTTTAATAAATCCATTAAAGAATGTAGTTTTGACATCCATTTGCCAGATTTCATAAAATGTGGCAATTGCTAACATGATTCGGACAGACTTAAGCATTGCTACAGTTGAGAAAATCTCATTGTAGTCAACACCTTGAACTTGTCGAAAACCTTTCTGCGACAAGTCGAGCTTTGTAGATAGTAATACTACTATCATCATCTGTCTTCCTCTTGAAGATCCATTTATATAATATGGCTTGCCGATCATCGGGCAACTCCATCAAAGTCCACACTTTGTTCTCATATATGGATCCCATCTCAGATTTCATGGCCTCAAGCCATTTCGCGGAATCTGGGCTCATCATCGCTTCCTCATAGTTCGTAGGTTCATCATGGTCTAGTAACATGACTTCCGAACATGATTACCGTACCACTCTGGTGCGGATCTTACTCTGGAAGACCTACGAGGTTTGGTAGCAACTTGATCTGAAGTTTCATGATCATCATCATTAACTTCCTCACTAATTGGTGTAGGAATCACTGGAACTGATTTCTGTGTTGAACTACTTTCCAATAAGGGAGAAGGTACAATTACCTCATCAAGTTCTACTTTCCTCCCACTCACTTCTTTCGAGAGAAACTTCTTCTCTAGAAAGGATCCATCTTAGCAACGAATAACTTGCCTTCGGATCTGTGATAGAAGGTGTACCCAATAGTTTCCTTTGGGTATTCTATGAAGACGTACTTCTCCGATTTGGGTTCGAGCTTATCAGGTTGAAAACCTTTTTCATATAAGCAACACAACTCCAAACTTTAAGAAACGACAGCTTAGGTTTACTGTTAAACCATAGTTCATACGGTGTCGTCTCAACGGATTTAGATGGTGCCCTATTAAACGTGAATGCAGCTGTCTCTAATGCATAACCCCAAAACGATATTGGTAAATCGGTAAGAGACATCATTGATCGCACCATATCAAAATAAAGTACGATTACGACGTTCGGACACACCATAACGTTGTGGTGTTCCAGGTGGCGTGAGCTGTGAAACTATTCCACTTTGTTTTAATTGAAGACCAAACTCGTAACTAAAATATTCATCTCCACGATCAGATCGCAGAAACTTTATTTTCTTGTTACGATGATTTTCTATTTCACTCTGAAATTCTTTGAACTTTTCAACTATTTCAGACTTATGTTTCATCAAGAAGATATACGCATATCTGCTCAAATCATCTGTGAAGGTCAGAAAATAATGATACTTGCCACGAGCATCAACACTCATTGGATCGCATACATCGGTATGTATTATTTCCAACAAGTCAAGAATTTCGTTCCATTGTTCCGGAGAACGGAGTTTTAGTCATCTTGCCCAAAAGGCACGGTTCGCAAGCATCAAATGATTCATAATCAAGTGATTCCAAAAGCCCATCAGTATGGAGTTTCTTCATGCGCTTTACACCAATATGACCTAAACTGCAGAGTTGCACTATCATTATTAACTTTACATCTTTTGGTTTCAATATTATGAATATGTGTATCACACGATCGAGATCCAACAAACCATTTTCATTGGGTGTATGACCATAGAAGGTTTTATTCATGTAAACAGAACAATAATTATTCTCTAAATTACATGAATAATTGTATTGCAATAAACATGATCAAATCATATTCATGCTCAACGCAAACGCCAAATAACATTTATTTAGGTTCAACACTAATCCCGAGAGTATAGGGAGTGTGCGATGATGATCATATCAATCTTGGAACTACTTCCAACACTCATCGTCACTTCCCCTTCAACTAGTCTCTGTTTATTCTGTAACTCCTGTTTCGAGTTACTAATCTTAGCAACCGAACAAGTATCAAATACTCAGGGGCTACTATAAACACTAGTAAGGCACACATCAAACACCTGTATATCAAATATACCCTTGTTCACTTTGCCACCCTTCTTATCTACCAAATATTCAGGGCATTTCCGCTTCCAGTGACCATTTCCTTTGCAGTGTAAGCACTCAGTTTCAGGATTTGGTCCAGCTTTGGGCTTCTTCGCAGGAGTGACAACTTACTTGTCTTTCTACTTGAAGTTCCCTTTCTTTCCCTTTGCCCTTTTCTTGAAACTAGTGGTCTTGTCAATCATCAACACTTGATGCTCTTTCTTGATTTCTACCTTCGTCGATTTCAACATCACGAAGAGCTCAGGAATCTTTTTCGTCATCCCTTGCATACTATAGTTCATCACGAAGTTCTAGTAACTTAGTGATGGTGACTAGAGAATTCTGTCAATCATATCTGGAAGATTAACTCCCACTTGATTCAAGCGATTGAAGTACCTGCATAATCTGAGCACATGCTCACTAGTTGAGCGATTCTCCTCCATCTTTTAGCTATAGAACTTGTTGGAGACTTCATATCTCTCAACTCGGGTATTTGCTTGAAATATTAACTTCACTTCCTGGAACATCTCATATGGTCCATGACGTTCAAAACGTCTTTGAAGTCCCGATTCTAAGCCGTTAAGCATGGTGCACTAAACTATCAAGTAGTCATCATATTGAGCTAGCCAAACGTTCATAACGCCCGTGATCCGCTTCCTGCAATAGGTCTGTCACCTAGCGGTGCATCAAGGACATAATTCTTACGTGCAGCAATGAGGATAAACCTCAGATCACGGATCCAATCCGCATCATTGCTACTAACATTTTTCAATACAATTTTCTCTAGGAACACATATAAAAACATCGGGAAGCAACAACGCGAGCTATTGATCTACAACATAATTTGCAAAATACTACCAGGACTAAGTTCATGATAAATTAAAGTTCAATTAATCATATTACTTAAGAACTCCCACTTAGATAGACATCCCTCTAATCTTCTAAGTGATTACATGATCCATATCAACTAAACCATGTCCGATCATCACGTGAGATGGAGTAGTTTCAATGGTGAACATCACTATGTTGATCATATCTACTATATGATTCATGCTCGACCTTTCGGTCTCCGTGTTCCGAGGCCATATCTGTTATATGCTAGGCTCGTCAAGTTTAACCTGAGTATTTCGCGTGCGCAACTGTTTTGCACCCGTTGTATTTGAACGTAGAGCCTATCACACCCGATCATCACGTGGTGTCTCAAAGACGAAGAACTTTCGCATAACGGTGCATACTGTGGAGAACACTTCTTGATAATTTTAGTGAGAGATCATCTTATAATGCTACCGTCAATCAAAGCAAGATAAGATGCATAAAGGATAAACATCACATGCAATCAATATAAGTGATATGATATGGCCATCATCATGTTGTGCTTGTGATCTCCATCTCCGAAGCACCGTCATGATCACTATCGTCACCGGCGCGACACCTTGATCTCCATCGTAGCATTGTTGTCGTCTTGCCAACTATTGCTTCTACGACTATCGCTACTGCTTAGTGATAAAGTAAAGCAATTACATGGCGTTTGCATTTCATACAATAAAGCGACAACCATATGGCTCCTGCCAGTTGCCGATAACTCGGTTACAAAACATGATCATCTCATACAATAAAATATAGCATCACGTCGTGACCATATCACATCACAACATGCCCTGCAAAAACAAGTTAGACGTCCTCTACTTTGTTGTTGCAAGTTTTACGTGGCTGCTACGGGCTGAGCAAGAACCGTTCTTACCTACGCATCAAAACCACAACGATAGTTTGTCAAGTTGGTGCTGTTTTAACCTTCGCAAGGAACGGGCGTAGCCACACTCGGTTCAACTAAAGTGAGAGAGACAGACACCCGCCGGTCACCTTTAAGCAACGAGTGCTCAAGCGGTGAAACCAGTCTCGGCGTAAGCGTCACGCGTAATGTCGGTCCGGCCGCTTCATCTCACAATACCGCTGAACCAAAGTATGACATGCTGGTAAGCAGTATGACTTATATCGCCCACAACTCACTTGTGTTCTACTCGTGCATATGACATCAACGCATAAAACCTGGCTCGGATGCCACTGTTGGGGAACTGAGTAATTTCAAAAATTTCCTACGCACACGCAAGATCATGGTGATGGCATAGCAACGAGAGGAGAGTGTATGTCCACGCACTCGTGAGAACGTAAGCGGAAGCGTTATAACAACGCGGTTGATGTAGTCGCACGTCTTCACGATCCGACCGATCCAAGTACGTAACGCACGGCACCTCCGAGTTCAGCACACGCTCAGCTCGATGACGATCCCGGGCTCCGATCCAGCAAAGCGTCGGGGATGAGTTCCGTCAGCACGACGGCGTGGTGACGACGATGATGCTCCACCGGCGCAGGGCTTCGCCTAAGCTCCGCGACGATATGACCGAAGTGGAATATGGTGAAGGGGCACCGCACACGGCTAAGGAACGATCCGTAGATCAACTTGTGTGTCATGGGGTGCCCCCTGTCCCCGTATATAAAGGAGCAAGGGAGGAGGAGGCCGGCCCTAGGAGGAGGGCGCGCCAAGGGGAGTCCTACTCCCACCGGGAGTAGGGACTCCTTCTTTCCTAGTCCAACTAGGAGAAGGGGGAAAGGAGGGAAGTGGAGAAGGAAGGGAGAGGGCTGCGCCCCAAACCCCTTGTCCAATTCGGACTGGGCTTGGGAGGGGCGCGCCACCTCCCGGCTCCTTCCCACTAAGGCCCATTAAGGCCCAATACTCTTCCCCGTATTCCCGTAACTCCCGGTACTCGAAAAATACTCGAATCACTCGGAACCTTTCCGAACTCCGAATATAGTCGTCCAATATATCGATCTTTACGTCTCGACCATTTAGAGACTCCTCGTCATGTCCCCGATCTCATCCGGGACTCAACTCCTTCGGTACATCAAAACTCATAAACTCATAATATAACCGCCATCGAAACCTTAAGCGTGCGGACCCTACGGGTTCGAGAACTATGTAGACATGACCTAGAACTATTCTTGGTCAATAACCAATAGCGGATCCTGGATGCTCATATTGGCTCCTACATATTCTACGAAGATCTTTATCGGTCAAACCGCATAACAACATACGTTGTTCCCTTTGTCATTGGTATGTTACTTGCCCGAGATTTGATCGTCGGTATCCAATACCTAGTTCAATCTCAAGCATCGCAAGTCTCTTTACTCGTTTACGTAATGCATCATTCCGTAACTAACTAATTAGCTACATTGCTTGCAAGGCTAATAGTGATGTGCATTACCGAGAGGGCTCAGAGATACCTCTCCGACAATCGGAGTGACAAAACCTAATCTCGAAATACGCCAACCCAACATGTACCTTTGGAGACACCTGTAGTACTCCTTTATAATCACCCAGTTACGTTGTGACGTTTGGTAGCACCCAAAGTGTTCCTCCGGTAAACGGGAGTTGTATAATCTCATAGTTTCAGGAACATGTATAAGTCATGAAAAAAGCAATAGCAATATACTAAACGATCAAGTGCTAGGCTAACGGAATGGGTCATGTCAATCACATCATTCTCCTAATGATGTGATCCCATTAATCAAATAACAACACATGTCTATGGTTAGGAAACATAACCATCTTTGATTAATGAGCTAGTCAAGTAGAGGCATACTAGTGACTATATGTTTGTCTATGTATTTACACATGTATTATGTTTCCGGTTAATACAATTCTAGCATGAATAATAAACATTTATCATGAAATAAGGAAATAAATAATAACTTTATTATTGCCTCTAGGGCATATTTCCTTCAACTTGCTCACTGGCTCTGCCTCTACCCACTTGGTGAATTTATCAACCGCCACCAGAAGGTGGGTCTTCTTATCCTTGGACCTCTTAAAAGGCCCAACCATATCTAGCCCCCAAGTTGCAAACGGCCAGGTGATTGGAATCATCCTCAATTCCTGAGCCGAACATGAGCTCGGCGGGAAAACTTCTGACAACCATCACACTTTCTGACCAGATCCTCCACGTCAGCATGAGCTGTTAACCAGTAAAAACCGTGCCGGAAAGCCTTAGCCACCAAGGATTTTGAACCGGAATGATGACCACAATCTCCTTCGTGAATTTCACGCAAGATCCCACAGCCTTCTTCAGGAGAAACACAACGCTGAAACGCCCCTGAGACACTGCAATGATGTAACTCGCCATTGACAATAATCATGGACTTAGACCGCCGGATTATCTGCCTGGCCGAAACTTCGTCCTCCGGTAACTCGCCCCGAGTCATATACGCCAGGTACAACACTGTCCAATCAGGGATAGCATGAAGAACCGCCACCAATTGAGCTTCCGGGTCAGGAATAGCTAGATCCTCCTCCGTTGGTATCTTGACCGACAGATTATGCAGAACATCAAGAAAAACATGAGGCGGCACCGGTTTACGCTGGGATCCTAGCCGGCTTAGAGCGTCTGCTGCTTCATTCTTACGCTGATCAATGTGCTCGACCTGGTAACCCTTGAAGTGACCGGCAATGATATCCACCTCACGCCGATAAGCCGCCATAAGTGGATCCTTGGAGTCCCACGTACCAGATACCTGCTGAGCCACTAAATCGGAGTCGCCAAAGCAACGTACCCGGATTAAGTTCATCTCCTTAGCCATCCGAAGACCTTGGAGCAAGGCCTCATACTCAGCTGCATTGTTAGTACAGGGAAACATTAAGCGGAGAACATAACAAAATTTGTCACCTTGAGGGGAAGTAAGAACCACTCCAGCCCCCGAGCCCTCCAATTGTCTGGATCCATCGAAGTGAATAGTCCAGTATGTGTTATCCAGTTTATCCGCCGGTGCCTGCAACTCTGTCCAGTTGTTGATGAAATCCACGAGCGCTTGGGACTTGATAGCAGTGCGAGGCATATATTTTAATCCGTGAGGCCCAAGCTCAATAGCCCACTTAGCGACCCAACTAGTCGCCTCCCTGTTCTGAATGATATCTCCCAATGGAGTGGAACTGACCGCAGTAATGGGATGGCCCTGAAAATATTGCTTGAGCTTCCGGCTTGCCATAAACACTCCATACACCAGCTTCTGCCAATGCGGATATCTCTGGTTGGACTCGATAAGCACCTCACTGATATAATACACTGGCCGTTGAACCGGATACTCCTTACCAGCCTCTTTGCGCTCCACCACAATAGCCACGCTGACAGCTCGGGCGTTAGCAGCCATGTATAACAGCAATGGTTCCTTATCAATAGGGGCAGCAAGGACTGGCGGTTCGGCCAACTGTTTCTTCAAATCCTCAAACGCCTCATTAGCAGCATCACTCCAGACAAAATTGTCTGTTTTCTTCATCATCTGATACAGAGGGATCGCCTTCTCCCCCAACCGGCTGATAAACCGGCTTAGCGCTGCAATACGACCTGCCAATCGTTGAACGTCATTGATACACACCGGTTTAGCCAGGGACGTAATAGCCTTGATCTTTTCCGGATTAGCTTCAATACCCCTGTTAGACACCAGAAAACCAAAGAGCTTGCCAGCTGGTACACCAAAAACACACTTGGCCGGATTAAGCATCATCTTATAAACCCTCAGATTATCAAAAGTTTCCTGCAAGTCAGCTATTAGTGTTTCTGCTTTCCTGGACTTCACCATGATATCGTCCACATAAGCATGAACATTGCGCCCAATCTGATTATGAAGACAATTCTGCACACACCGCTGGTAAGTCGCCTGGGCACTTTTGAGCCCAAAAGGCATAGATACATAGCAGAAGGCTCCAAAGGGAGTTATAAAAGCCGTCTTCTCCTGGTCCTTAACTACCATTTTGATCTGATGATAACCCGAATAAGCATCCAGAATACTCAACTGCTCACAAACTGTTGTAGCATCAATAATCTGATCAATACGGGGGAGGGCAAAGGGATCATCTGGACAAGCCTTGTTCAAATCTGTGTAGTCCACACACATACGCCAAGTGCCATTCTTCTTAAGTACCAGCAACGGGTTAGCCAAGTACTCAGGGTGAAAGACCTCCACAATAAACCCTACTGCCAAGAGCCGGGCTACCTCCTCACCAATGGCCTTGTGTCTCTCTTCGTTGAAACGGTGAAGAAACTACTTGACCGGCTTAAACTTGGGATCAATATTAAGAGTGTGCTCAGCGAGTTACCTCGGTACACCTGGCATGTTAGAAGGTTTCCATGCAAAGATGTCTCGGTTCTCACGGATGAACTCGATGAGCGCGCTTTCCTATTTCGGAACCAAGTTAACGCTGATGCTAAACTGCTTGGATGAATCGCCAGGAACAAAATCAACCAACTTAGTCTCATCAGCCGATTTAAACTTCAAAGCCGGATCATGCTCTGTAGTAGGCTTGTTCAGAGAAGTCATATCCGCCGGATCAACATTGTCTTTATAGAATTTTAACTCCTCTGTTGCACAAACCGACTCAACATAAGCCGCATCACCTTCCTCGCACTCCAAAGCAATCTTGCGGTTGCCATGAACCGTGATGGTCCTATTATGACCCGGCATCTTGAGCTGCAGATAAACATAACACGGCCTTGCCATGAACTTAGCATAGACCAGCCGTCCAAACAGGGCATGGTACGGACTTCTGATTTTTAACACTTCAAAGGTCAATGTCTCTGACCTTGAATCATGATCATCTCCAAAAACCACCTGTAGAGCTATCTTACCGGCCAGGTAGGCCGATTTACCAGGCACCACACCGTGAAAAACGGTGTTCGACGGCTTAAGATTTTTATCCGTTAACCCCATACGCCGGAAGGTTTCATAATACAAGATGTTGATACTGCTCCCTCCATCCATGAGCACCTTGGTGAACTTATAATCTCCAACCTGCAGTGTGACCACCAACGCCAGATGACCCGGATTATCAACCCGGGGCGGATGATCTTCTCGACTCCACACAATAGGCTGTTCAGACCAGCGCAAATAACGGGGCACTGCCAGTTCAACGGAGTTCACTGCCCTCTTATGAAGCTTCTGATCGCGTTTGCACAGACTAGTAGTGAAGACATGATACTGTCCACCATTTAACTGCTTCGGGTTGCTCTGATAACCCGACTGCTGCTGTTGTTAATTCCCCTGTTGATTATAACCACCTTGGTTGCCCTGATTGCCTTGATTGCCCTGTCCACCTTGGTTACCTTGAAAACCTGAACCGGAGTTACCTCCACCATAACCCGGCCCGTGAAACCTGGGCCCTGAACCGCCAGATGGTCCACGATCATACCGGAAGAGATCTGAGTTTTTGAACTCTCGCATAATAAAGCAATCCTTCCATAGGTGCGTAGCTGGCTTCTCTTGCGTCCCGTGCTTTGGGCAGGGCTGGTTCAACAGGCGCTCCAGATTCATACCTGATCCTCCGCCCCGCGGTGGCGGTTTACCCTTACGACGCTGATTATTACCCTGTATGTTGGTGTTAGCCACAAAATCAGAATTATTGTCCGCTTTGCGCTTACGTTTATTCCCATGGCTCGCCTGGTTATGCTGCTGTCCTTTTGCACCGACATTCTTCTTTCCCTTCTTCGGCTTCCCGTCGCCAGACTCGGGATCCTTGGTACTATCATAATCAGCATACTTAACCAAAGCTGCCATAAGTGTTCCCATGTCATTGCAGTGACGCTTGAGCCGTCCCAACTTCAACTTCAGCGGCTTAAACCGGCAATTGCCCTCCAATGTTATGATTGCCGAATCAGCATTGATGCGGTCCGACGAATGCAGGATTTCCGAAACCTGGCGCACCCAATGAGTTGTTGATTCCCCTTCTCCTTGGACACAAGCGGCCAGATCCACGATTGACATGGGTTGGTTGCACGTGTCTTTGAAGTTTGCTATAAACCAGGCCTTCAACTCATCCCATGAACCGACAGAATTAACGGGCAGACTTTTTAACCAAGTGCGAGCCGTTCCGTCCAACATCATGGTGAAGTACTTCACACACGCCGCTTCGTCCACATCCAGCATCTCCATCGCCATCTCATAACTCTCAACCCATGACTCGGGGGGTAAATCGGAGGTGTAATTAGGCACCTTACGCGGGCCCTTGAAATCCTTGGGTAACAGCACATTACGTAGAGGCGGGGTGAGACATGGCACCCCCCCAAGAGCTGAAAGCTAGTCCTCGTTCTATTCGTCGGTCGAACCGGAGTGGGTTGATGATTCGCGTACTGCGCTGCTAACTGCGCTGCTAACTCTGCCTCCGGACGCGCTCTACCATTATCCACCACATCCGGAGCATTCGCACCACCGCGCGCCGGATTAGGCCCTCGAGGGGCGTCACGGTTCCGCGCACTGCTTGACACAGCCGGTTCATCAATGTGCCTGCTGTAACTCTTGCTCAGTCGAGGGGTTGAATGGATTCTGTCTCGGCTATATGAATAGGCCTGCTGCTGTTCCATAGCGGTTTGAAGGAGATCCCTGGCCCGCCGCGTCTCGACCGCCGCTGGAGACTCGCCCTCCATTGGAATAGCTGCCAATCGGGACACCGCATCAATCATATTACCCAAAGGGGTGGAGAAGTGACCCGGCGGGGTCGGCATGTATTGCGGCGGGTTATCTGTTCGTCGAGGCGGGTCTGTCACCCGTGGCTGATCCGGCGCTCCTGTCCCAGGTGCTTCTGTCCGGTTTACTGCTACCGGATTACTGGATCCTGCTCCTGCCGTGTTGAAGAGATTCATTGCTTCATAAACCGGCGACAGACGAGACCGGTGCCTCCTCCTCAACACCTCATTCGAAGCGTTCTGATCCAGCATGAGCCGGTAATTCTCCGCCTGAATCCGCTGTGACTGGGCATCTAAAGCGTCCGTTCATCAGCCATCCTGGTTTCCTCAGCCGCCAAGTCCTCCTTGGCCCGTGTTATCTAATCCCGCAGCTTTGTGACCTCCGCATTATGCCGTTTTTTGTCTCCGAGGTAACTGCTGTGGTCAACAATGTCGTCCAGGCGTCCAATACACCGGACAGAACTTGAGCCGGCCGGCGCGTGGGGCCTCCTGTCCCTGCTGCCGATCCGGAAGTCATCGCTGCTGCAGTTGAAGATTGCAATGTGTGCTGTGTACCGGCCATGAAGATCGCGACCCGGTTTGGCGGTTCAAGGGGGTCCGGAATATTGTCGCCATCGGAACAACCCTCGAACTGGCCATCTTGTAGCTGGTACAGTGACTCGGTCTCGCCGGTGGATGATTCGCCATCAGAGTAAACGACCGTCTCACCATCGGACACCGGTTCAGATTCCGCACCATGGATGAATCCCACGAACGCACGCTTCATGGCAGGCTGAACCCGGGCAGGGCTCGCACGCTGAGCCGTCTCGACGAGGTCGGTGCAGATGTCCATCTCAGGGCCCGGTTTGCCGATCTTGCCGATGAAGACGTGAATTCCTCCAAAGGGGACCCGGTACCCGTACTCGATTGAGCCGGCCTTGGGGCCCTAGCCTGCGTCGTCGATGTAGAGTTTGCCGCGACGACTCTTGGTCATCCGGCCAACCTCGTATCCCTTGAGTCCTTCAAAGTTGCCCTTCAAGAACTCAAAACCACCATGCGATAGCCCCACGGTGGGTGCCAACTGTCGTGGAATTAACACGTCAGATGTCCTAGTGAGAGGACTTAGTCGTGGATCCATCGCAACGAGATTAGCTTAAAGGGGTTAAACCGGACAAGGACACGGGGAGTTTATACTAGTTCGGCCCCTTGCGGTGAAGGTAAAAGCCTACGATCCAGTTGTGGTGGAATTGAAAGGGGTCTCGATGAGCAGGGAGCGAATCCGCTTTACCTAACTCTCGAGTTGTTGTTTCTTGTCCCTGAACCGCTGCCGGGTCGTCCCTTTATATACACAGTTTGACGCCCGACAGTTTACAGAATACCGAGGCCGGCTCATACACATGTCCAGCTCGGTTTCTACCTTTCCCTAACTTACAACACAAGTTACATATCTCATGGCGGTTTATGTCTATGGGCCCTAATCCGCCCTTGAACTCTAGGCATCTAAGCTTCAGTAGTAAAGCAGCGCCATATTCCTTGTCTTCATGGGCTTCAATATGGATGAGCATAACCCGGCCCCCCTGGGCGTTTTGTACTCAGTAGTTATATCCCCAACACAACGGGTAATTAGCTAAAATCACAAGATGATTGCAATATATAAATCAACTAGTACGTACGTAGAGTTTGCGTAGGTATTTAACGTAGGTATAGCACTTCCATTAGCTAAATATTTCGAGCGACAAGCCACAACTGCCACATGGTGTTTTCTTCAAGTGCCCTTTTACGATACATCTAGATATTTTTAGTTCTTCATTTTTGCGATTCAACGGCCTAGATTAGGCAACATTACATCAGAATTCTTGATGTGTATTTAGCCTTCAAGGATACTTTGGACACTTCTAGTTTTTCTTTCTGCCTGTTTTCTCACTGCCACACCCGCAAAATCTCACGACCGACAAACGCCCTGAATAAAATCAGGGGAGAATTGGCTCCATGTTTCCTTGCACTTTGAGGATTTGCCCTCATTATCATTGGAATTGATCATTTGCCACTAGTTCGCTAACCCTTTGATCATTTGCCCTTTTTTGCATTGTTTACAATACTTTTCAAATTACACAACAAAGTGAGGACCAAAATGTCCCTATGCTCCAAGCGAGGCCAAATTGATTGCTGCCGAGTCCCGACCCCCTCTCATGTCCGTCTCCTTCAACGGCGGCTCACCATGCTCTGCTGCTCCCCCGTTGGCGAGGAGTACTTGTTGCCATCCTACGGCCCCTCACCATGATTTGCTGCTGCTCGCTTCTGAAATCAATCCGATCATCGCGTACTGTGCCGATGCGAGCAGACGATGTAGTGCCATGTTCAGACGAGGTCGCACGCCGTGGATAGCAGCCGCCACTAGGGCGTGCCCAAAGGCCAGCAAGGACGTGACATGGACGGACTCGCGGTACCACTCTTGGAGTTCGTCCACAGAGTAGACTGTGTCGGCGTCGTCCGAGTCGGACAAACAACTAGCACGACAGCCGCGGGACGTCGATGCAGAGGGACATGTCCATTGCAGCTCGACTCGCCGGAATCCTGCCCAGGATATCACACAGGGATTCCTCTGCAGGTCACTGAGACCGCGAGTTCCTCATCCGCACACAGCTCCTCACGGTTGCCGTTGCCGTTGTGCGCAGGTCGCCGTTAAGATGAGGTTGAGGGGAACGATAAAAAAGATTGGGGCTGGGTCTCACGAAGGGTATTTTGGATATTTTACGGTGGGCCTATGTTGCTAGGGGCAAATCGTCAAGTTTCTATGAAAGTAGTGGCAAATGATCGATTACAAAGAAAATGAGGGCAAATCCTTGAAGTGCAAGGAAACCTGGAGAAAATCCTCAAATTCCCCCCAAAAATCTGGTAGAAGCCAGAAAACAAGAGCTCATCAGCCTGGCACGGGGAACAGAACGCGCCGTCGCAGCCGACGCTTCTGCTCCTCTGAGGGCTAGGAATCTCCATGACTGCCTGACCTCTGTAAGCTCCTCCCCGCCGCTGCAAAAACCCACGCCACGCCAGAGAAGCCACACCTCCGGGCATGATCCTCCACGCAGCAGATAGTGCCACCACGCGCCCTGTGGTCTACTGGGCTCGCCAGCCGAGGTCCTCTGAGGCTACTCTACTCGTCCAGGCTGGCTGCAAGCTACAAGGCCGTGCTGATTTCAGGTCTAGAGATTGGTTTCGTCATGTAGATGTTTGTTGCTTATGTTTGATCTATATGGCCATTCCACTTCAAGTGTTGTGGATCCTGATTCTTGCTGCCGCGTCTTGAATTTTCGAGTTTGAGTACACACATAGCCGTGCTTTCCTAGCGCTTACCAAGATGAAATCCGTCATGAATACCCCTCTCCAGAAACTCCACTGACCCATAGTTACAAGTTTACCGGTGTCTCGTGTGCACCGTAATACACACATATAAACTATTACGTGTGTGAAATTAGATAGAGCTCCCAAGCGAGGCATCAAAGGAGATAAATCGATGCACATCAATCTAATACTATAATTACCAAATTGCCATAAAAAATGCCTTCTTCAATGTCCTTGTGCGCACATTATCTGTAACTATTTAGCACATAGTGTGTTTGTTACCCAGCGGTAATATTTGATTTCAAGTGGTTATTGCACTGGAAATTATCTAGTTAAAAAGCATTGGCACGGTCAGCGACAAAGCCCGCCAAATACGGAGAGCATGGACTAGTCAGCCATCATCCACCTATCCAACGTCCTCTACTTGATGAACACCCAATCCTACATTGCTGCCAAATTCAACTAAGAACAAACCTGGATTAAGACACGGCCCTAGTCGAACACCGTACCATCCTTATGCTTCCAAATTTCCCATATCAGTAGGATAAGAGAAGTGTGAATGTCTTGTCGATATCTGCCATCCATAGTTCTCGACCAGCACCAATCCAGCAGTTTGTCATCACAGTAGGGAAAGGGAACCCAGTCGACATGGCCCCAAGCGTGCAACAACCTCACACCATGCTGATCTTGCTAGGACGCAACCCATTTGATGCTTTCATTGTGCTAGTCACAGAAGGGCAGGAGGTCTCGTGCAACAGGCTATGACTAGCCAGATGGTCACATCGACCGCATGAGCTGACATAAGGCTGGTCATAGTGGGAGTAACATAGGTAGTAACATAGATGCCACATAAGCCAAAATGTTGATGTGGCAAGTAGTTAATGAGGAGAGAGGCAAATAGAGTAACCTAATATGTTACCATCACATAGCGCTTCCAATGCAAAATGAGTCTACAAGACAATAAATGAACATGTGTATGTTACTATACATATGACACTTCCCACTATAAGGGTAGTAACATAAAGTAGTAACGTATGCATGTTACTACCCTAAGTTACTCCCCACTATGACCAGCCTAATGGACGGGGAAGTGGCCATCCTTCTCCCATGCCCAGGATACTGGGTTTGTAGGCCCCGTCCCAACTCCCAAGGTGGATGAGAGCCAATCTCTCCCAAGGCGCCATGGAGTTGCCAACCTATCTAGCATGTTGGTTCGGGCCGGCCATTGGTCGTTAGCACACCATAGTTCTAGCAGATCCCCAATATGCCAGCATAAACCATTCGGCCTAGATGGCAAGCTATCTCAAAATAAAACAGATATGCCAGCATAAATCCCGGGTGCAATGTCTTGCATATTGACGAGGCTCCGGTCTGACCGTCCATATAACAACATTTTTAGTACCGTGGAGTTTGGTTTGCCACATTTCTTGGCATGCCCAAGGATCAATCACTGGTTGATACCAAACATGTGGCAGAGACCCCTTTCTGAATCAAATAGATTGGTTAACCGGACTCGCTCATACGGATATCCACTAGCCATGGAATTGGAGCATTTTTCTTGCCTCTATCTAATGTCCTAACCGGTTATTCTTCGCATGATGATTCTTGAAAATATGTACACTAATAATTGTATTATTGTAATTCTTAAATTAATCTAGGCATGTCGGTACTCCAAGCCAACGCCTTTAAGCATGGGATGGATGACGCATGACTAGTGTTGGTTCTAGGTACGACTACTTTAGTTTAGAGTGAGGATTCCTCTTGAAGCTAAAATTGTGACATAGCTCGAGCCAACCAACTAATAACAAATACATCACAAGTTCACAACAAGTGTGCCATTACCAGCCAAAGCCATTAGGGCGGAAGCAGCTGCCTACCTTGTATTGGATTGGTAAAGAGAAGTAACACACTATGCGCTAGCATCGCACCAACATGGATAACGCAAGAAAACTCTTATCAAAGCGCTCACAAAACTCCTCTAGGACCAATACCCGTGACCAACATTCGTGGATTCACCTTGAAATGAGGCCTCAAAGATGATCAGATGGACTTTAAGAAATACCATTTTTTGAAGCACACCCTTATGGTCTTCAGGACCAATTTGTTGGCTTACAAAAATCAGCACCATAATGTTGTCTTAAGGTACACTAGTAAAAAACAAGGTATAGGTTCGGGCCTGGTTAGCCCATTAGTCCCGGTTCGGTCACGAACCGGGACCATGGGTCCATTGGTCCCGGATCGTGAGGCCAGGGGTCCTGTCGGGCCTCGTGGGGCCATTGGTCCCGGTTCGTCTGGACCCTTTGGTCCCGGTTGGTGACACAAACCGGGACCAATGGGACTCGCTCCTGGCCCACCACCATTGGTCCCAGTTGGTGGCCTGAGTCGAGACCAAAGGGAGTTCTTTACGACCGGGTCAAGCCACAAACCGGGACCAATGAACCAGCCAGGGGAGAGGGCTTTTGTGTGTAAAACATTAAAAGAAAAAAAAATGTTCATAAAATTTTAAAAAGAAAAAAAAGAAAATAAAATAAATAAGTAGAAACAAAATAAGTAAGTAACTAGAAACAAAATAAACTTTAATAAAGTAAAATAAATGAACTATAAAAAATAAAAAATAGCAACAGTAAGTAGAAACAAAATAAAATAAATAAAGCAAAAAAGAAACAAAATAAATAAGTAGAACCAAAATAAACTTTAATAAATAAGTGAAAACAATATAAACTTTTATAAAAGCTCTAGTATTATTGAAACAAAAATTATATAAAATTTATGCAACTAAAATTATCAAAGTATTTTCTGTTCAAAACATTAAAAGAAAAAAGAATTTTCATAAAGAAATTTTTTGTTAGAAACTTTAATAGCAAAAAGAATTATCATAAAGAATTTTTTGTTAGAAACTAAACTAAAAAAAGCTATGTTTTTGAATATAATGATAAAACACAGTAATATTAAATAGCAGGAAAAAGAATCACTCAAAAAAATATTTTTATAGTAAAACTATTCAAAATTAGTGATTCACACAAATTTCCAAAAATTCAAATTTAAACTATTCAAATTAGAAAACAAATGGCACTAACAGAAAGTTTATAATTTTTATTACCTAAAAGCAAAAAGAATCACTGAAAAACTAGTAAGTATTTTTCTGTAAGTAGAAACAAAATAAAATAAAACAAAGGAAAAAATAAAATAAAAAATAAAAAATGCCACCTAAATGGCCACCACGGCCTGAATACGACTAGAAACCCAACAATAGGCCAGGATTCAGGGCCCACAAGAGGGCCCAAGAGGGCCCACAGGCACACAAAGGATGTGATTAGGCCCGAAAGCCTGCAGTTGAGATGAGGTCGAGAGGGTTGGCGCAACAGCGCTTATAAACCACTCTCGAGCTCTCTCAACTAGCGAGGTGAGACTAAACTTTGGCCGCGACGCGGGCAGCACAGGACCTTTGGTCTCGGTTGGTGGCACCAACCGGGACTAAAGGGGTGCATTGGTCCCGGTTGGTGCTACGAACCGGTACCAATGCCCCCCCCCCCTTTATTCCCGTTGGTGCCATCAACCGAGACCAAAGCCCTCTGCTTCCCGCCCTTTGGGCTGCTGAAAAGAGGCCTTTGGTCCCGGTTGCAGGCACCAACCGGGACTAAAGGTGGCATTGGTCCCGGTTGGTGCCACGAACCGGGACCAATGCTTAGTGTATATAAGCAAGACTTGTGAAAATTTTCACTACTCATCTCGCAGTTGCCGCCCGACGACGCCGAGCTCATCGACGCCGCCAGGCTACCCGTGCTTGCCATCGCCGCTCCGCGTTCGTCGTCGCCGTCGCCGCCCGCACCTCATCGTCGTCGCCCTACGCCCCGACACCACGCCCTGCGCCCCGACGCCGACACCCTGCTCCTCGTCGCGGCCTGCCTCCTCGTCGCCCGTCGCCGCGCCACGCTTAACGCCCTGCTCGTCGCTGGCCCTGCCTCCTTGTTGCCGTTAAGCGCGTCAAACCGTTGTGGCGCCGCCCGATCCTCTCCTCCTCCTCCATGTCTTGCCGCCCGTCTCACAGCGCCTTGCCGCGCCAGACGCCTCCCGCCACGCCGCCCTGCCTGCTTGGCAGCCGCCTTGGCGCCGCCCCTTCCTGCGCTGCCCTGCAATTTTTTTATTTTTTTGTCATATATATGTTTTTTGTCAATTTATATGTATATGTGTATATATGTGTGTATGTGTATAAATGTGTGTATGTGTGTATATGTATATGTATTTTTTTGTCATATATATGTATTTTTTTTTGTCAATTCATATTTAGAAGAAAAATAAGAAGTGGAAAAAAGGAAAATAAGAAGAGGAAGAAGGAGAGGAAGAAAGGAGATGAAGAGGAGAAATAAATAAGAAGAGAAAAAAAAGAGGAGAAGAAGAAAGGAATAGAAGAGAAGAAGAAAAAAAATAGAGTAATTTTTATTTTTTTTCTTCTTCACCTCTATTCCTTTCTTCTTCTCCTCTTTTTTCTTCTTCTTTTTTTCTTCGATCTTCTCCTCTCTCTATTCCTTTCTTCTTCTCCTCTTTTTCTTCTTCTTCTTCCTCTTCTTATTTTTTATCGGGTATGTCGTTGTCGATATACCACCTCCCCGATAACTTTGACATGAGGGGAGGGGGTCGATATACCACCTCCCCGATAACTTCGACATGAGGAGGGGGGAGGGGGTCAAGGGTTTGAGGGGTTGAGGGTTCGAGGGTTTCGAGGGGTTGAGGGTTCTATAGTCGAGGGTTCGAGGGTTCTAGGAATGTGCAAAAGTTAGAATTTTTAATGTTAACTTCATAGATTTTTTTGGTGATATTATTGTTGTCGAATATGCAAAGGATATGTAAATTTTTTTGTAGATGATGATGATGATATATGAAAACTTGGTCAATTTTTTCTGTTGTAATTTTGTTAGATGAATGTTTTCTGTTAAAACTCGTATTAACTTTGTTCGATGAATGTTTCATGGGAGAGAGGGAGTAAAAACTCCTCAGACATGAGGGGGGAGGAGTCCCCCTCCGGTTCCTAACTCTCTCGGGAATTCAACATGAGGGAGGGGGTCGATATACCCCCTCCCTGATAACTTCGACATGAGGGGGGGGGTCGATATACCCCCTCCCCGATAACATATTTTTTCATGTATGTATGTCGTCGTTGTCGATATACCCCCTCCTTTACCAAGTTAAAAGAGTGTTGTCGTGGAGGCCACCCCGAACCCTTTAAGCGTTGCCGAGGCCACCCCAAACCCTAGAGAAGCGTCGAGGCCATTAATTAATATAATTCCTTGTTGTGAATAGCTATAGCTAGGTCTACATTTGCCACTAATATATCCATCTTTCATGTTTGTATAATAATTGCCATGTTGTAATATTTGCAGAAACTATGGAGCACGGCCGAGACGAGGAAGCAGAACGGGTGTTGGGGGACATAATCTCAGCCGGAGCTGATGTCATGTCGTATCTCAACGAAAGCGATGGTCCGGAAGGAGAGGGTGAAGAAGAAGGCTACGGTCCTCGAACAACGGAGGAGACCGTGACCTGTGACCGAATGCCGGTGCAAGAAGGAGGCTGTGATGACGGCTCTGGTAACCAAACAGAGTCCGGCCAGGTATATATATATATATATTAATTAAGCCTGTGCTGACTATAGCTAATTTATGCATTCATTGTTTTGGTATCTACACATATTAACTCTCGTCTTTCTTCTTATTTCTAGCCCTCCGGATCGAGCACAACTCCGGTAAAGAGATGAGGCCCGAAGAAAAAGTTGCGATCAGATGAAAGGTTCACGATCACAGCAATCGCGCCTGATGGCCAACCGATTGAACCCCTCCGGACCAAGGAGGCATTTACTGCTCAGTGCAGGTGAGGGAGTCCTGGACTAGGGGGTGTCCGAATAGCCGAACTATCATCACGGCCGGACTCCAAGACTATGAAGATACAAGATTGAAGACTTCGTCCCGTGTCCGGATGGGACTTCCCTTGGCGTGGAAGGCAAGCTTGGCGATTTGGATATGTAGATCTCCTACCATTATAACCGACTCTGTGTAACCCTAACCTATCCGGTGTCTATATAAACCGGAGGGTTTTAGTCCGTGGGACAAACAACAATCATACCATAGGCTAGCTTCTAGGGTTTAGCCTCTACGATCTCGTGGTAGATCTACTCTTGTACTACCCATATCATCAATATTAATCAAGCAGGAGTAGGGTAGTACCTCCATCGAGAGGGCCCGAACCTGGGTAAAAACATCGTGTCCCTTGTCTCCTGTTACCATCCGCCTAGACGCACAGTTCGGGACCCCCTACCCGAGATCCGCTGGTTTTGACACCGACAGCAGGGTTCTTGTTAGGGACATGATCCCGATCAGCATAGAGCTAAGGAATCAGACTAAGGATGAAGAGCTTCAAGTTTCTTTTGTCGAAGATAGACAAAAAGCTGATCTTTGGAAAGCGCTAAAGGTAAATTTCACCCTACCGGAAGAGGACAATCCGGAGAATCCAGTTATAGAGCCATTGCTCAAGTCCTTTGCTCTCAAGAAGATGGCAGATCTATTCAGGAAGTGGAAGAATGACCTGAAAGCAAAGTTTGTCGACAAAGAAAAGACACCAGAATTCATCGGCCGGTACGAGAAGCTCAGAGATCAATGGGACACATTTGTGGCCAACAAGACATCGGAGAGGAGTAAGAAGATGTTAGCCATAAACAAGATAAATGCTGCAAAGAAGGAACATCACCATCGCACGGGGTCAGGTGGCTACCTCAAAGCCCGACCGTTGTGGGCCAAGGCTGAGAATGACCTGCTTGATAAAGGGGTCGAACCAGAGACATTGAACTGGCCAAACCGTTGCCGGACTTGGTTCTTCGGGGTTGGCGGAACCTTGGACCCTATAACAGGGAAGTGCGTTTGGACGAGGGTGCAACTGTGAATACCCCTCACGAAGCTTCAGCACTATATTAACGCAGCGCAGGAAGGGACGTTCATTCCAGACAGAGAGAAGGACGAGCTCACAATGGCCGTCGGGAATCCTGAGCACCCTGGACGGACACGAGGCACGCCAGAGCTACATTAGTGGAAGGCTGGGTTTCCGGACGCAGGCGGTTACAAATGCCATGAGAGGAGGAGGAAGGTGGAGCAGAGCGAACTGCAGGAGCTGCACTCAAGGGTACATAAGCTAGAGGAACGAGATGTAATTCGAAGCAAGCGACCTGCCGAAGCTACCCCGCCATCTCAGCGGAGAAGCAGCGTGGCTTCCACCGAGCAGCTTCAGCTGGAGACTGTCTTCACGGCTCCTGCTAGCTACCCCGTGGATGCTATCACAGAGTCTCAACATTGCCATCTTATGACGCAATGGGAGAAGTACAAAGTCAAGGCGGCTGTCGGCTCTATTCGACCTCCTGAACCCAGCGCAACCTTTCACTGCCGTCCAATTCCAGAAGGATATGCTAGGGTGACGGTGGAAGAAATAACGGAGGGATTTGAGGAGCTCGTGCTTGACCATCCTACAGGTGAAGGGGAGACTCGGCTGGGTTCTGCTTTGAAGACTCCATGCCTATGGAGGAAGGAGCTCATCAACCTTCCGAACTGGATGCCTCCGCCTCCTCCTCCTCCTCCTCCTCCGGCGAGTCAGGGCACTCCGCCTCCTCCTCCACCTACTCCTCCGGCGAGTCAGGGCACTCCGCCTCCTCCTCCGCCTACTCCTCCGGCGAGTGATCAGGGCACTCCGCCTCCTTCTCCAGCGCGTGGCGGCACTCCGTCTCCTCCTCCTCCGGCGAGTGATCATGGCACTCCGCCTCCTTCTCCGGCGCATGGCGGCACTCCTCCTCCTTCTCCGCCTGCACCGGCGCGCCCGACCAGCCAGCCTCCTCCTTCTCCGCCTCGTCAGCAAGGGCGGAAGAGACCCGCCGCCGCTCCGGCTGCTCCGGCGCGTCGCAGTCCTTCTCCTCCGGTGCGTCGCAGTCCTTCTCCTCCGCCTCGTAAGCAACTAAAGAAGAAAGCCACAGCCGCTCGGCCTGCTCCGGCGTCTAGCAGTACAGGCGGTAGGCAATATACAGATTCGGTCCATCTCTCAAGACTCCAGAGAAGTTACCATACGATAGGACCGAGAAGGAAAACAAGTAGATCTATCAAGCCCAAGTGAGGGACTACTTCGCAACGCAAAGAGCTAAGAGACATCCACCTCCGGAGGAGAAGATAGATCCGGTGAAAGCGAAGCGCACTTTGGATGCCCTGCAGCGACCACCACCATCTCCGCCACAAACCAACTATGAGCGCATTACTGAAAAGACATATAAGGAAGCAAAGCGGTCGGGAAGTACTTGCAGTGACAAAAGGTTACAAGAACGAAGAACTGGGAAAAAATTCCCCAGCTCGGCGAACAAGCGAACCTATCGTGCCCCCGCTCAAAATGTCTAGCGACATCGTCGCTAATCATCCGGGGGTCTTGCCCGGTACCAATCCTGGAGATTAGGACGATGCACATTTTGATATAATGGAGCCGGACGAATTCAAATACGAGTACGGGAAGCCTCTCGTCAAAGATGGAACTACTCTAACAACGATGATGCAAAGATTCCATGATTGGTACATGGAAACCTGCAGAAAGGCGTAGTCAGCTGGGAATATAATTGATACTTTGACGCTGAAAGTTAAAGAGGATCAACACGACCTCGTTGGAATTGAGGAGTTGTCTGTTCCATTTGAGGAGTTCTCTTCCAGTTTTTCAATCTAAAGGCCCTCAATAAATTAACGGTCACTTGCTACTGTCTGTAAGTACTACTTCTGTCATTAAGTCTCTATATATAGTTCAGCTCTTTCATTGCATGTATATATAATTATCCTCACTATATTATGCAGATGAAGATCGTCGAATGCAGAAGAGCTGAAATGTATGATATTGGGTTCATTAACACAAATCTCATAGATGAATTTACGGTTAAATTTCATGCCGAAGAAACCGAGCAGAACTTGCTACGATTGTTGCTAATAAATCAAAACAAAGATACAATACTCTTTCCTTACAACTTCAGGTGAGTGTTACTGTCTTGTGCATATTCGGTTTCCCTTAATTATTACTCGAGGTTATAGTAATTAATGTAACTGATGAGTTATATGCATGCGTGCGCAGTTTCCACTATATTCTCCTAGAGACTAAGCTTGAGCAGGGACTAGTAAGCGTCTTAGACTCGAGACGAAAAGATCGCAAGGAATATGCGGACATGTCTAAAATGCTCGAGAATTAAGTTGAATCAATAATTATCGCACCATATCTGCAACTTTGTTCATTTCATGATATCAAGTAATTGTTTTCTTTGTCTCGCAGTGCTTGGAAAGTATTCACCGCACAAGTTTCGGGACTACCGCGGGATCTGTGATGGAAATTCCCAAAAGTAAGTACTACTAGCTAGCTAGTTCCGCGCATCTCCTGTTGATTCTAACTACTTTCATCAATGCCATTTATAATGCTTCATTATCAGTATGATTGACCTCTATTTCTCGTAAAGTGCTTGTGGCAAGAACCCTGGAATAATTACTGTGGATACTACGTCTGCGAGTTCATCTATAACGCGACGGCCAAGAATAGGCGGGGCTACTCTAAAAGACAATATGAAGTGCGTAAGCAAAAATATCCACAAGTTTATTTTATTACCATCATTTCTGTTGAGTTTCATTCATATATATGTATTGACCCCCTTATTGAAATTAGATGTGGGAGATGCGGAATGAACTCCTACCACAAGATCGCATGCGAGCAATTCAAGAGGAATTGGCTGGATTCTTTCTTGACCACGTCATCAATAAAGCCGGACAATACCACCATGCATGTGGAAATTGAGTTCATATGTTAGGGTATTGTAAGAGATCTTACACATTGTATATATATATATATGTAGCCAGTACCGTCGGTAAGATGTACGAAGACTTGTTGTTCGACCAATCTCTCGGAGAGAAGGAGAGGTCGATCACTTCTCTCTGTATATGTTCATGACGATCTTCTGTACTAATAGTTTCCTTCATTTGCTTACTAGCTAGCTAGCGTGTCGAGTCCTCTCTATACGTAGCATCGACCAAGCACGGAGATAAGAGAGGACACTTCTGTCTATTAGCTAGCTAACACACTATCTGAAACCCCTAAATTAACCCTACAAAACCCCAACCCCCTTTGGAAAAAAAACAAAACACCCCGCCCCTGAAATGCTGACACGTGGAAGCCTTTTGGTCCCGGTTGGTGGCACCAACCGGGACAAAAGCCCCCCTTGCCCGGGCAAGCGGCAGCGGCCACGTGGAGCCCCATCTGTGCCGGTTCCTGGGCAAACCGGGACTAAAGGGACAGGGCTTTAGTGACGACCCTTTAGTCCCGGTTCGTGAACCGGGACAAATGGCCCTCATGAACTGGGACGAATGAGGCGGGGGTTTTTCTACTAGTGGTAAGGACCATTATAGTAAATTTTTTCTATTAAGAATAAAATAGTGTAATAGACTCCCAATTACATCATTCAACTCAGTTACACCCAAACTACCGCCATGTCTGGACTTCCCTTGAGCAGTCAAAACTAATGTTAAATCAGCCATGGGAAGATTTAAAACTATTTTGGGTCAAGGGAAAGGTTGTTGTATGATACTATGAACTACTCCCTGTGTACCGAAATACTTGTAGCTGGAGGAACTTGTTCTAGTTTCCCTCAGCTATAAGTATTTCGGTACAGTGGTAGTACTAGGCGGTGTAAAAGTGCTTCCATGGCAGCGACTAATCTAGCGCAACAAACACAATGAAAAATATATTGATATGAAAAATGTCACCATCAAAGAGGAAATATAATCCGGAATTCCTTTCACAAATGGCATTGGATAGATTCGATAGAGGAAATACATAAGTAACTACAGGATAAAGAGCTAGCAAATGGAGAGGATTTGTACTAGCAACACTACTTAGCAGTAGCCAATGGGTGGAAGCCATGGTCTGTTGGATACCGGTTAGCATTGATCATCAGACAAGGTTTGAAGACAAGAACCCATGCCAAGCATAGGAGAGGAGGAGGGGAGCTTAGCATGAGAACTTTGTCATCGATGAAGACCTACCTGTACAAGATGTTTTCCCGAGACCACTCATTCCAAATAATTACCAACTGAATAAGGTGTGCGTGTATGTTACAACACACATATTGCACCTCTTGTTGAAGCACGGGGCCTCCTTATATGTTGCTCGGTCAGAGTCCATTGTCAATCTCTGTGACATAGATTTCATCATCGATCATGGCTTGTGACCTAGCATTCTCTTCCAAGAAGCTACTGCAGATCATAACCAAAGATCTAATTAAAGGAATACATAGTCGAACTATTGAACAATCACATGGTTGGTATTATATAAAGTGAGGAGCAATTCGATGGTATAGATACATGTACAGTCGGATCAAAACATAGTTGATAGATGGTACATAAATTAGACTTACTAGCACAAATGCCCGGGCGTTGCAACGGGAGAAAAATAATAATATTACAGACATCTAGCCTAATAATCATGACTCAAAGACTCCACCTCGCGCGTCGTGCAAGTCCATGTCCTCTATTTTAACACGACATTCATCTATCATGGCTTTTCCTAATTTCCGCCCTCACTGACGGGTACCCTAGTGTCCATTTGATCATAATGCATCTAGACATGATCAATCCCAAGGCGATGAGCTTGACCATCACATGATACACATGTCATTGAATCGCACCAGCCCAATGGATTAAACCGCCCCAATGCAAGGGAATGTTTAAATTAATCTATTGAGGCGGGGTTGATCGGTCACTCTGTGGTAGGGTTCTTTAGGAGGCCAGTTTAGAACATTGGACATGATATGCGGCTAACGACAATGTTGGACACTTATCCCCTACCACATTGAGCGCTAACTCGGTAGCATGCCAACCGGTCGACGCCAAGGCAACTTGCCTACAACTCCAAGCAACTAATATCAATTGATGATTCTAGGGGATGCGCCCACTCCCATGACATGTTCGCTTCACTGCATGCGCACGTTGCCACAACAAGATCAATCGTTTGCTAGTTGTGTGGAAACCGCGCTTGCTTGCTCTTATTGGCTCTACCAACTCAGCCAAATCAGTAGTTGTCTAATTCTCTCTTCTGGCCGCGTTGCTGAAATATATATGAATTTAGACTGCACAAGGTTCAGTAAATGAATATGCACACTATCAACTTGTGTGTACTCTTGTCTTAATTTGGATATGTGGCGCCAACATGTTGTTTGAATCCATTAGTAATGGTTGAGTGGTGAAGCTATAGTTAGATCTCATAGTACTTTCAGGTTGCAGTCTGAATTGAGCCCACGATTACTTGAAGAAGAAAACAAAAAGATGCAGTCTTGCAAGTGCAAGTGTGAGTGCGAATTGTTTGGGATTGGGACGAAAAGAATGTTATCTGTTGTAGTGTATAAATACAATATAACTCATTTTATTCCACGGGGGTCGGCTGGCGTAGTTGGTTAATGTGATGGGATTTGCACCTCATGTAGCCAGTTTCAATCCCACTAATGCACGTATTTTTTGCTGATTTTCCAAAAAATGGAATTCCAGTAGGCCCGGGCCCATGAGAGAAGAGTGTTCACCAAGACTTGTTCGCATAAGGAATGACGTACACAAATTGTGTCCCGATGTACGAAACGTCGCCGATTCTATTTGACCCTTGTGAGCGTCAGAACGTTGTCGCTTCGCTGAAGGTAGCGTTTAGGCGACCGACTTTTTCGGACTTTTCATTCAGA
This sequence comes from Aegilops bicornis, assembly GCA_021605145.1. Taxonomy (NCBI): domain Eukaryota; kingdom Viridiplantae; phylum Streptophyta; class Magnoliopsida; order Poales; family Poaceae; genus Aegilops; species Aegilops bicornis. The sequence continues at coordinate 689,120,075 of CM038673.1, read as the reverse complement.
ATTTCTTCAAATTTTTAGAAAATGTTCGTATCTTTTTTCAATAGAAGTTCGTAATTCCAAAATTTATTCATGTTCTTAAAAAAATTCAGGTAATAAAAAAAGTTCACCGTATAGAAAAAGAAAGTTCAGCATACATTTGAAAACTCTTCACTATATATAAGAAAAGTTCATCATGTATAGGAAATTTGTTCAGTGTGCATTTAAATAAATCACTGTATATTTAAAAATGTTCAGTGTGTATTTGAAAAATGTGCACTGTATACTAAAAAAACTTCATTGTGTATTTTTAAATTCACTTTTTTCAAACATTTTGGAATTTTATTGCTATTTAAAAATATTACATTTGAAAAAATATTCACCGTATACTAAAAAATGTTCAGTGTATATTTATGGCCCAGCGCTAATTTTGTCACCACATTCCCCTGCAAACTAAAGGTTCCGTGTTCAATTCTCCCTTGGTCCTCCTATTTTTGGCTGCTTTCCAAAAAAAATCAGGAATGTCCAAAAATATTCACCGTATACTAAAAAATGTTCAGTGTATATTTATGTGCATTTATAGTATAGCGCTGCTTTTCAACACGAAACGGCATACGAAGGGCCCAAGGTCGATCTTTATTAGATAGAAAAGAGGGTACAACCAGATGCCATCAGGCTAGGCGATCTAGCGTCGATGGTTAACTCCAGCTAACAGAACGAACGATCCGACCCCAGGTAGAGCAGAGCAAGAACATGAAACAAAATACAAAATACAGCCTCAAGCAGAGATGTCTGCAACACACCCAGCTGCCCTCCACACAGCGATATCATCACGGATCAGGTCGAGGACGCTGTTGGCGGTGCTGGCCGCGTGCTGGAAAATTCTGGCATTCCGCTCCTTCCAGATCCTCCAATGCACCAGGATAACAATGGTGTCGAAATCCCGCCTGTTCGTCTTGGGGATGCTCTTCCTTGCTGACAACCACCAGTCCACTGTGGTGTTGCAAGAGTCATCAGGAATAGAGAAGTGCACACCCGTCCATTGCCTGAAGATGCTCCAAAGGTGCTGCGTATATCTGCAGTGCACAAAGAGATGTGTGCAGTCCTCCGGTTCCGGTGTGCAAAGGGGACATGTAGAATTGGATGGCCACCCTCTACGCAGCAGGTTGTCTGCCATGAGGCAGCGCCTGTGCACGACTAGCCACATGAAGAAACGACAGCGAGGCGGCGCCTTTTTGACTTCCAAATAGGTTTGTAGCATGGAAAACGAATGCCAACCATGAAGAACATCCGATATGCACTGCTGACAGAAAAACACTGGTTATCCGTTAGCCTCCATATCGGGCGATCATAAGCTTCAGGTGTCAGCACCGTGGCCTGCGAAATGTCCCAGACTTCAAGGTATTGCGCGAGCGCCTGAACCGAGAGACCTCCCCTTATGTCTTGGATCCAGGCTTGGTTGTGCAGCCCCTCCTTGACAGATCACCCGGAGTCGCGCACAAAAGAGAAGAGGACCGGGGCAGCATCGACGATCGATCGTCCATCAGGCAACCAGTTATCTATCCAGTATCTTGCAGTCTCACCGTTGCCCAGCGAGACAGCGCATGCTGCCTTAAAAATTGCCCCAACGTCCTTCTTAGTGGGGTCCGGCAAGCTATGCCAGGGCCTTTCCTCTGTAGCCCATCTGAGCCAAGGCCACCGGCTTCGCAAGGCCAGCCCGAAGAGTCTGAGGTTGGCCAAACCGAGGCCACCCAACTCCTTTGGCCTACAGACCCGTGTCCATGGCAGTAAACAATGCCCCCCGTTGATTTCCTCCTCTCCTTTCCAGACAAAACCTCGGCATCTTCGTTCAATAACCTTGATCGCCCACACCGGCAGTGGGAGCACTGACATGAAGTGGAGGGGGAGAGCCATGCGAACTGAGCTAGTGAGAGCCAGACGCCCCGCAGCAACCAACAACTTCGGCTTCCAGCCTTTCATCTTGTTCGAGAATTTATCCACCATGGGCCAAATGTCATTCCGCTTCAGCCGATAGATTGAGAGGGAGATTCCCAAGTACTTGAAAGGAAATTTTTGCCTATCGCATTGAAAGTGCTCCGCCACAGTGCTCTCAACCTCATCATCGCAACGGATACATGTTATGGTGCTCTTCCGCAGGTTAATCCGCAGGCCCGAAGCTTCTCCAAACAGATCTAACATGTTAGCAATCACCTGATTGTCCACCGGAGTTGGCTTGAAGAAGAGAACTGCGTCGTCGGCAAAAATAGATGCCCTGGGTGTGTTGTTGTCGAGACCGAGAGGAGATAGAAGACTCATTTGCGCGGCCCAGCGCAACATGGCGTGCAAAGTGTCCATTGCCAGGATGAAGAGTGCAAGCGACATCGGATCCCCTTGCCTCACCCCTTGGCCGAGAGAAAAGGGTGCCGACAGTTCTCCATTGATGAGCACCGAGGATGACGCAGAACTGAGAAGGCCACAGACCCAAGAGCACCACCTCCTCCCAAAACCTTGCTTATCTAATTAAGCAAGGACTCTCTCTCTCTCTCTCTCTCTCTCTCTCTCTCTCTTTGCTCATGCATACACACATACATACTCTCTAGAACACGAAACGGCATAAGGGCCAGTGGCTAGCACCTTAGCCCTAAACCCGGAGGTCCCTTAGTCCGCTTTTTTCCCTTCACTTTTTTCTAAAAGGAAAAACTCAGGAAGGACGTGTGGATGGTTTTCAAAAAAAAAGAAAATCAGGAGCGACGCACGAAATTTGTGACTTGATGTACGAAACCAAGCTAGACCAAAAAAAGTGGAGAAACAATCCTTCCTTTAATATTAGAAAAAGATTAAAAGAATTGGTTCACTTGAACATGTCAAAGTTATACCTATCGGCTGCCATATAAGCGGGATAAATGTAGTATGTCTCTCTCATTTGTCGCCACACATGACAGCGCCTAGTCTGCTGAGTCACAATCCACATGGTGTGTTAATTAGTCAACCTCCTCCCCGTGCACATTGTTCTATAATTGTGTAGCACAAAGCAGTGTACAAAAATAGTGTTCCAAATATGTTCGCTTGAAAGAATATATAAGTTATCTTACTACTTTCTAAACCCTGTTTTTGTCTTGTGAAGGCAAATGCTTAGTGAGCTCTTTGAGAAGTTCAAAGCATGAAATCTATGTACAAAACTATTTTTCTCTCTCTCGATAAAGGACACTTTAACTAACTAATAATGTTGTATAGAGATCATACAAGCTCCACATATCTAGGATGTGTGCACACACACACACACACGAATGCACACGTGCACACATACGGGGCAGCAAGTTGAATTATAAACCTTCTGAAACATTATATTAGTTAAGTGTTTCTTCATTCCCGGCCTTGCGTATGCCATTGTAAATGAAATGTTGGTTTCCCGGGCTTTTGCGGAAGTGTTCTTCTGCTCACGACCTCAAATGCACCTGTGATGAACAGTAAAAAATCTGATTTTTTTGCAACAACATAAACGAATTGTGTACATGCATGCGAATTTTCATGAAAAAAAACATCCCTAATAGTATTCTAAGAAGAAAAAAAAAATCAAAGCTCCAAAATGCTTTTAAAATAGTCTTTTCGGAGCATCATTTTTTTGCCAAGAGCATTTGGGATTCTTTTTCTTCACTAAAACATTGTTTGTTGCCACAAAAAGGACCTGAACATCAACCGAATGTTAGATTTTTTTGGCATGGCAAATAGAATGTTTTTCATGGGAAATTATGTTCGCCGAGGATTACAAGTTTAATTGGTGCTCATGGCAAATTCACCTCGGTTATTTTTTGTCAGAAAATTCCCGTGCTTGAAAACTAAATTTGCCATAATTGCTGCCATGGAAAACCTCAGATTTGACATGTCTAAAAATCTAACGTAAGATTTGTAGTGTTTCCGAATTTTTTTTGCTTTGATTTATCAACTTTTTTAATTTTACTGTTCATGAGGGAGCATCTGAACTCATAAACAGAAATTGTCCTGCTGCTTTTCATGGGTACTGTTCACTAAATCACTACCTACATGAGCGATCAAGTTTCTTCAAGCTTTTCCTTGACAGGAGAATGAGAAAAATTTCCTTCTCTCCTAGTAACCGACGTATGACATGAGGCACCCAAGGACGACGGTGTTCGCGATGCACCGGGTTATATCTTACCACCCCTCACGTCGAAGCATTTTACTCCTATAAAGCATGACCAAATGCCGAAAAAACATTGCAGAGGCCGGTCTGCAGGCAACACGGAATCCACCCCGCTGAACCAGCATAGGTATGTGTGTTGTCAGCTGTATTGTGTTTTCCATCACTCCGTATATCATCGTATTCCATAGCAGGCCACTAGTTGGAGGGACAGGTATCGAACCTAGGCGTGCCACCATCTATACTTAAAATCTCGGCAACTGTCTATGGGCCGACTAGTCATTTGATGCCTGTAAACTATAGTTTGTTCACAAAGCAGTATAACCATACTTTTGGAGATTAGCAATGTGAAATGGAGAAACACTTATAAGGAGAACAAGTTTATTGTTTGTTAGAAGAGTCATGTGTGTCAATTGCGATCTGAAAATGTTGTATCTAATCACACACTGAGGCTGTGTTTGATGCAAGGTGTTGCAAAAACCAAAGTATTGAATACTGTAGTATTTTAGTCCGTGGGTACAAGATACCATAGTTTTGACATACCAAAGTATTGTGAATACTACAACCTGTTTGGCTAGTGCTTTATGCAGCAACGTAAAAGTAGCTAGCTAGCCGGCTGATAGCTATTATAAACACATATGTTCCTAACTAGTTAAAGTACAATACAAGGATCCCAGCGTCGTCTCCTCTGGCGACTCGGGGGCAACCCCTACCGTGCCGCCGCCGGCACCTCCTCCCACCCCTCCTCTGCTTCGTTGCCGCCGGAGGGGACGCGGGCTAAGCCGCGTGTGCCCCTGGGATGGTGGAGGCGGGGCTCTCGCGGCTGGGGTTCAAGCAGATCTGAGGCGGCTGCCTCTCGTCGCGGTGGCTCGGGTGAGCGTCCGGCGTCGGATCTGGGGCTGCTGCCTCCCGTCCCGGTGGCCCGTGTGCCGCCTGGCTCCTGTGGCCGCGTCTTGCGGTGCAGGCAGGCCCGTCATGGGCGCTGGGGGCGGATCTGGGTCGCCCTACGTGAGGTGACGACGTCGGGGGCGCGGTGCTGGCCTCACATGCTCGTGGTACATCTGGGCGCTGGCAGCGTCCTTCCTGTGGCCCCGCTGATCTTGATGGTTGCTGGTGGTGCGTTCTGCTGGACTGGCTGGATCCGGTTGGATCGGCCCATGGTTGTCCGACTTGGGCAGAGGAGGGTGGTGGTGAGTACTGCTGGTGGAGGTGGTAGGGGTGGTGGGAGGTGGTGGCGGTGCTGCTGCACCCGGTCTTGATCTCACTGCCTTCTGTTGGCGTCGTGGGCGCTGCGGTTCTGGTCTCCGACGGGTGTGCGGTGGCGCGCGTGGAGCGTGCCGCCGCCCCTGATGTATGGCTCCAGCCCGGACCATGGTGGTTCCTGGCCTCGGGCAGTGCTCCTCTGCTCCTTGCCGGCATGGTGCACGGCAGGGCATGGCGGCCTGCGCTGCGTCCGAGGGCCTGTGCTCGGTCGGCCGTTGATGGATTTGGCGCCTAGTGCTGATGTTTGGTGTCGGTGGTCTCCGCAGGGTGCGGTTGGCTCCGGCGGCTTGTCGTGCTTCTTCGTCTCTCGAAGGGTTCGATGGTGGTGGTGGTCAGGTGCCGTCTTGTTGTAGGGATGTGCTCAAACTCCGGGTGAGAACCCTGCGTCGACTATGTCGATGCCGGCGGCAACGACATCTATGGATGTCGTTTTCCTTGCAGGAGGTGCCGTTGTGGAGCTCCAGCACCTACAACTTTTTCTTTGTGGTCTCCGGGTGAAAACCTAAGATCAAGCAATGCCGGATCGGATGGTGGTGTTGTGTCCTCGGCAACACTACCTCCTCGGAGGCGTCATCTTGGAGACGCAAATGACGGCTTCTGTTGTTGCATGTGGTTGAGGGTTGCCCGCGTGCTCGTGGAGCTGGGGCATGCTCAGGACCGATGATGGTGTGTTCTTCTTCATGTGTTTCTCTTCGGCTGTCCTACGTGTGGTCTCCGGCCTGCTTCTATGCATGCTCATGACCCTGTTCTGTTGAGGCGAGCCTCGGGCTCTTGGTCTCGTCTTGGTTCACCTTTGCTCAATGACGACGCAATGACGCCTCCCGACTTGCTAATCGTCTTGAACTTCCGTGGCAGAGCGCTCAGTCAAGGTTCGTGTTAAGCTTTGGCACAAGGTTCGTGTTAAGCTTTGGCACTCGTTGATTGTGGATGCTCCTCTGTTGTGCCGTGGGGTTTGATACGCACACCGGTTCGGTGCGTTAGGCTGTTTGTAGAGTCTTGGTATTGTGATTCCTCGACGCACCCCTCATCTACCTGGTCCTGTTAGTATGCTAACTAGGTCTTGCCTTATGTTGGGCGTCCTGTTCCTCTCCTTTCCTTGTAACACTTGTTACTTGTCTGGTTTTTGGCTCGGTTTTCCTCATAAACGGGGTCAATTTGTTAAGGTTTTAGATCCGGTTTTTCTTATAAACTGGATCACTCTCCTGGCATTATGGCCACTTTGAGCAATATATTCAGGTGGAGGGACTCCTCCCTTGGTGATTCTCAAAAAAAAAAAAAAAAAAAGCTAGTTACAGTCACTCGAGCAAGAGCTAGTTGGGTATGGTATGGATACTCGTATGTTGTAGCCAGCACCGATGGACAAACGTAGCAAACAACAACTACATCAGCTCAGCTGCAGCAGCTGCATGCCTGGGTAGCAAGCTCCACCAGCAGTCCAATAGGACTTGCTCGCTCCGTTTCTCGCGGCTAGCGTGACGAGGCTGGAGGGGGAAACGACAGGAGGCAGGGATCAGTGCCGGCACGGAGAGGTGTATGATGTACTGGCGATCAACTACTAGACAGTGCACGACGACAGCATATCAGAGACAAAGGTTGAGCGAAGGAGTTCACGGACGAGATTCAAACATAACAAGGTCGTCGAGCAGAAGCAACATGAGGATGAAGGAGAAAGTGGCAGCGGCTTGGACCAAGGAGGAAGATGACGACGAGGCGTTTCTTTCGCCAGCTCAGTTTTTAAAAAAAAGGTCCATAGTTCTTTTTTAAAAACAGAGAAAATACCACGGTTTTGCAAATACTACAGTATTAAAATCATAATTTTTAGTGGCAACCAAACACCTCATAGTAATTAAAACCATGATAATCTCAAATACTACAGTATTATCAAAATACTTAGAAAAAACCGAGCTATCAAACAGGGCCTGAAAGTCTTTTGCGTGTTACCGACACATGCCGGTACATCTGCAACCATCCACATTCTTTGAGATTTGTGTGATTGGACCCCGTTGTGGTTGTATATGTATGTATTACACACTTTACCTTTTATATATTTCAGAGTCAAAACGATGCGCGGGTCCCACCATAGTCAGAAAAAGGACACATGCATAGACTTAATTTTATCTGGTCGTCAATGTAGTACGCTACTCAGACATCTCTCCTCTCTCTTCCTCTCAAACATATCCATGGACTTTATTTGATTTAGACAATTTAAATCAGTCATATCTTTTAAAATAAAAGTTCATTTGTGAAATAATTTATATATTTGAACCCCTGGCTCAAGACCTTTAGAACTAGATTAATCTTGGATACATTTCAAACACGTTTAATTTTTTACGTTTCACATTTCATATATGAAAGAAACCTATTTCACCAGAAAAATGTGAATGAAACCTTTTTTTTCACCAGAATTATGTAAAACAAACCTAATTTTCACTAGAAATATGTGAAACCAACCTATTTCACTTGAAATCTATTTAACCAAAATATGAAACTGAAATGTCAACTTATGAAATAGATGTGTTTTTTGTGAAAATATGAGTGGAAAGTGAAATGTGACTTCTGAAAATGAAAACAGTATGAAATTGAAATGCTAACTTGTGAAACTAATTAATTGAGAATGTGTAACAAAATATTTTTAAAGTGTGAAATATGTTATTCAAAAATATGGAACTGAAATAGATGTGTTTTTTGTGAAACACGTAGTGAAAAGTGAAATCTGGGTTCTGAAAAAAATTGAAACTAAAATGTCAACTTGTGAAACTGATTATTTAAAATTGTGTGAAAATTTATTTGAAAATAGTGAATTATATTATTTGAAAAATGTGAAATTGAAACAGATGTTTTTTTTGTGAAATAAGTACTGAAAAATGGGTTCCGAAAATAAAAATAATATGAAACTGAAATGTTAACTTGTGAAATTTATTATTGGGAAATGTTTAACAGTCTATTTGAAAAGTGTAAAATATGTTATTTTAAAATCATAAGTTTGGTTTAAGAGATATGAATGATTTTAAGTTAGAAAATATGAAATAAATGAATGAATTAGTTTAGGAGAGAAGAGAGAGAATGGAGGCACAAGCCCCTGTACCCATCTGACTAAAAGGTGTTTTTGGTGGCACCCATGTACCATATTTACAGATGTATTTCCGACAAGAAATAATTTGCTTTTTATAGTAAACAGTACCGCACGCATGTTAAAATCAAGGCCAGTGATGGGCGCCGGCGCACCAGCCCAAATTTGGGCCGGTCCTAATCCACCGTACGATCAGATTCCTTATAACCGTCTGATGCGCTTATTCTTCGTCCCCATTATCTGCAACCAGAAGAAAAAACAAAGCGATCACATCTCCACGCAAAAAAGAGGGTCGAGGTCAACGCCCGCGTCAGATCATCCTCCCCCGCCCCCGTCAGATCATCCTCCCCAGGCCACCGCTCTAACTGCATCACGGAGCTCGTCGCCGCCGCCGTAGCCGTCGCAACTCGCCGTCATCACCGTTGAAGCTCCTCGTCGTAGTTGTTCCCTGCCTTGCCGTCGTGGGTTGCAACCTTGTCCGTCGCTGTGCATTGGCCATGTTCGCCGAGCTCTGGCAGGTACGCCCATGGCTGCCGGTCCGTGTCGTGGTCGGTTGAAGCAATCGTCGAACACGGTTGTAGCACCCTCCATAACGGTTGTAGCACCCATCGGGACAGTGCTCTGTTCGTTGAGCTCCGGCGAGGGTAACCGCCCTTGGCCGCTTGGACGGTGCCGTGGCTGGTTGAAGCAATCGCCGACCACGGTTGTAGCACCAACCATAACGGTTGTAGCACCCCATCAATCATAGCTCCAGCAAAAACAAGATGGTTCTAGCAAAACATGGTTACAACAAACAAAGGTACGGTTCCAGCAAAAACAGAGTATGGTTCTAGCAAAAAACATGGTTTCACATAGCATTGGCAATGACCAAGAAAACAAAAAAAAATACATGGTTCCAGCAAAAACAAAGTATGGTTCCAGCAAAAACAAAAAAAATGGTTTCGCATAGCATTGGCAATGACCAACAAAACAAAAAAAATACATGGTTCCAGCAAACAAAATACATGGTTCCAGCAAAAACAAAGTGTGGTTCCAGCAAAAAGGCATGAAGACAGGCAACAAAAGCTGGCCAATAGAGAAAACGCTATGCAACACACGGGACCGGCGCAGTGTTCGGCCGGTCGTCCGGCACGCAATGTTTCCCTTTCTCTATTGGCCCACAACCGCTTTTGTTTCTTTCGTTCTTATCTTCACCAGGACTTCTCTCGTCCACTCATTTCTCTTCCCGTGCGTCTTCCTCCTCTCATCCATCTCTTCTCACGCTGCTCCATCGCTCCATCGCCCCAAGCTTTGGTCTCCGATGCTGCTCCTCCCCCACACGCTTTGGTCTCCGGTGCTGCTCCTCCGCCATCGCTCTCTTCTCCACAACCCACCTGGTTCCCCCATCTTCTTCATCTAGCAAACATCACCATGGATGGATTGGATGAGAGCTGCAAGACCCACACGCCAGCACCGGTGGTGCGCGCTCGGAGCAGCCCGCCGGGATGTTGCAACAGGTGGTGCGCGCTGCTGGGGCCGGCAACTACGGATCGGGCGGCGTACCCAGTTTTTGCTGGAACCTGGATTTTTTGCTGGGACGGACCAATTTTTTTGCTGCGATCCAGCCGACGGCAATCTGTTTGTTTTGCTGGAACCACACTTTGTTTTTGGTTGAACCATGTTTTTTGTTTGCTGGAACCATGTTTTTTTTTTGTTTTGTTGGTCATTGCCAATGCTATGCGAAACCATTTTTTTTTGTTTTTGCTGGAACCATACTTTGTTTTTGCTGGAACCATGTATTTTTTTGTTTTCTTGGTCATTGCCAATGCTATGCGAAACCATGTTTTTTGCTGGAACCATACTCTATTTTTGCTGGAACCGTACCTTTGTTTGTTGTAACCATGTTTTTGCTAGAACCATCTTATTTTTGCTGGAGCTATGATTGATGGGGTGCTACAACCGTGGTCGGCGATTGCTTCAACCAGCCACGGCACCGTCCAAGCGGCCAAGGGCGGTTACCCTCGCCGGAGCTCAACGAACAGAGCACTGTCCCAGTGGGTGCTACAACCGTTATGGAGGGGTGCTACAACCGTGTTCGACGATTGCTTCAACCGACCACGACACAGACCCGGCAGCCATGGGCAGTACCCTGCCAGAGCTCGACGAACATGGCCACAACAGCGACGGACAAGGTTGCAACCCACGACGGCAAGGCAGGGAACAACTACGGCGAGGAGCTTCAACGGTGATGACGGCGAGTTGCGACGGCTACGGCGGCGACGACGAGGTCCGTGATGCAGTTAGAGCGGTGGCCGGGGGAGGATGATCTGACAGGGGCGGGGGAGGATGATCTGACGCGGGCGTTGACCTCGACCCTCTTTTTTGCGTGGAGATGTGATCGTTTGTTTTATGGTTGCAGATAATGGGGACGAGGAATAAGCGCATCAGACGGTTATAGGAAATCTGATCGTACAGTGGGATTAGGACCGGCCCAAATTTGGGCCCGTGCGCCGGCGCCCATCACTGGCCATAGAGAAAACGCGTGGCGCAACACAAGGGACCGGCGTAGTGTTCGGCCGGTCGTCCGGCACGCAACGTTTCCCTAAAATCAAAACGCCTCTATGGATTTGCCGCTATATGCCGTCAACGCGCCATTTTCCGTTTAGGGAACGAACAGAGGGGAAACTGGATCCAGAGGGCTACGCTTGGGCCAGAGCAGCAGTTATTGCAGCTGCAAACTACGCGGGTAGGTTAGGCCTTCCCTGTGCTATTTCGAAAAACCAGGCCATGCCCCGTGAACACCATGGACCAGCCGGACAACAAAAAAACCATGTGCTATTTCGAAACCAGGCGATTTGTTCTGAGAATGTGTAAACGTCACACGTTTACACTATTCCGTACCTGTATATTGAGCCATATACCTTGAAAAAGCCTGACAAGAGCGAATCGCGAAGCAAATTCCCACGAGGGGGATACCGAGCTGCCTGACGCTCGGCCTCTGCAATGCCACACTCGGTCAAATGTGGCTTACTGCGTACTTACATAGCCGCAATGCAGCTTCATGACACAACTTCATGGAATATACTCCCTCCGTCCGGAAATACTTATCATTGAAATGGATGTATCTAGATATATTTTAGTTCTAGATACATCTATTTTCATTCATTTTGATGACAAGTAATTCCGGACGGAGGGAGTATTCGGTATGGTAGATGTTGATATTTTTTTAATATATATTTAGTCAAACTTGCAAAGTTTAACTTGACTCAAATCTAATACGCGGAGTAAAAATGACCGGAGGGAGTATGACAGTAGGAGGAAATAAAGAACACACATATTTTTTTTTGAAAACTATCACGTTATTTGAAGCAAATTCGGAAACTATAGGAGAGAATGGAAAACAATCAAAAGTATGACCCTGTCGGCCAGCTTAGGCCGAAAAGGGACTTTTTGGCCAGGTGTTGGCCGAAAACGGGTCGTCGGCCCGCCATTGATCGAAGATGGGCTCCTCTGGGCCGAAGACTAGTCGTTGGTGCGGGCCCGGCCGAAAATAGTAACTTCGGCCAGCAGAACACCGCAGTGGGCCTTTTCGGCCAAGCCCAGCCGAATCGGGCCGCTCGGCCAATCCGGTCAAGCGCATTTCGCCACCAGTCGGTTGAAAAGGCTGGATATGCAGCCAGCCGAGCGCCCGTGTTCTTCTTTCGCCGATGTTCTTCTTTCTCTGCTTTCTCTCTCTCGTTCTTCTCTGTAGCTCGTCACCCCACTCCGATCTCCTCCATTAGTCACCCATTTTCACATCCAAGCCACATAATCGATAGATCGTAGCAAACTCCGACGGCCTACGGTGTTTTTTTGCTATGGGATAGTTTTTGATGTGTTTGGGGAGGAGTAGCCATGGTGGGGAGGAGGAGCCATGGTGGGGAGGAGGACGTGGGGATGGGCAGTAGGTGGTGGTGATGAGGAGCAGCAGCTGTGGTGGAGGAGGTGCGGCTTGGGGGGTGACCGGAGTTGAACCTCCGGTCGTCGAGGGGGCGGCGGTGTCGTTGTCCGGTGCTGCAAGTAGTCTGCGAGGTGGCCGGTGCCGCTGAGTCGAAGAGAGGAGCAAGAAGCTAGGGACAGACGCTTCGAAGGTATAACCATGTCGTCACAAATTGGTTTTATCTAAATTGTATAGTTTACTTAGTGTATATCAGTCATATTGTGAATTTTAGTGTTTATATATTTGTGGAGGCATTTTAGCGCATAGTTCGTGTAGCGGGTAATATTAGTGTTCGTTGTGATTAATGAGAAGATGACAATGTCGGCGGTGAAAATGTCCGAATCAAGAATCTGACTGTTTACTACGATGCTGGTAATGTTCGATATAATGAGTTGGGGGTTGATCTTAGCGAGTTTAAAAATGGCGTCATGACACTAGCAGACCCGGACAGACTGGACATTAGACAGTTGAAGTACTGGTTGACAACTAGTTTCGGGCTGGATCCCGAAGTATGTTCCGTCAGTATCCATGCATTGTGGACCAAATCCTGGAAAAATGTCAAGTGGGAGTTGATGCCGGTAGATAGGAGCCAGCATTGGTTGTCCCTGTTAAGATGCTGCCGAGACCGAAGAATCCACCCATATGCACTTGTGCAACCTGTGCCGAAGGAGGAGAATACCGTAGAATTCCACAGGAGGTATGAACCCGGCCAAGGCAGTGAAGTGGCTAACGAGATTGTTTTATCCGGGTCACAACCAGAAGATGTGGATGCTAGCCAACCCGGGAAAGAATCGGAGTACGTGCCACACAATGTTTGTGGTCCTGATACTGGGCAGAGTAGCTAGTTGATGATATTAGCTGGTTCTGGTTTTGCTGATGGGGAAGAGTAAGGGGATGAAATGCAGAGGGTGATCGAGTAAGAGCACGAGGATGGAATGGCGGAGGAACTGTATTCTGAAAATACAGAGAATGAAGTGGAGGTACCAATTCATACGCATGGGATCAGGACATATCCACCGGCCTTACGGTCAATGATGGCCATGAGACTCCATGGCAGTATAATCTGAACCAAGTACAAATAGGGGCTATGTTTGATACAAAGAAAAAATTGAAGTACGCAGTGATAAAGTGGGCTATGTGTACGCAGAGGGTTTTCCGGACACACATACCAAGTCCAACAAACTATACCGTGAAATGTGTTGAAACAGGTTGTCACAGGAAGGTGCAGACGCGTCAAGTATGACATCCACTGGGTTGTCACCAATGTCGTCCCACATAATTGTGTGAGGAAGAACCTGCTGGTGAAGCATCCGAACCTGACTTCAACTCTCATTGCGCAACTCATGTATACTGAGATAGTAGAGAAGAAAGATATGGAAGCAAAATACATTCAGACAGCAGTGAAGGTCAGATGGAATTATGTCATTCCTTATGGCAAGGCTTGGAGGGCTAAACAGAAGGCTATGGAGGAAAGGTTTGGGACGTTCTTCGACTCATATGATAATGTTGTCCATCTCCTTGGCTGCCTGAAGGAGAGGAATCCCGACACTTATGTGAACGTACAACACATGAGGTTGCTGAGTATACCAGATTTCAAGGTGTTGAAACGAGTGTTCTTCTCTTTCGCTATGTGCATAGAAGCTTTCCAGCATTGTCCTCCTGTTATGTTTGTGGATGGTACATTCCTGACTGGTCTGTATAGAGGGCAAATCCTGACTGCTATTGGTGTGGACGGGAAAAAATCAAATCATCCCACTTGCCATGGCATTTGTGGAGGGTGAGAACTTTCCCAGCTGGGTATGGTTCTTCCGGCAAGTGAAAATTGCCATCGTGAAGGACCGAGCAAACGTGTGTGTCATTCATGACAGACATGCTGGTATATTGAAGGCCGTGAAGACACTAAGTAATCCAACAATTGATAAACCAACACCTTGGAGGGACTTGCAGAGCCGGTGGTGCATGCGCCATCTTGGGGCTAATTTTTTCTCACGGTTCAAGAACAAGCGGTTGGTGAACTTGTTCAAAAAATTATGCAAGCAGAGCCAGCAGTGCAAATACGGATTTATTTGGTCAAAACTAGATGAGTTTACTAAGAAGCAGGTCCGTGCAAGGAAGAAAATGGAAGAAGATCAAGTTAAATTAGCAGCACCCATCGCGGAGCTAGAGGAGCCAGTAGGTCTTTGTGACTTGCCAGCAAGACCCTCCTAATACTAAGAGAAAGAAGGGAAGGGCAATAAAGAATTTTTCTGAGCGGATAGAGAAAGAGCCTCCAGTGAATTGGTCTTTGCTGCATGACACCCATGGAGCTAGGTATGGCCACATGACAACCAATCTTGCAGAGGCGTATAACTTTGTGCTGAGAGGGAATAGAGCATTGCCACTCACAACTATTGTGGAGGCAGTATTCCATGGCACTTTGAGATATTTTAGAGAAAGGCACGAGTTAGCAAAGAAGCATATTGAAGATAATCCCAACACAGCTCATTGTAGCCGTGTCATGGAATACATGGCAAAGAAGATAGAGAAAGCAAAGAAGCACCTTTATCGGACTCATAGGGAATCAAGAAAGGAGGTATGAGGTTCAGCTTCCTACCAATGGTTTTGGTTCTGGACATGAGGTGAAGACACACGAGGTAAAAATTGGAACAGAATTTTATCCAACGTGTGAGTGTACATGCAACAAACCGAAGTTGTTGCACCTTCGTGTCCCCATACTATTTAAAAGAGGCAGTGTGTACACATGGACAGGTGAGATGACAGGGTTTAGAGTCGTCGGCAATTTCAACAAGGATATAATTGGTTAACCCTTTGTGTACAGGGTGATTTGACAATACAGGCGCGAGAGGAGGTTTCCGCCTTAATGCAGCGCTTTTAGAGGGGAGAAAATATCCCACCGCGAGAGAGCGTCTCATGGTTGAGGCGTCTTGATGATAAGCTACGTGGGATTTACGCAGCTGTTACGTGTAGATGGTCTTCGGATGTTGCACTTCCTCCTCCAGCACATCGTCCGCCATGTCCCTCTGTACAGCATTCAGAACCACGACCCTCTGTGCACCATTCAGAACCACGACCCTCATGCACCGTGCAGAACCTCATCCTTCACAGCCAGGAGCTCTTCCCGGCATCAGCCACCTCCTTCACAGCCAGGAGCTCTTCACGGCATCAGCCACCTCCTTCACGCATGTGGAGCTCTTCCTTGCATCAACCACCTCCTTCACAGCTAGGGAACGCTTACTGGCATCAGCAGATGGAACTAGGTAACACTACTCACTACATTCTTTTCAACATTGTAGTAATCGTTCCTGCATTCTCAATTTTACATGTTTTACTTTACTGCAGGAGGCAACCAGTCGCAACCGTTCATGCATTCAGTGCAGTCACCGATGCTTAGTGGTGGTGCTTCGCACTTTGAGGGCGACGACGAGGATGATGACCAAGCTGCAAACATTTATGACTTCTCGCACACAGTGTTTCACACTCCACCACCACCACCGACGCAAGAGACACAGACCGTGATAGACGAGGTTAACTATGGTCGTGGTTATCGCGAGCCTCATCCACCGCCACAACGCTTATCGCCTTATGGTCCTCGCCCGAGGAAGACCCAGACTCATCGTCGTCCCCCGCAGTGATATGGCTATCTATGTATGAATCATTATCTATGTTACTTCCAGACTATTCGCAGCTGTGAGTCAGTATTTATGTATGAGACATGCTTCATGTTCATGTATCAGGAGACATATATTGTTTTATGTATGTGGGAGACATATTACTATTAATTCGCATTGTTATTCCAGTTACATTTCCAAAGAGATTACAACCAATAATTAAGATACAAGTACATCTGAATTAAGCGGTGCGGCTGAACTTAATAAATACATCTTACATACTACAAAATGAAATTAAGATAGAACATAATGCCCTACAATAATACAGTACAATCTAATAACGCAAATACATCTGAATTAAACGGTAGAACTGGAATACATCTTACATACTACATGAAGTCATCATCGTCATCCTCCATTTATGCAGCCCTCTTGCCCTTCGACGACGCGGTCCTCTTGCCCTCCATCGATGCAGAACTCTTGCCCTTCGAGGGTGCAGAATTCTTGCCCTTGGACAATGCAGAACCAAGAAGTGGCGACATGAAGATATCATCTTCGTCCTCACTCTCCTCAGTCCATAAAAATGGATTCTTTGCTGCAGTCCTTCTGAAAGTTTCACTCTTCCGCTCTACTACCTTCTTCCACCTTTCATGCAACCTAAGAAGTTCTATACGTACCTCCTCATAGGTCCTTTCAGGCCACCCAGACCTACGTAATTCGTGAGCCAACTCATTCATTATGGTGTCACCACCGGTGAGTTCGTCCCATGGAACTATCCTATTGTCCATCCTGAAATCAGTAGCTAGCCTAAGAAGAGTCCTGCTCATCCCAGGGTGAAAACTACGATCGAAAGGATAATGGGACATCTCGACTAAACTGCACTGGAATGCTTATCCACCTCCGCCTGAAGCGGGTTTTATAGGTACAGAGAAGAAAATGGTGGGAAGGGGTTAACAGGAAAGGGTTGGCGGGAAGGGGTTGGCGGGAAACGGGTGGCGGGAAACGGGTGGCGGGAAACGGGTGGCGGGAAGGGGTTAGCGGGAAACGGATGGCGGGAAGGGGTTGGCAGGAAACGGGTGGCGGGAAGGGGTTGCGGGAAAAGGGTGGCGGGAAGGGGTTGGCGGGAAACGAGTGGCGGGAAGGGGTTGGCAGGAAAATACATTGGCCAACCGTTAACGGGAAAAGGTGGGCCCAAGGGACATTTTGGCATAAATTTGACTAAAAAGTACTTTTCGGCCTACAATAGACCAAAAAGAACTTTTATGCCTACACTTGGCCAAAAAGTACTTTTCGGCCAAAGGGGGGTCGAAAACACCCCTCTTCGGCCAAGACAAGGCCGAAAACCCTACTTCGGCCAATAGGTGGCCGAAAACACCCTTTTCGTCCTACACCTGGCCGACGGGGTGCTAGATTTGATATTTCTCCAAAGCATGATGTAGTTTCCGAATTTGCTTCAAATAACGTGATAGTTTCGAAAAAAAATCGAACGCACACAAGAAACAAGAGCTATAGTGGCACCAATCGATTCTGGGTCTGTTCATGATTGGACACGATCAGCTACCGGCCGGAGGAGAAAAGTTTGAAGAGAAGAGCTCAGGTCCGATCACTAGTAGAAAACAGGGCTTTCGTTCGGCCGGAAAAGAGCATTAATCCCGGTTGCATTACCAACCGGGACTAATGTGAGCATTAGTCCCGGTTCGAAAGCGGGCGTAGGGCACCGTATGTGCATTACTCCCGGTTCAAATGGGACCTTTAGTCCCGGTTGGTGCCACGAACCGGTACTAAAGGGTGCGATGCCCATTAGTACCGGTTTGTGGCATGAACCGGTACCAATGGGGTTGAGACCTTTAGTACCGGTTCGTGTCACGAACAGGTACTAATGGTGCAATTTTCAAATCCTACCCCCCTGTGTATCGCCTTTTCAGTTTTGTAAAAAGCAAAATAAAATGATAAAAACTTAAAAAGTTAAAATCCTTCGAGATGTAGTTATGTTACCACATCTACTAGTTAGGAAATTTAAAAACTTAAATTTGGACATGTTTTGCAAAAAGTGTAGGAAAAATGTAAAACGGCTATAACTTTTGCATACGATGTCAGAAAAAATGTATAATATATCAAAATGTTCAGCATGAAAATCCGCATCCGATTTTGACCGCCTACGACCTGTTTGCAAATTTTTAGAATCCA
The DNA here is from genome assembly GCA_021605145.1 of Aegilops bicornis. Classification (NCBI taxonomy): domain Eukaryota; kingdom Viridiplantae; phylum Streptophyta; class Magnoliopsida; order Poales; family Poaceae; genus Aegilops; species Aegilops bicornis. Next base: position 689,101,857 of record CM038673.1, on the reverse strand, counting down.
CAAATTCTAAAAGGAAAAACGTTATGCTCAAATTTCAGTTTTTTTTATTTTTTTAAATCTGGTCAAACTATGGTCAAACTACTTATTCAAGAAGTATTAGTGTTACTAAATAATTATTCAAGAATATTAGTGTTACTAAATAATTATTTCAGTTTTTTTGAATTTTGGTCAAACTGTGGTCAAACTGTGGTCAAACAATGGTCAAACTATTTATTCAAAAAATATTAGTGTTACTAAATAATTATTTCAGTTTTTTTGAATTTTGGTCAATCTGGTCAAACTATGGTCAAACTGTGGTCAAACTATGGTCAAACTACTTATTTAAGAAATATTAGTGTTACTAAATAATTATTATTTTTTAGAACAATAGTTTCAGACTCAAACAGTGAAATGTGTGACTTCATACTCAAGCTAAATTCCTGAGGGTTAATAGCATTGCCATCTTACTATTGTCAGAAAAACAATAAGTGCAGATTTGGAAACGAGAGAGAATAGAACCCGGAAGTTAAGCGTGCTCAGGCTGGAGCAGTGAGAGGATGGGTGACCGTCCGGAAAGTTATATGATTTGAGATATGAGGGATGATTAGAGCTGATTAGACATTAGAGGTTAAATTGAGTAGTGATGAGGGGTGATTAGAGATTAGAGGTTAAAATAATTCAGAAACTTGAAAATCAAAAAAAAATTAAAAAAAATCATAAAATTTCCTTTAGTACCGGTTGGTGTTACCAACCGGGACTAAAGGTGGACCTCCAGGCAGCGGCCACGTGGATGGCCCTTAGTCCCGGTTCGTGTAAGAACCGGGACTAAAGACAAGGAAGGGAGTGATAATATTCCTCATAGCTTTGGTATATGTTCTCCCGAGGCCACTCATTCATAGAAATTACAAATCGGAGAATAAGATGAGTGCACTTTGCACTGTCAACCTCAATGACACACATGTCATGATCATGACTCTCATCTAACAATAATGCACACACTTGAATCGCTGAGCTTGGAGGAGCATGTACCTGGACTGTTAAAACAGTCACAAGGCCTGGCTGTATATGAAGTGAGTAGTAATTTTTGTGGTTATATTTAGAGAAAATACAATTGGTCTATGACAAAAATGATGCTTATTTGAAGGACTGCTTCAGTGGAACAAGTCAAAGTTATACATATAGGCTCCCATATGAGCCGGTAAATGCAACATGTCCCAGCACTTCGTCACAACTCACATGTGACAATTAATGTATGAGATATTGTCGAATCGAGTCTATGAGTGACAAAGCACGTGTTTTCTCCAATCTCGTTCCGGTCGTGCAATTACTGTGTATCACAAAGCACAAATGAAATATTCTTGCGTCAAAGACAGAATGTGAAAGTACAAAACTCTTGGCACATCTTTTTTGTGTGTATCTTAGTTGTCGGTTTAGTTAATCCATCATGAAAGAGCATTGGAATGTTCTTAACTTAATATGTAGACAAAAAAATAAGGAAAAGATTTCATTAGACAGTTACAAATTTCATTGAATTTTCCTTTACTTGACCAAACAAGTTCCAGTTCTGTTACTTTAAATACACTAAATGATCTTTCAAATTGGTCAAGGCTCTCCAGTTTATGACTCCTTCCATAAGGTACCAGTTGTTGTTTGTTTGATTTTACTTCATTAATAGGCTCATACATACAAAAAGGACCTTGCTCTCACAAGCAACAATAAATCAGAATGAGCAAGAAGCCTAGGTAACGAGAACAGTGTAATAGATAAGAAAGAAAACATGCAGATTTCATGAGAAAATCACATCATATTTGACGGGCTGGACAGTGTAATATTACGTTCAGCTGAGCCATTGTCCAGGTTTTGTCGTTATTCGAAAACCTTGCGGAGGATAGGGGCATGGGCTCTGTCTCGCTCTCGCTTGGGGCGACCCTGCCTCCCCTCCCACCTCCTTGCTGCTCTTCTGCCCTGGCGCCGGCGATAAACTCCCTCCCTCCGTGCAGCAGGTCCCCTTCCCCTTCCTTGCTGCTCCCTCGGTCAGGTATGCCCCCAATCGCTTCTGGGCCCTCGCTGACTCCGATGCTTGTGATGTCTCAGATGTTGAGCTGGTGCCTCCTTTGGTTCTTGTGGGAACGATGGACACCAGCGGCTCTCTCTCAACAGCAGCGCCATCGCCTTCCGGTCCTACTCCGGTACCGGTTAGTTGGCGCGGCCTGGGTCCGGTGGATGAGATCTTGGGGGATCCCGGCTGGATGCAGGTGTTTTGCCGCCACCGAAAGCATCATCATTTCTTCGTTCTTTCACTGGACCTGTGGGTGTGTTCGGGCACACCCCGCCCTCCGGTTACTCGCCATCCTTGGTGAGGCCTTCTCCTCCTCAATCGCTGGGCGACAGGGCGCCGGCGGCGGAGCTCTGTGCTGTGGGTCTAGTCGAGAAGGGCTCACGTCGAACAGAGAAATGAAAGAGAGTATGGGGTCACCATTTTGTAGTCAACACGGACCAAGCTAAGGTATATGTTTTCCTGAGGCCACTCATTCCCTATAACTTGTAAACTGGAGAAGATGTCATGCTCTCATCGTCTCTTCCAACAATAATGCACACAAGAATCAAAGAGCTTAAAGAAGCACGTAGCTGAACTGTTGAACAATTACAAGGGTCATATATTCAAGTGAGTAGCAATTCGATGGTTATATATAGAGATACAAATAGAAAAAAATAGTTGGTAGGTGGGATGTACGTTGGACTTATTAAAATCACCGACTCCGTGGAACATTTGATAGTTATACCTATATGGGCTGCCATATGAGCTCGGTTAATGTAGTCCATCATCTCTCTCGTCCCTTGCCACACATGAGAGTGCCTGAGATATTGGCTGGAGTCTATTGAATAATAAGCCACATGAGAGTGCACATTGTTTTATAGTAACCAAGATTGTCAGAATCGTGATTTTCAATCGGATCGGAGCTATCGCAAATAGTGAAATCTTCACTATCAAGATCGTAGAAACATAGATTGTAAGAACTAAAATAGTAGAATCAAAGGGGTTAGTTTGGGTCGTAAAGTCGTAAAATCGTATAATAGAATCGCAATTCTGACAACCTTTGGTAGTAACTGTGTAGCAGATGGCAATATGCAGAAATAATGCTTCGAGTGTATTCGGGCCAAAGAATCAATGTCATTGTCCTGCTTTCTAAAGCATGTTGGCCTCGTGAAGGCCTAATGAACTCTGAGAACTATCTGAGTGAAGTGTTTCAAAAAAAGAAGTGTCTATTCCTTCCCGTACCTATATTATTTGCACTGATATCTTTATTATTGGGTTTTCTGCTGCTTTCATGGACACTGTTTGTCTGTTTCATGTCCCGAACAGTAGAACAACACAGAACTGAGCGCACGAGTCATCAAGTTTCTTGCTGCTTTTCCTAGAAAGGAGAATGAGAAAAGTTGCAAGCTCTCCTAGTAACCCGGCGAGAGCCATGAGCCAACAAAGGGCCGGTGTCCGCGATGCAACCCAAGTTATCATTTCCTTTTCCATTGATGACATGACATGATGCAACAAGTCAATTTACCACCTCTTATGTAGACGTAATTTACTCCTATAAAGTTTTCAAGAGGTGTGGTTTACTGCGTGCGTGCATATCCATCAGCCCCAAGTCAAGGAAAGCTTTAGTACCACCGGGTAAAATGGGGAGGAGTGAGCCTGCTGGTGCCATCGCCCGGCAGCACGAAGCCATCATGGCCGGAGGTGGTGGGCTGGCCGGAGCTTGACGCAACGCCTCCAGATCAGCAGCGGCAGGCCTTTGTGCGTGCACACATATACGAATCGTACTGCGATGTTGCACATCAAATGAATAAAATCCAAAAATTATTAGATGGACAATTACTGCCCAAAGTAATATCTTTATTCGAGACAGTGTCTTATAGGATGCAGGTTCAGCCTGACCAGATAACATAATAACGTGGGTGATACAGTATCATGTTTCTATATAATTTTCTTCTCCAGCAATCTAGCATCACTGCATCATATGTTGTGGTCTAGCGCAAGTTCAGTTGCTACGACTCAAACATCAGGTTCAGGTCCACAGCTTGAACAGAATCTCGTTAACAAGCACGCAAACTACAAACACATTAAACAACAAGACAACATCAAGAATATCTGCTTGCATAGTGCCCAACTCTACGTAGTGCTTTTATGTCCCTTGCATGCCATGATGCAAAACAGAGCAATTCCCAGTGATTCCCACCCTCAGGAATTTTTTAAACTGCATAAGGTATGTGTATGGCTGTATGCTACCATACACATAATATGCCGCCTACCGATAATCCGATATGCAGTGCTTCATTAGTTCACCATCAACCTCAGTGACATAGATTAATTTCATGAGCGAGCATTGCTTGTTTGGCGGCCCAGACCAACAAACTAACCTACATCGGAGTCAAAGAGCACACATGAGCACATATTCTAACTCTTCAATAGTACAAGGCCTATCTCTTAGTCGCATGTTTCTAACTAATTTTGAATAGTACTAGCTTTTGTGATAAGCTATTGCTAATCTTTCAACTCTGTGTTAGAAAAAGGCCTCCACAAGAAACAGAATAGTCCAGGGAGATAGTATGCAGCGAGTCCTTCCTTCAGACCATGCGTCTTCCAGAGCCAAGGCGGCACAGATTGATCTGGTGGGACCGGATGCATCTTTTTGGGTGCAGCTCGTTTTCCATGTCAGCGTGCATGCTTTGTGTATCTATCGAGAAGCATCCAGGCTGAAACCAACGCACACCTAGGCGAGGGATTCAGAGTGCCCGTGCCGGGTTAATCTCTCGCCTGGGCGGACCCCAACCAGGCAAGCCATTCATCCCTTTTTTATTGTGCATGTTAAAGATGCTTTCATGATGCCACTCATTCTAAAGTCGTGCCTGCTTGCAAAACATTCACATAAATCAATTGATTTTTTCTTCAGAAGCTAACCAAATAAGAGAACCTAGGAGTGTGGGCTTAGGCTCACAAACATTGGTAATCACGGGTCGCAAGAATGGGCGTGCACAGGTGCATTTGCATGCTCTGTGTATGAATCGAATTCTAGACAGGGAACTGCAAAGATGATACTACTATATACTACTAGCTAGTTAGTGAGCTCGGACCAGGGTAATAATGTTGCACATGGCGAAGTTATTTTCAGATCTCTCCTTCCATGCCGATGGCTGTAAGTAATGTGCCATTATGAACCATGATAGGTGACAGTTGAAGAAACTAGTGTATTATTTTACTAATTTTCTTGAGTTCAACCTATCATCTGTGTTCATGGTCAGGGCGAGCTATTTCTGTCATGAGTTAAATATGCTCCTACGTTACTGACTAGTTAAAAGAGATCAAATATTAATAACAACGTGTACTATATAGTTTGTACACAATGGAAGGATCATTATCTAAGCTTTTGAGTCATTCGTTGCACACAACTGATTTTTATGCATAGCTCCTCACATTGAGTGAAAAACAACATTGGAAAAGAAACCGTCTAACATTGTTAGATCCCACCACCAGTTAAACAATAGCATGCTAATCTTGCAAGTTATTACTTAATTTAAACCACCGACAGAAAGCTACACATGTAGTGTATGGACAGGGGCACTAAGATAACACATTCAGAAAGATAGGAACACTAGTACACCAACATTTCTTGAACCAGTCAGTGAAGGGAGATTACGTGATTTACCACCAAGTTCACATACCTATTATCTGCCTGATCCAGCAAGTGAAAGATATATTTCACTGGAGGCATACTGATAATTCAAGACAAGCCTTTAGTAGGCGATGACACACAACCATTGAAGGCCAGGTCCAGAGGCCCACCCTCTAGATCTGGGGTACCCGCCATGAAACCCTAGGCCTAGAGAAGCTCTGCTCCGTCATCCTCGTAGAGCCCCCACGCTCGAGGGGGAAAACTGTCGGGGAGGAAGGTCCCACCGCCGCCGGATCCACCAAGGGTTTACCTGGTGGGAGCGCCGGAGTCGGCAAGGGGAGGGGAGCGTTCAAGGGGGTCCAGTCGCTTGTGGGGAGGGCGACGCCCGGGGGGGGGGGGGGGGGGGTGGGTGGGGGTGGGGGATAAATATTAAATAGCGCTCAGTCTATCTGGAGAAATATCTGAGTGAAATGTTTCTTCCTTCACCTGCCTATACCATTTGCATCGACATATTCTTTCTTTGTTCTCTCTGCTGCTTTCATGGAGAAAAAAATGCATGAGCTCCGACAAAGTACATGAGTCATCAAGTTTTGTCATGCCTTTCGTAGAAAGGTGAATGAGAATAGTTGCATGCTCTCCTGGTAAGCGATGCAGGCCATGAGCCACCATAGAACCCATCATATAGTTGCATGCCCGTGCATATTTTTTGCAATTGTGTAACACAAACCACTACAAAAAATATATTAGAAATATGTTCGAGGGTCAAAGAATCAGCAGGGAAAGCACAATAATGTGTGGTGTTTATGCTCTCTCCTGGTCTTCCTACAGGTTGCTCTTGTCATAGTTGTCCTCTCTACCATATTTATTGTCAGCAATGGGGAAGTGTTGCTGCACGAGGAAAACCTTGCTTTTGGTGGCCAATGCAGCCATGGTTAATGTTGATGGTTCATGTCCTATAGGTTTCTCTTGTCATAATTGTCCTCTCTACCATCTTCACTATTTTGACCTGTGATGGCGAGTTTAACACGAAACAACCTCCCTTTAAAACATTTGCATGGTGTGACCCTTCAGCCTACCGCCATTAAACCCGTTAGGAGGCGCTACATTGGTGGCCAACCAGCTACGCCATGTGGCGCATGCTGGTTGGTCATGTGAGAAAATATTTTAGAATTTTTTAAATGGTAGGGAGACTTTTTGAGAGAAGTTTTTCTAGGTTTTCTTTTTCATTTAACATGGTTGTGATGTCCACGTGACGCGGAAATATTTTTAAACTTTTTGACATGATCGTGAGGTGCGATAGCTTCCTCTCAAGCGGCCCGCAATGGCGTGCCCCAACCACTAGTACATGTTGATGATAGGCTAGACAGGCTATCATTAGAGTATCTCCAAAAGATCATGTATTTACATTATCAAAAGGTGGTTAGAGTAAAATTTATATGATGAAAAAGTGTTTTTTATGTTGTGAAACGTTGCATGGAAAGCAAAAAAATTTCTACACACACGCAAGATTTATCAGGAGATGCATAGCAACAAGTGAGGAGAGTGTGTCTACATATCCTCGTAGACCGTAAGCGGAAGCGTTTCACAACCGTTGATGTAATCAAACTTTCTCCGCGATCCAACCGATCCAGTACCGAACGTACGGCACTTCCGCGTTCAACACACGTTCAGCTCGATAACATCCTCCGCCTTCTTGATCCAGCAAGACAGCGAGGTAGTAGATGCGTTCAGGCAGCACGATGGCATGGTGACGATGATGGTGAAGTGATCTCCGCAAGGCTTCGCCTAAGCACTATGAAAATATGACCGGGGTGTAAACGGTGGAGGGAAGTGGATCCTCTAACATGAAGAAGAGAAGTCACCTAAACTACAATTCCTTAACTTCCCTCCTTCACATCTATATGATTAAGGCTAAAATGACTTGAATTAATTTGCAAATTACAATATATTGTATACATTTACAAAAATTACATACAAACAAAATTATGATGCAATAAAATTAATTTTATATTTATTTATATGAACAATAACCATGTACATAACATGCTACAGTAGATAAATACAGTATTCGCTACAGTGACCCTACCTTTCCTTCTTTGTTTTGTAGTAGATTACACTGAAGCTTAAGAGACATACCTCCTAAAAGTTAGAGGATCGACTTCCACGGTGGAGGGGGGCGCCGCACACAGCTAGGCAATTGTCTGTGTTGTGTGCTAGGCACCCCCCTCCCACATATATATAGGTGGGAGGGAGGAGGAACAGCCAAAGGAGGCGCCCAAGTAGGAGGAATCATGAAATACGGTTTATCTTAATTTATAAATCTTAATTAGTTTATAATCATGAAATAGGGTTTATCAAGCAACATATAGCCATTATATAGCTCCCAATCATATTGTCCGAAAACAATATAAAAATTTACTAGACCACGAATGACCACATGTAGTATTTATTGATTATTTAGCTTTGAATTGGTCGTAACAGTTTTGAACGTAGAAATGGCAGCGGTGTCTCCTAGGTGTGGAGACATCCGGGTTAACCGGTGCAAGAGGGTGGTTCGACAAGGGCCGAGTTCGACGACGACAAACCGGTTCTTCCTAGTGCTATGAGAGGACTTCAGCAAGCATACAGTATGTTTGTAAGAAGGGACGCTTTCATAACAGTACCGGTTTGAGGTTCTTACGTGCATATAGATGTGACTTACAAATGTCTAATTTCCCCTTTTCTTTGCTAAGATTATCCCTTTTTTTGCGAGGCTCGAGGTCCTCAAGATGCTACACATTCCTGTGGAGCAGCCAAACATTATTGAGATCCACCTTGAAACAGAGGAGGGCTTCAAGTTCCTTGTTCTAATAAAGAATGAAAAGATCACACCCTTTTTCGGTTGTCCTGGGTGGCGAGGATTGCCCCAGACATACGAGTGCGATGTGTGTATGTGGATCAACATGTACATCGATTACCTGCCCTGCTAATCTTCATTTGAGCTTGCAGACTGCAGTTGCCCACTATGCCAGTGCTTTCCCCGTATAGGACTTTTTATTAAATACAAAGCACATTCTTTCAAGTAACACTAATTTTACATGCTCTGCGTAACTACTCTTGCATACATATAGTTTGGACAGATTACTAGAACTTGTCGGCGAACACTCGTAGGATGCTAGACAGGGGGCATTATCACTGTTGGTACAACTCTTACTTGGCAGGAGATGCACATCCTTGTAGAATTTATGGACATCATCCGGATCCGTATTGTGGATGCCAATGTTGGCTCATACAATGCGTTCTTTGTGCCATTGGTGCACATGTTGAACAAGATCAATGTTAAGCAGGACAAGCCACTCCTAGTAATATTGCTTTGTAATCATGTTTTAATTAAATCAAATAAATTGTTTGCTTACTTGGTATACATGTATCTTGACTCATAGTGTTTTGCTACCAAGACTCACACGTGTTGTAGTGCCTCTGCAAATGCATATTCAAGGTAGTGGTGGCATGTGAATTGTCATCTCTGACACGATTGACTATGCAACCATGTACTCCACGTCGTGAGAAGATGTACGTCTGGTCCTCAATGGTGGAAGGAAATTCATGACAACTACTATGTCGAGGAAGGTGACAACTTGATCGTCGTGCTCCACCTAACACAAGAGGTCGGTGCTCTTCATGCGTACCATGTATAGGTGGCAGCTTGACGAGTGGCCTTGACCCTTCCATGTGATTTGAAGTACTTTATGCGTACCATCTACGAAAATTCAAAGGAGTGCTCGTCCTCGCATACTCTCGGTATCACCGTCCGCTCGTTTCTTTCGGGATAGGAGCGGGAGGGTGTATTAGCCTGGCACGCGTCCTGTACTGGTTAGGATTAGGAGCTGCAATAAAACAAGGTTGGCCCCACCATCCTATTGTCGTTCCGTTAGAACCAAATGGTGGGCGCCCTGACCACCCACCGTGTACCCATCGCACAGGAACGATCCTCCGTCTTGAGCCGTACTACACCGCTTCTGAATCTCAAGTAGTAGAATCAAACTGTGGGCGCCATGACCACCCATCCTGGATACTGAAAGAGCACAACACCAGGTGCACACTGAACATGATACACGGGTCCAATAGACTGTAGTTGGAGCACAAGAATGGCTTCCATGTTGACGTTGGGCACAAGAACAAGCATTTGCCATGCCGTCATGGTGCTGGCCTGCTGGGAGTCTTGCGAGGGTTGGACACGAGCAGCGGTAGCGACGGAGGTGCACAGCGAGGCGGAGGCGCTGTCGACCGCGGCCAAGCTGGGCATGGTGATGCCGAGCACCGCCATGGTGGAGACGGGCATGGCGAGTTATGCATCAGCGACCAAGTCGGGCATGGCGAGCCCATTTTTGCCGTAGCTCGTTGTTGTCGGGTATCCAGCGTCGCCTTGTCATGCCAGCGTGCTCAACGTTATCATTCTCGCGGGTGTCGTCTTGCATGTTGTGGATAACCTTGTCTTCCTGCGTAACATGGCGCCACCACTGTTCATTCATACACAGGCGCAGACACAATGGAAGCCGCTGGAGCTTTGTATGACAACCCACACATGGAGGAGCATCCGGTAGCGACGGGTGCAGGCTGTAGATAGGCTAACGGTGTATGCTTAGACCATCGCGGACATGGTTCGTTGTGTCTATGAAGCCGAATACCTGACCTGAACGATGGCGAGAAAGATCCCGTGCATGGCTGTCTCTTGGAGATTACGCATCCATGCATGTTGTTCCCCATAGTATTGCTCACGACGCCACTATTTTATACTCCTCCGTCCGAATTAGCTGACTCAGATTTGTCTAGATACGGATATATCTAGACACATTTTAGTGTTAGATACATCCACATGTAGATAAATCTAAGTCAACTAATTTGGAACGGAGGGAGTAGCTCAGTATTTCATCAATAGCTAACTAGTTATGCCATACGCTGACCACTTTTTGAAGTCCAGCAACCTCAGCGAGTGATGTACGCCTTTTCACACATCTCTACTCCCTCTCCCTCCCAAATAAATTAATAGACTTTATTTTATCTTAGACAATTTAAATTGCTCATATCTTTTAAAAGTAGAAGTTCATTGTAAAATAATTTATATATTTGAACTCCGGGCTTCAAGACCTTTAGAACAAGACCAATCTTGGATATACTTCAGATACGTTCAAATTTTGACGACATATTTCACTAGAAAAATGTGATACAATCCTATTTTCATTAGAAACCTGTGATACAATCCTATTTTCATTAGAAACCTGTGAAACCAAGCCATTTCACTGGAAAACCTATTTAATAAAAATATGAAACTGAAATGTCAAATAGTGAAACCGATTATTTCAAAATGTGTAACGGTTTATTTCAGAAGAATGAAATATGTTATTCCAATAATGATTAATTGAAATAGATGTGATTTTTGTGAAACAGGCCGGTGAAAAGTAAAATATGGGTTCTGAAAATGAAAACAATATGAAACTGAAATGTCAACTTGTGAAAATTATTATTTGGAAATATGTAACCGTTTATTCCAAAAGAGTGAAATACATTATTTAAAAAATGTTGAGCTAGAATAGATATGATTTTTCATGAAATAAGCCGGCGAAAAGTGAAATCTGGGTTCTGAAAATGAAAACAATATGAAATTGAAATGTCAACTTGTGAAATTGATTATTTGGAAATGTGTAATAGTTTATTTCAAAAGAGTGAAACATTTTATTTCAAAAATATGGAATTTAAAATGTATGCAAAATCAGTCGTGTTTTAAAGGCCTACGACATGAGTTCATTTTTTTTCAAATCAGAATGTTGGTTCAAAAGATTTGACCGATTTAAGTAGCAAAGATGAAATAAATGGATGCATTTGTCTGGGAGAGAAGAGAGAATAAGCAACCCATGCATGCAACCCTACGGTACGACCCTACATCGTCATACACATTCAAAAGCTGCATGCAAAGGAGCCCACATAAAGTTGGTATTCTCACGTATTTAATTGTGAAACTGTTTGGCTGATTTATAATCAAAAGATGGCACACATCCACATGAAAAGCATCAACGGCTGAACCTTGCATCGGTACCAGAATCGCCTCTTTCGATGGCGTTGTCATTTTCGGCAGTGTGTCATCACAAATTGTTCCACGGTTTGCATGGAAATATTGCCACCTTCAGAAAGGAAGACGACAGTTACGGAGATCGGAGAAAACACCCCGTCCGCTCATCTCCATTTGGCCACAACCGCACGATCTCTTGGCTACGTTATGTGCCATCCGCCCAGGTCTTCGCCGGTCACGTTGCCTTTGCCGCCTCACCGTTTACCCCAATGGCCCCACAGGCGTATTACCGCCAGTCCAGCACCTAATCCATCGTACCACCCTCGGACATTAAAGCCACTCGAATCTCCAAACATGTCCTCGCCAGACAGATAAAGTGACCAAGCGCTCGTCCGCTCAATGCCACACTCTACCATCTATCGTAATAAGTATTTTGGTTTCGGAATGTTGTTTGGATCGGAATTTTGTTGTTAGTAAGTACAGTATAAGTAACAACATGTTAGGTCAAGCCGATGTTTGTGAGTACTTCTTATTTTTTTTTTGAAAAGGGGAATATACTAATATCACGAAGATACCAATTACACAGAAATCTCTGCACCAATAAGATGTCACAAAGACATTCAGGATGCACATAGCCCAAAAAAATAAAGTAAAAAAGAGAGGAAAAAAAGGCTCGCCACAGTGATCGATTCCTGTCGGTAGCAGCACACCAAAGACAACACCCGAAAAATATAGAAGGTCTCCAAAAGCAACGCCTTCAAGAAGGAAGAGTGCACTAGCGCCTCGTCATTCGATCCAAGATCTTAGGTTTTCACCTTCGAGAAAGTCTGAGCTCACAAAACAATACCCTTAGTAAGGCAATTGCCAGGCACAATCAAAGAAGGACAAAACTTAGGTTTTCACCCTGAAACTCATGACTCGACACACAAGGAGCACCACCGAAAAATGAAATCCTACAGTGTTGCAGCCCCCACTTGTCACTGCGGCTTCTGAAAGTTATCAAAAACCTGGCTGACTCCGTCACCTCCACAGCCCCTCCACCTTTACTGATCCTCCGAACTCAGCCACCATGAAATTCTTCACTGCTGTCTACGCCATGAAAATCGAGATACCGACATGTCCCATGGTTCCAACAAACAACAGAGCTTTGTGATGCGCCCTCATAGAGCGGCGTAGGATGATATGGACGCGCACGACCAAAATCTATCTGATCCAGCTATTCTTGGGCAAGATTCCTGACAGTAGTTCGAACACGTGAGCGACTAGATCGAGGAAGATCGATCATGCAGATCGTTGATGTGATGCACTAAGAGCACCGTAACCACCACCCCTCGCTTGCACGATCCGCCGGTCCCGAGCTCTCACCCAAACTCCGGGAGGAATGAGCATGCCCTGCAATGTCCCTCGAGCTGCAGCTTCCCGTCCGAAAGTGGCCGGGCCAGGTTCCACGCAGGGACCACCATCCATTGGCTTGATCTGCTGCCATACCGGAGCCACCATTGTAGCTTGAAGGGAGGCGCTATCGGAGACGAGGTGAACATCCTGCACAAGGCAGGCTCGCAAGCCCCAGCCAGCCCGACTGCATCGCGTACATCCACATCACCGCCCAGCAGCAGTAGCACCAGCAGCACGGGCGCGCGTGCAGGAGAGCCCCCCTGCTCCGCACCTAGATGAGATCTCGCGCGAGGAGGAGGAAAGGGCCGCGCGGTGCCGCGATGATGCCGGCGACCGAGGACGCAGCAACACCCACATGAGAGAGCCAACCGAGCCGTGCCACAGTGGGATCTCATGGGAGTGGGGGAGAGGCGCATAGACCTAGACATGGATGAATCTGCCCCACGCCAGAAACCAAGCAACCGCTGGCCATCCCTCTGGCGGCAGCGATGCAGGAGTTGGCGGATGGAGGCCTCGAAGAGTTGTGGCGGCTAGGGTCCCCCGTGCCATCCCTAGTACTTCTTATTCTTTTTTTATGTCAATGTTGAACTTCATTACTATGATTCTTATTTGCTGGCAATGCCCCAATTAATAATCAAATGCAACAAGAGCAAATTTTGGTACATAACTTGTGCTTACAATTAGTTGTGTTTGCCAAATAGGTCAAACAATACTAGAGGTGGCAAACTAAGATAATTTGCTTTTTATAGTAAACAGTACCATATTTACAGATGTATTTCCAACAAGAAATAATTTGCTTTTTATAGTAAACAGTACCGCACACATGTTAAAATCAAAACGCCGCTATGGATCTGCCGCTATATGCCGTCAACGCGCAATTTTCCATTTAGGGAACGAACAGAGGTGAAAAATGGATCCACAGGGCTACGCTTGGGCCAGAGCAGCAGTTTATTGCAGCTGCAAACTACGCGGGTGGGATAGGCCTGCCCTGTGCTATTTCGAAACCAGGCCATGCCCCGTGAACACCATGGACCAGCTGGACAACAAGAAAACCATGTGCTATTTCGAAACCAGGCGATTTGTTCTGACAATGTGTAAACGCCATACGTTTACACTATTTCGTACCTGTATATTGAGCCGTATACCTCGAAAAAGCCTGACAGGAGTGAATCACGAAGCAAATTCCCACGAGGGGGATACCGAGCTGCCTGACGCTCAGCCTCTGCAATGCCACACTCGGTCAAATGTGGCTTACCGCGTACTTACATAGCCGCAATGCAGCTTCATGACACAACTTCATGGAATATACTTCCTCCGTACGGAAATACTTGTCATTAAAATGGATGTATCTAGATGTATTTTAGTTCTAGATACATCCATTTTCATTCATTTTGATGACAAGTAATTCCGGACGGAGGGAGTATTCGATATGGTAGATGTTGATATTCTTTTAATATATATTTAGTCAAACTTGCAAAGTTTAACTTGACTCAAATCTAATACGCTGGAGCAAAATGACCGGAGGGAGTATGACAGTAGGAGGAAATAAAGAACACACATATTTTTTTGAAAACTATCACGTTATTTGAAGCAAATTGGAAACTATAGGAGAGAATGGAAAACAATCAAAAGTATGACCATGTCGGCCCAGCTTAGGCGAAAAGGGACTTTTCGTCTGTGTGTTGGCCGAAAAGCAGTCGTCGGCCCGCCATTGACCGAAGATGGGCTCCTTCCGGGTCAAGACTAGTTGTCGGTGCGGGCCCTGCCGAAAATAGTAACTTCGCCAGCAGAACACCAAAGTGGGCCTTTTCGCCAAGCTCAGGCGAACTGGGCCGTTCGGCCAATCCTGCATCAAGTGTACTTCGCCACCGATCGGCGAAAAGGCTGGATATGCAGCCAGCCGAGCGCCGTGTTCTTCTTTCGCTGATGTTCTTCTTTCTCTGCTTTCTCTCTCTCGTTCTTCTCTGTAGCTCGTCACCCCACTCCGATCTCCTCCATTAGCCACCCATTTTCACATCCAAGCGACATAATCGATAGATCGTAGTAAACTCCGACGGCCTACGGTGGTTTTTGCTATGGGATAGTTTTGATGTGTTTGGGGAGGAGTAGCCATGGTGGGGAGGAGGAGCCATGGTGGGGAGGAGGACGTGGGGATGGGCAGTAGGTGGTGGTGATGAGGAGCAGCAGCTGTGGTGGAGGAGGTGCGGCTTGGGGGGTGACCGGAGTTGAACCTCCGGTCGTCGAGGGGGCGGCGGTGTCGTTGTCCGGTGGTTCAAGTAGTCTGCGAGGTGGCCGGTGCCGCTGAGTCGAAGAGAGGAGCAAGAAGCTAGGGACACACGCTTCGAAGGTGTAACCATGTCATCACAAATTGATTTTATCTAAATTGTATAGTTTACTTAGTGTATATAAGTCATATTGTGAATTTTAGTGTTTATATATTTGTGGAGGCATTTTAGCGCATAGTTCGTGTAGCGGGTAATATTAGTGTTCGTTGTGATTAATGAGAAGATGAGAATGTCTGACAGGTGAAAATGTCTGAATCAGTAAATCTGATTGTTTACTACGACGCTGGTAATGTTCGATATAATGAGTTGGGGGTTGATCTTAGCGAAGTTTAAAATGGCGTCATGACACTAGCTGACCCGGACAGACTGGACATTAGGCAGTTGAAGTACTAGTTGACAACTAGTTTCGGGCTGGATCGAAGTATGTTCCACAAGATCCATGCATTGTGGACCAAATCCTGTAAAAATGTCAAGTGGGAGTTGATGCCGGTAGATAGGAGCCAGTATTGGTTTTCCCTGTTAAGACGCTGCCGAGACCAAAGAATCCACCCATATGCACTTGTGCAACCTGTGCCGAAGGAGGAGAATACCGTAGAACTCCACAGGGGGTATGAACCCGGCCAAGGCAGTGAAGTGGCTAACGAGATTGTTTTATCCGGGTCACAACCAGAAGATGTGGATGCTAGCCAACCCGAGAAAGAGTCGGACTACGTGCCACACAATGTTTGTGGTCCTGATACAGGGCTGAGTAGCCAGTTGATAATATTAGCTGGTTCTGGTTTTGCTGATGGGGATGAGGAAGGGGATGAAATCCAGAGGGTGATGGAGGAAGAGGACGAGGATGGATTGGCGGAGGAACTGGATTCTGAAAATTCTTAGGAATAAGTGGATGTACCGATTCCTTCTGCATGGGATCAGGACATATCCACCGGCCTTACGGTCAATGATGGCCATGAGACTCCATGGCAGTATAATCTGAACCAAGTACAAATAGGGGCTATGTTTGATACAAAGAAAAAATTGAAGTACGCGGTGATAAAGTGGGCTATGTGTACGCAGAGGGTTTTCTGGATACACATACCAAGTCCAACAAACTATACCGTGAAATGTGTTGAAACATGTTGTCCTGGGAAGGTGCACGGGCACGTGCCGAAGTATGACATCCACTGGGTTGTCACCAATGTCGTCCCACATAATTGTGTGAGGAAGAACCTGCTGGTGAAGTGTCCGAACCTGACTTCAACTCTCATTGCGCAACTCATGTATACTAAGATAGTAGAGAAGAAATATATGGAAGCAAAACACATTCAGACAGCAGTGAAGGTCAGATGGAATTATGTCATTCCTTATGGCAAGGCTTGGAGGGCTAAACAGAAGGCTATGGAGAAAAGGTTTGGGACGTTCTTCGACTCATATGATAATGTTGTCCGTCTCCTTGGCTACTGAAGGAGAGGAATCCCGACACTTATGTGAACATACAACACATGAGGTTGCTGAGTATACCAGATTTCAAGGTGTTGAAACGAGTGTTCTTCTCTTTCGCTATGTGCATCGAAGCTTTCCAGCATTGTCCTCCTGTTATGTTTGTGTATGGTACATTCCTGACCGGTCAAGATAGAGGGCAAATCCTGACTGCTATTGGTGTGGACGGAAAAATCAAATCATCCCACTTGCCATGGCATTTGTTGAGGGTGAGAACTTTCCCAGCTGGGTATGGTTCTTCCGCAAGTGAAAATTGCCATCGTGAAGGACCGAGCAAGCGTGTGTGTCATTCATGACAGACATGCTGGTATATTGAAGGCCGTGAAGACACTACGTAATCCAACAGTTGACAAACCAACACCTTGGAGGGACTTGCAGAGCCGGTGGTGCATGCGCCATCTTGGGGCTAATTTTTCTCACGGTTCAAGAACAAGCGGTTGATGAACTTGTTCAAAAATTATGCAAGCAAAGCCAGCAGTGCAAATATGGATTTATTTGGTCAAAACTAGATGAGTTTACTAAGAAGCAGGTCCGTGCAAGGAAGAAAATGGAAGAAGATCAGGTTAAATTAGCAGCACTCATCACGGAGCTAGAGGAGCCAGTAGGCCTTTGTGACTTGCCAGCAATTGACCCTCCTAATACTAAGAGAAATAAGGGGAGGGCAATAAAGAATTTTTTCTGAGTGGATAGAGAAAGAGCCTCCAGTGAATTGGTCTTTGCTACATGACACCCATGGAGCTAGGAATGGCCACATGACAACCAATTTTGTAGAGGTGTATAACTTTGTCTTTGAGAGGGAATAGAGCATTTCCACTCACAGCTATTGTGGAGGCAGTATTCCATGGCACTTTGAGATATTTTAGAGAAAGGCATGAGTTAGCAGAAGCATATTGAAGATAATCCCAACACACCTTATTGTAGCCGTGTCATGGAATACGTGGCAAAGAAGATAGAGAAAGCAAAGAAGCACACTGTCAGACTCATAGGGAATCAAGAAAGGAGGTATGAGGTTCAGCTTCCTACCGATGGTTTTGGTTCTGGACATGAGGTGAAGACACATGAGGTAAAAATTGGAACGGAATTTTATCCAACGTGTGAGTGTACATGCAACAAACCGTAGTTGTTGCACCTTCGTGTCCCCATACTATTTAAAAGAGGCGATCTTGAACACATGGACAGGTGAGATGACAGGGTGTAGAGTGGTCGGCAATTTCAACAAGGATATAATTGGTTAACTCTTTGTGTACAGGGTGACTTGACAATACAAAGCGAGAGGAGGTTTCCGCCTTTAATGCAGCGCTTTTAGAGGGGAGAAAATATCCCACCGCGAGAGAGCGTCTCATGCTTTAGGAGTCTTGATGACAAGCTACGTGGGATTTACGCAGCTGTTACGTGTAGACGGTCTTCGGATCTTGCACTTCCTCCTCCAAAGACATCGCCCACCACGTCCCTCCGTACATCATTGAACCACGACCCTCATGCACCATTCGTAACCACGACCCTCCGTGCACCGTGCAGAACCTCATCCTTCACAGCCAGGAGCTCTTCCCGGCATCAACTACCTCCTTCACAGCCGGGGAGCTCTTCACGGCATCAGCCCACCTCCTTCACAGCCTGTGGAGCTCTTCCTTGCATCAACCACCTCCTTCACAGCTAGGGAGCTCTTCATCGGCATCAGCAGATGGAACTAGGTAACACTACTCACTACATTCTTTTCAACATTGTAGTAATCGTTCCTGCATTCTCAATTTTACATGTTTTACTTTATCAAGCGGCAACCAACAAGAACCGTTCATGCATTCAAAGGCAGTCCACCGATGCTTAGTGGTGGTGCTTTGCACTTTGAGGGCGCATTTACATGGATGATGACCAAGCTGCAAACATTTATGACTTCTCGCACACAGTGTTTCCCACTCCACCACCACCACCGACGCAAGAGACACAGACCGTGACAGACGAGGTTAACTATGGTCTTGGTTATCGCGAGCCTCGTCCACCGCCACAGCACTTATCGCCTTCTGGTCCTCGCCCGAGGAAGACCCAGACTCATCGTCGTCCCCCGCAGTGATATGGTTATCTATGTATGAGTCATTATCTATGTTACTTCCAGACTATTCGCAGCTGTGAGTCAGTATTTATGTATGAGATATGCTTCATGTTCATGTATCAGGAGACATATAATGTTTTATGTATGTGGGAGACATATTACTATTAATTCGCATTGTTATTCCAGTTACATTTCCAAAAAGACTACAATCAATAATTAAGATACAAGTACATCTGAATTAAGCGGTGCGGCTGAACTTAATAAATACATCTTACATACTACAAAATGAAATTAAGATAGAACATAATGCCCTACAATAATACAAAGACAATCTAATAACGCAAATACATCTAAATTAAACGATAGAACTGGAATACATCTTACATACTACATGAAGTCATCATCGTCATCCTCCATTTATGCAGCCCTCTTGCCCTTCGACTATGTGGTCCTCTTGCCCTCCATCGAAGCAGAAATCTTGCCCTTCGAGGGTGCAGAATTCTTGCCCTTGGATGATGCAGAACCAGGAAGCGGCGACATGAAGATATCATCTTCGTCCTCACTCTCCTCAGTCCATAAAAATGGATTCTTTGCTGTAGTCCTTCTAAAAGTTTCACTCTTCAGCTCTACTACCTTCTTCCACCTTTCATGAAACCTAAGAAGTTCTTTATGTACCTCCTCATAGGTCCTTTCAGGCCACCCAGACCTACATAATTCGTGAGCCAACTCATTCATTATGGTGTCACCACCGGTGTTTTCGTCCCATGGAACTATCCTATTGTCCATCTTGAAATCGGTAGCTAGCCTAAGAAGATTCCTGCTCATCCCAGGGTGAAAACTACGATCGACAGGATAATGGGACATCTCGACTAAACTGCACTGGAATGCTTATCCACCTCACCAAGGGGGTTTTATAAATCTGATGGAGAAAATGGCGGAAGGGGTTGACAGGAAAGGGTTGGCGGGAAGGGGTTGGCGAAACGGTGGCGGAAGGGGTTAGCGGAAACGGGTGGCGGAAGGGGTTGGCGGAAACGGGTGGCTGGAAGGGGTTGCGGAAAAAGGGTGGCGGAAGGGGTTGGCAGGAAACGGGTATGGCGGAAGGGGTTGGCGGGAAAATACATTGGCCAACCGTTAACGGGAAAAGGTGGGCCCAAGGGACTTTTCGGCATAAATTTGACTAAAAAGTACTTTTCGGCCTACAATAGACCAAAAAGTACTTTTCGGCCTACACTTGGCCAAATAGTACTTTTCGGCCAAAGGGGGGGGGGGGTCGAAAACACCCCTCTTCGGCCAGCTTTGCACCTTTTCGGCCAAGACAAGGCCGAAAACCCTACTTCGGCCAATAGGTGGCCGAAAACACCCTTTTCGGCCTACACCTGGCCGACGGGGTGCTAGATTCGATATTTCTTCAAAGCATGTAGTAGTTTCCGAATTTGCTTCAAATAACGTGATAGATTTGAAAAAAATCGAACACACACAAGAAACAAGAGCTATAGTGGCACCAATCGATTATGGGTCTGTTCATGATTAGACACGATCAGCTACCGGCCGGAGGAGAAAAGTTTGAAGAGAAGAGCTCACGTCCGATCACTAGTAGAAAGAAGGGCTTTCGTTCGGCCAGAAAAGAGCATTAATCCCGGTTGCATTACGAATCGGGACTAATGTGAGCATTAGTCCCGGTTCGAGCGGCAAGGGCACCGTACAGGCATTACTCCCGGTTCAAATGGGACCTTTAGTATCGGTTGGTGCCACGAACCGGTACTAAAGGGTGCGATGCCCATTAGTACGGATTCGTGGCATGAACCGGTACTAAAGGTCTAACCTTTAGTACCGGTTCGTGCTACAAACCGTACCAATGGGGTTGAGACCTTTGAAATGCAGGTTCGTGCCACTACCCGGTACTAATGGTTAAATTTTCAAATCCAACCCCCCCCCCCCCCCCCCCGCGTGTATCGCCTTTTCAGTTTTGTAAAAAGCAAAAGAAAATGATAAAAACTTCAAAAGTTAATATCCTTCCAGATGTAGTTATGTTACCACATCTACTAGTTAGGAAAATTTAAAAACTTAAATTTGGACATGTTTTGCAAAAAGTGTAGGGAAAATTTTAAACGGCTATAACTTTTGCATACAATGTCAGAAAAAACGTATAATATATCAAAATGTTCAGCACGAAAATCCGCATCCGATTTTGACCGCCTACGGCCTGTTTGCAAATTTTTAGAATCCTCAAATTCTAAAAGGAAAAAGAGTTATGCTCAAACTTCAGTTTTTTTTAATTTTTTAAATCTGGTCAAACTATGGTCAAACTACTTATTCAAGAAGTATTAGTGTTACTAAATAATTATTCAAGAATATTAGTGTTACTAAATAATTATTTCAGTTTTTTGAATTTTGGTCAAATCTGGTCAAACTGTGGTCAAACTGTGGTCAAACAATGGTCAAACTACTTATTCAAAAAATATTAGTGTTACTATATAATTATTTCTGTTTTTTTGAATTTTGGTCAATCTGGTCAAACTATGGTCAAACTGTGGTCAAACTATGGTCAAACCACTTATTCAAGAAATATTAGTGTTACTAAATAATTATTGTTTTTGAAAACAATAGTTTCAAACTCAAACAGTGAAATGTGTGACTTCATGCTCAAGCTAAATTCCTGAGGGTTAATAGGATTGACATCTTACTATTGTTAGGAAAACAACAAGTGCAGATTTGGAAGCGAGAGAGAATAGAACCCAAAGTTAAGCGTGCTCGAAATTTGGAGTAGTGAGAGGATGGGTGACCGTCCGGAAAGTTAGATGATTTAGGATGATGGGGATGATTAGAGATTAGAGGTTAAATTAAGCGGTGTTGAGGGTGATTAGAAATTAAAGGTTAAAATCATAAAATTTCCTTTAATACATCAACCGGGACTAAAGGTGGACCTCCGTGCAGCCACGTGGAGGTTTTTAGTCCCGGTTCGTAAGAACCGGGACTAAAGACAAGGAAGGGAGTGATAATATTCCTCATAGTAGTCAACACGGTCCAAGCTTTGGTATATGTTCTCCCGAGGCCACTCATTCATAGAAATTACAAATCGGAGAATAAGATGAGTGCACTTTGCACTGTTAACCTCAATGACACACATGTCATGATCATGACTCTCTTCTAACACCCCTCAACCCCCCGCCCCCCTAAAAAAAGACTCTTGTCTAACAGTAATGCACACACTTGAATCGCTGAGCTTGGAGGAGCATGTACCTGGACTGTTAAAACAGTCACAAGGCCTGGCTGTATATGAAGTGAGTAGTAATTTTTGTGGTTATATTTAGAGAAAATACAATTGGTCGATGACAAAAATGATGCTTATTTGAAGGACTGCTTCAAAGGAACAAGTCAAAGTTATACATATAGGCTCCCATATGAGCCAAGAATGCAACATGTCCCAAAGACTTCGTCACAACTCACATGTGACAATTAATGTATGAGATATTGTCAAATCGAGTCTATGAGTGACAAAGCACGTGTTTTCTCCAATGTCGTTCGGCGTGCAATTACTGTGTATCGAGAAAGCACAAATGAAATATTCTTGCGTCAAAGACAGAATGTGAAAGTACAAAACTCTTGGCACATCTTTTTTGTGTGTATCTTAGTTGTCGGTTTAGTTAATCCATCATGAAAGAGCATTGGAATGTTCTTAACTTAATATGTAGACAAAAAATAAGGAAAAGATTTCATTGAGACATTGACAAATTTTATTGAATTTTCCTTTACTTGACCAAACAAGTTCGATTCTGTTACTTCAAATACACCAAATGATCTTTCAAATTGGTCAAGGCTCTCCAGTTTATGACTCCTTCCATACGGTACCACTTGTTGTTTGTTTGATTTTACTTCATTAATAGGCTCATACGTACAAAAAGGACCTTCACTGGTGGAAAAAAGGCCTTCGGTCGCGGTTCGCAACTGCCATTAGTCGCGGTTGCGCAACCGCGACCAAATAAGCGCGACTAAATCCCCCCCCCTTAGGCGCGGCTGCGTAAGGACCGCGACTAAAGGCTTCCACGTGGGCGCCAGGCGGCCGTCGGGGCGGAGGACCTTTAGTGGCGGGTCGCCTGCCCAACCGCGACTAAAGGCCTTGTGCTGCCCCGCGCCCCGCGCCCAAATGTTTAGTCCCACCTCGCTAGTTGAGAGAGCTCGAGAGTGGTTTATAAGCGCTGCTGCGCCCACCCTCTCGAGCTCCTCTCAACCGCAGGCTTTCGGCCTAATCATTACTAGCTATGTGCCTGTGGGCCTACTTGGCCTCCTGCGGGCCTGAATCCCGCCCATGTAGGGTTTCTAGTCGTATTCAGGCCGTGGGGGTCCGGTAGGGGCACTATTTTTTTCCAGTTTTTTGTTTTGTTTTCTGCATTATTATTTATTTTTTGTTGTTTTTGCTTTATTTTTAATTCTTTTTGCTTTTAGTTTTAGAAAAATTATAAACTTTCTGTTAGTGCCATTAGTTTTCAAATTTGAAAACACTTTTTTGTTTTCTTTGTTGCTTTATTTATTTTATTTTGTTTCTACTTACATATATATTCAATATCAAATAAATTTGCATATGAATGTACAATCTCAAATAAATTTGAAATTAGAACCAAAAAAGAATTCAAGAGGAATATACAATATATATTCAATATCATCGGATGACCATATACAATTTTGAACAAGTTTCCATACATGATTTAATCCATATAAAGTTCTACGTCCTCGTAATAGTGTTCTCCTTTAGGATGGAGGACTTCCCGCTGAACCATCCAGCTAGTTCCTCTTGAAGTGGTCGGAAGCGAGCTTCTAGACTAAGCATCATCCGGAGGTTATTCCTCACGAGCATTGGTATCACTCGAACGGCCCGCTCAGAGGTGTATCTCCGGATCCTCTCCTGAACATAGTATCCACATAGATTGGTCTCCGGTGGCTGAATATCCCCAAAGATTCTTAGGCTTTACCATTTTGAATTCTAGCTCTTTTTGAATTCACCGACCTTTGTATCTACGAACCGTCTCCAAACCCTACGAGGCAAAAGAAAATTAAGTGAACAAGAGAGTTATTAGTTACTTGATATTAGGAAATGAACGAAATAGGCCGATCGATATAGAGCGCAAATGAATGAAAATAATTACTTCGCAGCATTCTTCTCATGTCGGCCCAAAGCTTTGGATCCATATTCAGAGAGTCGTGGACGAGACATTCTGAGGTGTTAACTTTAATTACTAGCAGAATCCAGTGGAACCTGCGGACACGATACATGCACGTGACGTCATGCATAACTCATCGATTAGCCGCCACATACCATGCATGGAGTAAACAAAAGAGAATTAATGTGCTCAAGACAGAAACACTCACCCAAAATGGTAAGGAAATAGAATATCACTTTTGAGTTCCTGCTTTGTAAGAAACTGCCACAGGTCTGCCTCCACGTCGGTGGGGTGACGCCCAACACATATCCATTAACGATGTGTGGGTCAATGAACCCAACATCATGGATGTTCCTTACTCTGCATTCCTTAATCTTCATTCTGCATGTATAATAGCGGACACAACAATATAGTTAGGACATATATATAGTGCAGACAATATGAACGAGATGGGGTAGAAATTAATAAATCACTTACGTAACGTAGCAACCGATGATAGATTTGTCGAGCTCGCAGCAGATTGAAAAGCTGGAACAATTCACTCGGTGCAATTGTTACATAGTAATGTTTGAAGTGATGCTCATGTCTAACTTCCGCATAAATATATTCTTTGGCGTTTTATTTTTTATGTAACCCTTGTACCAATTCAGCAGACCTTTCATTTGGTCGGTAGATCATTTTCTCGCGCAGGCTCGACGAGAGGCCCATTCTTGACATATGTAATTACTACATCCTTCATCGGGCGCCTCATCAAGGCCTAACAGTTCACGAAGAGTAATACCTAAGCTGGCCGCTTGTTCTTCCGCACTCGTTACGGTCAATCCATGTCTTGTCGCAGCTTGTATGATCTCGGGGCATCCGGGCTTCCACTATAAGCGGGGCAATCGATTGTTTACTTTGTTCCCGAGCTGGGCAACTTGTTTCCGCTTTTTTACTTTCGCCTTCTCCGCTCTTTGTTCTCCTTGAACATGAGTGCCTGCCTCAAGTTCACGTGCATAGTCGTCGTGCAGATTCTTGGCATGACTTGGGACGGTGTGCTCAAAATGACTTAGCCCACTTCTTTTGCTCATCGAATATACCGGCTTGGGCTCGGGCTCTCTTTTCTTCTTGCAGTCCGCCTTCCATTTCTCATAATGAGCAGCCGCGTGCGTCGACTTCCTCGGCACTACGTTCCCAAGGCCTTGTGGGGAGAGGCTTCATGATGGCTCCGGTACCTTTGTGGTCTTAGGTACATAAGGGTCCGGGTTAATAATCCAGGACTGCTTCGCTTCTTTAGTCGGAGGTGGATTGGGGCGGCGTCGATCACCCGCCGGACGAGGATCGGGGCGGCGGCTGATCACCCGCCGGACGTTGTGGACTGGGCGGCGTCGGCCGACGTGGCGGAGGTGTAGGTGAACCGCCACCACCACCACCGCCACCACCACCACCGTGAGGGGGGTGGACTTGTTGTCCTTGGCGCCTCGCTGAAACTTGATAAACTTCTTTTGCCATAGAATGAAATGGCGCTTGACATCTCCAAGTCTTTTCTCCCTTCGTGTGTAGCAATGTCAATCTCTGTGTCCTCAAACCCTTGGACTATGTCCTCCACCGTGACACGAGCATAGCCATCTTGAATGGGGTTGTTGTGGTGGAGTGCTCTGTAAACATGGTAAAGCACTGCCGATGGCTACCTTCATGGACATGTTCCCGATAGGATAATACAGATGACATTCTTTCATCTCCTTTATATCGCCCACGGGTAGCGAGGAGGCTCCGGTGCAGTAATTTTGACCACCGAGGCTCCGGTGCAGTAATTTCGACCACCGGAGGCTCCGGTGCAGTAATTTCGATCGTCGGTGCATCTCGCACCAGCCGGTGGGGCCTCCGTGGAAGCCACGCTGCTTCTCCGCTGCTGGCTTCCGAGATCCGCCGGATGATCTTCATGCTGCACCCGAGCTGCATCTCTTTCGCTACCAAGACACTCATGGTTTTCTTCATCACATCCATTTCCGATGCCAACCGCGCCACAACATCTGATTCGATCCATCTTTCTCTTACGGCTTCAGAATGACGGGTCATCGCCCTGGGGAACCCTACTTTCCACGGAATGTGCCCCATGCCTCGTTACACGTCCTCCGTGTTCAGGATTCCCGAGGGCTTTTGTCAGCCGCGTCGTTCTCTCTGTTGAACTTGATCTTCCCTGTTGAGCATCCTTCATTGCGCCAATAAGGGCTTGGGTGGGTTTAATTAATTTGCCCGGTAAACACACTCCCCTGTCTCCGGGTTCAGCGTTCCCCCATGCCCGTACCACCAGCTTTTTGGCCCTTGGGTCCCATCCCTCCGCACTGGACGGATTCCTCGCGCCTCATCTCGTTCTCCATCTTCTCCAACCTAGGCACCAAAATGCGATACCCTCCTGGCCCCATAACATGATTGTACTCCTTCTTAGCCGCATTTTCCTTATTTTTTTCGATATTTCAATGAACTGCTCCGATTTCTTTTGCTTCACAAATTCTGGCCAATCATGTTTCAGTTTCTCATATTGTCCTTTGAAATCCGGAGTCTTGTTCTGCTTGACAAAGTCACGGGCTAGATTTTGCTTGAATTTCCGGAATGCGTCGGCCATCTTATGAAGAGCGAACTGTTTGACTAGCCTCCTCCTCTCCTTGTTTTCCTCAATCTTGTTACCCTCCTCATCGAATTTGTTGTATTCCGGAGGTAGAACGAAATGTTCCATAAGCTTCTTGAAGCAATCTTTTTTGTTCTCTTATCGACAAAAGTGAAACCATCAATTCGTGCCTTCTTTGGCTCATTCCACTCCTCGACGGTGATCGAGACGTTGTCTCTAACAATGGCTCCGCATTGGCTGACAAACTTGGTGGCGTTCTTGCGGGGCTCCAGTGCCTGCCGGTTACCTTGTCGACAACCTCGATGGTGCATGTTTCTCCTTGTTTCATCGTCTTGGTTGCGCCCACGCTTTGACGACGTACTCGATTGTTTCGACGATCCGCCGAGGGCTAAAATAAGAAAGAGAGTCGCGCGTTAGTACACACATATTTATTCAAATCAGTTAGTCTCAGATCACGGAGGCTCAATGTATATATATACCTCGGCGCCGGAGGTGGTTGCTACTTCCATTTGAAGATCGTCGTTTATCGACGTTTCCTCGGCATCTTCTTGCTGACCGCGCCCTTCATCTTCACCGTCAAGGTTCAGATAAGAAGAGATATCATCTTCTTCTTCTCCGGTCGGCACATATTGAATATCGCCGTTTATGATGCCGAACATATGTGCTTCACCGTCCGGATCATAGTTGTCCATAATCGGGTCAGCTCTATCGTCCGCCATTATGTCGATCCTGAAAACATGTAGTAAAAACAAATTAATTAAGTGAAGAAGGGGCGGTGGCGGTGGCGGTGGCGAAGGGCGGTGGCAAAAGGAGGGGGGCGAGGAAGGGGTGGGAGAGGGTGTCGCGGTAGAGCGCGAGACGGGCGGCAGACGGCAAGGCGTCACGGAGAGGGAGGCGAGGACAACACACATGTATAACCCTCGCCGCCTCTCTTATAAAATTCTAAATACATAGAAGGCAAGTGCATAACAGGTCAATGTGACAGAGCTAGACGTGTTCTAACGCAGCGCTAGGCGATACCGGCGAAGGGGAAACATCCGGAAAGTTTTCCGGTTCCGACGTCTGCCAGACAGATGAACCGGAGAGGAAAGTTTGCAGGTTCGATAGGTTAGGGTGTGTGGCGGACGAACGGTCTGCGAATCGGATTCGTCTCGCTGCTCGAGCAACTTTCATGTACAAAGTTTTTCGATCCGAGCTACGGTTTATTTTCTATGATTTTCTAAAGTTTTATTGATATATTGTAATTAAAACTAATTCGAGAATAAAGATTAAATTGCTACTAGTGTTAACATAACAGTTTTAACTAACAGACTATTAGTGTTAACATAACAGTTTTAATTAGGTTAATTAAACTCAACTATTTAAGTTAATTAATTAATTAATTAATTAACTAATATATTTTTATTATTCTTTTTATATCATAACAGTTTTGGGGTGGGACCCTCTCATAGGCACAGGGGCCTATCGGGCGCCGGGCTTACGGGCGCTGGCGCAGGGCGCCACCGCCAAGGCGCTGGCCAAGGGGCAACCGGACGCAAGGGACGGCGACGACGGCGCTGCTGGAGTCGCGACGCGCGCCGCCCATGCAGAGGCGGGCGCGGCGACGGGATTTGTGCGAAAGCGCAGCTGCTCGGAGGGGCGGGCGTTAGGGCTGGGGGCTAGGGCTGGGGCGCGGAAACCCTAGGGCGCCGGGCGAGGGTTACAGGGCGAGGGCGACGGGCGGGCGAGGTCGAGGGCGACGGCGACGGCGGGCGGCGCCGAGGGCGACGGCGACGGCGGGCGGCGCCGAGGGCGAGGGCGACGGCGGGCGGCGCCGAGGGCGCGAAACAAAGCGGAATCGGAGAAGACGAGAACGGCGGCAAGGCGCCGAGGGCTTGAATTTATAGCCCCACCCTTTAGTCGCGGTTGGCCACGAGGACCGCGACTAAAGGTACCTTTTAGTCATGGTCGCCGCCCACCGCGACTCTGTGGGTTTGGCGGTTTTGCGATCCGCCCCCCCTTTAGTCGCGGTTGGGCAGGCGACCATGACTAAAGGGTACCTTTAGTCGCGGGTCGCCTTCCCAACCGCGACTAAAGGCCTTAGGCTACGCCCAGCGCCCAAATGTTTAGTCCCACCTCGCTAGTTGAGAGAGCTCGAGAGTGGTTTATAGCGCCTGCGCCCACCCTCTCGAGCTCCTCTCAACCGCAGCTTTCGAACCTACTCATGTTACTAGCTATGTGCCTGTGGCCTACTTGGCCTCAAGGGCCTGAATCCTGGCCCATGTAGGGTTTCTAGTCGTATTCAGGCCGCGGGGTTCCGGTAGGTGGCACTATTTTTTTCCAGTTTTTTTGTTTTGTTTTCTGCATTATTATTTATTTTTTGTTGTTTTTTGCTTTATTTTTTAATTCTTTTTGCTTTTAGTTTTAGAAAAATTATAAACTTTCTGTTAGTGCCATTAGTTTTCAAATTTGAAAACACTTTTTTTGTTTTCTTTGTTGCTTTATTTATTTTATTTTCTTTCTACTTACAACAAAATACTTATTGTTGCTATTTTAGTTTTCTGCATTATTATTTATTTTTTGTTGTTTTTTGCTTTATTTTTTAATTCTTTTTGCTTTTAGTTTTAGAAAAATTATAAACTTTCTGTTAGTGCCATTAGTTTTCAAATTTGAAAACACTTTTTTGTTTTCTTTGTTGCTTTATTTATTTTATTTTGTTTCTACTTACAACAAAATACTTATTGTTGCTATTTTAGTTTTCTGCATTATTATTTATTTTTGTTGTTTTTTGCTTTATTTTTAATTCTTTTTGCTTTTAGTTTTAGAAAAATTATAAACTTTCTGTTAGTGCCATTAGTTTTCAAATTCGAAAATGGACACCAAACACATCACGGGTAATATAATTCACATGATCCATTCAACAAATTTTGGTACAATAAATTATTACACGTCATTTCTTCCCTTGTGTCCCTGCTTGCTTACGATTGTGCCGTATCCATGGAGCATCCTCATCATTTAACTTAATGCTTGGGTCGGTGTTCACTTTGAAGGGCGGAATTTCAGCAAACATATTATAATCTTCCCGACATGTCCGTCTTGTCCTCCACTCCCACGATGTTTCTTTTCCCCGAAAGAACAATGTGGCGCTTTGGATCATCGCATGATGTACTGATCGCTTTTCTTATCTTTCCGCTTTCCTCGGTTTGCTACTCATGTCCTTCACATAGAAAACCTGAGCGACATCTTTCGCTAGGACGAATGGTTCGTCAAGGTAACCAAGATTGTTGAAATCCACCATTGTCATTCCGTATTGCTGGTCCACCTTTACCCCACCTCCTGTTAGCTTGAACCATTTGCACCGGAACAAAGGGACCTTAAAGGAGGGTCCATAGTCAAGTTCCCATATCTCCTCTATGTAACCATAATATATGACCTCTTGCCCATTCTCGGTTGCTGCATCAAAGCGGACACCACTGTTTTGGTTGGTGCTCTTTTTATCTTGGGCGATCGTGTAAAATGTATTCCCATTTATCTCGCACCCTTGGAAAGTCGTTATAGTCGAAGATGGTGTCTTGGCCAACATGTACAGCTGATCTACAACATCATTGTCATTCATTAAATGTTTTCTCAACCAACTGCCGAAAGTCTCCATGTGGGCCTTCCTAATCCAGGATTCAGGCTTCCCGGGTTGTCGAACGTAAAATATTCTTGTGTTTCTCAAAGTACGGAGCCACCAAGCTGGAATTGGTCAAGACAAAGGTGGTGTGCTTCAGTCGAGAATGGCCGTCCATACATATCGTTGATTTCATTCCGATCGTGTTTTTCCACTTAGTCTCCCCTCGTGCCGCGATCGAGGAAGACCAATCGGCTTAAGGTCAGGAACAAAGTCAACACAAAACTCAATTACCTCCTCATTTCCATAGCCCTTGGCGATGCTTCCTTCAGCCTAGCACGGTTACGAACATATTTCTTTAATACTCCCATGAACCTCTCAAGGGGAACATATTGTGTAGAAATACAGGACCGAGAACGAAAATCTCTTCGACTAGGTGAACCAGGAGGTGCGTCATAATATTGAAGAAGGATGGCGGGAACACCAACTCGAAACCGACAAGACATTGGATCACATCGCTCAGAACCGTGGTAGAACTTGGATTGATTACCTTCCGAGAGATTGCATTGAGGAATGCACATAGCTTCACAATGGCTACTCGAACATTTTTCCGCAGGAGCCCTCAAAGCAATCGGAAGCAATTGCGTCATAATCACGTGGCGGTCGTGGAGACTTCAGGTTTTGGAACTTTTTCTCCGCCATGTTTATTATTCCCTTTATATTGGACGAGAATCCAGACGGAACCTTCATACTGCTCGAGGCATTCAAAAAGATGACCTTCTCTTCTTTGGTCGAGCGTAATGGCACGACCTTGAAACCATTCCGGATGCCGGTCATCGTGGTCTTTCAAACGTTGCTGGTCCTGCCGTGCTTCCTTTGTATCATTTGTCTTCCCATACACGCCCAAGAAGCTTAGGAGGTTCACGCAAATATTCTTCGTAACGTGCATCACGCCGATTGCAAGAGCGGACATCTAGGACTTTCCAATATTCTAGCTCCCGAATATAGATTTCTTCTTCCACATGGCTGCGTGCCCGTCGGCTCCCTTCGAACTGATTGTCCGCCAGACCCTTTCCAAAGATGACTTTCAAATCCTTGACCATATCAAATACCTCAGCACCGGTGCGTTCGCAGCTTCGCCGGTGATCTGCCTTGCTGTTGTAATGCTTGCCTTTCTTTCTTCGGATGAATTTTCGGAAGAAATCGACGATGCCCAAGGTACACGTTCTTCTTACAATTTGGCAAATGTACACTTTCAGTCTCATGTAAGCAGTGCGTGCATGCATTGTATCCCTTATTTGACAGTCCCGAAAGGTTACTAAGAGCAGGCCAATCGTTGATGGTTACGAAAAGCAACGTCAGAGGTCAAATTCCTCTTGTTTGTGCTCATCCCACACGGACACCACCCCACAGCTGTAAAAGTTCATCAACTAATGGCCTTAGGTACACATCGATGTCGCTGCCGGGTTGCTTCGGACCTTGGATGAGCACTTGGCATCATAATGAACTTCCGCTTCATGCACAACCAAGGAGGAAGGTTGTAGATGCATAGAGTCACGGGCCAGTGCTATGGCTGGAGCTCTGCCGCCAAAAGGATTCATGCCATCCGCATTACTTAGAGCAAATCTTATGTTCCTTGCGTCACCTGCAAAATCTTTGAACCATCCGTCGATCTTTCTCCATTATGCTCCATCTGCGGTGTGTCTCAACTCCCGTCCGACTTACGGTCCTCTTTGTGCCATCGCAACAACTTGGCATGCTCTTTGTTCCTGAGCAGACGTTTCAACCGTGGTATTATAGGAGCATACCACATCACCTTGGCGGGAACCCTCTTCCGGTTTACGGCCCTCAACATCGTCACCGGGTCATCGCCTCTGATCTTATAACGCAATGCGGTGCATACCGGGCATTCATTCAAATTCTCGTATTCACGCAAGGTAGAGGATGCAGTCGTTGATGCATGCATGTATCTTCGTAACCTCTAAACCTAGAGGGCAGACAACCTTCTTTGCTTCAGACGCATCTTGGCGGGCAACTCGTTATCCTTTGGAAACATATTCTTCAACATTTTCAGCAATTTTTCAAATGCCGAGTCAGCTACACCTGCCTCCGCCTTCCATTTCAGCAAATCCAGTGTGCAGCCCAGCTTTTTCAGACCATCATCGCATCCGGGGTACAGCGCCTTTCTGTGATCCTCTAACATGCGATCCAAATTCTCCCTCTCTTTTTCAGTTTAGGCGTCTCCGTGCATCAGCAATGGTCCGACCAAGATCATCAACGGGATCATCACGTGCCTCTTCTTCACCTTCCCTTCACCTTCAGCATCCTCCATGAAAGTATCACGAAATGAGCAAGATAGCTTTCATCGATGAAATCATCCCCTTCTTCATCTTCTTCCATTATAACCCCTCTTTCTCCATGCTTGGTCCAACAATTATAGCTTGGCATGAAACCCTTACAAGCAGATGCATGTGAACAACTCTTGAGGAAGAGTAACCCTTCTCATTCTTACAGATAACACATGGACAGATAACAAAACCCCCGCTTGTTCGCATTAGCCACTACGAGGAAATCTTTCAAACCCGTAGTGAACTTCGCCGGAGAGTCGGTTACCGTACATCCATTGCCGATTCATCTGCATTATTATAATATAAAATATATAATTAACCATCATGCATTTGTTAAACTAACTAGCTACAAACAATATAAATTAAACAACGAACTACACACATGCATATTGACACATCAAAGGTTCATCAAGTTGCTAACATGATCAAGAGTGTGGCTCCAACACTTCATGTCATGTTTGTTTCATGCTCTTGGGGCATTTCATCAAACACCTTATGTGCATAAGAGGAACCAAAAGCAAACCTACACCCACTTGTGAAGAGAATGGCTCCAAATGGCTAAGTGTTGGCTGCTGGATGGGTATATATAGGGAGGGCTTTAGTTGCGGTTGGCACAGCAAACCGGGACTAAAGGTGCGAAAAGCCTTTAGTCGCGGTTGTCCTGGCCAACCGCGACTAAAGCCCCTCACGATGCACCAGCTGGCCACCGAGCGCCTGGGCCCAGGAGCCTTTGGTCGCGTTCACCTCCGTAATCATGACTAAAGGTCCCATTAGTCATGGGTTCTTACAACAAGCGACTTATGGGGCTGGACGGAAGCCTGTTTTTCCACCAGTGCTTGCTCTCACAAGCAACAATAAATCAGCATGAGCAAGAAGCCTAGGTAACGAGAACAGTGTAATAGATAAGAAAGAAAACATGCAGATTTCATGAGAAAATCACATCATATTTGACGGGCTGGACAGTGTAATATTAGGTTCAATTGAGCCATTGTCTAGGTTTTGTCGTTATTCGAAAACCTTGCGGAGGATAGGGGCATGGGCTCTGTCTCGCTCTCGCTTGGGGCGGCCCTGCCTCCCCTCCCACCTCCTTGCTGCTCTTCTGCCCTGGCGCCGGCGATAAACTCCCTCCCTCCATGCAGCAGGTCCCCTTCCCCTTCCTTTCTGCTCCCTCAGTCAGGTATGCCCCCAATTGCTTCTGCGCCCTCACTGACTCCGATGCTTGTGATATCTCATATGTTGAGCTGGTGCCTCCTTCGGTTCTTGTGGGAACGATGGACACCAGCGGCTCTCTCCGCTTGGCAGCGCCATCGCCTTCCTGTCCTACTCCGGTACCGGTTAGTTGGCGCGGCCTGGGTCCGGTGGATGAGATCTTGTAAACTGGAGAAGATGTCATTCCCTATAACTTGTAAACTGGAGAAGATGTCATGCTCTCGTCGTCTCTTCCAACAATAATGCACACAAGAATCAAAGAGCTTAAAGAAGCACGTAGCTGAACTGTTGAACAATTACAAGGGTCATATATTCAAGTGAGTAGCAATCCGATGGTTATATATAGAGATACAAATAGAAAAAAATAGTTGGTAGGTGGGATGTACGTTGGACTTATTAAAATCACCGACTCCGTGGAACATTTGATAGTTATACCTATATGGGCTGCCATATGAGCTCGGTTAATGTAGTCCATCATCTCTCTCGTCCCTTGACACACATGAGAGTGCCTGAGATATTGGCTGGAGTCTATTGAATAATAAGCCACATGAGAGTGCACATTGTTTTATAGTAACCAAGATTGTCAGAATCGTGATTTTGAATCGGATCGGAGCTATCGCAAATAGTGAAATCTTCACCATCAGGATCGTAGAAATGTAGATTCTAAGAACTAAAATCGTAGAATCAAAGGGGTTAGTTTGGGTCGTAAAGTCGTAAAATCGTATAATAGAATCGCAATTCTGACAACCTTTGGTAGTAACTGTGTAGCACATGGCAATATGCAGAAATAATGCTTCGAGTGTATTCGGGCCAAAGAATCAATGTCATTGTCCTGCTTTCTAAAGCATGTTGGCCTCGTGAAGGCCTAATGAACTCTGAGAACTATCTGAGTGAAGTGTTTCAAAAAAAGAAGTGTTATTCCTTCCGGTACATATATTATTTGCACTGATATCTTTATTATTGGGTTTTCTGCTGCTTTCATGGACACTGTTTGTCTGTTTCATGTCCCGAACAGTAGAACAACACAGAACTGAGCGCACGAGTCATCAAGTTTCTTCCTGCTTTTCCTAGAAAGGAGAATGAGAAAAGTTGCAAGCTCTCCTAGTAACCGACGCAGGCCATGAGCCAACAAAGGACGGCGGTGTCCGCGATGCAACCCAAGTTATCATTTCCTTTTCCATTGATGACATGACATGATGCAACAAGTCAATTTACCACCTCTTATGTAGAGGTAATTTACTCCTATAAAGTTTTCGCAGGTGTGGTTTACTCATGACGTGCATATCCATCAGCCCCAAGTCAAGGAAAGCTTTAGTACCACCGGGTAAAATGGGGAGGAGTGAGCCCGCGGGTGCCATCGCCGGCAGCACGAAGCCATCATGGCCGGAGGTAGTGGGCTGGCCGGAGCGCGACGCAACGCTCCAGATCAGCAGCGGCAGGCCTTTGTGCGTGCACACATATACGTATCGTACTGCGATGTTGCACATCAAATGAATAAAATCCAAAAATTATTAGATGGACAATTACTGCCCAAAGTAATATCTTTATTCGAGACAGTGTCTTATAGGATGCAGGTTCAGCCTGACCAGATAACATAATAACGTGGGTGATACAGTATCATGTTTTTATATAATTTTCTTCTCCAGCAATCTAGCATCACTGCATCATATGTTGTGGTCTAGCGCAAGTTCAGTTGCTACGACTCAAACATCAGGTTCAGGTCCACAGCTTGAACAGAATCTCGTTAACAAGCACGCAAACTACAAACACATTAAACAACAAGACAACATCAAGAATATCTGCTTGCATAGTGCCCAACTCTACGAGTGCTTTTATGTCCCTTGCATGCCATGATGCAAAACAGAGCAATTCCCAGTGATTCCCACCCCTCAGGAAATTTTTAAACTGCATAAGGTATGTGTATGGCTGTATGCTACCATACACATAATATGCCGCCTACCGATAATCCGATATGCAGTGCTTCATTAGTTCACCATCAACCTCAGTGACATAGATTAATTTCATGAGCGAGCATTGCTTGTTTCATGCCCAGACCAACAAACTAACCTACATCTTAGTCAAAGAGCACAAATGAGCACATATTCTAACTCTTCAATAGTACAAGGCCTATCTCTTAGTCGCATGTTTCTAACTAATTTTGAATAGTACTAGCTTTTGTGATAAGCTATTGCTAATCTTTCAACTCTGTGTTAGAAAAAGGCCTCCACAAACAGAATAGTCCAGGGAGATAGTATGCAGCGAGTCCTTCCTTCAGACCATGCGTCTTCCAGAGCCAAGGCGGCACAGATTGATCTGGTGGGACGGGATGCATCTTTTTGGGTGCAGCTTGTTTTCCATGTCAGCGTGCATGCTTTGTGTATCTATCGAGAAGCATCCAGGCTTAAACCAACGCACACCTAGGCGAGGGATTCAGAGTGCCCGTGTCGGGTTAATCTCTCGCCTGGGCGGACCCCAACCAGGCAAGCCATTCATCCCTTTTTTATTGTGCATGTTAAAGATGCTTTCATGATGCCACTCATTCCAAAGTCGTGCCTGCTTGCAAAACATTCACATAAATCAATTGATTTTTTCTTCAGAAGCTAACCAAATAAGAGAACCTAGGAGTGTGGGCTTAGGCTCACAAACATTGGTAATCACGGGTCGCAAGAATGGGTGTGCACAGGTGCATTTGCATGCTCTGTGTATGAATCGAATTCTAGACAGGGAACTGCAAAGATGATACTACTATATACTACTAGCTAGCTAGTGAGCTCGGACCAGGGTAATAATGTTGCACATGGCGAAGTTATTTTCAGATCTCTCCTTCCATGCCGATGGCTGTAAGTACTGTGCCATTATGAACCATGATAGGTGACAGTAGAAGAAACTAGTGTATTATTTTACTAATTTTCTTGAGTTCAACCTATCATCTGTGTTCATGGTCAGGGCCGAGCTATTTCTGTCATGAGTTAAATATGCTCCTACGTTACTGACTAGTTAAAAGCGATCAAATATTAATAACAACGTGTACTATATAGTTTGTACACAATGGAAGGATCATTATCTAAGCTTTTGAGTCATCCGTTGCACACAACTGATTTTTATGCATAGCTCCTCACATTGAGGCCAAAACAACTTTGGATAAGAAACCGTCTAACATTGTTAGATCCCACCACCAGTTAAACAATAGCATGCTAATCTTGCAACTTATTACTTAATTTAAACCACCGACAGAAAGCTACACATGTAGTGTATGGACAGGGGCACTAAGATAACACATTCAAAAAGATAGGAACACTGGTACACCAACATTTCTTGAACCAGTCAGTGAAGGGAGATTATGTGATTTACCACCAAGTTCACATACCTATTATCTGCCTGAACCAGCAAGTGAAAGATATATTTCACTGGAGGCATACTGATAATTCAAGACAAGCCTTTAGTAGGCGATGACACACAACCATTGAAGGCCAGGTCCAGAGGCCCACCCCTCTAGATCTGGGGTACCCGCCATGAAACCCTAGGCCCAGAGAAGCTCTGCTCCGTCATCCTCGTAGAGCCCCCACGCTTGAGGGGGAAAACTGCCGGGGAGGAAAGTCCCGCCGCCGCCGGATCCGCCAAGGGTTTACCAGGTGGGAGTGCCGGAGTCGGCAAGGGGAGGGGAGCGTTCAAGGGGTCCAGCTGGCCAGGGGAGGGCGACGCCCGGGGGGTGGGGGGGGGGGTGGGGGTGGGGGCTAAATATGAACTAGCGCTCATTCTATCTGGAGAAATTTCTGGGTGATATGGTTCTTCCTTCACCTGGCGATACCGTTTGCATCGACATATTCTGTCTTTGTTCTCTCTGCTGCTTTCATGGAGAAAAATGCATGAGCTCCGACAAAGTACATGAGTCATCAAGTTTTGTCATGCCTTTCAGAGAAAGGTGAATGAGAATAGTTGCATGCTCTCCTGTAAGCGATGCAGGCCATGAGCCACCATAGAACCCATCATATAGTTGCATGCCGTGCATATTTTTTGCAATTGTGTAACACAAACCACTACAAAAATATATTAGAAATATGTTCGAGGGTCAAAGAATCAACGGGAAAGCACAATAATGTGTGGTGGTTATGCTCTCCTGGTCTTCCTACAGGTTGCTCTTGTCATAGTTGTCCTCTCTACCATATTTATTGTCAGCAATGGGGAAGTGTTGCTGCACGAGGAAAACCTTGCTTTTGGTGGCCAATGCAGCCATGGTTAATGTTGATGGTTCATGTCCTATAGGTTTCTCTTGTCATAATTGTCCTCTCTACCATCTTCACTATTTTGACCTGTGATGGCGAGTTTAACACTAAACAACCTCCCTTTAAAACATTTGCATGGTGTGACCCTTCAGCCTACCGCCATTAAACCCGTTAGGAGGCGCTACATTGGTGGCCAACCAGCTACGCCATGTGGCGCATGCTGGTTGGTCATGTGAGAAAATATTTTTAGAATTTTTTCAAATGGTAGGGAGACTTTTTTGAGAGAAGTTTTTCTAGGTTTTTTCTTTTTCATTTTAACATGGTTGTGATGTCCACGTGACGCGGAAATATTTTTTAAACTTTTTGACATGATCGTGAGGTGCGCATAGCTTCCTCTCAAGCGGCCCGCAATGGCGTGCCCCAACCACTAGTACATGTTGATGATAGGCTAGACAGGCTATCATTAGAGTATCTCCAAAAGATCATGTATTTACATTATCAAAAGGTGGTTAGAGTAAAATTTATATAATGAAAAAGTGTTTTTTATGTTGTGAAACGTTGCATGGAAAACAAAAAAATTTCTACACACACGCAAGATTTATCAAGGAGATGCATAGAAACAAGTGGGGAGAGTGTGTCTACATATCCTCGTAGACCGTAAGCGGAAGCGTTTCACAACGCGGTTGATGTAATCAAACTTTCTCCGCGATCCAACCGATCCAGTACCGAACGTACGACACTTCCGCGTTCAACACATGTTCAGCTCGATAACATCCTCCGCCTTCTTGATCCAGCAAGACAGCGAGGTAGTAGATGCGTTCAGGCAGCACGATGGCATGGTGACGATGATGGTGAAGTGATCTCCGCAAGGCTTCGCCTAAGCACTATGAAAATATGACTGGGGTGTAAACGGTGGAGGAAGTGGATCCTCTAACATGAAGAAGAGAACTCACCTAAACTACAATTCCTTAACTTCCCTCCTTCACATCTATATGATTAAGGCTAAAATGACTTGAATTAATTTGCAAATTACAAATATATTGTATACATTTACAAAAATTACATACAAACAAAATTATGATGCAATAAAATTAATTTTATATTTATTTATATGAACAATAACCACGCATATAACATGCTACAGTAGATAAATACAGTATTCGCTACAGTGACCCTACCTTTCCTTCTTTGTTTTGTAGTAGATTACACTGTAGCTTATGTGACTTCCCTCCTTAATGTTAGAGGATCGACTTCCACGGTGGAGGGGGCGCCGCACACAGCTAGGCAATTGTCTGTGTTGTGTGTTAGCACCCCCTCCCACATATATATAGGTGGGAGGGAGGAGGAACAGCCAAAGGAGGCACCCAAGTAGAAGGAATCATGAAATACGGTTTATCTTAATTTATAAATCTTAATTAGTTTATAATCATGAAATAGGATTTATCAAGCAACATATAGCCATTATATAGCTCCCAATCATATTGTCCGAAAACAATATAAAAATTTACTAGACCATGAATGACCACATGTAGTATTTATTGATTATTTAGCTTTGAATTGATCGTAACAGTTTTGAACGTAGAAATGGCAGCGGTGTCTCCTAGGTGTGGAGACATCCGGGTTAACCGGTGCAAGAGGGTGGTTCGACAAGGGCCGAGTTCGACGACGACAAACCGGTTCTTCCTAGTGCTATGAGAGGACTTCAGCGAGCATACAGTATGTTTGTAAGAAGGGATGCTTTCATAACAGTACCGGTTTGAGGTTCTTACCTGCATATAGATGTGACTTACAAATGTCTAATTTCCCCTTTTCTTTGCTAAGATTATCCCTTTTTTTGCGAGGCTCGAGGTCCTCAAGATGCTACACATTCCTGTGGAGCAGCCAAACATTATTGAGATCCACCTTGAAACAGAGGAGGGCTTCAAGTTCCTTGTTCTAATAAAGAATGAAAAGATCACACCTTCTTCGGTTGTCCTGGGTGGCGAGGATTGCCCCAGACATACGAGTGCGATGTGTGTATGTGGATCAACATGTACATCGATTACCTGTCCTGCTAATCTTCATTTGAGCTTGCAGACTGCAGTTGCCCACTATGCCAGTGCTTTCCTCGTATAAGACTTTTTATGAAATACAAAGCACATTCTTTCAAGTAACACTAATTTTACATGCTCTGCGTAACTACTCTTGCATACATATAGTTTGGACAGCTTACTAGAACTTGTCGGCGAACACTCGTAGGATGCTAGACAGGGGCATTATCACTGTTGGTACAACTCTTACTTGGCAGGAGATGCACATCCTTGTAGAATTTATGGACATCATCCGGATCCGTGTTGTGGATGCCAATGTTGGCTCATACAATGCGTGCTTTGTGCCATTGGTGCACATGTTGAACAAGATCAATGTTAAGCAGGACAAGCCACTCCTAGTAATATTGCTTTGTAATCATGTTTTAATTAAATCAAATAAATTGTTTGCTTACTTGGTATACATGTATCTTGACTCATAGTGTTTTGCTACCAAGACTCACACGTGTTGTAGTGCCTCTGCAAATGCATATTCAAGGTAGTGGTGGCATGTGAATTGTCATCTCTGACACGATTGACTATGCAACCATGTACTCCACGTCGTGAGAAGATGGACGTCTGGTCCTCAATGGTGGAAGGAAATTCATGACAACTACTATGTCGAGGAAGGTGACAACTTGATCGTCGTGCTCCACCTAACACAAGAGGTCGGTGCTCTTCATGCGTACCATGTATAGGTGGCAGCTTGACGAGTGGCCTTGACCCTTCCATGTGATTTGAAGTACTTTATGCGTACCATCTACGAAAATTCAAAGGAGTGCTCGTCCTCGCATACTCTCGGTATCACCGTCCGCTCGTTTCTTTTGGGATAGGAGCGGGAGGGTGTATTAGCCTGGCACACGTCCTGTACTGGTTAGGATTAGGAGCTGCAATAAAACAAGGTTGGCCCCACCATCCTATTGTCGTTCGTTAGAACCAAACGGTGGGCGCCCTGACCACCCACCGTGTACCCATCGCACAGGAACGATCCTCCGTCTTGAGCCGTGCTACACCGCTTCTGAATCTCAAGTAGTAGAATCAAACTGTGGGCGCCATGACCACCCATCCTGGGTACTGAAAGAGCACAACACCAGGTGCACACTGAACATGATACACGGGTCCAATAGACTGTAGTTGGAGCACAAGAATGGCTTCCATGTTGACGTTGGGCACAAGAACAAGCATTTGCCATGCCGTCATGGTGCTGGCCTGCTGGGAGTCTTGCGAGGGTTGGACACGAGCAGCGGTAGCGACGGAGGTGCACAGCGAGGCGGAGGCGCTGTCGACCGCGCCAAGCTGGGCATGGTGATGCCGAGCACCGCCATGGTGGAGACGGGCATGGCGAAGTTATGCATCAGCGACCAAGTCGGGCATGGCGAGCCCATTTTGCCGTAGCTCGTTGTTGTCGGGTATCCAGCGTCGCCTTGTCATGCCAACGTGCTCAACGTTATCATTCTCGCGGGTGTCGTCTTGCATGTTGTGGATAACCTTGTCTTCCTGCGTAACATGGCGCCACCACTGTTCATTCATACACAGGGCGCAGACACAATGGAAGCCGCTGGAGCTTTGTATGACAACCCACACATGGAGGAGCATCCGGCGCGACGGGGTGCAGGCTGTAGATAGGCTAACGGTGTATGCTTAGACCATCGCGGACATGGTTCGTTGTGTCTATGAAGCCGAATACCTGACCTGAACGATGGTGAGAAAGATCCCGTGCATGGCTGTCTCTTGGAGATTACGCATCCATGCATGTTGTTCCCCATAGTATTGCTCACGACGCCACTATTTTATACTCCCTCCGTCCGAATTAGCTGACTCAGATTTGTCTAGATACGGATATATCTAGACATATTTTAGTGTTAGATACATCCACATGTAGATAAATCTAAGTCAACTAATTTGGAACGGAGGGAGTAGCTCAGTATTTCATCAATAGCTAACTAGTTATGCCATACGCTGACCACTTTTTGAAGTCCAGCAACCTCAGCGAGTGATGTACGCCTTTTCACACATCTCTACTCCCTCTCCCTCCCAAATAAATTAATAGACTTTATTTTATCTTAGACAATTTAAATTGCTCATATCTTTTAAAAGTATAAGTTCATTGTAAAATAATTTATATATTTGAACTCCGGCTTCAAGACCTTTAGAACAAGACCAATCTTGGATATATTTCAGATACGTTCAAATTTTGACGACATATTTCACTAGAAAATGTGATACAATCCTATTTTCATTAGAAACCTGTGATACAATCCTATTTTCATTAGAAACCTGTGAAACCAAGCCATTTCACTGGAAAACCTATTTAATAAAAACATGAAACTGAAATGTCAAATAGTGAAACCGATTATTTCAAAATGTGCAACGGTTTATTTCAAAAGAATGAAATATGTTATTCCAATAATGATTAATTGAAATAGATGTGATTTTTGTGAAACAGGCCGGTGAAAAGTAAAATATGGGTTCTGAAAATGAAAACAATATGAAACTGAAATGTCAACTTGTGAAAATTATTATTTGGAAATATGTAACCGCTTATTTCAAAAGAGTGAAATACATTATTTAAAAAATGTTGAACTAGAATAGATATGATTTTCCATGAAATAAGCCGGCGAAAAGTGAAATCTGGGTTCTGAAAATGAAAACAATATGAAATTGAACTGTCAACTTGTGAAATTGATTATTTGGAAATGTGTAATAGTTTATTTCAAAAGAGTGAAACATTTTATTTCAAAAATATGGAATTTAAAATGTATGCAAAATCAGTTGTGTTTTAAAGGCCTACGACATGAGTTCATTTTTTGTCAAATCAGAATGTTGGTTCAAAAGATTTGACCGATTTAAGTTAGCAAAGATGAAATAAATGGATGCATTTGTCTGGGAGAGAAGAGAGAATAAGCAACCCATGCATGCAACCCTATGGTACGGCCCTACATCGTCATACACATTCAAAAGCTGCATGCAAAGGAGCTCACATAAAGTTGGTATTCTCACGTATTTAATTATGAAACTGTTTCGCTGATTTATAATCAAAAGATGGCACACATCCACATGAAAAGCATCAACGGCTGAACCTTGCACGGTACCAGAATCGCCTCTTTCGATGACGTTGTCATTTTCGGCGAGTGTGTCATCACAAATTGTTCCACGGTTTGCATGGAAATATTGCCACCTTCGTAAAGGAAGACGACAGTTCTGGAGATCAGAGAAACACCCCGCCGCTCATCTCCATTTGGCCACGACCGCACGATCTCTTGGCTACGTTATGTGCCATCCGCCCAGGTCTTCGCCGGGTCACGTTGCCTTTTGCCGCCTCACCGCTTAATTCTAATGGCCCCACAGCGTATTACTGCCAGTCCAGCACCTAATCCATCGTACCACCCTCAGACATTAAAGCCACTCGAATCTCCAAACATGTCCTCGCCGTACAGATAAAGTGACCAGGCGCGCTCTTCCGCTCCAATGCCACACTCTACCATCTATGGTAATAAGTATTTTGGTTTCGGTATGTTGTTTGGATCGGAATTTTGTTGTTAGTAAGTACAGTATAAGTAACAACATGTTAGGTCAAGCCGATGTTTGTGAGTACTTCTTATTTTTTTTTGAAAAGAGGAATATACTAATATCACGAAGATACCAATTACACCCAATCTCTGCACCAATAAGATGTCACAAAGACATTCAGGATGCACATAGCCCAAAAAAATATGGTAATAAAGAGAGGAAAAAAAGGCTCGCCACAGTGATCGATTCCTGTCAGTAGCAGCACACCAAAGACAACACCCGAAAAATATAGAAGGTCTCCAAAAGCAACGCCTTCAAGAAGGAAGAGTGCACTAGCGCCTCGTCATCCGATCCAAGATCTTAGGTTTTCACCTTCGAGAAAGTCTGAGCTCACAAAACAATACCCTTAGTAAGGCAATTGCCAGGCACAATCAAAGAAGGACAAAACTTAGGTTTTCACCCTGAAACTCATGACTCGACACACAAGGAGCACCACCGAAAAATGAAATCCTACAGTTTTGCAGCCCCCACTTGTCACTGCGGCTTCTGAAAGTTATCAAAAACCTGGCTGACTCCGTCACCTCCACAGCCCCTCCACCTTTACTGATCCTCCGAACTCAGCCACCATGAAATTTTTCACTGCTGTTCACGCCATGAAAATCGAGATACCGACATGTCCCATGGTTCCAACAAACAACAGAAGCTTACGTGATGCGCCTCAGAGCGGGCGAGGATGATATGGACGCGCACGACCAAAATCTATCTGATCCAGCTATTCTTGGGCAAGATTCCTGACAGTAGTTCCAGAACACGTAGACGACTAGATCGAGGAAGATCGATCATGCAGATCGTTGATGTGATGCACTAAGAGCACCGTAACCACCACCCCTCGCTTGCACGATCCGCCGGTCCCGAGAGCTCTCACCCAA
This sequence comes from Aegilops bicornis, assembly GCA_021605145.1. NCBI lineage: Eukaryota > Viridiplantae > Streptophyta > Magnoliopsida > Poales > Poaceae > Aegilops > Aegilops bicornis. Next base: position 689,057,310 of record CM038673.1, on the reverse strand, counting down.
ACTCCCGGAGGAACGAGCACGCCCTGCAATGTCCCTCGAAGCTGCAGCTTCCCGTCCGAAAGTGGCGGGCCAGGTTCCACGCAGGGACCACCATCCATTGGCTTGATCTGCTGCCATACCGGAGCCACCATTGTAGCTTGAGGGAGGCGCCATCGAGACGAGGTGAACATCCTGCACAAGGCAGGCTCGCAAGCCCCAGCCAGCCCGACCGCATCACAGACATCCACATCACCGCCCAGCAGCAGAGTAGCACCAGCAGCACGGGCCGCGCTGCAGGAGAGCCCCCTCTACTCCGCACCTAGATGAGATCTCGCGAGGAGGAGGAAAGGGCACAAGGTGCCGCGATGATGCCGGCGACCGAGGACGCAGCAACACCCACATGAGAGAGCCAACCGAGCCGTGCCACAGTGGGATCTCATGGGAGTGGGGGAGAGGCGCATAGACCTAGACATGGATGAATCTGCCCCGCCGCCAGGGGGCCAAGCACGGCTTCGCTGGCCATCCCTCTGGCGGCAGCGATGCAGGAGTTGGCGGATGGAGGCCTCGAAGAGTTGTGGCGGCTAGGGTCCCCCGTGCCATCCCTAGTACTTCTTATTCTTTTTTTATGTCAATGTTGAACTTCATTACTATGATTCTTATTTGCTGGCAATGCCCCAATTAATAATCAAATGCAACAAGAGCAAAATTTGGTACATAACTTGTGCTTACAATTAGTTGTGTTTGCCAAATAGGTCAAACAATACTAGAGGTGGCAAACTAAGATAATTTGCTTTTTATAGTAAACAGTACCATATTTACAGATGTATTTCCAACAAGAAATAATTTGCTTTTTATAGTAAACAGTACCGCACACATGTTAAAATCAAAACGCCGCTATGGATCTGCCGCTATATGCCGTCAACGCGCAATTTTCCATTTAGGGAACGAAGAGAGGGGAAAACTGGATCCACAGGGCTGCGCTTGGGCCAGAGCAGCAGTTTATTGCAGCTGCAAACTACGCGGGTGGGATAGGCCTGCCCTGTGCTATTTCGAAACCAGGCCATGCCCCGTGAACACCATGGACCAGCTGGACAACAAGAAAACCATGTGCTATTTGTTCTGACAATGTGTAAACGCCATACGTTTACACTATTTCGTACCTGTATATTGAGCCGTATTCCTCGAAAAAGCCTGACAAGAGTGAATCACGAAGCAAATTCCCACGAGGGGGATACCGAGCTGCCTGACGCTCAGCCTCTGCAATGCCACACTCGGTCAAATGTGGCTTACCGCGTACTTACATAGCCGCAATGCAGCTTCATGACACAACTTCATGAATATATTCCTCCGTCCGAAATATTTGTCATTAAAATGGATGTATCTAGATGTATTTTAGTTCTAGATACATCCATTTTCATTCATTTTGATGACAAGTAATTCCGGACGGAGGGAGTATTCGGTATGGTAGATGTTGATATTCTTTTAATATATATTTAGTCAAACTTGCAAAGTTTAACTTGACTCAAATCTAATACGCGGAGTAAAAATGACCGGAGGGAGTATGACAGTAGGAGGAAATAAAGAACACACATATTTTTTAAAACTATCACGTTATTTGAAGCAAATTCGAAACTATAGGAGAGAATGGAAAACAATCAAAAGTATGACCATGTCGGCCCAGCTTAGGCGAAAAGGGACTTTTCGTCCAGGTGTTGGCCGAAAACGAGTCGCCGCCCGCCATTGACCGAAGATGGGCCTTCTGGGTCAAGACTAGTTGTCGGCACGGGCCCTGCCGAAAATAGTAACTTCGCCAGCAGAACACCAAAGTGGGCCTTTTCGCCAAGCTCAGGCCGAACTGGGCCGCTGCCAATCCTGCATCAAGTGTACTTCGCCACCCGATCGGCTGAAAAGGCTGGATATGCAGCCAGCCGAGCGTGTTCTTCTTTCTTCGTTGCTGTTCTTCTTTCTCTGCTTTCTCTCTCGTTCTTCTCTGTAGCTCGTCACCCCACTCCGATCTCCTCCATTAGCCACCCATTTTCACATCCAAGCCACAGAATCGATAGATCGTAGCAAACTCCGACGGCCTACGGTGTTTTTTTGCTATGGGATAGTTTTTGATGTGTTTGGGGAGGAGTAGCCATGGTGGGGAGGAGGAGCCATGGTGGGGAGGAGGACGTGGGGATGGGCAGTAGGTGGTGGTGATGAGGAGCAACAGCTGTGGTGGAGGAGGTGCGGCTTGGGGGGTGACTGGAGTTGAACCTCCGGTCGCCGAGGGGCGGCGTGTCGTTGTCCGGTGGTGCAAGTAGTCTGCGAGGTGGCAGTGCCGCTTGAGTCAAAGAGAGGAGCAAGAAGCTAGGGACACACGCTTCGAAGGTATAACCATGTCATCACAAATTGATTTTATCTAAATTGTATAGTTTACTTAGTGTATATAAGTCATATTGTGAATTTTAGTGTTTATATATTTGTGGAGGCATTTTAGCGCATAGTTCGTGTAGCGGGTAATATTAGTGTTCGATTGTGATTAATGAGAAGATGAGAATGTCCGACGGTGAAAATGTCTGAATCAGTAAATCTGATTGTTTACTACGACGCTGGTAATGTTCGATATAATGAGTTGGGGGTTGATCTTAGCGAGTTTAAAAATGGCGTCATGACACTAGCAGAACCGGACAGACTGGACATTAGACAGTTGAAGTACTAGTTGACAACTAGTTTCGGGCTGGATCCCGAAGTATGTTCCACAAGATTCATGCATTGTGGACCAAATCCTGTAAAAATGTCAAGTGGGAGTTGATGCCGGTAGATAGGAGCCAGCATTGGTTTTCCCTGTTAAGACGCTGCCGAGACCAAAGAATCCACCCATATGCACTTGTGCAACCTGTGCCGAAGGAGGAGAATACCGTAGAACTCCACAGGGGTATGAACCCGCCAAGGCAGTGAAGTGGCTAACGAGATTGTTTTATCCGGTCACAATCAGAAGATGTGGATGCTAGCCAACCCGAGAAAGAGTCAGACTACGCGCCACACATGTTTGTGGTCCTGATACAGGGCAGCGTAGCCAGTTGATAATATTAGCTGGTTCTGGTTTTGCTGATGGGGATGAGGAAGGGGATGAAATCCAGAGGGTGATGGAGGAAGAGGACGAGGATGGATTGGCGGAGGAACTGGATTCTGAAAATTCTGAGGATGAAGTGGATGTACCGATTCCTTCTGCATGGGATCAGGACATATCCACCGGCCTTACGGTCAATGATGGCCATGAGACTCCATGGCAGTATAATCTGAACCAAGTACAAATAGGGGCTATGTTTGATACAAAGAAAAAATTGAAGTACGCGGTGATAAAGTGGGCTATATGTACGCAGAGGGTTTTCTGGATACACATACCAAGTCCAACAAACTATACCGTGAAATGTGTTGAAACATGTTGTCCTGGGAAGGTGCACGGGCATCGCGTCAAGTATGACATCCAATCGGGTTGTCACCAATGTCGTCCCACATAATTGTGTGAGGAAGAACCTGCTGGTGAAGCATCCGAACCTGACTTCAACTCTCATTGCGCAACTCATGTATACTAAGATAGTAGAGAAGAATGATATGGAAGCAAAACACATTCAGACAGTAGTGAAGGTTAGATGGAATTATGTCATTCCTTATGGCAAGGCTTGGAGGGCTAAACAGAAGGCTATGGAGGAAAGGTTTGGGACGTTCTTCGACTCATATGATAATGTTGTCCGTCTCCTTGGCTGCCTGAAGGAGAGGAATCCCGACACTTATGTGAACGTACAACACATGAGGTTGCTGAGTATACCAGATTTCAAGGTGTTGAAACGAGTGTTCTTCTCTTTCGCTATGTGCATCAAGCTTTCCAAAGATTGTCCTCCTGTTATGTTTGTGTATGGTACATTCTGACCGGTCGGTATAGAGGGCAAATCCTGACTGCTATTGGTGTGGACGGAAAAATCAAATCATCCCACTTGCCATGGCATTTGTTGAGGGTGAGAACTTTCCCAGCTGGGTATGGTTCTTCCGCAAGTGAAAATTGCCATCGTGAAGGACCGAGCAAACATGTGTGTCATTCATGACAGACATGCTGGTATATTGAAGGCCGTGAAGACACTACGTAATCCAACAGTTGACGAACCAACACCTTGGAGGGACTTGCAGAGCTAGTGGTGCATGCGCCATCTTGGGGCTAATTTTTTATCACGGTTCAAGAACAAGCAGTTGATGAACTTGTTCAAAAAATTATGCAAGCAGAGCCAGCAGTGCAAATATGGATTTATTTGGTCAAAACTAGATGAGTTTACTAAGAAGCAGGTCTGTGCAAGGAAGAAAATGGAAGAAGATCAGGTTAAATTAGCAGCACTCATCACGGAGCTAGAGGAGCCAGTAGGCCTTTGTGACTTGCCAAAGAAGACCCTCCTAATACTAAGAGAAAGAAGGGAAGGGCAATAAAGAATTTTTCCGAGTGGATAGAGAAAGAGCCTCCAGTGAATTGGTCTTTGCTGCATGACACCCATGGAGCTAGGTATGGCCACATGACAACCAATCTTGCAGAGAGGTGTATAACTTTGTGCTGAGAGGGAATAGAGCATTGCCACTCACAGCTATTGTGGAGGCAGTATTCCATGGCACTTTGAGATATTTTAGAGAAAGGCATGAGTTAGCAAAGAAGCATATTGAAGATAATCCCAACACACCTTATTGTAGCCGCGTCATGGAATACGTGGCAAAGAAGATAGAGAAAGCAAAGAAGCACACTGTCAGACTCATAGGAAATCAAGAAAGGAGGTATGAGGTTCAGCTTTCTACCGATGGTTTTGGTTCTGGACATGAGGTGAAGACACATGAGGTAAAAATTGGAACGGAATTTTATCCAACGTGTGAGTGTACATGCAACAAACCGAAGTTGTTGCACCTTCGTGTCCCCATACTATTTAAAAGAGGCAGTGCTGAACACATGGACAGGTGAGATGACAGGGTTTAGAGTGGTCGGCAATTTCAACAAGGATACAATTGGTTAACTCTTTGTGTACCGGGTGACTTGACAATACAGGCGCGAGAGGAGGTTTCTGCCTTAATGCAGCGCTTTTAGAGGGGAGAAATATCCCACCGCGAGAGAGCGTCTCATGGTTTAGGCATCTTGATGACAAGCTACGTGGGATTTACGCAACTGTTACGTGTAGACGGTCTTCGGATCTTGCACTTCCTCCTCCAGCACATCGTCCACCACGTCCCTCTCAGACATCATTTAGAACCACGACCCTCTGGCACCATTCAGAACCACGACCCTCTGTGCACCGTGCAGAACCTCATCCTTCACAGCCAGGGAGCTCTTCCTGGCATCAGCCACCTCCTTCACAGCCAGGGAGCTCTTCCTGGCATCAGCCACCTCCTTCACAGCCAGGGAGCTCTTCCTTGCATCAACCACCTCCTTCACAGCTAGGGAGCTCTTACTGGCATCAGCAGATGGAACTAGGTAACACTACTCACTACATTCTTTTCAACATTGTAGTAATCGTTCCTGCATTCTCAATTTTACATGTTTTACTTTACCGCAGGCGGCAACCAGTCGCAACCGTTCATGCATTCAGTGCAGTCACCGATGCTTAGTGGTGGTGCTTTGCACTTTGAGGGTGACGACATGGATGATGACCAAGCTGCAAACATTTATGACTTCTCGCACACAGTGTTTCCCACTCCACCACCACCACCGACGCAAGAGACACAGACCGTGACAGACGAGGTTAACTATGGTCTTGGTTATCGCGAGCCTCGTCCACCGCCACAGCACTTATCGCCTTCTGGTCCTCGCCCGAGGAAGACCCAGACTCATCGTCGTCCCCCGCAGTGATATGGTTATCTATGTATGAGTCATTATCTATGTTACTTCCAGACTATTCGCATCTGTGAGTCAGTATTTATGTATGAGACATGCTTCATGTTCATGTATCAGGAGACATATATTGTTTTATGTATGTGGGAGACATATTACTATTAATTCGCATTGTTATTCCAGTTACATTTCCAAAGAGACTACAACCAATAATTAAGATACAAGTACATCTGAATTAAGCGGTGCAGCTGAACTTAATAAATACATCTTACATACTACAAAATGAAATTAAGATAGAAAATAATGACATACAATAATAAAAAACAATCTAATAAAGCAAACACATCAAAATTAAAAGATAGAACTGGAATACATCTTACATAATACATGAAGTCATCATCTTCATCCTCCATTTATGCAGCCCTCTTGCCCTTCGACTATGCGGTCCTCTTGCCCTCCATCGATGCGTAACTCTTGCCCTTCGAGGGTGCAGAATTCTTGCCCTTGGACGATGCGTAACTGTGAAGCGGCGACATGAAGATATCATCTTCGCCCTCACTCTCCTCACCCATAAAAATGGAATCTTTGTTGCAGTCCTTCCGAAAGTTTCACTCTTCAGCTCTACTACCTTCTTCCACCTTTCATGAAACCTAAGAAGTTCTTTACGTACCTCCTCATAGGTCCTTTCGTGCCACCTGCACCTACATAATTCGTGAGCCAACTCATTCATTATGGTTTCACCACCGGTGAGTTCGTCCCATGGAACTATCCTATTGTCCATCTTGAAATCGGTAGCTAGCCTAAGAAGAGTCCTGCTCATCCCGTGGTGAAAACTACGATCGAAAGGATAATGGGACATCTCGACTAAACTACCTGGAATGCTTATCCACCTCACTTGAAGGGGTTTTATAGGTACAGTGGAGAAAATGGCGGAAGGGTTGACAGAAAGGGTTGGCGGAAGGGGTTGGCGAAGCAGGTGGCGGGAAGGGGTTAGCGGGAAACGGGTGGCGGGAAGGGGTTGGCGAGAAACGGGTGGCTGGAAGGGGTTGCGGAAAAAGGGTGGCGGGAAGGGGTTGGCGGGAAATGGGTGGCGGGAAGGGGTTGGCGGGAAAATACATTGGCCAACCGTTAACGGGAAAAGGTGGGCCCAAGGGACTTTTCGGCATAAATTTGACTAAAAAGTACTTTTCGGCCAACAATAGACCAAAAAGAACTTTTCGGCCTACACTTGGCCAAAAAGTACTTTTCGGCCAAGGGGGGGGGGGTCGAAAACACCCCTCTTCGGCCAGCTTTGCACCTTTTCGGCCAAGACAAGGCCGAAAACCCTACTTCGGCCAATAGGTGGCCGAAAACACCCTTTTCGGCCTACACCTGGCCGACGGGGTGCTAGATTCGATATTTCTTCAAAGCATGTTGTAGTTTCCGAATTTGCTTCAAATAACGTGATAGTTTTGAAAAAAATCGATTATGGGTCTGTTCATGATTGGACACGATCAACTACCGGCTGGAGGAGAAAAGTTTGAAGAGAAGAGCTCAGGTCCGATCACTAGTAGAAAACAGGGCTTTCGTTCGGCCAGAAAAGAGCATTAATCCCGTTGCATTACTTAATCGGGACCAATGTGAGCATTAGTCCCGTTCGAGCGGGCGAGGGCACCGTGCATGCATTACTCCCGGTTCAAATGGGACCTTTAGTCCCGGTTGGTGCCACGAACCGGTACTAAAGGGTGCGATGCCCATTAGTACCGGTTCGTGCCACAAACTGGTACCAATGGGGTTGAGACCTTTAGTACATGTTCTTGCCACGAACCGGTACTAATGGTGCAATTTTCAAATCCTACCCCCCCTGCATCGCCTTTTCAGTTTTGTAAAAAGCAAAAGAAAATGATAAAAACTTCAAAAGTTAAAATCCTTAGAGATGTAGTTATGTTACCACATCTACAAGTTAGGAAAATTTAAAAACTTAAATTTGGACATGTTTTGCAAAAAGTGTAGGGAAAATTTTAAACGGCTATAACTTTTGCATACAATGTCAGGAAAAACGTATAATATATCAAAATGTTCAGCACGAAAATCCGCATCCGATTTTGACCGCCTACGGCCTGTTTGCAAATTTTTAGAATCCTCAAATTCTAAAAGGAAAAAAGTTATGCTCAAATTTCAGTTTTTTTTTGAATTTTTTTAAATCTGGTCAAACTATGGTCAAACTACTTATTCAAGAAGTATTAGTGTTACTAAATAATTATTCAAGAATATTAGTGTTACTAAATAATTATTTCAGTTTTTTTGAATTTTGGTCAAATCTGGTCAAACTGTGGTCAAACAATGGTCAAACTACTTATTCAAAAAATATTAGTGTTACTATATAATTATTTCAGTTTTTTTGAATTTTGGTCAATCTGGTCAAAATGTGGTAAAACTATGGTCAAACTACTTATTCAAGAAATATTAGTGTTACTAAATAATTATTGTTTTTTAAAACAATAGTTTCAAACTCAAACAGTGAAATGTGTAACTTCATGCTCAAGCTAAATTCCTGAGGGTTAATAGGATTGACATCTTATTGTTAGGAAAACAACAAGTGCAGATTTGGAAACGAGAGAGAATAGAACCCGAAAGTTAAGCGTGCTCAGGCTGGAGTAGTGAGAGGATGGGTGACCTTTCGGGAAGTTAGATGATTTAGGATGATGAGGGATGATTAGAGATTAGAGGTTAAATTAAGCAGTGTTGAGGGGTGATTAGAAATTAAAGGTTAAAATCATAAAATTTCCTTTAATACACCAACCGGGACTAAAGGTGGACCTCCAGGCAGCGGCCACGTGGAGGGCCTTTAGTCTTGTTCGTGTAAGAACCGGGACTAAAGACAAGGAAGGGAGTGATAATATTCCTCATAGTAGTCAACACGGTCCAAGCTTTGGTATATGTTCTCCCGAGGCCACTCATTCATAGAAATTACAAATCGGAGAATAAGATGAGTGCACTTTGCACTGTCAACCTCAATGACACACATGTCATGATCATGACTCTCGTGTAACACCCTCAACCCCTCCCCCTAAAAAAAAAAAGACTCTCGTCTAACAGTAATGCACACACTTGAATCGCTGAGCTTGGAGGAGCATGTACCTGGACTGTTAAAACAGTCACAAGGCCTGGCTGTATATGAAGTGAGTAGTAATTTTTGTGGTTATATTTAGAGAAAATACAATTGGTCGATGACAAAAATGATGCTTATTTGAAGGACTGCTTCAGTGGAACAAGTCAAAGTTATACATATAGGCTCCCATATGAGCCGGTAAATGCAACATGTCCCAGCACTTCGTCACAACTCACATGTGACAATTAATGTATGAGATATTGTCAAATCGAGTCTATGAGTGACAAAGCACGTGTTTTCTCCAATCTCGTTCCGGTCGTGCAATTACTGTGTATCAGAAAGCACAAATGAAATATTCTTGCGTCAAAGACAGAATGTGAAAGTACAAAACTCTTGGCACATCTTTTTTGTGTGTATCTTAGTTGTCGGTTTAGTTAATCCATCATGAAAGAGCATTGGAATGTTCTTAACTTAATATGTAGACAAAAAATAAGGAAAAGATTTCATTGAGACAGTTACAAATTTTATTGAATTTTCCTTTACTTGACCAAACAAGTTCCAGTTCTGTTACTTCAAATACACCAAATGATCTTTCAAATTGGTCAAGGCTCTCCAGTTTATGACTCCTTCCATACGGTACCACTTGTTGTTTGTTTGATTTTACTTCATTAATAGGCTCATACGTACAAAAAGGACCTTGCTCTCACAAGCAACAATAAATCAGCATGAGCAAGAAGCCTAGGTAACGAGAACAGTGTAATAGATAAGAAAGAAAGCATGCAGATTTCATGAGAAAATCACATCATATTTGACGGGCTGGACAGTGTAATATTAGGTTCAGTTGAGCCATTGTCCAGGTTTTGTCGTTATTCGAAAACCTTGCGGAGGATAGGGGCATGGGCTCTGTCTCGCTCTCGCTTGGGGCGGCCCTGCCTCCCCTCCCACCTCCTTGCTGCTCTTCTGCCCTAGCGCCGGCGATAAACTCCCTCCCTCCGTGCAGCAGGTCCCCTTCCCCGTCCTTTCTGCTCCCTCGGTCAGGTATGCCCCAATTGCTTCTGGGCCCTCGCTGACTCCGATGCTTGTGATATCTCTGATGTTGAGCTGGTGCCTCCTTCGGTTCTTGTGGGAACGATGGACACCAGCTCTCTCCGCTTGGCAGCGCCATCGCCTTCTTGTCCTACTCCGGTACCGGTTAGTTGGCGCGGCCTGGGTCCGGTGGATGAGATCTTGGGGGATCCCGGCTGGATGCAGGTGTTTTGCCGCCACCGAAAGCATTCATCATTTCTTCGTTCTTTCACTGGACCTGTGGGTGTGTTCGGGCACACCCTGCCCTCCGGTTACTCACCATCCTTGGTGAGGCCTTCTCCTCCTCAATCGCCGGGCGATAGGGCGCCGGTGGCGGAGCTCTGTGCTGTGGGTCTAGTCGAGAAGGGCTCACGTCGAACAGAGAAATGAAAGAGAGTATGGGGTCACCATTTTGTAGTCAACACGGACCAAGCTAAGGTACATGTTTTCCTGAGGCCACTCATTCCCTATAACTTGTAAACTGGACAAGATGTCATGCTCTCGTCGTCTCTTCCAACAATAATGCACACAAGAATCAAAGAGCTTAAAGAAGCACGTAGCTGAACTGTTGAACAATTAAAAGGGTCATATATTCAAGTGAGTAGCAATTCGATGGTTATATATAGAGATACAAATAGAAAAAATAGTTGGTAGGTGGGATGTACGTTGGACTTATTAAAATCACCGACTCCGTGGAACATTTGATAGTTATACCTATATGGGCTGCCATATGAGCTCGGTTAATGTAGTCCATCATCTCTAGTCCCTTGACACACATGAGAGTGCGTGAGATATTGGCTGGAGTCTATTGAATAATAAGCCACATGAGAGTGCACATTGTTTTATAGTAACCAAGATTGTCAGAATCGTGATTTTGAATCGGATCGGAGCTATCGCAAATAGTGAAATCTTCACCATCAGGATCAGAGAAATGTAGATTCTAAGAACTAAAATCGTAGAATCAAAGGGGTTAGTTTGGGTCGTAAAGTCGTAAAATCGTATAATAGAATCGCAATTCTGACAACCTTTGGTAGTAACTGTGTAGCACATGGCAATATGCAGAAATAATGCTTCGAGTGTATTCGGGCCAAAGAATCAATGTCATTGTCCTGCTTTCTAAAGCATGTTGGCCTCGTGAAGGCCTAATGAACTCTGAGAACTATCTGAGTGAAGTGTTTCAAAAAAAGAAGTGTCTATTCCTTCCGTACATATATTATTTGCACTGATATCTTTATTATTGGGTTTTCTGCTGCTTTCATGGACACTGTTTGTCTGTTTCATGTCCCGAACAGTAGAACAACACAGAACTGAGCGCACGAGTCATCAAGTTTCTTCCTGCTTTTCCTAGAAAGGAGAATGAGAAAAGTTGCAAGCTCTCCTAGTAACCGACGCAGGCCATGAGCCAACAAAGGACGGCGGTGTCCGCGATGCAACCCAAGTTATCATTTCCTTTTCCATTGATGACATGACATGATGCAACAAGTCAATTTACCACCTCTTATGTAGACGTAATTTACTCGTATAAAGTTTTCGCAGGTGTGGTTTACTGCGTACGTGCATATCCATCAGCCCCAAGTCAAGGAAAGCTTTAGTACCACCGAGTAAAATGGGGAGGAGTGAGCCCGCGGGTGCCATCGCCGGCAGCACGAAGCCATCATGGCCGGAGGTGGTGGGCTGGCCGGAGCACGACTCAACGCTCCAGATCAGCAGCGGCAGGCCTTTGTGCGTGCACACATATACGTATCGTACTGCGATGTTGCACATCAAATGAATAAAATCCAAAAATTATTAGATGGACAATTACTGCCCAAAGTAATATCTTTATTCGAGACAGTGTCTTATAGGATGCAGGTTCAGCCTGACCAGATAACATAATAACGTGGGTGATACAGTATCATGTTTTTATATAATTTTCTTCTCCAGCAATCTAGCATCACTGCATCATATGTTGTGGTCTAGCGCAAGTTCAGTTGCTACGACTCAAACATCAGGTTCAGGTCCACAGCTTCAACAGAATCTCGTTAACAAGCACGCAAACTACAAAACACATTAAACAACAAGACAACATCAAGAATATCTGCTTGCATAGTGCCCAACTCTACGAAAGTGCTTTTATGTCCCTTGCATGCCATGATGCAAAACAGAGCAATTCCCAGTGATTCCCACCCCTCAGGAATTTTTTTAAACTGCATAAGGTATGTGTATGGCTGTATGCTACCATACACATAATATGCCGCCTACCGATAATCCGATATGCAGTGCTTCATTAGTTCACCATCAACCTCAGTGACATAGATTAATTTCATGAGCGAGCATTGCTTGTTTGGCATGCCCAGACCAACAAACTAACCTACATCTGAGTCAAAGAGCACAAATGAGCACATATTCTAACTCTTCAATAGTACAAGGCCTATCTCTTAGTCGCATGTTTGTAACTAATTTTGAATAGTACTAGCTTTTGTGATAAGCTATTGCTAATCTTTCAACTCTGTGTTAGAAAAGGCCTCCACAAGAAACAGAATAGTCCAGGAAGATAGTATGCAGCGAGTCCTTCCTTCAGACCATGCGCCTTCCAGAGCCAAGGCGGCACAGATTGATCTGGTGGGACGGGATGCATATTTTTGGGTGCAGCTCGTTTTCCATGTCAGCGTGCATGCTTTGTGTATCTATCGAGAAGCATCCAGGCTGAAACCAACGCACACCTAGGCGAGGGATTCAGAGTGCCCGTGCCGGGTTAATCTCTCGCCTGGGCGGACCCCAACCAGGCAAGCCATTCATCCCTTTTTTATTGTGCATGTTAAAGATGCTTTCATGATGCCACTCATTCCAAAGTCGTGCCTGCTTGCAAAACATTCACATAAATCAATTGATTTTTTCTTCAGAAGCTAACCAAATAAGAGAACCTAGGAGTATGGGCTTAGGCTCACAAACATTGGTAATCACGGGTCGCAAGAATGGGTGTGCACAGGTGCATTTGCATGCTCTGTGTATGAATCGAATTCTAGACAGGGAACTGCAAAGATGATACTACTATATACTACTAGCTATCTAGTGAGCTCGGACCAGGGTAATAATGTTGCACATGGCGAAGTTATTTTCAGATCTCTCCTTCCATGCCGATGGCTGTAAGTAATGTGCCATTATGAACCATGATAGGTGACAGTTGAAGAAACTAGTGTATTATTTTACTAATTTTCTTGAGTTCAACCTATCATCTGTGTTCATGGTCAGGGCCGAGCTATTTCTGTCATGAGTTAAATATGCTCCTACGTTACTGACTAGTTAAAAGAGATCAAATATTAATAACAACGTGTACTATATAGTTTGTACACAATGGAAGGATCATTATCTAAGCTTTTGAGTCATTCGTTGCACACAACTGATTTTTATGCATAGCTCCTCACATTGAGGCGAAAAACAACATTGGAAAAGAAACCGTCTAACATTGTTAGATCCCACCACCAGTTAAACACTAGCATGCTCATCTTGCAAGTTATTACTTAATTTAAACCACCGATGTAAAGCTACACATGTAGTGTATGGACAGGGGCACTAAGATAACACATTCAGAAAGATAGGAACACTAGTACACCAACATTTCTTGAACCAGTCAGTGAAGGGAGATTACGTGATTTACCACCAAGTTCACATACCTATTATCTCGCTCGATCCAGCAAGTGAAAGATATATTTCACTGGAGGCATACTGATAATTCAAGACAAGCCTTTAGTAGGCGATGACACACAACCATTGAAGGCCAGGTCCAGAGGCCCACCCCTCTAGATCTGGGGTACCCGCCATGAAACCCTAGGCCTAGAGAAGCTCTGCTCCGTCATCCTCGTAGAGCCCCCACGCTCGAGGGGGAAAACTGTCGGGGAGGAAGGTCCCGCCGCCGCCGGATCCACCAAGGGTTTACCTGGTGGGAGCGCCGGAGTCGGCAAGGGGAGGGGAGCGTTCAAGGGGTCCAGGCCGCCAGGGGAGGGCGACGCCTGGGGTGGGGGGTGGGTGGGGGTGGGGGATAAATATTAAATAGCGCTCATTCTATCTGGAGAAATATCTGAGTGAAATGTTTCTTCCTTCACCTGCCTATACCATTTGCATCGACATATTCTTTCTTTGTTCTCTCTGCTGCTTTCATGGAGAAAAAATGCATGAGCTCCGACAAAGTACATGAGTCATCAAGTTTTGTCATGCCTTTCAGAGAAAGGTGAATGAGAATAGTTGCATGCTCTCCTGGTAAGCGATGCAGGCCATGAGCCACCATAGAACCCATCATATAGTTGCATGCCCGTGCATATTTTTTGCAATTGTGTAACACAAACCACTACAAAAAATATATTAGAAATATGTTCGAGGGTCAAAGAATCAACGGGGAAAGCACAATAATGTGTGGTGTTTATGCTCTCTCCTGGTCTTCCTACAGGTTGCTCTTGTCATAGTTGTCCTCTCTACCATATTTATTGTCAGCAATGGGGAAGTGTTGCTGCACGAGGAAAACCTTGCTTTTGGTGGCCAATGCAGCCATGGTTAATGTTGATGGTTCATGTCCTATAGGTTTCTCTTGTCATAATTGTCCTCTCTACCATCTTCACTATTTTGACCTGTGATGGCGAAGTTTAACACGAAACAACCTCCCTTTAAAACATTTGCATGGTGTGACCCTTCAGCCTACCGCCATTAAACCCGTTAGGAGGCGCTACATTGGTGGCCAACCAGCTACGCCATGTGGCGCATGCTGGTTGGTCATGTGAGAAAATATTTTTAGAATTTTTTTAAATGGTAGGATGACTTTTTTGAGAGAAGTTTTTCTAGGTTTTTTCTTTTTCATTTAACATGGTTGTGATGTCCACGTGACGCGGAAATAATTTTTAAACTTTTTGACATGATCGCGAGGTGCGCATAGCTTCCTCTCAAGCGGCCCGCAATGGCGTGCCCCAACCACTAGTACATGTTGATGATAGGCTAGACAGGCTATCATTAGAGTATCTCCAAAAGATCATGTATTTACATTATCAAAAGGTGGTTAGAGTAAAATTTATATGATGAAAAGTGTTTTTATGTTGTGAAACGTTGCATGGAAAGCAAAAAAATTTCTACACACACGCAAGATTTATCAGGAGATGCATAGCAACAAGTGAGGAGAGTGTGTCTACATATCCTCGTAGACCGTAAGCGGAAGCGTTTCACAACGCGGTTGATGTAATCAAACTTTCTCCGCGATCCAACTGATCCAGTACCGAACGTACGGCACTTCCGCGTTCAACACACGTTCAGCTCGATAACATCCTCCGCCTTCTTGATCCAGCAAGACAGCGAGGTAGTAGATGCGTTCAGGCAGCACGATGGCATGGTGACGATGATGGTGAAGTGATCTCCGCAAGGCTTCGCCTAAGCACTATGAAAATATGACTGGGGGTGTAAACGGTGGAGGAAGTGGATCCTCTAACATGAAGAAGAGAAGTCACCTAAACTACAATTCCTTAACTTCCCTCCTTCACATCTATATGATTAAGGCTAAAATGACTTGAATTAATTTGCAAATTACAATATATTGTATACATTTACAAAAATTACATACAAACAAAATTATGATGCAATAAAATTAATTTTATATTTATTTATATGAACAATAACCATGTACATAACATGCTACAGTAGATAAATACAGTATTCGCTACAGTGACCCTACCTTTCCTTCTTTGTTTTGTAGTAGATTACACTGTAGCTTATGTGACTTCCCTCCTTAATGTTAGAGGATCGACTTCCACGGTGGAGGGGGGCGCCGCACACAGCTAGGCAATTGTCTGTGTTGTGTGCTAGGCACCCCCCTCCCACATATATATAGGTGGGAGGGAGGAGGAACAGCCAAAGGAGGCGCCAAGTAGGAGGAATCATGAAATACGGTTTATCTTAATTTATAAATCTTAATTAGTTTATAATCATGAAATAGGGTTTATCAAGCAACATATAGCCATTATATAGCTCCCAATCATATTGTCCGAAAACAATATAAAAATTTACTAGACCACGAATGACCACATGTAGTATTTATTGATTATTTAGCTTTGAATTGGTCGTAACAGTTTTGAACGTAGAAATGGCAGCGGTGTCTCCTAGGTGTGGAGACATCCGGGTTAACCGGTGCAAGAGGGTGGTTCGACAAGGGCCGAGTTCGACGACGACAAACCGGTTCTTCCTAGTGCTATGAGAGGACTTCAGCAAGCATACAGTATGTTTGTAAGAAGGGACGCTTTCATAACAGTACCGGTTTGAGGTTCTTACGTGCATATAGATGTGACTTACAAATGTCTAATTTCCCCTTTTCTTTGCTAAGATTATCCCTTTTTTTGCGAGGCTCGAGGTCCTCAAGATGCTACACATTCCTGTGGAGCAGCCAAACATTATTGAGATCCACCTTGAAACAGAGGAGGGCTTCAAGTTCCTTGTTCTAATAAAGAATGAAAAGATCACACCCTTTTTCGGTTGTCCTGGGTGGCGAGGATTGCCCCAGACATACGAGTGCGATGTGTGTATGTGGATCAACATGTACATCGATTACCTGCCCTGCTAATCTTCATTTGAGCTTGCAGACTGCAGTTGCCCACTATGCCAGTGCTTTCCCCGTATAGGACTTTTTATTAAATACAAAGCACATTCTTTCAAGTAACACTAATTTTACATGCTCTGCGTAACTACTCTTGCATACATATAGTTTGGACAGATTACTAGAACTTGTCGGCGAACACTCGTAGGATGCTAGACAGGGGGCATTATCACTGTTGGTACAACTCTTACTTGGCAGGAGATGCACATCCTTGTAGAATTTATGGACATCATCCGGATCCGTATTGTGGATGCCAATGTTGGCTCATACAATGCGTTCTTTGTGCCATTGGTGCACATGTTGAACAAGATCAATGTTAAGCAGGACAAGCCACTCCTAGTAATATTGCTTTGTAATCATGTTTTAATTAAATCAAATAAATTGTTTGCTTACTTGGTATACATGTATCTTGACTCATAGTGTTTTGCTACCAAGACTCACACGTGTTGTAGTGCCTCTGCAAATGCATATTCAAGGTAGTGGTGGCATGTGAATTGTCATCTCTGACACGATTGACTATGCAACCATGTACTCCACGTCGTGAGAAGATGTACGTCTGGTCCTCAATGGTGGAAGGAAATTCATGACAACTACTATGTCGAGGAAGGTGACAACTTGATCGTCGTGCTCCACCTAACACAAGAGGTCGGTGCTCTTCATGCGTACCATGTATAGGTGGCAGCTTGACGAGTGGCCTTGACCCTTCCATGTGATTTGAAGTACTTTATGCGTACCATCTACGAAAATTCAAAGGAGTGCTCGTCCTCGCATACTCTCGGTATCACCGTCCGCTCGTTTCTTTCGGGATAGGAGCGGAGGGTGTATTAGCCTGGCACGCTGGCCCTGTACTGGTTAGGATTAGGAGCTGCAATAAAACAAGGTTGGCCCCACCATCCTATTGTCGTTCCGTTAGAACCAAATGGTGGGCGCCCTGACCACCCACCGTGTACCCATCGCACAGGAACGATCCTCCGTCTTGAGCCGTACTACACCGCTTCTGAATCTCAAGTAGTAGAATCAAACTGTGGGCGCCATGACCACCCATCCTGGATACTGAAAGAGCACAACACCAGGTGCACACTGAACATGATACACGGGTCCAATAGACTGTAGTTGGAGCACAAGAATGGCTTTCATGTTGACGTTGGGCACAAGAACAAGCATTTGCCATGCCGTCATGGTGCTGGCCTGCTGGGAGTCTTGCGAGGGTTGGACACGAGCAGCGGTAGCGACGGAGGTGCACAGCGAGGCGGAGGCGCTGTCGACCGCGCTGCTGGGCATGGTGATGCCGAGCACCGCCATGGTGGAGACGGGCATGGCGAAGTTATGCATCAGCGACCAAGTCGGGCATGGCGAGCCCATTTTGCCGTAGCTCGTTGTTGTCGGGTATCCAGCGCCGCCTTGTCATGCCAACGTGCTCAACGTTATCATTCTCGCTGGTGTCGCCTTGCATGTTGTGGATAACCTTGTCTTCCTGCGTAACATGGCGCCACCACTGTTCATTCATACACAGGCGCGAGACACAATGGAAGCCGCTGGAGCTTTGTATGACAACCCACACATGGAGGAGCATCCGGCGCGACGGGGTGCAGGCTGTAGATAGGCTAACGGTGTATGCTTAGACCATCGCGGACATGGTTCGTTGTGTCTATGAAGCCGAATACCTGACCTGAACGATGGCGAGAAAGATCCCGTGCATGGCTGTCTCTTGGAGATTACGCATCCATGCATGTTGTTCCCCATAGTATTGCTCACGACGCCACTATTTTATACTCCTCCGTCTGAATTAGCTGACTCAGATTTGTCTAGATACGGATATATCTAGACACATTTTAGTGTTAGATACATCCACATGTAGATAAATCTAAGTCAACTAATTTGGAACGGAGGAGTAGCTCAGTATTTCATCAATAGCTCACTAGTTATGCCATACGCTGACCACCTTTTGAAGTCCAGCAACCTCAGCGAGTGATGTACGCCTTTTCACACATCTCTACTCCCTCTCCCTCCCAAATAAATTAATAGACTTTATGTTATCTTAGACAATTTAAATTGCTCATATCTTTTAAAAGTATAAGTTCATTGTAAAATAATTTATATATTTGAACCCCGGGCTTCAAGACCTTTAGAACAAGACCAATCTTGGATATATTTCAGATACGTTCAAATTTTGACGACATATTTCACTAGAAAAATGTGATACAATCCTATTTTCATTAGAAACCTGTGATACAATCCTATTTTCATTAGAAACCTGTGAAACCAAGCCATTTCACTGGAAAACCTATTTAATAAAAATATGAAACTGAAATGTCAAATAGTGAAACCGATTATTTCAAAATGTGTAACGGTTTATTTCAGAAGAATGAAATATGTTATTCCAATAATGATTAATTGAAATAGATGTGATTTTTGTGAAACAGGCGGTGAAAAGTAAAATATGGGTTCTGAAAATGAAAACAATATGAAACTGAAATGTCAACTTGTGAAAATTATTATTTGGAAATATGTAACCGCTTATTCCAAAAGAGTGAAATACATTATTTAAAAATGTTGAGCTAGAATAGATATGATTTTTCATGAAATAAGCCGGCGAAAAGTGAAATCTGGGTTCTGAAAATGAAAACAATATGAAATTGAAATGTCAACTTGTGAAATTGATTATTTGGAAATGTGTAATAGTTTATTTCAAAAGAGTGAAACATTTTATTTCAAAAATATGGAATTTAAAATGTATGCAAAATCAGTCGTGTTTTAAAGGCCTACGACATGAGTTCATTTTTTTTCAAATCAGAATGTTGGTTCAAAAGATTTGACCGATTTAAGTAGCAAAGATGAAATAAATGGATGCATTTGTCTGGGAGAGAAGAGAGAATAAGCAACCCATGCATGCAACCCCACGGCACGGCCCTACATCACATACACATTCAAAAGCTGCATGCAAAGGAGCCCACATAAAGTTGGTATTCTCACGTATTTAATTGTGAAACTGTTTGGCTGATTTATAATCAAAAGATGGCACACATCCACATGAAAAGCATCAACGGCTGAACCTTGCACGGTACCAGAATCGCCTCTTTCGATGGCGTTGTCATTTTCGGCGAGTGTGTCATCACAAATTGTTCCACGGTTTGCATGGAAATATTGCCACCTTCAGAAAGGAAGACGACAGTTCTGGAGATCAGAGAAAACACCCCCGTCCGCTCATCTCCATTTGGCCACAACCGGCACGATCTCTTGGCTACGTTATGTGCCATCCGCCCAGGTCTTCGCCGGGTCACGTTGCCTTTTGCCGCCTCACCGTTTACCCCAATGGCCCCACAGCGTATTACCGCCAGTCCAGCACCTAATCCATCGTACCACCCTCAGACATTAAAGCCACTCGAATCTCCAAACATGTCCTCGCCGTACAGATAAAGTGACCAGGCGCGCTCGTCCGCTCCAATGCCACACTCTACCATCTATCGTAATAAGTATTTTGGTTTCGGAATGTTGTTTGGATCGGAATTTTGTTGTTAGTAAGTACAGTATAAGTAACAACATGTTAGGTCAAGCCGATGTTTGTGAGTACTTATTTTTTTTTTGAAAAGGGGAATATACTAATATCACGAAGATACCAATTACACAGAAATCTCTGCACCAATAAGATGTCACAAAGACATTCAGGATGCACATAGCCCAAAAAAATAAAGTAAAAAAGAGAGGAAAAAAAGGCTCGCCACAGTGATCGATTCCTGTCAGTAGCAGCACACCAAAGACAACACCCGAAAAATATAGAAGGTCTCCAAAAGCAACGCCTTCAAGAAGGAAGAGTGCACTAGCGCCTCGTCATTCGATCCAAGATCTTAGGTTTTCACCTTCGAGAAAGTCTGAGCTCACAAAACAATACCCTTAGTAAGGCAATTGCTGTGCACAATCAAAGAAGGACAAAACTTAGGTTTTCACCCTGAAACTCATGACTCGACACACAAGGAGCACCACCGAAAATGAAATCCTACAGTGTTGCAGCCCCCACTTGTCACTGCGGCTTCTGAAAGTTATCAAAACCTGGCTGACTCACCACCTCCACAGCCCCTCCACCTTTACTGATCCTCCGAACTCAGCCACCATGAAATTCTTCACTGCTGTCTACGCCATGAAAATCGAGATACCGACATGTCCCATGGTTCCAACAAACAACAGAGCTTCGTGATGCGCCCTCGTAGAGCGGCGTAGGATGATATGGACGCGCACGACCAAAATCTATCTGATCCAGCTATTCTTGGGCAAGATTCCTGACAGTAGTTCCAGAACACGTAGACGACTAGATCGAGGAAGATCGATCATGCAGATCGTTGATGTGATGCACTAAGAGCACCAGAACCACCACCCCCTCGCTTGCACGATCCGCCGGTCCCGAGAGCTCTCACCCAAACTCCCGGGAGGAATGAGCATGCCCTGCAATGTCCCTCGAGCTGCAGCTTCCCGTCCGAGTGGCCGGGCCAGGTTCCACGCAGGGACCACCATCCATTGGCTTGATCTGCTGCCATACCGGAGCCACCATTGTAGCTTGAAGGGAGGCGCTATCGGAGACGAGGTGAACATCCTGCACAAGGCAGGCTCGCAAGCCCCAGCCAGCCCGACTGCATCGCGTACATCCACATCACCGCCCAGCAGCAGTAGCACCAGCAGCACGGGCCGCGCCTGCAGGAGAGCCCCCCTGCTCCGCACCTAGATGAGATCTCGCGCGAGGAGGAGGAAAGGGCCGCGCGGTGCCGCGATGATGCCGGCGACCGAGGACGCAGCAACACCCACATGAGAGAGCCAACCGAGCCGTGCCACAGTGGGATCTCATGGGAGTGGGGGAGAGGCGCATAGACCTAGACATGGATGAATCTGCCCCGCCGCCAGGGGGCCAGGCACGGCTTCGCTGGCCATCCCGCCACCATGTGCTATTTGTTCTGACAATGTGTAAACGCCATACGTTTACACTATTTCGTACCTGTATATTGAGCCGTATACCTCGAAAAAGCCTGACAAGAGTGAATCACGAAGCAAATTCCCACGAGGGGGATACCGAGCTGCCTGACGCTCAGCCTCTGCAATGCCACACTCGGTCAAATGTGGCTTACCGCGTACTTACATAGCCGCAATGCAGCTTCATGACACAACTTCATGGAATATACTTCCTCCGTACGGAAATACTTGTCATTAAAATGGATGTATCTAGATGTATTTTAGTTCTAGATACATCCATTTTCATTCATTTTGATGACAAGTAATTCCGGACGGAGGGAGTATTCGGTATGGTAGATGTTGATATTCTTTTAATATATATTTAGTCAAACTTGCAAAGTTTAACTTGACTCAAATCTAATACGCGGAGCAAAAATGACCGGAGGGAGTATGACAGTAGGAGGAAATAAAGAACACACATATTTTTTTGAAAACTATCACGTTATTTGAAGCAAATTCGGAAACTATAGGAGAGAATGGAAAACAATCAAAAGTATGACCATGTCGGCCCAGCTTAGGCCGAAAAGGGACTTTTCGTCCAGGTGTTGGCCGAAAACGAGTCGTCGGCCCGCCATTGACCGAAGATGGGCTCCTCTGGGCCGAAGACTAGTTGTCGGTGCGGGCCCTGCCGAAAATAGTAACTTCGGCCAGCAGAACACCAAAGTGGGCCTTTTCGGCCAAGCTCAGGCCGAACTGGGCCGTTTTCGGCCGATCCCAGACCGAAGTGTACTTCGGCCACCAGTCGGCCGAAAAGGCTGGATATGCAGCCAGCCGAGCGCCCGTGTTCTTCTTTCGCTGATGTTCTTCTTTCTCTGCTTTCTCTCTCTCGTTCTTCTCTGTAGCTCGTCACCCCACTCCGATCTCCTCCATTAGCCACCCATTTTCACATCCAAGCGACATAATCGATAGATCGTAGTAAACTCCGACGGCCTACGGTGGTTTTTTGCTATGGGATAGTTTTTGATGTGTTTGGGGAGGAGTAGCCATGGTGGGGAGGAGGAGCCATGGTGGGGAGGAGGACGTGGGGATGGGCAGTAGGTGGTGGTGATGAGGAGCAGTAGCTGTGGTGGAGGAGGTGCGGCTTGGGGGTGACGGAGTTGAACCTCCGGTCGCCGAGGGGCGGGCGTGTGTCGTTGTCCGTGGTGCAAGTAGTCTGCGAGGTGGCCGGTGCCGCTGAGTCGAAGAGAGGAGCAAGAAGCTAGGGACACACGCTTCGAAGGTGTAACCATGTCATCACAAATTGATTTTATCTAAATTGTATAGTTTACTTAGTGTATATAAGTCATATTGTGAATTTTAGTGTTTATATATTTGTGGAGGCATTTTAGCGCATAGTTCGTGTAGCGGGTAATATTAGTGTTCGTTGTGATTAATGAGAAGATGACAATGTCTGACAGGTGAAAATGTCTGAATCAGTAAATCTGATTGTTTACTACGACGCTGGTAATGTTCGATATAATGAGTTGGGGGTTGATCTTAGCGAGTTTTAAAATGGCGTCATGACACTAGCTGACCCGGACAGACTGGACATTAGACAGTTGAAGTACTAGTTGACAACTAGTTTCGGGCTGGATCCCGAAGTATGTTCCACAAGATCCATGCATTGTGGACCAAATCCTGTAAAAATGTCAAGTGGGAGTTGATGCCGGTAGATAGGAGCCAGTATTGGTTTTCCCTGTTAAGACGCTGCCGAGACCAAAAAATCCACCCATATGCACTTGTGCAACCTGTGCCGAAGGAGGAGAATACTGTAGAACTCCACAGGGGGTATGAACCCGGCCAAGGCAGTGAAGTGGCTAACGAGATTGTTTTATGCGGGTCACAATCAGAAGATGTGGATGCTAGCCAACCCGAGAAAGAGTCAGACTACGCGCCACACAATGTTTGTGGTCCTGACAGGCAGCGTAGTGATTGATAATATTAGCTGGTTCTGGTTTTATTGATGGGGATGAGGAAGGGGATGAAATCCAGAGGGTGATGGAGGAAGAGGACGAGGATGGATTGGCGGAGGAACTGGATTCTGAAAATTCTTAGGAATAAGTGGATGTACCGATTCCTTCTGCATGGGATCAGGACATATCCACCGGCCTTACGGTCAATGATGGCCATGAGACTCCATGGCAGTATAATCTGAACCAAGTACAAATAGGGGCTATGTTTGATACAAAGAAAAATTGACATGCTGGTGATAAAGTGGGCTATGTGTACGCAGAGGGTTTTCTGGATACACATACCAAGTCCAACAAACTATACCGTGAAATGTGTTGAAACATGTTGTCCTGGGAAGGTGCACGGGCACGTGCCGAAGTATGACATCCAATCGGGTTGTCACCAATGTCGTCCCACATAATTGTGTGAGGAAGAACCTGCTGGTGAAGTGTCCGAACCTGACTTCAACTCTCATTGCGCAACTCATGTATACTAAGATAGTAGAGAAGAAAGATATGGAAGCAAAACACATTCAGACAGCAGTGAAGGTCAGATGGAATTATGTCATTCCTTATGGCAAGGCTTGGAGGGCTAAACAGAAGGCTATGGAGAAAAGGTTTGGGACGTTCTTCGACTCATATGATAATGTTGTCCATCTCCTTGGCTGCCTGAAGGACAGGAATCCCGACACTTATGTGAACATACAACACATGAGGTTGCTGAGTATACCAGATTTCAAGGTGTTGAAACGAGTGTTCTTCTCTTTCGCTATGTGCATCGAAGCTTTCCAGCATTGTCCTCCTGTTATGTTTGTGTATGGTACATTCCTGACCGGTCAGTATAGAGGGAAAATCCTGACTGCTATTGGTGTGGACGGGAAAAAATCAAATCATCCCACTTGCCATGGCATTTGTTGAGGGTGAGAACTTTCCCAGCTGGGTATGGTTCTTTCGGCAAGTGAAAATTGCCATCGTGAAGGACCGAGCAAACGTGTGTGTCATTCATGACAGACATGCTGGTATATTGAAGGCCGTGAAGACACTACGTAATCCAACAGTTGACAAACCAACACCTTGGAGGGACTTGCAGAGCCGGTGGTGCATGCGCCATCTTGGGGCTAATTTTTTCTCACGGTTCAAGAACAAGCGGTTGATGAACTTGTTCAAAAAATTATGCAAGCAAAGCCAGCAGTGCAAATATGGATTTATTTGGTCAAAACTAGATGAGTTTACTAAGAAGCAGGTCCGTGCAAGGAAGAAAATGGAAGAAGATCAGGTTAAATTAGCAGCACTCATCACGGAGCTAGAGGAGCCAGTAGGCCTTTGTGACTTGCCAGCAAGACCCTCCTAATACTAAGAGAAAGAAGGGAAGGGCAATAAAGAATTTTTCTGAGTGGATAGAGAAAGAGCCTCCAGTGAATTGGTCTTTGCTGCATGACACCCATGGAGCTAGGTATGGCCACATGACAACCAATCTTGCAGAGGTGTATAACTTTGTGTTGAGAGGGAATAGAGCATTGCCACTCACAGCTATTGTGGAGGCAGTATTCCATGGCACTTTGAGATATTTTAGAGAAAGGCATGAGTTAGCAACGAAGCATATTGAAGATAATCCCAACACACCTTATTGTAGCCGTGTCATGGAATACGTGGCAAAGAAGATAGAGAAAGCAAAGAAGCACACTGTCAGACTCATAGGGAATCAAGAAAGGAGGTATGAGGTTCAGCTTCCTACCGATGGTTTTGGTTCGGACATGAGGTGAAGACACATGAGGTAAAAATTGGAACGGAATTTTATCCAACGTGTGAGTGTACATGCAACAAACCGAAGTTGTTGCACCTTCGTGTCCCCATACTATTTAAAAGAGGCAGTGCTGAACACATGGACAGGTGAGATGACAGGGTGTAGAGTGGTCGGCAATTTCAACAAGGATATAATTGGTTAACTCTTTGTGTACAGGGTGACTTGACAATACAGGCGCGAGAGGAGGTTTCCGCCTTAATGCAGCGCTTTTAGAGGGGAGAAAATATCCCACCGCGAGAGAGCGTCTCATGCTTTAGGAGTCTTGATGACAAGCTACGTGGGATTTACGCAGCTGTTACGTGTAGACGGTCTTCGGATCTTGCACTTCCTCCTCCAAAGACATCGCCCACCACGCCCCTCTCAGACATCATTCAGAACCACGACCCTCTGGCACCATTCAGAACCACGACCCTCTGTGCACCGTGCGTAACCTCATCCTTCACAGCCGGGAGCTCTTCCTGGCATCAACCACCTCCTTCACAGCCAGGGAGCTCTTCCTGGCATCAGCCACCTCCTTCACAGCCAGGGAGCTCTTCCTTGCATCAACCACCTCCTTCACAGCTAGGGAGCTCTTACTGGCATCAGCAGATGGAACTAGGTAACACTACTCACTACATTCTTTTCAACATTGTAGTAATCGTTCCTGCATTCTCAATTTTACATGTTTTACTTTACCGCAGGCGGCAACCACCGCAGAACTGCTCATGCATTCAGTGCAGTCACCGATGCTTAGTGGTGGTGCTTTGCACTTTGAGGGCGACGACATGGATGATGACCAAGCTGCAAACATTTATGACTTCTCGCACACAGTGTTTCACACTCCACCACCACCACCGACGCAAGAGACACAGACCGTGATAGACGAGGTTAACTATGGTCTTGGTTATCGCGAGCCTCGTCCACCGCCACAGCACTTATCGCCTTCTGGTCCTCGCCCGAGGAAGACCCAGACTCATCGTCGTCCCCCGTAGTGATATGGTTATCTATGTATGAGTCATTATCTATGTTACTTCCAGACTATTCGCAGCTGTGAGTCAGTATTTATGTATGAGATATGCTTCATGTTCATGTATCAGGAGACATATAATGTTTTATGTATGTGGGAGACATATTACTATTAATTCGCATTGTTATTCCAGTTACATTTCCAAAAAGACTACAATCAATAATTAAGATACAAGTACATCTGAATTAAGCGGTGCGGCTTGAACTTAATAAATACATCTTACATACTACAAAATGAAATTAAGATAGAACATAATGCCCTACAATAATACAGTACAATCTAATAACGCAAATACATCTAAATTAAACGATAGAACTGGAATACATCTTACATACTACATGAAGTCATCATCGTCATCCTCCATTTATGTAGCCCTCTTGCCCTTCGACTATGCGGTCCTCTTGCCCTCCATCGAAGCAGAAATCTTGCCCTTCGAGGGTGCAAAATTCTTGCCCTTGGACGATGCAGAACCAGGAAGCGGCGACATGAAGATATCATCTTCGTCCTCACTCTCCTCAGTCCACAAAAATGGATTCTTTGTTGTAGTCCTTCTGAAAGTTTCACTCTTCAGCTCTACTACCTTCTTCCACCTTTCATGAAACCTAAGAAGTTCTTTATGTACCTCCTCATAGGTCCTTTCAGGCCACCCAGACCTACATAATTCGTGAGCCAACTCATTCATTATGGTGTCACCACCGGTGAGTTCGTCCCATGGAACTATCCTATTGTCCATCTTGAAATCGGTAGCTAGCCTAAGAAGATTCCTGCTCATCCCAGGGTGAAAACTACGATCGAAAGGATAATGGGACATCTCGACTAAACTGCACTGGAATGCTTATCCACCTCCGCCCGAAGGGGGTTTTATAGGTACAGTGGAGAAAATGGCGGGAAGGGGTTGACAGGAAAGGGTTGGCGGGAAGGGGTTGGCGGGAAACGGGTGGCGGGAAGGGGTTAGCGGGAACGGGTATGGAAGGGGTTGGCGGAAACGGGTGGTCGGAAGGGGTTGCGGAAAACGGGTGGCGGGAAGGGGTTGGCTGGAAACGGGTGGCGGGAAGGGGTTGGCGGGAAAATACATTGGCCAACCGTTAACGGGAAAAGGTGGGCCCAAGGGACTTCTCGGCATAAATTTGACTAAAAAGTACTTTTCGGCCTACAATAGACCAAAAAGTACTTTTCGCCCACACTTGGCCAAAAGTACTTTTACCAAAGGGGGGGTCGAAAACACCCCTCTTCGGCCAGCTTTGCACCTTTTCGGCCAAGACAAGGCCGAAAACCCTACTTCGGCAAAAAGGTGGCCGAAAACACCCTTTACGGCCTACACCAGGCCGACGGGTGCTAGATTCGATATTTCTTCAAAGCATGTAGTAGTTTTAATTTGCTTCAAATAACGTGATAGATTTGAAAAAATCGAACACACACAAGAAACAAGAGCTATAGTGGCACCAATCGATTATGGGTGCATTCATGATTAGACACGATCAGCTACCGCCGGAGGAGAAAAGTTTGAAGAGAAGAGCTCACGTCCGATCACTAGTAGAAAGAAGGGCTTGCTCGGCCAGAAAAGAGCATTAATCCCGGTTGCATTACGAATCGGGAGTAATGTGAGCATTAGTCCCGGTTCGAGCGGCAAGGGCACCGTACAGGCATTACTCCCGGTTCAAATGGGACCTTTAGTATCGGTTGGTGCCACGAACCGGTACTAAAGGGTGCGATGCCCATTAGTACCGATTCGTGGCATGAACCGTACTAAAGGTCTAATTTTAGTACCGGTTCGTGCCACAAACCGGTAACAATGGGGTTGAGACCTTTAGTACGGGTTCGTGGCACGAACCGGTACTAATGGTGCACTTTTCAAATCCTACCCCTTCGTGTATCGCCTTTTCAGTTTTGTAAAAAGCAAAAGAAAATGATAAAAACTTCAAAAGTTAATATCCTTCCAGATGTAGTTATGTTACCACATCTACTAGTTAGGAAAATTTAAAAACTTAAATTTGGACATGTTTTGCAAAAAGTGTAGGGAAAATTATAAACGGCTATAACTTTTGCATACAATGTCGAAAAACGATAATATATCAAAATGTTCAGCACGAAAATCCGTGATCCGATTTTGACGGCCTACGGCCTGTTTGCAAATTTTTAGAATCCTCAAATTCTAAAAGGAAAAAAGTTATGCTCAAATTTCAGTTTTTTTGAATTTTTTTAATCTGGTCAAACTATGGTCAAACTACTTATTCAAAAAGTATTAGTGTTACTAAATAATTATTCAAGAAAATTAGTGTTACTAAATAATAATTTCAGTTTTATGGAATTTTGGTCAAATCTGGTCAAACTGTGGTCAAACTGTGGTCAAACAATGGTCAAACTACTTATTCAAAAAATATTAGTGTTACTATATAATTATTTCAGTTTTTTTGAATTTTGGTCAATCTGGTCAAACTATGGTCAAACTGTGGTCAAACTATGGTCAAACCACTTATTCAAGAAATATTAGTGTTACTAAATAATTATTGTTTTTGAAAACAATAGTTTCAAACTCAAACAGTGAAATGTGTGACTTCATGCTCAAGCTAAATTCCTGAGGGTTAATAGGATTGACATCTTACTATTGTTAGGAAAACAACAAGTGCAGATTTGGAAACGAGAGAGAATAGAACCCGAAAGTTAAGCGTGCTCAGGCTGGAGTAGTGAGAGGATGGGTGACCGTCCGGAAAGTTAGATGATTTAGGATGATGGGGGATGATTAGAGATTAGAGGTTAAATTAAGTGTGTTGAGGGGTGATTAGAAATTAAAGGTTAAAATCATAAAATTTCCTTTAATACACCAACCGGGACTAAAGGTGGACCTCGGGCAGCGGCCACGTGGAGGCCTTTAGTCCCGGTTCGTAAGAACCGGAACTAAAGACAAGGAAGGGAGTGATAATATTCCTCATAGTAGTCAACACGGTCCAAGCTTTGGTATATGTTCTCCGAGGCCACTCATTCATAGAAATTACAAATCGGAGAATAAGATGAGTGCACTTTGCACTGTTAACCTCAATGACACACATGTCATGATCATGACTCTCTTCTAACACCCTCAACCCCCGCCCCCTAAAAAAGACTCTTGTCTAACAGTAATGCACACACTTGAATCGCTGAGCTTGGAGGAGCATGTACTGGACTGTTAAAACAGTCACAAGGCCTGGCTGTATATGAAGTGAGTAGTAATTTTGTTGTTATATTTAGAGAAAATACAATTGGTCGATGACAAAAATGATGCTTATTTGAAGGACTGCTTCAGTGGAACAAGTCAAAGTTATACATATAGGCTCCCATATGAGCCAGTAAATGCAACATGTCCCAGCACTTCGTCACAACTCACATGTGACAATTAATGTATGAGATATTGTCAAATCGAGTCTATGAGTGACAAAGCACGTGTTTTCTCCAATGTCGTTCCGGTCGTGCAATTACTGTGTATCGAAAGCACAAATGAAATATTCTTAAGGCCAAAGACAGAATGTGAAAGTACAAAACTCTTGGCACATCTTTTTTGTGTGTATCTTAGTTGTCGGTTTAGTTAATCCATCATGAAAGAGCATTGGAATGTTCTTAACTTAATATGTAGACAAAAAATAAGGAAAAGATTTCATTGAGACAGTTACAAATTTTATTGAATTTTCCTTTACTTGACCAAACAAGTTCCAGTTCTGTTACTTCAAATACACCAAATGATCTTTCAAATTTATCAAGGCTCTCCAGTTTATGACTCCTTCCATACGGTACCACTTGTTGTTTGTTTGATTTTACTTCATTAATAGGCTCATACGTACAAAAAGGACCTTGCTCTCACAAGCAACAATAAATCAGCATGAGCAAGAAGCCTAGGTAACGAGAACAGTGTAATAGATAAGAAAGAAAACATGCAGATTTCATGAGAAAATCACATCATATTTGACGGGCTGGACAGTGTAATATTAGGTTCAATTGAGCCATTGTCTAGGTTTTGTCGTTATTCGAAAACCTTGCGGAGGATAGGGGCATGGGCTTTGTCTCGCTCTCGCTTGGGGCGGCCCTGCCTCCCCTCCCACCTCCTTGCTGCTCTTCTGCCTGGGCGCGGCGATAAACTCCCTCCCTCCGTGCAGCAGGTCCCCTTCCCCTTCCTTTCTGCTCCCTCAGTCAGGTATGCCCCCAATTGCTTCTGCGCCCTCGCTGACTCCGATGCTTGTGATATCTCATATGTTGAGCTGGTGCCTCCTTCGGTTCTTGTGGGAACGATGGACACCAGCGGCTCTCCGCTTGGCAGCGCCATCGCCTTCCTGTCCTACTCCGGTACCGGTTAGTTGGCGCGGCCTGGGTCCGGTGGATGAGATCTTGTAAACTGGAGAAGATGTCATTCCCTATAACTTGTAAACTGGAGAAGATGTCATGCTCTCGTCGTCTCTTCCTGTTGGGGAACGTCGTAATTTCGAAAATTTTCCTACGATCACGCAAGACCATGGTGATGGCATAGCAACGAGAGGGAAGAGTGTCCGCCCACGCACTCGTGAGACCGAAGCGGAAGCGTTATAACAACGCGGTTGATGTAGTCGACGCCTCTTCACGATCCGACCGATCCAAGCACCGAACGACGGCACCTCCGAGTTCTCGCACACGTTCAGCTCGATGACGATCCCGGACTCGATCCAGCAAAGTGTCGGGATGAGTTCCACAAGCACGACGGGCGCAGGACGATGTTGATGCTCCACCGACGCAGGGCTTCGCCTAAGCCCCGCTGACGATATGACTTCTCCGGCGCAGGGCTTCGCTTAAGCTCCGCTGACGATATGACCGAAGTGGAATATGGTGGAAGGGGCACCTGACACGGCTAAGGAAAGATCCGTAGATCAACTTGTATGTCATGGGGTGCCCCTGCCCCAGATATAAAGGAGCAAGGGAGGAGGTGGCCGGCCTAGGAGGAGGGCGCCAAGGGGAGTCCTACTCCCACCGGGAGTAGGACTCCTTCTTTCCTAGTCCAACTAGGAGAAGGGGGAAAGGGGGAAGTGGAGAAGGAAGGGAGAGGTGGGCTGCGCCCAAACCCCTTGTCCAATTCGGACTGGGCTTGGGAGGGCGCGCCACCTCCTGGCTCCTTCCCACTAAGGCCCATTAAGGCCCAATACT
Source organism: Aegilops bicornis (assembly GCA_021605145.1). NCBI lineage: Eukaryota > Viridiplantae > Streptophyta > Magnoliopsida > Poales > Poaceae > Aegilops > Aegilops bicornis. The sequence continues at coordinate 689,025,857 of CM038673.1, read as the reverse complement.
TTTCCCCGTATTCCCGTAACTCCCGGTACTCAAAAATACCCGAATCACGGAACCTTTCCGAACTCCGAATATAGTCGTCCAATATATCGATCTTTACGTCTCAACCATTTCGAGACTCCTCGTCATGTCCCCGATCTCATCCGGGACTCGAACTCCTTCGGTACATCAAAACTCATAAACTCATAATATAACATCGCCATCGAAACCTTGCGTGCGGACCCTACGGGTTCGAGAACTATGTAGACATGACCTAGAACTATTCTCGGTCAATAACCAATAAGCGGGACCTGGATGCCCATATTGGCTCCTACATATTCTACGAAGATCTTTATCGGTCAAACCGCATAACAACATACGTTGTTCCCTTTGTCATCGGTATGTTACTTGCCCGAGATTCGATCGTCGGTATCCAATACCTAGTTCAATCTCGTTACCGCAAGTCTCTTTACTCGTTACGTAATGCATCATTCCGTAACTAACTCATTAGCTACATTGCTTGCAAGGCTTATAGTGATGTGCATTACCGAGAGGGCCCAGAGATACCTCTCCGACAATCGGAGTGACAAAACCTAATCTCGAAATACGCCAACCCAACATGTACCTTTGGAGACACCTGTAGTACTCCTTTATAATCACCCGATTACGTTGTGGACGTTTGGTAGCACCTAAAGTGTTCCTCCGTAAACGGAGTTGCATAATCTCATAGTTACAGGAACATGTATAAGTCATGAAGAAAGCAATAGCAACATACTAAACGATCAAGTGCTAGGCTAACGGAATGGGTCATGTCAATCAGATCATTCTCCTAATGATGTGATCCCGTTAATCAAATGACAACTCATGTCTATGGTTAGGAAACATAACCATCTTTGATTAACGAGCTAGTCAAGTAGAGGCATACTAGTGACACTCTGTTTGTCTATGTATTCACACATGTATTATGTTTCCGGTTAATACAATTCTAGCATGAATAATAAACATTTATCATGATATAAGGAAATAAATAATAACTTTATTATTGCCTCTAGGGCATATTTCCTTCAGTCTCCCACTTGCACTAGAGTCAATAATCTAGTTCACATCGCCATGTGATTTAACATCAATAGTTCACATCTATATGTGGTTAACACCCATAGTTCACATCGACATGTGACCAACACCCAAAGGGTTTACTAGAGTCAGTAATCTAGTTCACATCGCTATGTGATTAACACCCAAAGAGTACTAAGGTGTGATCATGTTTTGCTTGTGAGATAATTTTAGTCAACGGGTCTGTCACATTCAGAGCCGTATGTATTTTGCAAATATTCTATGTCTACAATGCTCTGCACGGGGCTACTCTAGCTAATTGCTCCCACTTACAATATGTATCCAGATTGAGACTTAGAGTCATCTGGATCTGTAAAAAGCTTGCATCGATGTAACTCTTTACGACGGGCTCTTTTATCACCTCCATAATCGAGAAATATTTCCTTAGTCCTTACTAAGGATGTTCTTGACCAATGTCCAGTGATCTACTCTTAGATCACTATTGTACTCCATTGCCAAATTCAGAGCATGTTATACAATAGGTCTGGTACATAGCATAGCATACTTTATAGAACCTATGATCGAGGCATAGGGAATGACTTTCATTCTCTTTTCTATTTTCTGCTGTGGTCGGGATTTGAGTCTTACTCAATTTCACACCTTTGCAACACAGGCAAGAACTTTTCTTTGACTGTTCCATTTTGAACTTCTTCAAAATCTTGACAAGGTATGTACTTATTGAAAAACTTTATCAAGCCGCTTTTCATCTATCTCAATAGATCTTTGATGCTCAATTTGTACGCAGCTTCACCGAGGTCCTTCTTTGAAAAACTCCTTTCAAATACTCCTTTATGCTTTGCAGAATAATTCTACATTATTTCCGATCAATAATATGTCATTCACATATACTTATCAGATATGTTGTAATGCTCCCAGTCACTTTCTTGTAAATACAGGCTTCTCCAAAAGTCTGTATAAAACCATATGCTTTGATCACACTATCAAAGCGTTTATTCCAACTTCGAGATGCTTGCACCAGTCCATAGATGGATCATTTGGAGCTTGCACATTTTGTTAGTTCCTTTAGGATTGAAAAACCTTCTGGTTGCATCATATACAACTCTTCTTTAATAAATCCATTAAAGAATGTAGTTTTGACATCCATTTGCCAGATTTCATAAAATGTGGCAATTGCTAACATGATTCGGACAGACTTAAGCATCGCTACGGTTGAGAAAATCTCATTGTAGTCAACACCTTGAACTTGTCGAAAACCTTTTTGTGACAAGTCGAGCTTTGTAGATAGTAACACTACTATCGTTGTCCGTCTTCCTCTTGAAGATCCATTTATTTAACATGGCTTGCTGATCATCGAGCAAGTCAATCAAAGTCCATACTTTGTTCTCATACATGGATCCTATCTCAGATTTCATGGCCTCAAGCCATTTCGCGGAATCTGGGCTCATCATCGCTTCCTCATGGTTCGTAGAGGTTCATCATGGTCTAGTAACATGACTTCCAGAACATGATTACCGTACCACTCTGGTGCGGATCTTACTCTGGAAGACCTACGAGGTTTGGTAGCAACTTGATCTGAAGTTTCATGATCATCATCATTAACTTCCTCACTAATTGGTGTAGGAATCACTAGAACTGATTTCTGTGATGAACTACTTTCCAATAAGGGAGAAGGTACAATTACCTCATCAAGTTTCTACTTTCCTCCCATTCACGTCTTCGAGAGAAACTTCTTCTCTAGAAAGGATCCATCTTAGCAACGAAAAACTTGCCTTCGGATCTGTGATAGAAGGTGTACCCAATAGTTACCTTTGGGTATTCTATGAAGACGCACTTCTCCGATTTGGGTTTGAGCTTATCAGGTGAAAACTTTTTCACATAAGCATCACAACTCCAAACTTTTAAGAAACGACAGCTTTAGGTTTTACTGTTAAACCATAGTTCATACGGTGTCGTCTCAACGGATTTAGATGGTGCCCTATTAAACGTGAATGCAGCTGTCTCTAATGCATTACCCCAAAACGATATTCGTAAATTGGTAAGAGACATCATTGATCGCACCATATCAAAATAAAGTACTGATTCTGACGTTCGGACACACCATAACGTTGTGGTGTTCCAGGTGGCGTGAGCTGTGAAACTATTCCACTTTGTTTTAATTGAAGACCAAACTCGTAACTCAAATATTCATCTCCACGATCAGATCGCGGAAAATTTATTTTCTTGTTACGATGATTTTCTACTTCACTCTGAAATTCTTTGAACTTTTCAACTATTTCAGACTTTATGTTTCATCAAGAAGATATACGCATATCTGCTCAAATCATCTGTGAAGGTCAGAAAATAATGATACTTGCCACGAGCATCAACACTCATTGGATCGCATACATCGGTATGTATTATTTCCAACAAGTCAGTAGCTCGTTCCATTGTTCCGGAGAACGGAGTTTTAGTCATCTTGCCCAAAAGGCACGGTTCGCAAGCATCAAATGATTCATAATCAAGTGATTCCAAAATCCCATCAGCATGGAGTTTCTTCATGCGCTTTACACCAATATGACCTAAACGGCAGTGCCACAAATAAGTTGCACTATCATTATTAACTTTGCATCTTTTGGTCTCAATATTATGAATATGTGTATCACTATGATCGAGATCCAATGAAACCATTTTCATTGGGTGTGTAACCATATAAGGTTTTATTCATGTAAACAGAACAACAATTTATTCTCTTACTTAAATGAATAACCGTATTGCAATAAACATGATCAAATCATATTTATGCTCAACACCAAATAACACTTATTTATGTTCCACACTAATCCCGAAAGTATAGGGAGTGTGCGATGATGATCATATCAATCTTGGAACTACTTCCAACACTCATCGTCACTTCCCCTTCAACTAGTTTTTATTCACTCGCAACTCCCGTTTCAAGTTACTGAACCAGTATCAAATACCGAGGGGTTGCTGCGAACACTAGTAAAATACATATTAATAATCTGTATATCAAATATACCTTTGTTCACTTTGCCATCCTTCTTATCCGCCAAATACTTGGGGTAGTTCCGCTTCTGGTGACCAGTTCCATTGCAGCAAAAGCACTTAGTCTCGTGCTTAGGTCCAGACTTGGGCTTCTTCACTCGAGCAGCAACTTGCTTGCCGTTCTTCTTGAAGTTCCCCTTCTTCCCTTTGCCCTTTTCCTTGAGACTAGTGGTCTTGTCAATCATCAACACTTGATGCTCTTTCTTGATTTCTACCTTCGCCGATTTCAACATCACGAAGAGCTCGGGAATCGTTTTCGTCATCCCTTGCATACTATAGTTCATCACGAAGTTCTAGTAACTTAGTGTTGGTGACTAGAGAATTCTGTCAATCACTATCTTATCCGGAAGATTAACTCCCACTTGATTCAAGCGATTGAAGTACCCGGACAATCTGAGAACATGCTCACTAGTTGAGCGATTCTCTTCCATCTTTTAGCTATAGAACTTGTTGGAGATTTCATATCTCTCAACTCGGGTATTTGCTTGAAATATTAACTTCAATTCCTGGAACATCTCATATGGTCCATGACGTTCAAAACGTCTTTGAAGTCCCGATTCTAAGCCGTTTAAGCATGGTGCACTAAACTATCAAGTAGTCATCCTTTTGAGCTAGCCAAACGTTCATAACGTCTGCATCTGCTCCTGCAATAGGTTTGTCACCTAGCGGTGCATTTAAGGACATAATTCTTCTGTGCAGCAATGAGGATAAACCTCAGATCACGGATCCAATCCGCAATATTGCTACTAACATTTTTCAATACAATTTTCTCTAGGAGCACATATAAAAACATAGGGAAGCAAAAACGCGAGCTATTGATCTACAACATAATTTGCAAAATACTACCAGGACTAAGTTCATGATAAATTAAAGTTCAATTAATCATATTACTTAAGAACTCCCACTTAGATAGACATCTCTCTAATCCTCTAAGTGATCACGTGATCCAAATCAACTAAACCATGTCCGATCATCACGTGAGATGGAGTAGTTTCAATGGTGAACATCACTATGTTGATCATATCTACTATATGATTCACGCTCGACCTTTCGGTCTCCGTGTTCCGAGGTCATATCTTATATGCATAGCTCGTCAAGTATAACCTGAGTATTCGGCGTGTGCAACTGTTTTGCACCCGTTGTATTTGAACGTAGAGCCTATCACACCCGATCATCACGTGGTGTCTCAAAGCACGAAGAACTTTCGCAGAACGGTGCATACTCGTGGAGAACACTTCTTGATAATTTTAGTGAGAGATCATCTTATAATGCTACCGTCAATCAAAGCAAGATAAGATGCATAAAGGATAAACATCACATGCAATCAATATAAGTGATATGATATGGTCATCATCATCTTGTGCTTGTGATCTCCATCGCCAAGCACCGTCATGATCACCATCGCCACCGGCGCGACACCTTGATCTCCATCGTAGCATCGTTGTCGTCTCGCCAATCTTATGCTTCCACGACTATCACTACCGCTTAGTAATAAAGTAAAGCATTACATCGCGATTGCATTGCATACAATAAGCGACAACCATATGGCTCCTGCCATTGTCGATAACTCGGTTACAAAACATGATCATCTCATACAATAAAATATAGCATCACGTCTTGACCATATCACATCACAACATGCCCTGCAAAAACAAGTTAGACGTCCTCTACTTTGTTGTTGCAAGTTTTACGTGGCTGCTACGGGCTGAGCAAGAACCGTTCTTACCTACGCATCAAAACCACAACGATAGTTTGTCAAATAGACTCCGTTTAACCTTCTCAAGGACCGGCGTAGCTACACTCGGTTCAACTAAAGTTGGAGAGACAGTCTTCCGCAAAGCCATCTATGTGCAAAGCACGCCGAGGGAACCGGTCTCGCGTAGAAGCGTCACGCGTAAGGTTGGTCCGGATCGTCTGGCCCAACAATGCCGCTGAACCAAAGTATGACATGCTGGTAGGCAGTATGACTTGTATCGTCCACAACTCACTTGTGTTCTACTCGTGCATATGACATCAACGCATAAAACCAGGCTCGGATGCCACCGCTGTTGGGGAACGTCGTAATTTCGAAAATTTTCCTACGATCACGCAAGACCATGGTGATGGCATAGCAACGAGAGGGAAGAGTGTCCGCCCACGCACTCGTGAGACCGAAAGCGGAAGCGTTATAACAACGCGGTTGATGTAGTCGACGTCTTCACGATCCGACCGATCCAAGCACCGAACGCACGGCACCTCCGAGTTACGCACACGCTCAGCTCGATGACGATCCCGGACTCCGATCCAGCAAAGTGTCGGGATGAGTTCCACAAGACGACGGCGTGGTGACGATGTTGATGATCCACTGACGCAGGGCTTCGCCTAAGCCCCGCGACGATATGACTTCTCCGGCGCAGGGCTTCGCCTAAGCTCTACGACGATAAGACCGAAGAGGAAAATGGTGGAAGGGGGCACCGCACACGGCTAAGGAAAGATCTCAAGGATCAACTTGTATGTTATGGGGTGCCCCCCTGCCCCCGTATATAAAGGAGCAAGGGAGGAGGTGGCCGGCCTAGGAGGAGGGCGCGCCAAGGGGAGTCCTACTCCCACCGGGAGTAGGACTCCTTCTTTCCTAGTCCAACTAGGAGAAGGGGAAAGGGGAAGTGTAGAAGGAAGGGTGAGGTGGGCTGCGCCCATAACCCCTTGTCCAATTCGGACTGGGCTTGGGAGGGGCGCGCGCCACCTCCTGGCTCCTTCCCACTAAGGCCCATTAAGGCACAATACTTTTCCCGTATTCCCGTAACTCCCGGTACTTCAAAAATACCGAATCACTGGAACCTTTCCGAACTCCGAATATAGTCGTCCAATATATCGATCTTTACGTCTCAACCATTTCGAGACTCCTCGTCATGTCCCCGATCTCATCCGGGACTCCGAACTCCTTCGGTACATCAAAACTCATAAACTCATAATATAACTGTCATCGAAAACCTTAAGCGTGCGGACCCTACGGGTTCGAGAACTATGTAGACATGACCTAGAACTATTCTCGGTCAATAAACAATAGCTGGACCAGGATGACCATATTGGCTCCTACATATTCTACGAAGATCTTTATCGGTCAAACCGCATAACAACATCGTTGTTCCCTTTGTCATCGGTATGTTACTCGCCCGAGATTCGATCGTCGGTATCCAATACCTAGTTCAATCTCGTTATCGGCAAGTCTCTTTACTCGTTACGTAATGCATCATTCCGTAACTAACTCATTAGCTACATTGCTTGCAAGGCTTATAGTGATGTGCATTACCGAGAGGGCCCAGAGATACCTCTCCGACAATCGGAGTGACAAAACCTAATCTCGAAATACGCCAACCCAACATGTACCTTTGGAGACACCTGTAGTACTCCTTTATAATCACCCAGTTACGTTGTGACGTTTGGTAGCACCCAAAGTGTTCCTCCGTAAACGGGAGTTGCATAATCTCATAGTTACAGGAACATGTATAAGTCATGAAGAAAGCAATAGCAACATACTAAACGATCAAGTGCTAGGCTAACGGAATGGGTCATGTCAATCAGATCATTCTCCTAATGATGTGATCCCGTTAATCAAATGACAACTCATGTCTATGGTTAGGAAACATAACCATCTTTGATTAACGAGCTAGTCAAGTAGAGGCATACTAGTGACACTCTGTTTGTCTATGTATTCACACATGTATTATGTTTCCGGTTAATACAATTCTAGTATGAATAATAAACATTTATCATGATATAAGGAAATAAATAATAACTTTATTATTGCCTCTAGGGCATATTTCCTTCACTTCCAACAATAATGCACACAAGAATCAAAGAGCTTAAAGAAGCACGTAGCTGAACTGTTGAACAATTACAAGGGTCATATATTCAAGTGAGTAGCAATTCGATGGTTATATATAGAGATACAAATAGAAAAAAATAGTTGGTAGGTGGGATGTACGTTGGACTTATTAAAATCACCGACTCTGTGGAACATTTGATAGTTATACCTATATGGGCTGCCATATGAGCTCGGTTAATGTAGTCCATCATCTCTCTCGTCCCTTGACACACATGAGAGTGCCTGAGATATTGGCTGGAGTCTATTGAATAATAAGCCACATGAGAGTGCACATTGTTTTATAGTAACCAAGATTGTGAATCGTGATTTTGAATCGGATCAGAGCTATCGCAAATAGTGAAATCTTCACCATCAGGATCGTAGAAATGTAGATTCTAAGAACTAAAATCGTAGAATCAAAGGGGTTAGTTTGGGTAAAAGTCGTAAAATCGTATAATAGAATCGCAATTCTGACAACCTTTGGTAGTAACTGTGTAGCACATGGCAATATGCAGAAATAATGCTTCGAGTGTATTCGGGCCAAAGAATCAATGTCATTGTCCTGCTTTCTAAAGCATGTTGGCCTCGTGAAGGCCTAATGAACTCTGAGAACTATCTGAGTGAAGTGTTTCAAAAAAGAAGTGTTATTCCTTCCGTACATATATTATTTGCACTGATATCTTTATTATTGGGTTTTCTGCTGCTTTCATGGACACTGTTTGTCTGTTTCATGTCCCGAACAGTAGAACAACACAGAACTGAGCGCACGAGTCATCAAGTTTCTTCCTGCTTTTCCTAGAAAGGAGAATGAGAAAAGTTGCAAGCTCTCCTAGTAACCGACGCAGAGCCATGAGCCAACAAAGGACGGCGGTGTCCGCGATGCAACCCAAGTTATCATTTCCTTTTCCATTGATGACATGACATGATGCAACAAGTCAATTTACCACCTCTTATGTAGAGGTAATTTACTCCTATAAAGTTTTCGCAGGTGTGGTTTACTGCGACGTGCATATCCATCAGCCCCAAGTCAAGGAAAGCTTTAGTACCACCGGGTAAAATGGGGAGGAGTGAGCGCTGGTGCCATCGCCGCAGCACGGAAGCCATCATGGCCGGAGGTAGTGGGCTGGCCGGAGCGCGACGCAACGCCTCCAGATCAGCAGCGGCAGGCCTTTGTGCGTGCACACACATATACGTGTCGTACTGCGATGTTGCACATCAAATGAATAAAATCCAAAAATTATTAGATGGACAATTACTGCCCAAAGTAATATCTTTATTCGAGACAGTGTCTTATAGGATGCAGGTTCAGCCTGACCAGATAACATAATAACGTGGGTGATACAGTATCATGTTTTTATATAATTTTCTTCTCCAGCAATCTAGCATCACTGCATCATATGTTGTGGTCTAAGCGCAAGTTCAGTTGCTACGACTCAAACATCAGGTTCAGGTCCACAGCTTGAACAGAATCTCGTTAACAAGCACGCAAACTACAAACACATTAAACAACAAGACAACATCAAGAATATCTGCTTGCATAGTGCCCAACTCTACGAGTGCTTTTATGTCCCTTGCATGCCATGATGCAAAACAGAGCAATTCCCAGTGATTCCCACCCCTCAGGAAATTTTTTAAACTGCATAAGGTATGTGTATGGCTGTATGCTACCATACACATAATATGCCGCCTACCGATAATCCGATATGCAGTGCTTCATTAGTTCACCATCAACCTCAGTGACATAGATTAATTTCATGAGCGAGCATTGCTTGTTTGGCGGCCCAGACCAACAAACTAACCTACATCTTAGTCAAAGAGCACAAATGAGCACATATTCTAACTCTTCAATAGTACAAGGCCTATCTCTTAGTCGCATGTTTCTAACTAATTTTGAATAGTACTAGCTTTTGTGATAAGCTATTGCTAATCTTTCAACTCTGTGTTAGAAAAAGGCCTCCACAAACAGAATAGTCCAGGGAGATAGTATGCAGCGAGTCCTTCCTTCAGACCATGCGTCTTCCAGAGCCAAGGCGGCACAGATTGATCTGGTGGGACGGGATGCATCTTTTTGGGTGCAGCTTGTTTTCCATGTCAGCGTGCATGCTTTGTGTATCTATCGAGAAGCATCCAGGCTTAAACCAACGCACACCTAGGCGAGGGATTCAGAGTGCCCGTGTCGGGTTAATCTCTCGCCTGGCGGGACTCCCAACCAGGCAAGCCATTCATCCCTTTTTATTGTGCATGTTAAAGATGCTTTCATGATGCCACTCATTCCAAAGTCGTGCCTGCTTGCAAAACATTCACATAAATCAATTGATTTTTTCTTGAAGCTAACCAAATAAGAGAACCTAGGAGTGTGGGCTTAGGCTCACAAACATTGGTAATCACGGGTCGCAAGAATGGGTGTGCACAGGTGCATTTGCATGCTCTGTGTATGAATCAATTCTAGACAGGAACTGCAAAGATGATACTACTATATACTACTAGCTAGCTAGTGAGCTCGGACCAGGGTAATAATGTTGCACATGGCGAAGTTATTTTCAGATCTCTCCTTCCATGCCGATGGCTGTAAGTACTGTGCCATTATGAACCATGATAGGTGACAGTAGAAGAAACTAGTGTATTATTTTACTAATTTTCTTGAGTTCAACCTATCATCTGTGTTCATGGTCAGGGCCGAGCTATTCCTGTCATGAGTTAAATATGCTCCTACGTTACTGACTAGTTAAAAGCGATCAAATATTAATAACAACGTGTACTATATAGTTTGTACACAATGGAAGGATCATTATCTAAGCTTTTGAGTCATTCGTTGCACACAACTGATTTTTATGCATAGCTCCTCACATTGAGGCCAAAAACAACATTGGAAAAGAAACCGTCTAACATTGTTAGATCCCACCACCAGTTAAACAATAGCATGCTAATCTTGCAACTTATTACTTAATTTAAACCACCGATGTAAAGCTACACATGTAGTGTATGGACAGGGGCACTAAGATAACACATTCAAAAAGATAGGAACACTGGTACACCAACATTTCTTGAACCAGTCGGTGAAGGGAGATTATGTGATTTACCACCAAGTTCACATACCTATTATCTGCTCGATCCAGCAAGTGAAAGATATATTTCACTTGGAGGCATACTGATAATTCAAGACAAGCCTTTAGTAGGCGATGACACACAACCATTGAAGGCCAGGTCCACAGGCCCACCCCTCTAGATCTGGGGTACCCGCCATGAAACCCTAGGCCCAGAGAAGCTCTGGCTCATCCTCAGAGAGCCCCCACGCTTGAGGGGAGAACTGCCGGGAGGAAGGTCCCGCCACCGCCGGATCCGCCAAGGGTTTACCAGGTGGGAGCGCCGGAGTCGGCAAGGGGAGGGGAGCGTTCAAGGGGGTCCAGTCGCTTGTGGGGAGGGCGACGCCCGGGGGGGTGGGGTGGGTGGGGGGGGGGGTGGGGGATAAATATTAAATAGCGTTCATTCTATCTGGAGAAATATCTGAGTGAAATGTTTCTTCCTTCACCTGCCTATACCATTTGCATCGACATATTCTTTCTTTGTTCTCTCTGCTGCTTTCATGGAGAAAAAATGCATGAGCTCCGACAAAGTACATGAGTCATCAAGTTTTGTCATGCCTTTCGTAGAAAGGTGAATGAGAATAGTTGCATGCTCTCACAGTAAGCGATGCAGGCCATGAGCCACCATAGAACCCATCATATAGTTGCATGCCCGTGCATATTTTTTTGCAATTGTGTAACACAAACCACTACAAAAATATATTAGAAATATGTTCGAGGGTCAAAGAATCAACGGGGAAAGCACAATAATGTGTGGTGGTTATGCTCTCTCCTGGTCTTCCTACAGGTTGCTCTTGTCATAGTTGTCCTCTCTACCATATTTATTGTCAGCAATGGGGAAGTGTTGCTGCACGAGGAAAACCTTGCTTTTGGTGGCCAATGCAGCCATGGTTAATGTTGATGGTTCATGTCCTATAGGTTTCTCTTGTCATAATTGTCCTCTCTACCATCTTCACTATTTTGACCTGTGATGGCGAGTTTAACACGAAACAACCTCCCTTTAAAACATTTGCATGGTGTGACCCTTCAGCCTACCGCCATTAAACCCGTTAGGAGGCGCTACATTGGTGGCCAACCAGCTACGCCATGTGGCGCATGCTGGTTGGTCATGTGATAAAATAATTTTAGAATTTTTTTAAATGGTAGGGAGACTTTTTGAGAGAAGTTTTTCTAGGTTTTTGTTTTTCATTTTAAAATGGTTGTGATGTCCACGTGACGCGGAAATATTTTTAAACTTTTTGACATGATCGTGAGGTGCGATAGCTTCCTCTCAAGCGACCCGCAATGGCGTGCCCCAACCACTAGTACATGTTGATGATAGGCTAGACAGGCTATCATTAGAGTATCTCCAAAAGATCATGTATTTACATTATCAAAAGGTGGTTAGAGTAAAATTTATATAATGAAAAAGTGTTTTTTATGTTGTGAAACGTTGCATGGAAAACAAAAAAATTTCTACACACACGCAAGATTTATCAAGGAGATGCATAGAAACAAGTGGGGAGAGTGTGTCTACATATCCTCGTAGACCGTAAGCGGAAGCGTTTCACAACGCGGTTGATGTAATCAAACTTTCTCCGCGATCCAACCGATCCAGTACCGAGCATTTACGACACTTCCGCGTTCAACACATGTTCAGCTCGATAACATCCTCCGCCTTCTTGATCCAGCAAGACAGCGAGGTAGTAGATGCGTTCAGGCAGCACGATGGCATGGTGACGATGATGGTGAAGTGATCTCCGCAAGGCTTCGCCTAAGCACTATGAAAATATGACTGGGGTGTAAACGGTGGAGGGAAGTGGATCCTCTAACATGAAGAAGAGAAGTCACCTAAACTACAATTCCTTAACTTCCCTCCTTCACATCTATATGATTAAGGCTAAAATGACTTGAATTAATTTGCAAATTACAAATATATTGTATACATTTACAAAAATTACATACAAACAAAATTATGATGCAATAAAATTAATTTTATATTTATTTATATGAACAATAACCACGTACATAACATGCTACAGTAGATAAATACAGTATTCGCTACAGTGACCCTACCTTTCCTTCTTTGTTTTGTAGTAGATTACACTGTAGCTTATGTGACTTCCCTCCTTAATGTTAGAGGATCGACTTTCACGGTGGAGGGGGGCGCCGCACACAGCTAGGCAATTGTCTGTGTTGTGTGCTAGGCACCCCCCTCCCACATATATATAGGTGGGAGGGAGGAGGAACAGCCAAAGGAGGCGCCCAAGTAGAAGGAATCATGAAATACGGTTTATCTTAATTTATAAATCTTAATTAGTTTATAATCATGAAATAGGATTTATCAAGCAACATATAGCCATTATATAGCTCCCAATCATATTGTCCGAAAACAATATAAAAATTTACTAGACCATGAATGACCACATGTAGTATTTATTGATTATTTAGCTTTGAATTGATCGTAACAGTGTTTTGAACGTAGAAATGGCAGCGGTGTCTCCTAGGTGTGGAGACATCCGGGTTAACCGGTGCAAGAGGGTGGTTCGACAAGGGCCGAGTTCGACGACGACAAACCGGTTCTTCCTAGTGCTATGAGAGGACTTCAGCGAGCATACAGTATGTTTGTAAGAAGGGATGCTTTCATAACAGTACCGGTTTGAGGTTCTTACCTGCATATAGATGTGACTTACAAATGTCTAATTTCCCTTTTCTTTGCTAAGATTATCCCTTTTTTTGCGAGGCTCGAGGTCCTCAAGATGCTACACATTCCTGTGGAGCAGCCAAACATTATTGAGATCCACCTTGAAACAGAGGAGGGCTTCAAGTTCCTTGTTCTAATAAAGAATGAAAAGATCACACCTTCTTCGGTTGTCCTGGGTGGCGAGGATTGCCCCAGACATACGAGTGCGATGTGTGTATGTGGATCAACATGTACATCGATTACCTGTCCTGCTAATCTTCATTTGAGCTTGCAGACTGCAGTTGCCCACTATGCCAGTGCTTTCCTCGTATAAGACTTTTATGAAATACAAAGCACATTCTTTCAAGTAACACTAATTTTACATGCTCTGCGTAACTACTCTTGCATACATATAGTTTGGACAGCTTACTAGAACTTGTCGGCGAACACTCGTAGGATGCTAGACAGGGGCATTATCACTGTTGGTACAACTCTTACTTGGCAGGAGATGCACATCCTTGTAGAATTTATGGACATCATCCGGATCCGTGTTGTGGATGCCAATGTTGGCTCATACAATGCGTGCTTTGTGCCATTGGTGCACATGTTGAACAAGATCAATGTTAAGCAGGACAAGCCACTCCTAATAATATTGCTTTGTAATCATGTTTTAATTAAATCAAATAAATTGTTTGCTTACTTGGTATACATGTATCTTGACTCATAGTGTTTTGCTACCAAGACTCACACGTGTTGTAGTGCCTCTGCAAATGCATATTCAAGGTAGTGGTGGCATGTGAATTGTCATCTCTGACACGATTGACTATGCAACCATGTACTCCACGTCGTGAGAAGATGGACGTCTGGTCCTCAATGATGGAAGGAAATTCATGACAACTACTATGTCGAGGAAGGTGACAACTTGATCGTCGTGCTCCACCTAACACAAGAGGTCGGTGCTCTTCATGCGTACCATGTATAGGTGGCAGCTTGACGAGTGGCCTTGACCCTTCCATGTGATTTGAAGTACTTTATGCGTACCATCTATGAAAATTCAAAGGAGTGCTCGTCCTCGCATACTCTCGGTATCACCGTCCGCTCGTTTCTTTCGGGATAGGAGCGGGAGGGTGTATTAGCCTGGCACACGTCCTGTACTGGTTAGGATTAGGAGCTGCAATAAAACAAGGTTGGCCCCACCATCCTATTGTCGTTCCGTTAGAACCAAACGGTGGGCGCCCTGACCACCCACCGTGTACCCATCGCACAGGAACGATCCTCCGTCTTGAGCCGTGCTACACCGCTTCTGAATCTCAAGTAGTAGAATCAAACTGTGGGCGCCATGACCACCCATCCTGGGTACTGAAAGAGCACAACACCAGGTGCACACTGAACATGATACACGGGTCCAATAGACTGTAGTTGGAGCACAAGAATGGCTTCCATGTTGACGTTGGGCACAAGAACAAGCATTTGCCATGCCGTCATGGTGCTGGCCTGCTGGGAGTCTTGCGAGGGTTGGACACGAGCAGCGGTAGCGACGGAGGTGCACAGCGAGGCGGAGGCGCTGTCGACCGCATGACCAAGCTGGGCATGGTGATGCCGAGCACCGCCATGGTGGAGACGGGCATGGCGAAGTTATGCATCAGCGACCAAGTCGGGCATGGCGAGCCCATTTTTGCCGTAGCTCGTTGTTGTCGGGTATCCAGCGTCGCCTTGTCATGCCAACGTGCTCAACGTTATCATTCTCGCGGTGTCGTCTTGCATGTTGTGGATAACCTTGTCTTCCTGCGTAACATGGCGCCACCACTGTTCATTCATACACAGGGCGCAGACACAATGGAAGCCGCTGGAGCTTTGTATGACAACCCACACGTGGAGGAGCATCCGGCGCGACGGGGTGCATGCTGTAGATAGGCTAACGGTGTATGCTTAGACCATCGCGGACATGGTTCGTTGTGTCTATGAAGCCGAATACCTGACCTGAACGATGGTGAGAAAGATCCTGCATGGCTGTCTCTTGGAGATTACGCATCCATGCATGTTGTTCCCCATAGTATTGCTCACGACGCCACTATTTTATACTCCCTCCGTCCGAATTAGCTGACTCAGATTTGTCTAGATACGGATATATCTAGACATATTTTAGTGTTAGATACATCCACATGTAGATAAATCTAAGTCAACTAATTTGGAGCGGAGGGATTAGCTCATTATTTCATCAATAGCTAACTAGTTATGCCATACGCTGACCACTTTTTGAAGTCCAGCAACCTCAGCGAGTGATGTACGCCTTTTCACACATCTCTACTCCCTCTCCCTCCCAAATAAATTAATAGACTTTATTTTATCTTAGACAATTTAAATTGCTCATATCTTTTAAAAGTATAAGTTCATTGTAAAATAATTTATATATTTGAACTCCGGGCTTCAAGACCTTTAGAACAAGACCAATCTTGGATATATTTCAGATACGTTCAAATTTTGACGACATATTTCACTAGAAAAATGTGATACAATCCTATTTTCATTAGAAACCTGTGATACAATCCTATTTTCATTAGAAACCTGTGAAACCAAGCCATTTCACTGGAAAACCTATTTAATAAAAACATGAAACTGAAATGTCAAATAGTGAAACCGATTATTTCAAAATGTGTAACGGTTTATTTCAAAAGAATGAAATATGTTATTCCAATAATGATTAATTGAAATAGATGTGATTTTTGTGAAACAGGCCGGTGAAAAGTAAAATATGGGTTCTGAAAATGAAAACAATATGAAACTGAAATGTCAACTTGTGAAAATTATTATTTGGAAATATGTAACCGTTTATTTCAAAAGAGTGAAATACATTATTTAAAAAATGTTGAACTAGAATAGATATGATTTTCCATGAAATAAGCCGGCGAAAAGTGAAATCTGGGTTCTGAAAATGAAAACAATATGAAATTGAAATGTCAACTTGTGAAATTGATTATTTGGAAATGTGTAATAGTTTAGTTCAAAAGAGTGAAACATTTTATTTCAAAAATATGGAATTTAAAATGTATGCAAAATCAGTCGTGTTTTAAAGGCCTACGACATGAGTTCATTTTTTGTCAAATCAGAATGTTGGTTCAAAAGATTTGACCGATTTAAGTTAGCAAAGATGAAATAAATGGATGCATTTGTCTGGGAGAGAAGAGAGAATAAGCAACCCATGCATGCAACCCTATGGTACGGCCCTACATCGTCATACACATTCAAAAGCTGCATGCAAAGGAGCTCACATAAAGTTGGTATTCTCACGTATTTAATTATGAAACTGTTTCGCTGATTTATAATCAAAAGATGGCACACATCCACATGAAAAGCATCAACGGCTGAACCTTGCACGGTACCAGAATCGCCTCTTTCGATGACGTTGTCATTTTCGGCGAGTGTCATCACAAATTGTTCCACGGTTTGCATGGAAATATTGCCACCTTCAGAAAGGAAGACGACAGTTCTGGAGATAGAAAACACCCCCGCCCGCTCATCTCCATTTGGCCACGACCGGCACGATCTCTTGGCTACGTTATGTGCCATCCGCCCAGGTCTTCGCCGGGTCACGTTGTTTTTGCCGCCTCACCGTTTAATTCTAATGGCCCCACAGCGTATTACTACCAGTCCAGCACCTAATCCATCGTACCACCCTCAGACATTAAAGCCACTCGAATCTCCAAACATGTCCTCGCCGTACAGATAAAGTGACCAGGCGCGCTCTTCCGCTCCAATGCCACACTCTACCATCTATCGTAATAAGTATTTTGGTTTCGGAATGTTGTTTGGATCGGAATTTTGTTGTTAGTAAGTACAGTATAAGTAACAACATGTTAGGTTAAGCCGATGTTTGTGAGTACTTCTTATTTTTTTTTGAAAAGAGGAATATACTAATATCACGAAGATACCAATTACACCCAATCTCTGCACCAATAAGATGTCACAAAGACATTCAGGATGCACATAGCCCAAAAAAATATAGTAAAAAAGAGAGGAAAAAAAGGCTCGCCACAGTGATCGATTCCTGTCAGTAGCAGCACACCAAAGACAACACCCGAAAAATATAGAAGGTCTCCAAAAGCAACGCCTTCAAGAAGGAAGAGTGCACTAGCGCCTCGTCATCCGATCCAAGATCTTAGGTTTTCACCTTCGAGAAAGTCTGAGCTCACAAAACAATACCCTTAGTAAGGCAATTGCCAGGCACAATCAAAGAAGGACAAAACTTAGGTTTTCACCCTGAAACTCATGACTCGACACACAAGGAGCACCACCGAAAAATGAAATCCTACAGTGTTGCAGCCCCCACTTGTCACTGCGGCTTCTGAAAGTTATCAAAAACCTGGCTGACTCCGTCACCTCCACAGCCCCTCCACCTTTACTGATCCTCCGAACTCAGCCACCATGAAATTCTTCACTGCTGTCTACGCCATGAAAATCGAGATACCGACATGTCCCATGGTTCCAACAAACAACAGAGCTTCGTGATGCGCCCTCGTAGAGCGGCGTAGGATGATATGGACGCGCACGACCAAAATCTATCTGATCCAGCTATTCTTGGGCAAGATTCCTGACAGTAGTTCCAGAACACGTAGACGACTAGATCGAGGAAGATCGATCATGCAGATCGTTGATGTGATGCACTAAGAGCACCAGAACCACCACCCCCTCGCTTGCACGATCCGCCGGTCCCGAGAGCTCTCACCCAAACTCCCGGGAGGAACGAGCACGCCCTGCAATGTCCCTCGAGCTGCAGCTTCCCGTCCGAGTGGCCGGGCCAGGTTCCACGCAGGGACCACCATCCATTGGCTTGATCTGCTGCCATACCGGAGCCACCATTGTAGCTTGAAGGGAGGCGCTATCGGAGACGAGGTGAACATCCTGCACAAGGCAGGCTCGCAAGCCCCAGCCAGCCCGACTGCATCGCGTACATCCACATCACCGCCCAGCAGCAGTAGCACCAGCAGCACGGGCCGCGCCTGCAGGAGAGCCCCCCTACTCCGCACCTAGATGAGATCTCGCGCGAGGAGCAGGAAAGGGCAGCGGTGTCAGCGATGATGCCGGCGACCGAGGACGCAGCAACACCCACATGAGAGAGCCAACCAAGCCGTGCCACAGTGGGATCTCATGGGAGTGGGGGAGAGGCGCATAGACCTAGACATGGATGAATCTGCCCCGCCGCCAGGGGGCCAGGCACGGCTTCGCTGGCCATCCCTCTAGCGGCAGCGATGCAGGAGTTGGCGGAGGGAGGCCTCGCAGAGTTGTGGCGGCTAGGGTCCCCCCTGCCATCCCTAGTACTTCTTATTCTTTTTTTATGTCAATGTTGAACTTCATTACTATGATTCTTATTTGCTGGCAATGCCCCAATTAATAATCAAATGCAACAAGAGCAAAATTTGGTACATAACTTGTGCTTACAATTAGTTGTGTTTGCCAAATAGGTCAAACAATACTAGAGGTGGCAAACTAAGATAATTTGCTTTTTATAGTAAACAGTACCATATTTACAGATGTATTTCCAACAAGAAATAATTTGCTTTTTATAGTAAACAGTACCGCACATGTTAAAATCAAAACGCCGCTATGGATCTGCCGCTATATGCCGTCAACGCGCAATTTTCCATTTAGGGAACGAAGAGAGGGAAAACTGGATCCACAGGGCTACGCTTGGGCCAGAGCAGCAGTTTATTGCAGCTGCAAACTACGCGGGTGGGATAGGCCTGCCCTGTGCTATTTCGAAACCAGGCCATGCCCCGTGAACACCATGGACCAGCTGGACAACAAGAAAACCATGTGCTATTTTGAAACCAGGCAATTTGTTCTGACAATGTGTAAACGCCATACGTTTACACTATTTCGTACCTGTATATTGAGCCGTATACCTCGAAAAAGCCTGACAAGAGTGAATCACGAAGCAAATTCCCACGAGGGGGATACCGAGCTGCCTGACGCTCAGCCTCTGCAATGCCACACTCGGTCAAATGTGGCTTACCGCGTACTTACATAGCCGCAATGCAGCTTCATGACACAACTTCATGGAATATACTTCCTCCGTCCGGAAATATTTGTCATTAAAATGGATGTATCTAGATGTATTTTAGTTCTAGATACATCCATTTTTATTCATTTTGATGACAAGTAATTCCGGACGGAGGGAGTATTCGGTATGGTAGATGTTGATATTCTTTTAATATATATTTAGTCAAACTTGCAAAGTTTAACTTGACTCAAATCTAATACGCGGAGTAAAAATGACCGGAGGGAGTATGACAGTAGGAGGAAATAAAGAACACACATATTTTTTTTAAAAACTATCACGTTATTTGAAGCAAATTCGGAAACTATAGGAGAGAATGGAAAACAATCAAAAGTATGACCATGTCGGCCCAGCTTAGGCCGAAAAGGGACTTTTCGTCCAGGTGTTGGCCGAAAACGAGTCGTCGGCCCGCCATTGACCGAAGATGGGCTCCTCTGGGCCGAAGACTAGTTGTCGGTACGGGCCCTGCCGAAAATAGTAACTTCGGCCAGCAGAACACCAAAGTGGGCCTTTTCGGCCAAGCTCAGGCCGAACTGGGCCGTTTTCGGCCAATCCCAGACCGAAGTGTACTTCGGCCACCAGTCGGCTGAAAAGGCTGGATATGCAGCCAGCCGAGCGCCCGTGTTCTTCTTTCGTTGCTGTTCTTCTTTCTCTGCTTTCTCTCTCTCGTTCTTCTCTGTAGCTCGTCACCCCACTCCGATCTCCTCCATTAGCCACCCATTTTCACATCCAAGCCACAGAATCGATAGATCGTAGCAAACTCCGGCTGACCACGGTGTTTTTTTGCTATGGGATAGTTTTTGATGTGTTTGGGGAGGAGTAGCCATGGTGGGGAGGAGGAGCCATGGTGGGGAGGAGGATGTGGGGATGGGCAGTAGGTGGTGGTGATGAGGAGCAGCAGCTGTGGTGGAGGAGGTGCGGCTTGGGGGGTGACTGGAGTTGAACCTCCGGTCGTCGAGGGGGCGGCGGTGTCGTTGTCCGGTGGTGCAAGTAGTCTGCGAGGTGGCCGGTGCCGCTGAGTCAAAGAGAGGAGCAAGAAGCTAGGGACACACGCTTCGAAGGTATAACCATGTCATCACAAATTGATTTTATCTAAATTGTATAGTTTACTTAGTGTATATAAGTCATATTGTGAATTTTAATGTTTATATATTTGTGGAGGCATTTTAGCGCATAGTTCGTGTAGCGGGTAATATTAGTGTTCGTTGTGATTAATGAGAAGATGAGAATGTCTGACAGGTGAAAATGTCTGAATCAGTAAATCTGATTGTTTACTACGACGCTGGTAATGTTCGATATAATGAGTTGGGGGTTGATCTTAGCGAGTTTAAAAATGGCGTCATGACACTAGTAGAACCGGACAAACTGGACATTAGACAGTTGAAGTACTAGTTGACAACTAGTTTCGGGCTGGATCCCGAAGTATGTTCCGTCAGTATCCATGCATTGTGGACCAAATCCTGTAAAAATGTCAAGTGGGAGTTGATGCCGGTAGATAGGAGCCAGCATTGGTTTTCCCTGTTAAGACGCTGCCGAGACCAAAGAATCCACCCATATGCACTTGTGCAACCTGTGCCGAAGGAGGAGAATACCGTAGAACTCCACAGGGGGTATGAACCCGGCCAAGGCAGTGAAGTGGCTAACGAGATTGTTTTATCCGGGTCACAACCAGAAGATGTGGATGCTAGCCAACCCGAGAAAGAGTCAGACTACGCGCCACACATGTTTGTGGTCCTGATACAGGGCAGCGTAGCCAGTTGATAATATTAGCTGGTTCTGGTTTTGCTGATGGGGATGAGGAAGGGGATGAAATCCAGAGGGTGATGGAGGAAGAGGACGAGGATGGATTGGCAGAGGAACTGGATTCTGAAAATTCTGAGGATGAAGTGGATGTACCGATTCCTTCTGCATGGGATCAGGACATATCCACCGGCCTTACGGTCAATGATGGCCATGAGACTCCATGGCAGTATAATCTGAACCAAGTACAAATAGGGGCTATGTTTGATACAAAGAAAAAATTGAAGTACGCGGTGATAAAGTGGGCTATATGTACGCAGAGGGTTTTCTGGATACACATACCAAGTCCAACAAACTATACCGTGAAATGTGTTGAAACATGTTGTCCTGGGAAGGTGCACGGGCACGTGCCGAAGTATGACATCCACTGGGTTGTCACCAATGTCGTCCCACATAATTGTGTGAGGAAGAACCTGCTGGTGAAGCATCCGAACCTGACTTCAACTCTCATTGCGCAACTCATGTATACTAAGATAGTAGAGAAGAATGATATGGAAGCAAAACACATTCAGACAGTAGTGAAGGTTAGATGGAATTATGTCATTCCTTATGGCAAGGCTTGGAGGGCTAAACAGAAGGCTATGGAGGAAAGGTTTGGGACGTTCTTCGACTCATATGATAATGTTGTCCGTCTCCTTGGCTGCCTGAAGAAGAGGAATCCCGACACTTATGTGAACGTACAACACATGAGGTTGCTGAGTATACCAGATTTCAAGGTGTTGAAACGAGTGTTCTTCTCTTTCGCTATGTGCATCGAAGCTTTCCAGCATTGTCCTCCTGTTATGTTTGTGTATGGTACATTCCTGACCGGTCAGTATAGAGGGCAAATCCTGACTGCTATTGGTGTGGACGGGAAAAATCAAATCATCCCACTTGCCATGGCATTTGTTGAGGGTGAGAACTTTCCCAGCTGGGTATGGTTCTTCCGGCAAGTGAAAATTGCCATCGTGAAGGACCGAGCAAACATGTGTGTCATTCATGACAGACATGCTGGTATATTGAAGGCCGTGAAGACACTACGTAATCCAACAGTTAACGAACCAACACCTTGGAGGGACTTGCAGAGCTGGTGGTGCATGCGCCATCTTGGGGCTAATTTTTTATCACGGTTCAAGAACAAGCGGTTGATGAACTTGTTCAAAAAATTATGCAAGCAGAGCCAGCAGTGCAAATATGGATTTATTTGGTCAAAACTAGATGAGTTTACTAAGAAGCAGGTCTGTGCAAGGAAGAAAATTGAAGAAGATCAGGTTAAATTAGCAGCACTCATCACGGAGCTAGAGGAGCCAGTAGGCCTTTGTGACTTGCCAAAGAAGACCCTCCTAATACTAAGAGAAAGAAGGGAAGGGCAATAAAGAATTTTTCTGAGTGGATAGAGAAAGAGCCTCCAGTGAATTGGTCTTTGCTGCATGACACCCATGGAGCTAGGTATGGCCACATGACAACCAATCTTGCAGAGGTGTATAACTTTGTGCTGAGAGGGAATAGAGCATTGCCACTCACAGCTATTGTGGAGGCAGTATTCCATGGCACTTTGAGATATTTTAGAGAAAGGCATGAGTTAGCAAAGAAGCATATTGAAGATAATCCCAACACACCTTATTGTAGCCGTGTCATGGAATACGTGGCAAAGAAGATAGAGAAAGCAAAGAAGCACCTTTATCGGACTCATAGGGAATCAAGAAAGGAGGTATGAGGTTCAGCTTCCTACCGATGGTTTTGGTTATGGACATGAGGTGAAGACACATGAGGTAAAAATTGGAACGGAATTTTATCCAACGTGTGAGTGTACATGCAACAAACCGAAGTTGTTGCACCTTCGTGTCCCCATACTATTTAAAAGAGGCGATCTTGAACACATGGACAGGTGAGATGACAGGGTTTAGAGTGGTCGGCAATTTCAACAAGGATACAATTGGTTAACTCTTTGTGTACCGGGTGACTTGACAATACAGGCGCGAGAGGAGGTTTCTGCCTTAATGCAGCGCTTTTAGAGGGGAGAAATATCCCACCGCGAGAGAGCGTCTCATGGTTTAGGCATCTTGATGACAAGCTACGTGGGATTTACGCAGCTGTTACGTGTAGACGGTCTTCGGATCTTGCACTTCCTCCTCCAGCACATCGTCCACCACGTCCCTCTGTACATCATTCAGAACCACGACCCTCTGTGCACCATTCAGAACCACGACCCTCTGTGCACCGTGCAGAACCTCATCCTTCACAGCCAGGGAGCTCTTCCTGGCATCAACCACCTCCTTCACAGCCAGGGAGCTCTTCCTGGCATCAGCCACCTCCTTCACAGCTAGGAGCTCTTCCTTGCATCAACCACCTCCTTCACAGCTAGGGAGCTCTATCGGCATCAGCAGATGGAACTAGGTAACACTACTCACTACATTCTTTTCAACATTGTAGTAATCGTTCCTGCATTCTCAATTTTACATGTTTTACTTTACCGCAGGCGGCAACCAGTCGCAACCGTTCATGCATTCAGTGCAGTCACCGATGCTTAGTGGTGGTGCTTTGCACTTTGAGGGCGACGACATGGATGATGACCAAGCTGCAAACATTTATGACTTCTCGCACACAGTGTTTCACACTCCACCACCACCACCGACGCAAGAGACACAGACCGTGATGCACGAGGTTAACTATGGTCTTGGTTATCGCGAGCCTCGCCCACCGCCACAAAGACTTATCGCCTTTCCGGTCCTCGCCCGAGGAAGACCAGACTCATCGTCGCCCCCGCAGTGATATGGTTATCTATGTATGAGTCATTATCTATGTTACTTCCAGACTATTCGCATCTGTGAGTCAGTATTTATGTATGAGACATGCTTCATGTTCATGTATCAGGAGACATATATTGTTTTATGTATGTGGGAGACATATTACTATTAATTCGCATTGTTATTCCAGTTACATTTCCAAAGAGACTACAACCAATAATTAAGATACAAGTACATCTGAATTAAGCGGTGCAGCTGAACTTAATAAATACATCTTACATACTACAAAATGAAATTAAGATAGAACATAATGCCCTACAATAATACAATACAATCTAATAACGCAAACACATCTAAATTAAACGATAGAACTGGAATACATCTTACATACTACATGAAGTCATCATCGTCATCCTCCATTTATGCAGCCCTCTTGCCCTTCGACTATGCGGTCCTCTTGCCCTCCATCGATGCAGAACTCTTGCCCTTCGAGGGTGCAGAATTCTTGCCCTTGGACGATGCAGAACCAGGAAGCGGCGACATGAAGATATCATCTTCGTCCTCACTCTCCTCAGTCCATAAAAATGGAATCTTTGTTGCAGTCCTTCTGAAAGTTTCACTCTTCAGCTCTACTACCTTCTTCCACCTTTCATGAAACCTAAGAAGTTCTTTACGTACCTCCTCATAGGTCCTTTCAGGCCACCCAGACCTACATAATTCGTGAGCCAACTCATTCATTATGGTTTCACCACCGGTGAGTTCGTCCCATGGAACTATCCTATTGTCCATCTTGAAATCGGTAGCTAGCCTAAGAAGAGTCCTGCTCATCCCAGGGTGAAAACTACGATCGAAAGGATAATGGGACATCTCGACTAAACTGCACTGGAATGCTTATCCACCTCCGCCCGAAGGGGGTTTTACAAATCTGATGGAGAAAATGGCGGGAAGGGGTTGTGAGAAAGGGTTGGCGGGAAGGGTTGGCGGAAACGGTGGCGGGATGGGGTTTGGGGTAAACGGGGGGCGGGAAGGGGTTGGCGTGAAACGGGTGGCTGGAAGGGGTTGCGGAAAAAGGGTGGCGGGAAGGGGTTGGCGGGAAATGGGTGGCGGGAAGGGGTTGGCGGGAAAATACATTGGCCAACCGTTAACGGGAAAAGGTGGGCCCAAGGGACTTTTCGGCATAAATTTGACTAAAAAGTACTTTTCGGCCAACAATAGACCAAAAAGAACTTTTCGGCCTACACTTGGCCAAAAGTACTTTTCGGCCAAGGGGGGTCGAAAACACCCTCTTCGCCAGCTTTGCACCTTTTCGCCAAGACAAGGCCGAAAACCCTACCGCCAATAGGTGGCCGAAAACACCCTTTTCGGCCTACAACTGGCCGACGGGGTGCTAGATTCGATATTTCTTCAAAGCATGTTGTAGTTTCCGAATTTTCTTCAAATAACGTGATAGTTTTGAAAAAAAATCGATTATGGGTCTGTTCATGATTGGACACGATCAACTACCGGCTGGAGGAGAAAAGTTTGAAGAGAAGAGCTCAGATCCGATCACTAGTAGAAAACAGGGCTTTCGTTCGGCCAGAAAAGAGCATTAATCCCGGTTGCATTACGAATCGGGACCAATGTGAGCATTAGTCCCGGTTCGAGCGGCGAGGGCACCGTACATGCATTACTCCCGGTTCAAATGGGACCTTTAGTCCCGGTTGGTGCCACGAACCGGTACTAAAGGGTGCGATGCCCATTAGTACCGGTTCGTGCCACAAACTGGTACCAATGGGGTTGAGACCTTTAGTACAGGTTCGTGCCACGAACCGGTACTAATGGTGCAATTTTCAAATCCTACCCCCCCCCCTGCATCGCCTTTTCAGTTTTGTAAAAAGCAAAAGAAAATGATAAAAACTTCAAAAGTTAAAATCCTTAGAGATGTAGTTATGTTACCACATCTACAAGTTAGGAAAATTTAAAAACTTAAATTTGGACATGTTTTGCAAAAAGTGTAGGGAAAATTTTAAACGGCTATAACTTTTGCATACAATGTCAGAAAAAACATATAATATATCAAAATGTTCAGCACGAAAATCCGCATCCGATTTTGACCGCCTACGGCCTGTTTGCAAATTTTTAGAATCCTCAAATTCTAAAAGGAAAAAAGTTATGCTCAAATTTCAGTTTTTTTTGAATTTTTTTAAATCTGGTCAAACTATGGTCAAACTACTTATTCAAGAAGTATTAGTGTTACTAAATAATTATTCAAGAATATTAGTGTTACTAAATAATTATTTCAGTTTTTTTGAATTTTGGTCAAATCTGGTCAAACTGTGGTCAAACAATGGTCAAACTACTTATTCAAAAAATATTAGTGTTACTATATAATTATTTCAGTTTTTTTGAATTTTGGTCAATCTGGTCAAACTGTGGTCAAACTATGGTCAAACTACTTATTCAAGAAATATTAGTGTTACTAAATAATTATTGTTTTTTAAAACAATAGTTTCAAACTCAAACAGTGAAATGTGTGACTTCATGCTCAAGCTAAATTCCTGAGGGTTAATAGGATTGACATCTTATTGTTAGGAAAACAACAAGTGCAGATTTGGAAGCGAGAGAATAGAACCCGAAAGTTAAGCGTGCTCAGGCTGGAGTAGTGAGAGGATGGGTGACCGTCCGGGAAGTTAGATGATTTAGGATGATGAGGGATGATTAGAGATTAGAGGTTAAATTAAGCAGTGTTGAGGGGTGATTAGAAATTAAAGGTTAAAATCATAAAATTTCCTTTAATACACCAACCGGGACTAAAGGTGGACCTCCGTGCAGCGGCCACGTGGAGGGCCTTTAGTCCCTGTTCGTAAGAACCGGGACTAAAGACAAGTAAGGGAGTGATAATAATCATCATAGTAGTCAACACGGTCCAAGCTTTGGTATATGTTCTCCTGAGGCCACTCATTCATAGAAATTACAAATCGGAGAATAAGATGAGTGCACTTTGCACTGTCAACCTCAATGACACACATGTCATGATCATGACTCTCGTGTAACACCCCTCAACCCCCTCCCCCCCCCCCTAAAAAAAAGACTCTCGTCTAACAGTAATGCACACACTTGAATCGCTGAGCTTGGAGGAGCATGTACCTGGACTGTTAAAACAGTCACAAGGCCTGGCTGTATATGAAGTGAGTAGTAATTTTGTGGTTATATT
Source organism: Aegilops bicornis (assembly GCA_021605145.1). Lineage (NCBI taxonomy): Eukaryota > Viridiplantae > Streptophyta > Magnoliopsida > Poales > Poaceae > Aegilops > Aegilops bicornis. The sequence goes on along the minus strand of CM038673.1, from coordinate 688,998,402 downwards.
TAGAGAAAATACAATTGGTCGATGACAAAATGATGCTTATTTGAAGGACTGCTTCAGTGGAACAAGTCAAAGTTATACATATAGGCTCCCATATGAGCCGTAAATGCAACATGTCCCAGCACTTCGTCACAACTCACATGTGACAATTAATGTATGAGATATTGTCAAATCGAGTCTATGAGTGACAAAGCACGTGTTTTCTCCAATCTCGTTCCGGTCGTGCAATTACTGTGTATCAGAAAGCACAAATGAAATATTCTTGCGTCAAAGACAGAATGTGAAAGTACAAAACTCTTGGCACATCTTTTTTGTGTGTATCTTAGTTGTCGGTTTAGTTAATCCATCATGAAAGAGCATTGGAATGTTCTTAACTTAATATGTAGACAAAAAATAAGGAAAAGATTTCATTGAGACAGTTACAAATTTTATTGAATTTTCCTTTACTTGACCAAACAAGTTCCAGTTCTGTTACTTCAAATACACCAAATGATCTTTCAAATTGGTCAAGGCTCTCCAGTTTATGACTCCTTCCATACGGTACCACTTGTTGTTTGTTTGATTTTACTTCATTAATAGGCTCATACGTACAAAAGGACCTTGCTCTCACAAGCAACAATAAATCAGCATGAGCAAGAAGCCTAGGTAACGAGAACAGTGTAATAGATAAGAAAGAAAGCATGCAGATTTCATGAGAAAATCACATCATATTTGACGGGCTGGACAGTGTAATATTAGGTTCAGTTGAGCCATTGTCCAGGTTTTGTCGTTATTCGAAAACCTTGCGGAGGATAGGGGCATGGGCTCTGTCTCGCTCTCGCTTGGGGCGGCCCTGCCTCCCCTCCCACCTCCTTGCTGCTCTTCTGCCCTAGCGCCGGCGATAAACTCCCTCCCTCCGTGCAGCAGGTCCCCTTCCCCTTCCTTTCTGCTCCCTCGGTCAGGTATGCCCCCAATTGCTTCTGGGCCCTCGCTGACTCCGATGCTTGTGATATCTCTGATGTTGAGCTGGTGCCTCCTTCGGTTCTTGTGGGAACGATGGACACCAGCGGCTCTCTCCGCTTGGCAGCGCCATCGCCTTCCTGTCCTACTCCGGTACCGGTTAGTTGGCGCGGCCTGGGTCCGGTGGATGAGATCTTGGGGGATCCCGGCTGGATGCAGGTGTTTTGCCGCCACCGAAAGCGTTCATCATTTCTTCGTTCTTTCACTGGACCTGTGGGTGTGTTCGGGCACACCCTGCCCTCCGGTTACTCACCATCCTTGGTGAGGCCTTCTCCTCCTCAATCGCCGGGCGATAGGGCGCCGGTGGCGGAGCTCTGTGCTGTGGGTCTAGTCGAGAAGGGCTCACGTCGAACAGAGAAATGAAAGAGAGTATGGGGTCACCATTTTGTAGTCAACACGGACCAAGCTAAGGTACATGTTTTCCTGAGGCCACTCATTCCCTATAACTTGTAAACTGGACAAGATGTCATGCTCTCGTCGTCTCTTCCAACAAGAATGCACACAAGAATCAAAGAGCTTAAAGAAGCACGTAGCTGAACTGTTGAACAATTACAAGGGTCATATATTCAAGTGAGTAGCAATTCGATGGTTATATATAGAGATACAAATAGAAAAAAATAGTTGGTAGGTGGGATGTACGTTGGACTTATTAAAATCACCGACTCCGTGGAACATTTGATAGTTATACCTATATGGGCTGCCATATGAGCTCGGTTAATGTAGTCCATCATCTCTCGTCCCTTGACACACATGAGAGTGCCTGAGATATTGGCTGGAGTCTATTGAATAATAAGCCACATGAGAGTGCACATTGTTTTATAGTAACCAAGATTGTCAGAATCGTGATTTTGAATCGGATCGAGCTATCGCAAATAGTGAAATCTTCACCATCAGGATCGTAGAAATGTAGATTCTAAGAACTAAAATCGTAGAATCAAAGGGGTTAGTTTGGGTCGTAAAAGTCGTAAAATCGTATAATAGAATCGCAATTCTGACAACCTTTGGTAGTAACTGTGTAGCACATGGCAATATGCAGAAATAATGCTTCGAGTGTATTCGGGCCAAAGAATCAATGTCATTGTCCTGCTTTCTAAAGCATGTTGGCCTCGTGAAGGCCTAATGAACTCTGAGAACTATCTGAGTGAAGTGTTTCAAAAAAAAGAAGTGTTATTCCTTCCGGTACATATATTATTTGCACTGATATCTTTATTATTGGGTTTTCTGCTGCTTTCATGGACACTGTTTGTCTGTTTCATGTCCCGAACAGTAGAACAACACAGAACTGAGCGCACGAGTCATCAAGTTTCTTCCTGCTTTTCCTAGAAAGGAGAATGAGAAAAGTTGCAAGCTCTCCTAGTAACCGACGAGGCCATGAGCCAACAAAGGACGGCGGTGTCCGCGATGCAACCCAAGTTATCATTTCCTTTTCCATTGATGACATGACATGATGCAACAAGTCAATTTACCACCTCTTATGTAGACGTAATTTACTCGTATAAAGTTTTCGCAGGTGTGGTTTACTGCGTACGTGCATATCCATCAGCCCCAAGTCAAGGAAAGCTTTAGTACCACCGGGTAAAATGGGGAGGAGTGAGCCCGCGGGTGCCATCGCCGGCAACACGAAGCCATCATGGCCGGAGGTGGTGGGCTGGCCGGAGCGCGACTCAACGCTCCAGATCAGCAGCGGCAGGCCTTTGTGCGTGCACACATATACGTATCGTACTGCGATGTTGCACATCAAATGAATAAAATCCAAAAATTATTAGATGGACAATTACTGCCCAAAGTAATATCTTTATTCGAGACAGTGTCTTATAGGATGCAGGTTCAGCCTGACCAGATAACATAATAACGTGGGTGATACAGTATCATGTTTTTATATAATTTTCTTCTCCAGCAATCTAGCATCACTGCATCATATGTTGTGGTCTAAGCGCAAGTTCAGTTGCTACGACTCAAACATCAGGTTCAGGTCCACAGCTTGAACAGAATCTACGTTAACAAGCACGCAAACTACAAACACATTAAACAACAAGACAACATCAAGAATATCTGCTTGCATAGTGCCCAACTCTACGAGTGCTTTTATGTCCCTTGCATGCCATGATGCAAAACAGAGCAATTCCCAGTGATTCCCACCCCTCAGGAATTTTTTAAACTGCATAAGGTATGTGTATGGCTGTATGCTACCATACACATAATATGCCGCCTACCGATAATCCGATATGCAGTGCTTCATTAGTTCACCATCAACCTCAGTGACATAGATTAATTTCATGAGCGAGCATTGCTTGTTTGGCGGCCCAGACCAACAAACTAACCTACATCTGAGTCAAAGAGCACAAATGAGCACATATTCTAACTCTTCAATAGTACAAGGCCTATCTCTTAGTCGCATGTTTGTAACTAATTTTGAATAGTACTAGCTTTTGTGATAAGCTATTGCTAATCTTTCAACTCTGTGTTAGAAAAAGGCCTCCACAAGAAACAGAATAGTCCAGGAAGATAGTATGCAGCGAGTCCTTCCTTCAGACCATGCGTCTTCCAGAGCCAAGGCGGCACAGATTGATCTGGTGGGACGGGATGCATATTTTTGGGTGCAGCTCGTTTTCCATGTCAGCGTGCATGCTTTGTGTATCTATCGAGAAGCATCCAGGCTGAAACCAACGCACACCTAGGCGAGGGATTCAGAGTGCCCGTGCCGGGTTAATCTCTCGCCTGGGCGGACCCCAACCAGGCAAGCCATTCATCCCTTTTTATTGTGCATGTTAAAGATGCTTTCATGATGCCACTCATTCCAAAGTCGTGCCTGCTTGCAAAACATTCACATAAATCAATTGATTTTTCTTGAAGCTAACCAAATAAGAGAACCTAGGAGTATGGGCTTAGGCTCACAAACATTGGTAATCACGGGTCGCAAGAATGGGTGTGCACAGGTGCATTTGCATGCTCTGTGTATGAATCAATTCTAGACAGGGAACTGCAAAGATGATACTACTATATACTACTAGCTATCTAGTGAGCTCGGACCAGGGTAATAATGTTGCACATGGCGAAGTTATTTTCAGATCTCTCCTTCCATGCCGATGGCTGTAAGTAACGTGCCATTATGAACCATGATAGGTGACAGTAGAAGAAACTAGTGTATTATTTTACTAATTTTCTTGAGTTCAACCTATCATCTGTGTTCATGGTCAGGGCCGAGCTATTTCTGTCATGAGTTAAATATGCTCCTAATGCTACTGACTAGTTAAAAGCGATCAAATATTAATAACAACGTGTGCTATATAGTTTGTACACAATGGAAGGATCATTATCTAAGCTTTTGAGTCATTCGTTGCACACAACTGATTTTTATGCATAGCTCCTCACATTGAGGCCAAAAACAACATTGGAAAAGAAACCGTCTAACATTGTTAGATCCCACCACCAGTTAAACAATAGCATGCTAATCTTGCAACTTATTACTTAATTTAAACCACCGACAGAAAGCTACACATGTAGTGTATGGACAGGGGCACTAAGATAACACATTCAGAAAGATAGGAACACTGGTACACCAACATTTCTTGAACCAGTCAGTGAAGGGAGATTACGTGATTTACCACCAAGTTCACATACCTATTATCTGCCTGATCCAGCAAGTGAAAGATATATTTCATTAGAGGCATACTGATAATTCAAGACAAGCCTTTAGTAGGCGATGACACACAACCATTGAAGGCCAGGTCCAGAGGCCCACCCCTCTAGATCTGGGGTACCCGCCATGAAACCCTAGGCCCAGAGAAGCTCTGCTGGTCATCCTCGTAGAGCCCCCACGCTCGAGGGGAAAACTGCCGGGAGGAAGGTCCCGCCGCCGGATCCGCCAAGGGTTTACCTGGTGGAGCGCCTGAGTCGGCAAGGGAGGGGAGCGTTCAAGGGGTCCGATCGCCAGTGGGGAGGGCGGCTCGGGGTGGGGGGGTGGGGGGTGGGGATAAATATTAAATAGCGCCATTCTATCCGGAGAAATATCTGAGTGAAATGTTTCTTCCTTCACCTGCCTATACCATTTGCATCGACATATTCTTTCTTTGTTCTCTCTGCTGCTTTCATGGAGAAAAAATGCATGAGCTCCGACAAAGTACATGAGTCATCAAGTTTTGTCATGCCTTTCAGAGAAAGGTGAATGAGAATAGTTGCATGCTCTCCTGGTAAGCGATGCAGGCCATGAGCCACCATAGAACCCATCATATAGTTGCATGCCCGTGCATATTTTTTTGCAATTGTGTAACACAAACCACTACAAAAAATATATTAGAAATATGTTCGAGGGTCAAAGAATCAACGGGGAAAGCACAATAATGTGTGGTGTTTATGCTCTCTCCTGGTCTTCCTACAGGTTGCTCTTGTCATAGTTGTCCTCTCTACCATATTTATTGTCAGCAATGGGGAAGTGTTGCTGCACGAGGAAAACCTTGCTTTTGGTGGCCAATGCAGCCATGGTTAATGTTGATGGTTCATGTCCTATAGGTTTCTCTTGTCATAATTATCCTCTCTACCATTTTCACTATTTTGACCTATGATGGCGAGTTTAACACGAAACAACCTCCCTTTAAAACATTTGCATGGTGTGACCCTTCAGCCTACCGCCATTAAACCCGTTAGGAGGCGCTACATTGGTGGCCAACCAGCTACGCCATGTGGCGCATGCTGGTTGGTCATGTGAGAAAATATTTTTAGAATTTTTTTAAATGGTAGGGAGACTTTTTTGAGAGAAGTTTTTCTAGGTTTTTTCTTTTTCATTTTAACATGGTTGTGATGTCCACGTGACGCCGGAAATATTTTTTAAACTTTTGACATGATCGTGAGGTGCGATAGCTTCCTCTCAAGCTGCCCGCAATGGCGTGCCCCAACCACTAGTACATGTTGATGATAGGCTAGACAGGCTATCATTAGAGTATCTCAAAAGATCATGTATTTACATTATCAAAAGGTGGTTAGAGTAAAATTTATATAATGAAAAAGTGTTTTTTATGTTGTGAAACGTTGCATGGAAAACAAAAAAAATTCTACACACACATAAGATTTATCAAGGAGATGCATAGCAACAAGTGAGGAGAGTGTGTCTACATATCCTCGTAGACCGTAAGCGGAAGCGTTTCACAACGCGGTTGATGTAATCAAACTTTCTCCGCGATCCAACCGATCCAGTACCGAACTTACGGCACTTACGCATTCAACACACGTTCAGCTCGATAACATCCTCCGCCTTCTTGATCCAGCAAGACAGCGAGGTAGTAGATGCGTTCAGGCAGCACGATGGCATGGTGACGATGATGGTGAAGTGATCTCCGCAAGGCTTCGCCTAAGCACTATGAAAATATGACTGGGGGTGTAAACGGTGGAGGGAAGTGGATCCTCTAACATGAAGAAGAGAAGTCACCTAAACTACAATTCCTTAACTTCCCTCCTTCACATCTATATGATTAAGGCTAAAATGACTTGAATTAATTTGCAAATTACAAATATATTGTATACATTTACAAAAATTACATACAAACAAAATTATGATGCAATAAAATTAATTTTATATTTATTTATATGAACAATAACCACGTACATAACATGCTACAGTAGATAAATACAGTATTCGCCACAGTGACCCTACCTTTCCTTCTTTGTTTTGTAGTAGATTACACTGTAGCTTATGTGACTTCCCTCCTTAATGTTAGAGGATCGACTTCCACGGTGGAGGCGCCGCACACAGCTAGGCAATTGTCTGTGTTGTGTGTTAGGCACCCCTCCCACATATATATAGGTGGGAGGAGGAGGAACAACCAAAGGAGGCGCCCAAGTAGGAGGAATCATGAAATACGGTTTATCTTAATTTATAAATCTTAATTAGTTTATAATCATGAAATAGGGTTTATCAAGCAACATATAGCCATTATATAGCTCCCAATCATATTGTCCGAAAACAATATAAAAATTTACTAGACCGCGAATGACCACATGTAGTATTTATTGATTATTTAGCTTTGAATTGATCGTAACAGTTTTGAACGTAGAAATGGCAGCGGTGTCTCCTAGGTGTGGAGACATCCGGGTTAACCAGTGCAAGAGGGTGGTTCGACAAGGGCCGAGTTCGACGACGACAAACCGGTTCTTCCTAGTGCTATGAGAGGACTTCAGCGAGCATACAGTATGTTTGTAAGAAGGGATGCTTTCATAACAGTACCGGTTTGAGGTTCTTACCTGCATATAGATGTGACTTACAAATGTCTAATTTCCCTTTTCTTTGCTAAGATTATCCCTTTTTGCGAGGCTCGAGGTCCTCAAGATGCTACACATTCCTGTGGAGCAGCCAAACATTATTGAGATCCACCTTGAAACAGAGGAGGGCTTCAAGTTCCTTGTTCTAATAAAGAATGAAAAGATCACACCTTCTTCGGTTGTCCTGGGTGGCGAGGATTGCCCCAGACATACGAGTGCGATGTGTGTATGTGGATCAACATGTACATCGATTACCTGTCCTGCTAATCTTCATTTGAGCTTGCAGACTGCAGTTGCCCACTATGCCAGTGCTTTCCTCGTATAAGACTTTTTATGAAATACAAAGCACATTCTTTCAAGTAACACTAATTTTACATGCTCTGCGTAACTACTCTTGCATACATATAGTTTGGACAGCTTACTAGAACTTGTCGGCGAACACTCGTAGGATGCTAGACAGGGGGCATTATCACTGTTGGTACAACTCTTACTTGGCAGGAGATGCACATCCTTGTAGAATTTATGGACATCATCCGGATCCGTGTTGTGGATGCCAATGTTGGCTCATACAATGCGTGCTTTGTGCCATTGGTGCACATGTTGAACAAGATCAATGTTAAGCAGGACAAGCCACTCCTAGTAATATTGCTTTGTAATCATGTTTTAATTAAATCAAATAAATTGTTTGCTTACTTGGTATACATGTATCTTGACTCATAGTGTTTTGCTACCAAGACTCACACGTGTTGTAGTGCCTCTGCAAATGCATATTCAAGGTAGTGGTGGCATGTGAATTGTCATCTCTGACACGATTGACTATGCAACCATGTACTCCACGTCGTGAGAAGATGGACGTCTGGTCCTCAATGGTGGAAGGAAATTCATGACAACTACTATGTCGAGGAAGGTGACAACTTGATCGTCGTGCTCCACCTAACACAAGAGGTCGGTGCTCTTCATGCGTACCATGTATAGGTGGCAGCTTGACGAGTGGCCTTGACCTTTCCATGTGATTTGAAGTACTTTATGCGTACCATCTACGAAAATTCAAAGGAGTGCTCGTCCTCGCATACTCTCGGTATCACCGTCCGCTCGTTTCTTTCGGGATAGGAGCGGGAGGGTGTATTAGCCTGGCACACGTCCGGTACTGGTTAGGATTAGGAGCTGCAATAAAACAAGGTTGGCCCCACCATCCTATTGTCGTTCCGTTAGAACCAAACGGTGGGCGCCCTGACCACCCACCGTGTACCCATCGTACAGGAACGATCCTTCGTCTTGAGCCGTGCTACACCGCTTCTGAATCTCAAGTAGTAGAATCAAACTGTGGGCGCCATGACCACCCATCCTGGGTACCGAAAGAGCACAACACCAGGTGCACACTGAACATGATACACGGGTCCAATAGACTGTAGTTGGAGCACAAGAATGGCTTCCATGTTGACGTTGGGCACAAGAACAAGCATTTGCCATGCCGTCATGGTGCTGGCCTGCTGGGAGTCTTGCGAGGGTTGGACACGAGCAGCGGTAGCGACGGAGGTGCACAGCGAGGCGGAGGCGCTGTCGACCGCTGCCAAGCTGGGCATGGTGATGCCGAGCACCGCCATGGTGGAGACGGGCATGGCGAAGTTATGCACCAGCGACCAAGTCGGGCATGGCGAGCCCATTTTGCCGTAGCTCGTTGTTGTCGGGTATCCAGCGCCGCCTTGTCATGCCAACGTGCTCAACGTTATCATTCTCGGGTGTCGCCTTGCATGTTGTGGATAACCTTGTCTTCCTGCGTAACATGGCGCCACCACTGTTCATTCATACACAGGGCGCAGACACAATGGAAGCCGCTGGAGCTTTGTATGACAACCCACACATGGAGGAGCATCCGGCGCGACGGGGTGCAGGCTGTAGATAGGCTAACAGTGTATGCTTAGACCATCGCGGACATGGTTTGTTGTGTCTATGAAGCCGAATACCTGACCTGAACGATGGCGAGAAAGATCCCGTGCATGGCTGTCTCTTGGAGATTACGCATCCATGCATGTTGTTCCCCATAGTATTGCTCACGACGCCACTATTTTATACTCCCTCCGTCCGAATTAGCTGACTCAGATTTGTCTAGATACGGATATATCTAGACACATTTTAGTGTTAGATACATCCACATGTAGATAAATCTAAGTCAACTAATTTGGAACGGAGGGAGTAGCTCAGTATTTCATCAATAGCTAACTAGTTATGCCATACGCTGACCACTTTTTGAAGTCCAGCAACCTCAGCGAGTGATGTACGCCTTTTCACACATCTCTACTCCCTCTCCCTCCCAAATAAATTAATAGACTTTATTTTATCTTAGACAATTTAAATTGCTCATATCTTTTAAAAGTATAAGTTCATTGTAAAATAATTTATATATTTGAACTCCGGGCTTCAAGACCTTTAGAACAAGACCAATCTTGGATATATTTCAGATACGCTCAAATTTTGACGACATATTTCACTAGAAAAATGTGATACAATCCTATTTTCATTAGAAACCTGTGATACAATCCTATTTTCATTAGAAACCTGTGAAACCAAGCCATTTCACTGGAAAACCTATTTAATAAAAATATGAAACTGAAATGTCAACTAGTGAAACCGATTATTTCAAAATGTGTAACGGTTTATTTCAGAAGAATGAAATATGTTATTCCAATAATGATTAAGTGAAATAGATGTGATTTTTGTGAAACAGGCCGGTGAAAAGTAAAATATGGGTTCTGAAAATGAAAACAATATGAAACTGAAATGTCAACTTGTGAAAATTATTATTTGGAAATATGTAACCGTTTATTCCAAAAGAGTGAAATACATTATTTAAAAAATGTTGAGCTAGAATAGATATGATTTTTCATGAAATAAGCCGGCGAAAAGTGAAATCTGGGTTCTGAAAATGAAAACAATATGAAATTGAAATGTCAACTTGTGAAATTGATTATTTGGAAATGTGTAATAGTTTATTTAAAAGAGTGAAACATTTTATTTCAAAAATATGGAATTTAAAATGTATGCAAAATCAGTCGTGTTTTAAAGGCCTACGACATGAGTTCATTTTTTTTCAAATCAGAATGTTGGTTCAAAAGATTTGACCGATTTAAGTAGCAAAGATGAAATAAATGGATGCATTTGTCTGGGAGAGAAGAGAGAATAAGCAACCCATGCATGCAACCCTACGGTACGGCCCTACATCGTCATACACATTCAAAAGCTGCATGCAAAGGAGCCCACATAAAGTTGGTATTCTCACGTATTTAATTGTGAAACTGTTTGGCTGATTTATAATCAAAAGATGGCACACATCCACATGAAAAGCATCAACGGCTGAACCTTGCACGGTACCAGAATCGCCTCTTTCGATGGCGTTGTCATTTTCAAGTAGTGTGTCATCACAAATTGTTCCACGGTTTGCATGGAAATATTGCCACCTTCGTAAAGGAAGACGACAGTTCTGGAGATCAGAGAAAACACCCCGCCCGCTCATCTCCATTTGGCCACAACCGCACGATCTCTTGGCTACGTTATGTGCCATCCGCCCAGGTCTTCGCTGGTCACGTTGCCTTTTGCCGCCTCACCGTTTACCCCTAATGGCCCCACAGCGTATTACACGCCAGTCCAGCACCTAATCCATCGTACCACCCTCAGACATTAAAGCCACTCGAATCTCCAAACATGTCCTCGCCGTACAGATAAAGTGACCAGGCGCGCTCGTCCGCTCCAATGCCACACTCTACCATCTATCGTAATAAGTATTTTGGTTTCGGAATGTTGTTTGGATCGGAATTTTGTTGTTAGTAAGTACAGTATAAGTAACAACATGTTAGGTCAAGCCGATGTTTGTGAGTACTTCTTAATTTTTTTTGAAAAGGGGAATATACTAATATCACGAAGATACCAATTACACCCAATCTCTGCACCAATAAGATGTCACAAAGACATTCAGGATGCACATAGCCCAAAAAAATAAAGTAAAAAAGAGAGGAAAAAAAGGCTCGCCATACAGTGATCGATTCCTCACAAGAGCAGCACACCAAAGACAACACCCGAAAAATATAGAAGGTCTCCAAAAGCAACGCCTTCAAGAAGGAAGAGTGCACTAGCGCCTCGTTATTCGATCCAAGATCTTAGGTTTTCACCTTCGAGAAAGTCTGAGCTCACAAAACAATACCCTTAGTAAGGCAATTGCCAGGCACAATCAAAGAAGGACAAAACTTAGGTTTTCACCCTGAAACTCATGACTCGACACACAAGGAGCACCACCGAAAAATGAAATCCTACAGTGTTGCAGCCCCCACTTGTCACTGCGGCTTCTGAAAGTTATCAAAAACCTGGCTGACTCCGTCACCTCCACAACCCCTCCACCTTTACTGATCCTCCGAACTCAGCCACCATGAAATTATTCACTGCTGTCTACGCCATGAAAATCGAGATACCGACATGTCCCATGGTTCCAACAAACAACAGAGCTTTGTGATGCGCCCTCATAGAGCGGCGTAGGATGATATGGACGCGCACGACCAAAATCTATCTGATCCAGCTATTCTTGGGCAAGATTCCTGACAGTAGTTCCAGAACACGTAGACGACTAGATCGAGGAAGATCGATCATGCAGATCGTTGATGTGATGCACTAAGAGCACCGTAACCACCACCCTCGCTTGCACGATCCGCCGGTCCCGAGAGCTCTCACCCAAACTCCCGGAGGAATGAGCATGCCCTGCAATGTCCCTCGAGCTGCAGCTTCCCGTCCGAGTGGCCGGGCCAGGTTCCACGCAGGGACCACCATCCATTGGCTTGATCTGCTGCCATACCGGAGCCACCATTGCAGCTTGAAGGGAGGCGCTATCGGAGACGAGGTGAACATCCTGCACAAGGCAGGCTCGCAAGCCCCAGCCAGCCCAACTGCATCGCGTACATCCACATCACCGCCAAAGCAGCGGTAGCACCAAAGAAAGACGGGTCAGCGTGCAGGAGAGCCCCCTGCTCCGCACCTAGATGAGATCTCGCGAGGAGGAGGAGGAAGGGCCGCTGGTGCCGCGATGATGCCGGGCGACCGAGGACGCAGCAACACCCACATGAGAGAGCCAACCGAGCCGTGCCACAGTGGGATCTCATGGGAGTGGGGAGAGGCGCATAGACCTAGACATGGATGAATCTGCCTCACGCCAGGGGGCTGCACGGACCGCTGGCCATCCCTCTGGCGGCAGCGATGCAGGAGTTGGCGGATGGAGGCCTCGCAGAGTTGTGGCGGCTAGGGTCCCCCCTGCCATCCCTAGTACTTCTTATTCTTTTTTTATGTCAATGTTGAACTTCATTACTATGATTCTTATTTGCTGGCAATGCCCCAATTAATAATCAAATGCAACAAGAGCAAATTTTGGTACATAACTTGTGCTTACAATTAGTTGTGTTTGCCAAATAGGTCAAACAATACTAGAGGTGGCAAACTAAGATAATTTGCTTTTTATAGTAAACAGTACCATATTTACAGATGTATTTCCAACAAGAAATAATTTGCTTTTTATAGTAAACAGTACCGCACACATGTTAAAATCAAAACGCCGCTATGGATCTGCCGCTATATGCCGTCAACGCGCAATTTTCCATTTAGGGAACGAACAGAGGGGAAAACTGGATCCACAGGGCTACGCTTGGGCCAGAGCAGCAGTTTATTGCAGCTGCAAACTACGCGGGTGGGATAGGCCTGCCCTGTGCTATTTCGAAACCAGGCCATGCCCCGTGAACACCATGGACCAGCTGGACAACAAGAAAACCATGTGCTATTTCGAAACCAGGCGATTTGTTCTGACAATGTGTAAACGCCATACGTTTACACTATTTCGTACCTGTATATTGAGCCGTATACCTCGAAAAAGCCTGACAGGAGTGAATCACGAAGCAAATTCCCACGAGGGGGATACCGAGCTGCCTGACGCTCAGCCTCTGCAATGCCACACTCGGTCAAATGTGGCTTACCGCGTACTTACATAGCCGCAATGCAGCTTCATGACACAACTTCATGGAATATACTTCCTCCGTACGGAAATACTTGTCATTAAAATGGATGTATCTAGATGTATTTTAGTTCTAGATATATCCATTTTCATTCATTTTGATGACAAGTAATTCCGGACGGAGGGAGTATTCGGTATGGTAGATGTTGATATTCTTTTAATATATATTTAGTCAAACTTGCAAAGTTTAACTTGACTCAAATCTAATACGCGGAGCAAAAATGACCGGAGGGAGTATGACAGTAGGAGGAAATAAAGAACACACATATTTTTGTTGAAAACTATCACGTTATTTGAAGCAAATTCGGAAACTATAGGAGAGAATGGAAAACAATCAAAAGTATGACCATGTCGGCCCAGCTTAGGCCGAAAAGGGACTTTTCGTCCAGGTGTTGGCCGAAAACGAGTCGTCGGCCCGCCATTGACCGAAGATGGGCTCCTTTGGGCCGAAGACTAGTTGTCGGTGCGGGCCCTGCCGAAAATAGTAACTTCGGCCAGCAGAACACCAAAGTGGGCCTTTTCGGCCAAGCTCAGGCCGAACTGGGCCGTTTTCGGCCAATCCCAGACCGAAGTGTACTTCGGCCACCAGTCGGCCGAAAAGGCTGGATATGCAGCCAGCCGAGCGCCCGTGTTCTTCTTTCGCTGATGTTCTTCTTTCTCTGCTTTCTCTCTCTCGTTCTTCTCTGTAGCTCGTCACCCCACTCCGATCTCCTCCATTAGCCACCCATTTTCACATCCAAGCGACATAATCGATAGATCGTAGTAAACTCCGACGGCCTACGGTGGTTTTTTGCTATGGGATAGTTTTTGATGTGTTTGGGGAGGAGTAGCCATGGTGGGGAGGAGGAGCCATGGTGGGGAGGAGGACGTGGGGATGGGCAGTAGGTGGTGGTGATGAGGAGCAGCAGCTGTGGTGGAGGAGGTGCGGCTTGGGGGGTGACTGGAGTTGAACCTCCGGTCGCCGAGGGGGCGGTGTCGTTGTCCGTGGTGCAAGTAGTCTGCGAGGTGGCCGGTGCCGCTGAGTCGAAGAGAGGAGCAAGAAGCTAGGGACACACGCTTCGAAGGTATAACCATGTCATCACAAATTGATTTTATCTAAATTGTATAGTTTACTTAGTGTATATAAGTCATATTGTGAATTTTAGTGTTTATATATTTGTGGAGGCATTTTAGCGCATAGTTTGTGTTGTGGGTAATATTAGTGTTCGTTGTGATTAATGAGAAGATGACAATGTCTGACAGGTGAAAAATGTCTGAATCAGTAAATCTGATTGTTTACTACGACGCTGGTAATGTTCGATATAATGAGTTGGGGGTTGATCTTAGCAAGTCCAACAAACTATACCGTGAAATGTGTTGAAACATGTTGTCCTGGGAAGGTGCACGGGCACGTGCCGAAGTATGACATCCACTGGGTTGTCACCAATGTCGTCCCACATAATTGTGTGAGGAAGAACCTGCTGGTGAAGCGTCCGAACCTGACTTCAACTCTCATTGCGCAACTCATGTATACTAAGATAGTAGAGAAGAAAGATATGGAAGCAAAACACATTCAAACAGCAGTGAAGGTCAGATGGAATTATGTCATTCCTTATGGCAAGGCTTGGAGGGCTAAACAGAAGGCTATGGAGGAAAGGTTTGGGACGTTCTTCGACTCATATGATAATGTTGTCCGTCTCCTTGGCTGCCTGAAGGAGAGGAATCCCGACACTTATGTGAACATACAACACATGAGGTTGCTGAGTATACCAGATTTCAAGGTGTTGAAACGAGTGTTCTTCTCTTTCGCTATGTGCATCGAAGCTTTCCAGCATTGTCCTCCTGTTATGTTTGTGTATGGTACATTCCTGACCGGTCAGTATAGAGGGCAAATCCTGACTGCTATTGGTGTGGACGGGAAAAAAATCAAATCATCCCACTTGCCATGGCATTTGTTGAGGGTGAGAACTTTCCCAGCTGGGTATGGTTCTTCCGGCAAGTGAAAATTGCCATTGTGAAGGACCGACCAAACGTGTGTGTCATTCATGACAGACATGCTGGTATATTGAAGGCCGTGAAGACACTACGTAATCCAACAGTTGACGAACCAACACCTTGGAGGGACTTGCAGAGCCGGTGGTGCATGCGCCATCTTGGGGCTAATTTTTTCTCACGGTTCAAGAACAAGCGGTTGATGAACTTGTTCAAAAAATTATGCAAGCAGAGCCAGCAGTGCAAATATGGATTTATTTGGTCAAAACTAGATGAGTTTACTAAGAAGCAGGTCCGTGCAAGGAAGAAAATGGAAGAAGATCAGGTTAAATTAGCAGCACTCATCACGGAGCTAGAGGAGCCAAGAGGGCCTTTGTGACTTGCCAAAGAAGACCCTCCTAATACTAAGAGAAAGAAGGGAAGGGCAATAAAGAATTTTTCCGAGTGGATAGAGAAAGAGCCTCCAAAGTGAATTGGTCTTTGCTGCATGACACCCATGGAGCTAGGTATGGCCACATGACAACCAATCTTGCAGAGGTGTATAACTTTGTGCTGAGAGGGAATAGAGCATTGCCACTCACAGCTATTGTGGAGGCAGTATTCCATGGCACTTTGAGATATTTTAGAGAAAGGCATGAGTTAGCAACGAAGCATATTGAAGATAATCCCAACACACCTTATTGTAGCCGTGTCATGGAATGCGTGTCAAAGAAGATAGAGAAAGCAAAGAAGCACACTGTCAGACTCATAGGGAATCAAGAAAGGAGGTATGAGGTTCAGCTTCCTACCGATGGTTTTGGTTATGGACATTAGGTGAAGACACATGAGGTAAAAATTGTAACGGAATTTTATCCAACGTGTGAGTGTACATGCAACAAACCGAAGTTGTTGCACCTTCGTGTCCCCATACTATTTAAAAGAGGCAGTGCTGAACACATGGACAGGTGAGATGACAGGGTTTAGAGTGGTCGGAAATTTCAACAAGGATATAATTGGTTAACTCTTTGTGTACAGGGTGACTTGACAATACAGGCGCGAGAGGAGGTTTCCGCCTTAATGCGGCGCTTTTAGAGGGGAGAAAATATCCCACCGCGAGAGAGCGTCTCATGCTTTAGGAGTCTTGATGACAAGCTACGTGGGATTTACGCAGCTGTTACGTGTAGACGGTCTTCGGATCTTGCACTTCCTCCTCCAGCACATCGTCCACCACGTCCCTCTGTACATCATTCAGAACCACGACCCTCTGTGCACCATTCAGAACCACGACCCTCTGTGCACCGTGCAGAACCTCATCCTTCACAGCCAGGGAGCTCTTCCTGGCATCAACTACCTCCTTCACAGCCAGGGAGCTCTTCCTGGCATCAGCCACCTCCTTCACAGCCAGGGAGCTCTTCCTTGCATCAACCACCTCCTTCACAGCTAGGGAGCTCTTACTGGCATCAGCAGATGGAACTAGGTAACACTACTCACTACATTCTTATCAACAGAGTAGTAATCGTTCCTGCATTCTCAATTTTACATGTTTTACTTTATCATGCAGCGGCAACCAACAGAACCGTTCATGCATTCATGCAGTCCACCGATGCTTAGTGGTGGTGCTTTGCACTTTGAGGGCGCATTTACATGGATGATGACCAAGCTGCAAACATTTATGACTTCTCGCACACGTGTTTCACACTCCACCACCACGACCGACGCAAGAGACATGCATCGTGATAGACGAGGTTAACTATGGTCTTGGTTATCGCGAGCCTCGTCCCACCGCCACAAAGCACTTATCGCCTATACGGTCCTCGCTGAGGAAGACCTGCACTCATCGTCCGCCCCCGCAGTGATATGGTTATCTATGTATGAGTCATTATCTATGTTACTTCCAGACTATTCGCAGCTGTGAGTCAGTATTTATGTATGAGATATGCTTCATGTTCATGTATTAGGAGACATATATTGTTTTATGTATGTGGGAGACATATTACTATTAATTCGCATTGTTATTCCAGTTACATTTCCAAAGAGACTACAACCAATAATTAAGATACAAGTACATCTGAATTAAGCGGTGCGGCTGAACTTAATAAATACATCTTACATACTACAAAATGAAATTAAGATAGAACATAATGCCCTACAATAATACAGTACAATCTAATAACGCAAATACATCTAAATTAAACGATAGAACTGGAATACATCTTACATACTACATGAAGTCATCATCGTCATCCTCCATTTATGCAGCCCTCTTGCCCTTCGACTATGCGGTCCTCTTGCCCTCCATCGATGCAGAACTCTTGCCCTTCGAGGGTGCAGAATTCTTGCCCTTGGACGATGCAGAACCAGGAAGCGGCGACATGAAGATATCATCTTCGTCCTCACTCTCCTCAGTCCATAAAAATGGATTCTTTGCTGCAGTCCTTCTGAAAGTTTCACTCTTCAGCTCTGCTACCTTCTTCCACCTTTCATGAAACCTAAGAAGTTCTTTACGTACCTCCTCATAGGTCCTTTCAGGCCACCCAGACCTACATAATTCGTGAGCCAACTCATTCATTATGGTGTCACCACCGGTGAGTTCGTCCCATGGAACTATCCTATTGTCCATCTTGAAATCGGTAGCTAGCCTAAGAAGATTCCTGCTCATCCCAGGGTGAAAACTACGATCGAAAGGATAATGGAACATCTCGACTAAACTTGCACTGGAATGCTTATCCACCTCCGCCCGAAGGGGGTTTTATAGGTACAGTGGAGAAAATGGCGGGAAGGGGTTGACAGGAAAGGGTTGGCGGGAAGGGGTTGGCGGGAAACGGGTGGCGGGAAGGGGTTAGCGGGAAACGGGTGGCGGGAAGGGGTTGGCGGGAAACGGGTGGCTGGAAGGGGTTGCGGAAAAAGGGTGGCGGGAAGGGGTTGGCAGGAAACGGGTGGCGGGAAGGGGTTGGCGGGAAAATACATTGGCCAACCGTTAACGGGAAAAGGTGGGCCCAAGGGACTTTTCGGCATAAATTTGACTAAAAAGTACTTTTCGGCCTACAATAGACCAAAAAGTACTTTTCGGCCTACACTTGGCCAAAAAGTACTTTTCGCCCAAAGGGGGGGGGGGTCGAAAACACCCCTCTTCGGCCAGCTTTGCACCTTTTCGGCCAAGACAAGGCCGAAAACCCTACTTCGGCCAATAGGTGGCCGAAAACACCCTTTTCGGCCTACACCTGGCCGACGGGGTGCTAGATTCGATATTTCTTCAAAGCATGTTGTAGTTTTCGAATTTGCTTCAAATAACGTGATAGTTTTTTAAAAAATCAAACACACACAAGAAACAAGAGCTATAGTGGCACCAATCGATTATGGGTCTGTTCATGATTAGACACGATCAGCTACCGGCCGGAGGAGAAAAGTTTGAAGAGAAGAGCTCAGGTCCGATCACTAGTAGAAAGAAGGGCTTTCGTTCGGCCAGAAAAGAGCATTAATCCCGGTTGCATTACGAATCGGGACTAATGTGAGCATTAGTCCCGGTTCGAGCGGCGAGGGTACCGTACAGGCATTACTCCCGGTTCAAATGGGACCTTTAGTATCGGTTGGTGCCACGAACCGGTACTAAAGGGTGCGATGCCCATTAGTACCGATTCGTGGCATGAACCGGTACTAAAGGTCTAACCTTTAGTACCGGTTCGTGCCACAAACCGGTACCAATGGGGTTGAGACCTTTAGTACAGGTTCGTGCCACGAACCGGTACAAATGGTGCAATTTTCAAATCCTACCCCCCCCCCCCCCCGCGTGTATCGCCTTTTCAGTTTTGTAAAAAGCAAAAGAAAATGATAAAAACTTCAAAAGTTAAAATCCTTCGAGATGTAGTTATGTTACCACATCTACTAGTTAGGAAAATTTAAAAACTTAAATTTGGACATGTTTTGCAAAAAGCGTAGGGAAAATTTTAAACGGCTATAACTTTTGCATACAATGTCGGAAAAACGTATAATATATCAAAATGTTCAGCACGAAAATCCGCATCCGATTTTGACCGCCACGGCCTGTTTGCAAATTTTAGAATCCTCAAATTCTAAAAGGAAAAAAGTTATGCTCAAATTTCAGTTTTTTTGAATTTTTAAATCTGGTCAAACTATGGTCAAACTACTTATTCAAGAAGTATTAGTGTTACTAAATAATTATTCAAGAATATTAGTGTTACTAAATAATTATTTCAGTTTTTTTGAATTTTGGTCAAATCTGGTCAAACTGTGGTCAAACTGTGGTCAAACAATGGTCAAACTACTTATTCAAAAAATATTAGTGTTACTATATAATTATTTCAGTTTTTTTGAATTTTGGTCAATCTGGTCAAACTGTGGTCAAACTGTGGTCAAACTGTGGTCAAACCACTTATTCAAGAAATATTAGTGTTACTAAATAATTATTGTTTTTTAAAACAATAGTTTCAAAGTCAACCAGGGAAATGTGTGACTTCATGCTCAAGCTAAATTCCTGAGGGTTAATAGGATTGACATCTTACTATTGTTAGGAAAAGAACAAGTGCAGATTTGGAAACGAGAGAGAATAGAACCCGGAAGTTAAGCGTGCTTAGGCTGGAGTAGTGAGAGGATGGGTGACCGTCCGGAAAGTTAGATGATTTAGGATGATGGGGGATGATTAGAGATTAGAGGTTAAATTAAGCAGTGTTGAGGGGTGATTAGAAATTAAAGGTTAAAATCATAAAATTTCCTTTAATACACCAACCGGGACTAAAGGTGGACCTCCAGGCAGCGGCCACGTGGAGGGCCTTTAGTCCCGGTTCGTGTAAGAACCGGGACTAAAGACAAGGAAGGGAGTGATAATATTCCTCATAGTAGTCAACACGGTCCAAGCTTTGGTATATGTTCTCCCGAGGCCACTCATTCATAGAAATTACAAATCGGAGAATAAGATGAGTGCACTTTGCACTGTTAACCTCAATGACACACATGTCATGATCATGACTCTCTTCTAACACCCCTCAACCCCCCCCCCCCCCCTAAAAAAAAGACTCTCGTCTAACAGTAATGCACACACTTGAATCGCTGAGCTTGGAGGAGCATGTACCTGGACTGTTAAAACAGTCACAAGGCCTGGCTGTATATGAAGTGAGTAGTAATTTTTGTGGTTATATTTAAAGAAAATACAATTGGTCGATGACAAAAAAGATGCTTATTTGAAGGACTGCTTCAGTGGAACAAGTCAAAGTTATACATATAGGCTCCCATATGAGCCAGTAAATGCAACATGTCCCAGCACTTCGTCACAACTCACATGTGACAATTAATGTATGAGATATTGTCAAATCGAGTCTATGAGTGACAAAGCACGTGTTTTCTCCAATCTCGTTCCGGTCATGCAATTACTGTGTATCAGAAAGCACAAATGAAATATTCTCGCGTCAAAGACAGAATGTGAAAGTACAAAACTCTTGGCACATCTTTTTTGTGTGTATCTTAGTTGTCGGTTTAGTTAATCCATCATGAAAGAGCATTGGAATGTTCTTAACTTAATATGTAGACAAAAAATAAGGAAAAGATTTCATTGAGACAGTTACAAATTTTATTGAATTTTCCTTTACTTGACCAAACAAGTTCCAGTTCTGTTACTTCAAATACACCAAATGATCTTTCAAATTGGTCAAGGCTCTCCAGTTTATGACTCCTTCCATACGGTACCACTTGTTGTTTGTTTGATTTTACTTCATTAATAGGCTCATACGTACAAAAGGACCTTGCTCTCACAAGCAACAATAAATCAGCATGAGCAAGAAGCCTAGGTAACGAGAACAGTGTAATAGATAAGAAAGAAAACATGCAGATTTCATGAGAAAATCACATCATATTTGACGGGCTGGACAGTGTAATATTAGGTTCAATTGAGCCATTGTCTAGGTTTTGTCGTTATTCGAAAACCTTGCGGAGGATAGGGGCATGGGCTCTGTCTCGCTCTCGCTTGGGGCGGCCCTGCCTCCCCTCCCACCTCCTTGCTGCTCTTCTGCCCTGGCGCCGGCGATAAACTCCCTCCCTCCGTGCAGCAGGTCCCCTTCCCCTTCCTTTCTGCTCCCTCGGTCAGGTATGCCCCCAATTGCTTCTGGGCCCTCGCTGACTCCGATGCTTGTGATATCTCAGATGTTGAGCTGGTGCCTCCTTCGGTTCTTGTGGGAACGATGGACACCAGCGGCTCTCTCCGCTTGGCAGCGCCATCGCCTTCCTGTCCTACTCCGGTACCGGTTAGTTGGCGCGGCCTGGGTCCGGTGGATGAGATCTTGGGGGATCCCGGCTGGATGCAGGTGTTTTGCCGCCACCGAAAGCGTTCATCATTTCTTCGTTCTTTCACTGGACATGTGGGTGTGTTCGGGCACACCCTGCCCTCCGGTTACTCACCATCCTTGGTGAGGCCTTCTCCTCCTCAATCGCCGGGCGATAGGGCGCCGGCGGCGGAGCTCTGTGCTGTGGGTCTAGTCGAGAAGGGCTCACGTCGAACAGAGAAATGAAAGAGAGTATGGGGTCACCATTTTGTAGTCAACACGGACCAAGCTAAGGTACATGTTTTCCTGAGGCCACTCATTCCCTATAACTTGTAAACTGGAGAAGATGTCATGCTCTCGTCGTCTCTTCCAACAATAATGCACACAAGAATCAAAGAGCTTAAAGAAGCACGTAGCTGAACTGTTGAACAATTACAAGGGTCATATATTCAAGTGAGTAGCAATTCGATGGTTATATATAGAGAAACAAATAGAAAAAAAATAGTTGGTAGGTGGGATGTACGTTGGACTTATTAAAATCACCGACTCCGTGGAACATTTGATAGTTATACCTATATGGGCTACCATATGAGCTCGGTTAATGTAGTCCATCATCTCTCTCGTCCCTTGCCACACATGAGAGTGCCTGAGATATTGACTGGAGTCTATTGAATAACAAGCCACATGAGAGTGCACATTGTTTTATAGTAACCAAGATTGTCAGAATCGTGATTTTGAATCGGATCGGAGCTATCGCAAATAGTGAAATCTTCACTATCAGGATCAGAGAAATGTAGATTCTAAGAACTAAAATCGTAGAATCAAAGGGGTTAGTTTGGGTCGTAAAGTCGTAAAATCGTATAATAGAATCGCAATTCTGACAACCTTTGGTAGTAACTGTGTAGCACATGGCAATATGCAGAAATAATGCTTCGAGTGTATTCGGGCCAAAGAATCAATGTCATTGTCCTGCTTTCTAAAGCATGTTGGCCTCGTGAAGGCCTAATGAACTCTGAGAACTATCTGAGTGAAGTGTTTCAAAAAAAAAGAAGTGTTATTCCTTCCTGTACCTATATTATTTGCACTGATATCTTTATTATTGGGTTTTCTGCTGCTTTCATGGACACTGTTTGTCTGTTTCATGTCCCGAACAGTAGAACAACACAGAACTGAGCGCACGAGTCATCAAGTTTCTTCCTGCTTTTCCTAGAAAGGAGAATGAGAAAAGTTGCAAGCTCTCCTAGTAACCGACGCAGGCCATGAGCCAACAAAGGACGGCGGTGTCCGCGATGCAACCCAAGTTATCATTTCCTTTTCCATTGATGACATGACATGATGCAACAAGTCAATTTACCACCTCTTATGTAGACGTAATTTACTCGTATAAAGTTTTCGCAGGTGTGGTTTACTGCATACATGCATATCCATCAGCCCCAAGTCAAGGAAAGCTTTAGTACCACCGGGTAAAATGGGGAGGAGTGAGCCCGCGGGTGCCATCGCCGGCAGCACGAAGCCATCATGGCCGGAGGTGGTGGGCTGGCCGGAGCGCGACGCAACGCCTCCAGATCAGCAGCGGCAGGCCTTTGTGCGTGCACACATATACGTATCGTACTGCGATGTTGCACATCAAATGAATAAAATCCAAAAATTATTAGATGGACAATTACTGCCCAAAGTAATATCTTTATTCGAGACAGTGTCTTATAGGATGCAGGTTCAGCCTGACCAGATAACATAATAACGTGGGTGATACAGTATCATGTTTTTATATAATTTTCTTCTCCAGCAATCTAGCATCACTACATCATATGTTGTGGTCTAGCGCAAGTTCAGTTGCTACGACTCAAACATCAGGTTCAGGTCCACAGCTTGAACAGAATCTCGTTAACAAGCACGCAAACTACAAACACATTAAACAACAAGACAACATCAAGAATATCTGCTTGCATAGTGCCCAACTCTACGAGTGCTTTTATGTCCATTGCATGCCATGATGCAAAACAGAGCAATTCCCAGTGATTCCCACCCCTCAGGAAACTGACGAAATTTTAAACTGCATAAGGTATGTGTATGGCTGTATGCTACCATACACATAATATGCCGCCTACCGATAATCTGATATGCAGTGCTTCATTAGTTCACCATCAACCTCAGTGACATAGATTAATTTCATGAGCGAGCATTGCTTGTTTGGCGGCCCAGACCAATAAACTAACCTACATCTTAGTCAAAGAGCACAAATGAGCACATATTCTAACTCTTCAATAGTACAAGGCCTATCTCTTAGTCGCATGTTTCTAACTAATTTTGAATAGTACTAGCTTTTGTGATAAGCTATTGCTAATCTTTCAACTCTGTGTTAGAAAAAGGCCTCCACAAGAAACAGAATAGTCCAGGTAGATAGTATGCAGCGAGTCCTTCCTTCAGACCATGCGTCTTCCAGAGCCAAGGCGGCACAGATTGATCTGGTGGGACGGGATGCATCTTTTTGGGTGCAGCTTGTTTTCCATGTCAGCGTGCATGCTTTGTGTATCTATCGAGAAGCATCCAGGCTTAAACCAACGCACACCTAGGCGAGGGATTCAGAGTGCCCGTGTCGGGTTAATCTCTCGCCTGGGCGGACCCCTTTTTTATTGTGCATGTTAAAGATGCTTTCATGATGCCACTCATTCCAAAGTCGTGCCTGCTTGCAAAACATTCACATAAATCAATTGATTTTTTCTTCAGAAGCTGACCAAATAAGAGAACCTAGGAGTGTGGGCTTAGGCTCACAAACATTGGTAATCACGGGTCGCAAGAATGGGTGTGCACAGGTGCATTTGCATGCTCTGTGTATGAATCGAATTCTAGACAGGGAACTGCAAAGATGATACTACTATATACTACTAGCTAGCTAGTGAGCTCGGACCAGGGTAATAATGTTGCACATGGCGAAGTTATTTTCAGATCTCTCCTTCCATGCCGATGGCTGTAAGTACTGTGCCATTATGAACCATGATAGGTGACAGTAGAAGAAACTAGTGTATTATTTTACTAATTTTCTTGAGTTCAACCTATCATCTGTGTTCATGGTCAGGGCCGAGCTATTTCTGTCATGAGTTAAATATGCTCCTCGTTACTGACTAGTTAAAAGCGATCAAATATTAATAACAACGTGTACTATATAGTTTGTACACAATGGAAGGATCATTATCTAAGCTTTTGAGTCATTCGTTGCACACAACTGATTTTTATGCATAGCTCCTCACATTGAGGCCAAAAACAACATTGGAAAAGAAACCGTCTAACATTGTTAGATCCCACCACCAGTTAAACAATAGCATGCTAATCTTGCAACTTATTACTTAATTTAAACCACCGATGTAAAGCTACACATGTAGTGTATGGACAGGGGCACTAAGATAACACATTCAAAAAGATAGGAACACTGGTACACCAACATTTCTTGAACCAGTCAGTGAAGGGAGATTACGTGATTTACCACCAAGTTCACATACCTATTATCTGCCTGATCCAGCAAGTGAAAGATATATTTCACTGGAGGCATACTGATAATTCAAGACAAGCCTTTAGTAGGCGATGACACACAACCATTGAAGGCCAGGTCCAGAGGCCCACCCCTCTAGATCTGGGGTACCCGCCATGAAACCCTAGGCCCAGAGAAGCTCTGCTCCGTCATCCTCGTAGAGCCCCCACGCTTGAGGGGGAAAACTGCCGGGGAGGAAGGTCCCGCCGCCGCCGGATCCGCCAAGGGTTTACCAGGTGGGAGCGCCGGAGTCGGCAAGGGGAGGGGAGCGTTCAAGGGGGTCCAGTCGCTTGTGGGGAGGGCGACGCCCGGGGGGTGGGGGGGTGGGTGGGGGTGGGGGATAAATATTAAATAGCGCTCATTCTATCTGGAGAAATATCTGAGTGAAATGTTTCTTCCTTCACCTGCCTATACCATTTGCATCGACATATTCTTTCTTTGTTCTCTCTGCTGCTTTCATGGAGAAAAAATGCATGAGCTCCGACAAAGTACATGAGTCATCAAGTTTTGTCATGCCTTTCGTAGAAAGGTGAATGAGAATAGTTGCATGCTCTCCTGGTAAGCGATGCAGGCCATGAGCCACCATAGAACCCATCATATAGTTGCATGCCCGTGCATATTTTTTGCAATTGTGTAACACAAACCACTACAAAAAATATATTAGAAATATGTTCGAGGGTCAAAGAATCAACGGGGAAAGCACAATAATGTGTGGTGGTTATGCTCTCTCCTGGTCTTCCTACAGATTGCTCTTGTCATAGTTGTCCTCTCTACCATATTTATTGTCAGCAATGGGGAAGTGTTGCTGCACGAGGAAAACCTTGCTTTTGGTGGCCAATGCAGCCATGGTTAATGTTGATGGTTCATGTCCTATAGGTTTCTCTTGTCATAATTGTCCTCTCTACCATCTTCACTATTTTGACCTGTGATGGCGAGTTTAACACGAAACAACCTCCCTTTAAAACATTTGCATGGTGTGACCCTTCAGCCTACCGCCATTAAACCCGTTAGGAGGCGCTACATTGGTGGCCAACCAGCTACGCCATGTGGCGCATGCTGGTTGGTCATGTGAGAAAATATTTTTAGAATTTTTTTAAATGGTAGGGAGACTTTTTTGAGAGAAGTTTTTCTAGGTTTTTTCTTTTTCATTTTAACATGGTTGTGATGTCCACGTGACGCGGAAATATTTTTTAAACTTTTTGACATGATCATGAGGTGCGCATAGCTTCCTCTCAAGCGGCCCGCAATGGCGTGCCCCAACCACTAGTACATGTTGATGATAGGCTAGACAGGCTATCATTAGAGTATCTCCAAAAGATCATGTATTTACATTATCAAAAGGTGGTTAGAGTAAAATTTATATAATGAAAAAGTGTTTTTTATGTTGTGAAACGTTGCATGGAAAAAAAAATTTCTACACACACGCAAGATTTATCAAGGAGATGCATAGAAACAAGTGAGGAGAGTGTGTCTACATATCCTCGTAGACCGTAAGCGGAAGCGTTTCACAACGCGGTTGATGTAATAAAACTTTCTCCGCGATCCAACCGATCCAGTACCGAACGTACGACACTTCCGCGTTCAACACAAGTTCAGCTCGATAACATCCTCCGCCTTCTTGATCCAGCAAGACAGCGAGGTAGTAGATGCGTTCAGGCAGCACGATGGCATGGTGATGATGATGGTGAAGTGATCTCCATGAAGGCTTCGCCTAAGCACTATGAAAATATGACTGGGGTGTAAACGGTGGAGGGAAGTGGATCCTCTAACATGAAGAAGAGAAGTCACCTAAACTACAATTCCTTAACTTCCCTCCTTCACATCTATATGATTAAGGCTAAAATGACATGAATTAATTTGCAAATTACAAATATATTGTATACATTTACAAAAATTACATACAAACAAAATTATGATGCAATAAAATTAATTTTATATTTATTTATATGAACAATAACCACGTACATAACATGCTACAGTAGATAAATACAGTATTCGCTACAGTGACCCTACCTTTCCTTCTTTGTTTTGTAGTAGATTACACTGTAGCTTATGTGACTTCCCTCCTTAATGTTAGAGGATCGACTTCCACGGTGGAGGGGGGCGCCGCACACAGCTAGGCAATTGTCTGTGTTGTGTGCTAGGCATCCCCCTCCCACATATATATAGGTGGGAGGGAGGAGGAACAGCCAAAGGAGGCGCCCAAGTAGGAGGAATCATGAAATACGGTTTATCTTAATTTATAAATCTTAATTAGTTTATAATCATGAAATAGGGTTTATCAAGCAACATATAGCCATTATATAGCTCCCAATCATATTGTCCGAAAACAATAGAAAAATTTACTAGACCGCGAATGACCACATGTAGTATTTATTGATTATTTAGCTTTGAATTGATCGTAACAGTTTTGAACGTAGAAATGGCAGCGGTGTCTCCTAGGTGTGGAGACATCCGGGTTAACCGGTGCAAGAGGGTGGTTCGACAAGGGCCGAGTTCGACGACGACAAACCGGTTCTTCCTAGTGCTATGAGAGGACTTCAGCGAGCATACAGTATGTTTGTAAGAAGGGATGCTTTCATAACAGTACCGGTTTGAGGTTCTTACCTGCATATAGATGTGACTTACAAATGTCTAATTTCCCTTTTCTTTGCTAAGATTATCCCTTTTTTTGCGAGGCTCGAGGTCCTCAAGATGCTACACATTCCTGTGGAGCAGCCAAACATTATTGAGATCCACCTTGAAACAGAGGAGGGCTTCAAGTTCCTTGTTCTAATAAAGAATGAAAAGATCACACCTTCTTCGGTTGTCCTGGGTGGCGAGGATTGCCCCAGACATACGAGTGCGATGTGTGTATGTGGATCAACATGTACATCGATTACCTGCCCTGCTAATCTTCATTTGAGCTTGCAGACTGCAGTTGCCCACTATGCCAGTGCTTTCCCCGTATAAGTCTTTTTATGAAATACAAAGCACATTCTTTCAAGTAACACTAATTTTACATGCTGTGCGTAACTACTCTTGCATACATATAGTTTGGACAGCTTACTAGAACTTGTCGGCGAACACTCGTAGGATGCTAGACAGGGGGCATTATCACTGTTGGTACAACTCTTACTTGGCAGGAGATGCACATCCTTGTAGAATTTATGGACATCATCCGGAACCGTGTTGTGGATGCCAATGTTGGCTCATACAATGCGTGCTTTGTGCCATTGGTGCACATGTTGAACAAGATCAATGTTAAGCAGGACAAGCCACTCCTAGTAATATTGCTTTGTAATCATGTTTTAATTAAATCAAATAAATTGTTTGTTTACTTGGTATACATGTATCTTGACTCATAGTGTTTTGCTACCAAGACTCACACGTGTTGTAGTGCCTCTGCAAATGCATATTCAAGGTAGTGGTGGCATGTGAATTGTCATCTCTGACACGATTGACTATGCAACCATGTACTCCACGTCGTGAGAAGATGGACGTCTGGTCCTCAATGGTGGAAGGAAATTCATGACAACTACTATGTCGAGGAAGGTGACAACTTGATCGTCGTGCTCCACCTAACACAAGAGGTCGGTCCTCTTCATGCGTAGCATGTATTGGTGGCAGCTTGACGAGTGGCCTTGACCCGTCCATGTGATTTGAAGTACTTTATGCGTACCATCTACGAAAATTCAAAGGAGTGCTCGTCCTCGCATACTCTCGGTATCACCGTCCGCTCGTTTCTTTCGGGATAGGAGCGGGAGGGTGTATTAGCCTGGCACACGTCCTGTACTGGTTAGGATTAGGAGCTGCAATAAAACAAGGTTGGCCCCACCATCCTATTGTCGTTCCGTTAGAACCAAACGGTGGGCGCCCTGACCACCCACCGTGGTACCCATCGCACAGGAACGATCCTCCATCTTGAGCCGTGCTACACCGCTTCTGAATCTCAAGTAGTAGAATCAAACTGTGGGCGCCATGACCACCCATCCTGGGTACTGAAAGAGCACAGCACCAGGTGCACACTAAACATGATACACGGGTCCAATAGACTGTAGTTGGAGCACAACAATGGCTTCCATGTTGACGTTGGGCACAAGAACAAGCATGTGCCATGCCGTCATGGTGCTGGCCTGCTGGGAGTCTTGCGAGGGTTGGACACGAGCAGCGGTAGCGACAGAGGCGCATTAACGAGGCGGAGGCGCTGTCGCATCATGACCAAGCTGGGCATGGTGATGCCGAGCACCGCCATGGTGGAGACGGGCATGGCGAAGTTATGCATCAGCGACCAAGTCGGGCATGGCGAGCCCATTCTTGCCGTAGCTCGTTGTTGTCGGGTATCCAACGCCGCCTTGTCATGCCAACGTGCTCAACGTTATCATTCTCATGGTGTCGTCTTGCATGTTGTGGATAACCTTGTCTTCCTGCGTAACATGGCGCCACCACTGTTCATTCATACACAGGGCGCAGACACGATGGAAGCCGCTGGAGCTTTGTATGACAACCCACACGTGGAGGAGCATCCGGCACGACGGGGTGCAGGCTGTAGATAGGCTAACGGTGTATGCTTAGACCATCGCGGACATGGTTCGTTGTGTCTATGAAGCCGAAGACCTGACCTGAACGATGGCGAGAAATATCCCGTGCATGGCTGTCTCTTGGAGATTACGCATCCATGCATGTTGTTCCCCATAGTATTGCTCACACCACTATTTTATACTCCCTCCGTCCCGAATTAGCTGACTCAGATTTGTCTAGATATAGATATATCTAGACACATTTTAGTGTTAGATACATCCATATGTAGATAAATCTAAGTCAATTAATTTGGAACGGAGGGAGTAGCTCAGTATTTCATCAATAGCTAACTAGTTATGCCATACGCTGACCACTTTTTGAAGTCCAGCAATCTCAGCGAGTGATGTACGCCTTTTCACACATCTCTACTCCCTCTCCCTCCCAAATAAATTAATAGACTTTATTTTATCTTAGACAATTTAAATTGCTCATATCTTTTAAAAGTATAAGTTCATTGTAAAATAATTTATATATTTGAACTCCGGGCGCCAAGACCTTTAGAACAAGACCAATCTTGGATATATTTCAGATATGTTCAAATTTTGACGACATATTTCACTAGAAAAATGTGATACAATCCTATTTTCATTAGAAACCTGTCATACAATCCTATTTTCATTAGAAACCTGTGAAACCAAGCTATTTCACTGGAAAACCTATTTAATCAAAATATGAAACTGAAATGTCAACTAGTGAAACCGATTATTTCAAAATGTGTAACGGTTTATTTCAAAAGAATGAAATATGTTATTCCAATAATGATCAATTGAAATAGATGTGATTTTTGTGAAACAGGCCGGTGAAAAGTAAAATATGGGTTCTGAAAATGAAAACAATATGAAACTGAAATGTCAACTTGTGAAAGTTATTATTTGGAAATATGTAACCGTTTATTTCAAAAGAGTGAAATACGTTATTTAAAAAATGTTGAACTAGAATAGATATGATTTTTCATGAAATAAGCCGGCGAAAAGTGAAATCTGGGTTCTGAAAATGAAAACAATATGAAACTGAAATGTCAACTTGTGAAATTGATTATTTGGAAATGTGTAATAGTTTATTTCAAAAGAGTGAAACATTTTATTTCAAAAATATGGAATTTAAAATGTATGCAAAATCAGTCGTGTTTTAAAGGCCTACGACATGAGTTCATTTTTTTTTCAAATCAGAATGTTGGTTCAAAAGATTTGACTGATTTAAGTTAGCAAAGATGAAATAAATGGATGCATTTGTCTGGGAGAGAAGAGAGAAAAGCAACCCATGCATGCAACCATACGGTACGGCCCTACATCGTCATACACATTCAAAAGCTGCATGCAAAGGAGCCCACATAAAGTTGGTATTCTCATGTATTTAATTGTGAAACTGTTTGGCCGATTTATAATCAAAAGATGGCACACATCCACATGAAAAGCATCAACGGCTGAACCTTGCACGGTACCAGAATCGCCTCTTTCGATGGCGTTGTCATTTTTGGCGAGTGTGTCATCACAAATTGTTCCATGGTTTGCATAAAAATATTGCCATCTTCAGAAAGGAAGACGACAGTCTTGGAGATCAGAGAAAACACCCCCGCCCGCTCATCTCCATTTGGCCACGACCGGCACAATCTCTTGGCCACGTTATGTGCCATCCACCCAGGTCTTCGCCGGGTCACGTTGCCTTTTGTCGCCTCACCGTTTACCCCAATGGCCCCACAGCGTATTACCGTCAGTCCAGCACCTAATGCATCGTACCACCCTCAGACATTAAAGCCAATCGAATCTCCAAACATGTCCTCGCTGTACAGATAAAGTGACCAGGCGCACTCATCCGCTCCAATGCCACGCTCTACCATCTATCGTAATAAGTATTTTGGTTTCGGAATGTTGTTTGGATCGGAATTTTGTTGTTAGTAAGTACAGTATAAGTAACAACATGTTAGGTCAAGCCGATGTTTGTGAATACTTCTTTTTTTTAAAAGGGGAATATACTAATATCACGAAGATATCAATTACACCCAATTTCTGCGCCAATAAGATGTCACAAAGACATCCAGGATGCACATAGCCCCAAAAAAATAAAGTAAAAAAGAGAGGAAAAAAAGGCTCGCCATAGTGATCGATTCCTGTCAGTAGCAGCACACCAAAGACAACACCCAAAAATATAGAAGGTCTCCAAAAGCAACGCCTTCAAGAAGGAAGAGTGCACTAGCGCCTCGTCATCCGATCCAAGATCTTAGGTTTTCACCCTCGAGAAAGTCTGAGCTCACAAAACAATACCCTTAGTAAGGAAATTGCCAGGAACAATCAAAGAAGGACAAAACTTAGGTTTTCACCCTGAAACTCATGACTCGACACACGAGGAGCACCACCAAAAAATGAAATCCTCAAGTGTTGCAGGCCCCACTTGTCACTGCGGCTTCTGAAAGTTATCAAAAACCTGGCTGACTCCGTCACCTCCACAGCCCCTCCACGTTTACTGATCCTCCGATCTCAGCCACCATGAAATTCTTCACTGCTATCTACGCCATGAAAATCGAGATACCAACATGTCCCATGGTTCCAACAAACAACAGAGCTTCGTGATGCGCCCTCGTAGAGCGGCGTAGGATGATATGGACGCCGCATACGACCAAAATCTATCCGATCCAGCTATTCTTGGGCAAGATTCACGACAGTAGTTCCGAACACGTGAACAACCAGATCAAGGAAGATCGATCATGCAGATCGTTGATGTGATGCACTAAGAGCACCAGAACCACCACCCCTCGCTTGCACGATCCGGCCGGTCCCGGCGCTCTCACCCAAACTCCCGGAGGAACGAGCACGCCTGCAACGCCCCTCGAGCTGCAGCTTCCCGTCCGAGTGGCGGGCCAGGTTCCACGCAGGGACCACCATCCATTGGCTTGATCTGCTGCCATACCGAGCCACCATTGTAGCTTGAAGGGAGGCGCTATCGAGACGAGGTGAACATCTGCACAAGGCAGGCTCGCAAGCCCCACCAGCCCGACTGCATCCGTACTTCCACATCACCGCCCAAAGAAAGAGAGCACCAAGAGCACGGTCAAGGCCGCAAGAGAGCCCCCCTGCTCCGCACCTAGATGAGATCTCGCGCGAGGAGGAGGAAAGGGCCGCGCGGTGGCACGATGATGCCGGCGACCGAGGACTCAGTAACACCCACATGAGAGAGCCAACCGAGTCGTGCCACAGTGCGATCTCATGGGAGTGGGGAGAGGCGCATAGACCTAGACATGGATGAATCTGCCCCGCTGCCACGAGGCCTGGCACGGCTTCGCTGGCCATCCCTCTAGCGGCAGCGATGCAGGAGTTGGCGGAGGGAGGCCTCGCAGAGTTGTGGCGGCTAGGGTCCCCCCTGCCATCCCTAGTACTTCTTATTCTTTTTTTATGTGAATGTTGAACTTCATTACTATGATTCTTATTTGCTGGCAATGCCCCAATTAATAATCAAATGCAACAAGAGCAAATTTTGGTACATAACTTGTGCTTACAATTAGTTGTGTTTGCTAAATAGGTCAAACAATACTAGAGGTGGCAAACTAAGATAATTTGCTTTTTATAGTAAACACACTACCGGACTCGCGGCCTATGCCTACGGCCACGGGCCGTCGGCATAGGCCCCTAAGCCGTCGGCATAGATCTATGCCGACGGCAGCCGGCGGCATAGCCCCGTCCGTGTAGATCACGCCGGTACTCCCTATCGCATCGTCGGCATAATAATGCCGTCGGCATAGGGGTATGCCGACGGTTCGGGCAGCCGTCGGCATAGTTTAGCCGTCGGCGTTGTTTTCCGTCTGACGGCAACGGACGGCCGTCAAACTGGCGACTCCGGAGGGGACACGTGGAACGATATGCCTCACGGCAAAGCCGTCGGCATAGGTTAAATCTATGCCGACGGCTTTGCGTGAGGCATATCTTTGCCACGTGTCGCCCCTGGTTTGATTTGGCGGCGGGGGCTATGCCTACGGCAAAGCCATCGGCATAGATGTAAATCTATGCCGACGGCTTTGCCGTGAGGCATAGCTCCGCCACGTGTCGCCTCTGGTGGCTCTCGAAGCGTATCTATGCCGACGGCTTTGCCGTAGGCATAGTTTTTTTCCTTTTTCTCTTTCCAATTCATTTGACAACATTTCAAAACAGAATAATATGAAATATGACAGTTCATCAACATAATTTAAACATAGTCAAGTTCATCATCTAAAGATCATCACCGTGAAAGTCCACGAACATAAGAGTAGTGCAAGACATGAAACATCATAAAAGTTGAAACATGAAAGACATGGCACAACGGCCACATACACGGAATCATCATCGACATCAAGCACCACAGAGTCCACCTCCGCCAAAACCACCACCACCACCGAGTCCACCTCCGCCAAAACCACCACCTCCGCCAAGTCCACCTCCGCCAAAACCACCACCACCACCAAGTCCACCTCCGCCAAAACCGCCACCGCCAAGTCCACCTCCGCCAAAACCGCCACCGCGACCACCATCACTCTGCCAGATCGGAGTGATCGGGGTCGACGGAGCAGAGTCGAGCCACCGTCCCCTACATGTTTGAAAGAAGATTCTAATGGTAAATATGACATGATAGTGTTGAATGAACGAGAACTAGTTTGTCATTAGTTAGGCAAATTTACTAACCGGAGTATCACCGCTTAGTGCCGCCATTCCTCGAACGTGGGGAATGTGTGGGCGTCTCCGCAGGTGGTGGTGGGGTCCAACTTGTGGTGGCTCCGCAAGGTTAGTCCAAGACGCCAACATAGCTTGGATGTTAGTTAAACAAGTCCACTTAGAAACAAGCCGTGATCAACAAAGTCAGAAGGAATGAAAGTGCAAATTTGAGCTTGGTTTAAGAGGGCAAAACTAACCGCCGTCACTTGACGGCTGTAATCATCGTTTGCCTTCACTCGTTGCAAGTACTCCCTCACCTCAATATGCCTATGCTCGAGAAAGTCCTGATATGCCTACAAAATTGAGGTTGTTTCTAAGTGGGCAGTGATGAAAATAAACTAAGAAATATAGAGACAAAGAAGATAGGGGAAGTACTTACAAAGACGTTGGCGGACTAAGGGAGGCTGCGAACGCCTGCATTCCCTAACGGGCTCGGGTTGGTAGCTCGAAGCCGTGTGTACGAGATCGACGGAGTGATCAAGCCATCGAAACACGGATACCGCCATGGGACTTACCTCGGAAGGCCACCACCGCCGTGTCGCCGATCCGAGACTGGGCGACCTCGTGAACGGGAACATCCGGATGCAACTTCGATAGTTCCGAGTGTAAGACTCAGTGTGTTTCTCGGTGTTGCCGTAGTACTGGCTCTCGCCCTCCTTGCGATCACTCCGCTCGCGGGCCAGCTTCCACGACTCCATGTCTGAGAGCGGCCTCTGCAACTTGTCCTCCTGCAACATCAAATAGAAGTTAGCCATACATAAGAACATGACGGTAAAGAAGAACCAAAATGCATCTTTCATATAGATATACCTTCATGGCCTTGAGGCCCCAGTGGTTCCTGTTTCCTTGGCCATGTGTCCCGTCTTTTCCACGGTTAGCCCGGGCCTTGATGCTCTTGGCAACAAACTCTGGATCGTCACCGACCCACCTATCCACCAAACACGCCCATCCGTCATGCCTTCCATAGCACCAACGAGGAACAACCTATGCAAATTTTGGAAGCATGACATGTGAGCACGAAACATATAGTTGACTCCTTGAAACAATGAAAAGTCAGTAATAGTTACCATCATGAACTGCTCCCTGCTCATGGTAATTTTTTGCCTCTGTGCTTGAGTTTTGGTCATCTTTTGTTGCAGGTAGATGTGGTAGTACTATGAGACGGCAACCCAACGCACCTCGTCGCAGAATCGACGAGCTTTCTTCTTTCTTGACGCAGAAGTAAGACCACGTCGGCTCTGGCCTTGTGCTCGCTAAGAACTCTATAGAGTTGATGCAATCATGCATAAACCAGAAGCAAACAAGGCATGAGTTGAGTGATTCAATGATAAACTATGAACGAAACTAAAGACAAGTGATTCAAAAGGGAACTTACCCAAAATTTGGTGATCACGGCCTTAGCGGCCGTCCCGTACCCCGCGTTGCTGCAAGCCTCGTAGTGGGCCCAGCTTGTGGCCAAAACACACAGCTGCGGGTCCCTGTCTGGCCGCGGGCAGAATAGGCCAGGCCAAAACTGCTTCAACAGGACAGTGAGAAGGCCGTTCGGTTTACGGCCCTTTCCACGAAAGATCCAGTTACTGCAAAAGAATCAAAGGGTTGCCATGTGTACAATAAAAAAATGTTGTCATGTGTTGAAAATATGATTGAGAGGCACTTACTCTGTCCTCAAGAGGTTCAATGAGCCACTTGTGCGCCTCGATAGAAGGTGGTGTAGGTACTCCGGCATTACCACGTAGCCACCCCTGCGGAGCACCCGGTGGCAAGTCACCCCACAACTCGGGGTCAACCTCCCCTCCATCCTTCTTGCCCTCCTCCTCACCCTCCTCCTCGGCCTCCTCCTCCTCGGCCTCCTCCTCCTCACCCTCCTCCTCCTCGACATCAGGAACATACTCCTCCTCCTCAGACTCAGAAGCTACATCAACATAGGAGGGCATCGAAGAAGACCCTCCTATTTCGGACACGGCCCGGAGTTTTTGGCCCGGTTGCTGCCTCCCCCACCTCCTCGTCCTCTAGGGGCTCTCCCCCACCCTCCTCCTCTCGGGTCTCCTCCCCTGACCCCTCCACCTCCCTGTGAGGTGCCATCCTCGCGTAGTCGGGAGGGAACCTTGTGGGCTCGTCCACTCCGAGTAAGTCCTCCTTTGAGTTTACTGAGGAAACTGGCACCGCATTGGACTACGGAATATCTCTTTCAAAAACACATCAGTTTTCTCGACCCACTCTGTTGTTACTTGATTCCGATGAAAAAACCCACTATACATCCACTGATTATCTGCCATCTCTGCTTTATTGGAAGCCACACAACAAAATTAAGGATTCATTTAAATTACCCACATCAATATTTTATTTTTTACAAGGTTGACGAGAAACGACATTTAATCCACCTACATCTCTAATAGGTAAAGATGGGTCCTAATCCCACCCGAGAATGTATAGATTGAGTACGGTCCATGCTCTACCCCATTCCGAGACAAAATTTCGGCAGCACCTCCCCGCTGTTCTCCAAATACACGTCTCGACAAAATGCCGAGAGAATGTGCATCCGGAGAACAACAGGGAGGCGCCGCCGAAATCCTGTCTCGGAACGGGGTAGAGCATGAACAACGTACCCAATCTACACATCCTCGGGCTGTCCATGGAAAGCGATGGACAATCCGAAAGAGCTGCGGTGATAAATATGCAATTGAATGCATATTTATCGATGCAACCCTTTCGGACGGGAGACCTAGGTTACGCGACTTGATGTGAAAATTCAATCTAGTGACATGGAAAAAAATTGGACGAGGTCATGGAATTGTTGCTCACCCTCCGATGTAGAGGATGTAGTCGATCAAAGGAGGGACGATCGTGGACAAACACATCCAACGTCGACGGTCACTCCACGAAGATGGAACACCACAAATCCTGTTAATTCGACCAAGTGCAAAAAAATAGGTTAAGCCTTGACAGTTTAAACTATGAAAAAAAATCATATTTCGTCAAGTGTAAAATTTTGTCCTTCATTTTTTTAGCAAGATCATCATGATTAAATAACCACTGATCATATGTCAATTTTGGAGCACATCTCACACAACTATTTTAGAAACTAAATGTCACATAGCAAGGATTTAGACACAACTTCACCTCCTATCCATGCCATCTCTAGACGTCAACAACTCAAAGAACATGACACAAACAGCAACTCAAAAATTTGTTTTGCATGCATATGTGAATAGACTTAGGGCGAATACACCATCCATTAATATCACATGCATATATTGTCATAATCCATTATATATCATATTGGTACAAATATTAGGCTTATGGACATAAAATCTAGAAGAGAACAATGCTAACAATTACATCACTTGTCTTTGTGAAGATAAGTTACACATGTCCATACATAGTAGTTATTTGCAGCAAATTAATATGAAACTATGAATGTCACAGTAGGAAAAATGAAAAAAAAAGAGCATAGCTCACCGGGCAGAGGAGCGTCACGGCGATGGAGGGGACGGGAGGGACGGGGCTGGTCGTGGTCGGCCGGAGAAGCAGAGGCCGCCGCCGACCGGAGCTAGCACCAGGGCCGGCCGGGCAGGGACGCGGGCCGCTGGCCGGAGCCGTGGCCAGGCGTGCTCGGGGAGGGGCCGAGGCGGGGCCCCTGCCCGGTTCGTGTGGCGGGCAGAGAGCTGGGTGGAGGCAAGGCGCGAGGAAGGAGGAGGGAGGGAGGTGGAGCGGGCGACACGCGGGCGGGCGACAGATGCGTGGCGGCGGTGGCGCGAGAAGGGGAGGGAAGGGGAGGGGGTGGAGCGGCGGGGAGGGGACGGGTGAGGGAGGGGAGAGTGGCGCGGGTGAGCGGGCGGGCGGGCGGGCGGGAGCGACGCGGGCGGCGGGGAGCCGCGGCGGGCGGCGGCGGCAGCTAGCTAGCGCGGGTCGGGCTCGGGGGCGCACGAGTGGGTCGGGGACGAACGAGTGGACGGGGTGAGCGGGGAGTGGATAAGGGAACTATGCCGACGGCTTAACCGTCGGCATATATTAGTCATGCCACGTGGCATATACGCCGACGGCTAAGCCGTAGGCATAGGTATATTTCTTTTTTTTATACATGTTAATTACAAACTAGCCGTATACATGTTAATTACACACGTGGCATATATTATTAACTGTCTTCAAATATATTTTTAGTGTATATTATTTTTAATGTTATATATTTATTCTTTTTTATTTTAATGTTTTCTTATAGTTATATATTTATTCTTTTTTATTTCATATAGATTTTTAAAAATTTTTATAGTTATAGTTTTCCTTTTTTATGTGTTATTATTTCATATAGATTTTTATTTTTTTTAAACCGCTCAACCCTCTCGTCTCCCGGAACCACACAGAGGGGAGGGGAGGGGAGGCGCCGAATTCGAGCAGCTTCGTCCGCCAAGGCCATGGCCTGGTCGACGGTGAGGGTGGGGGTGGGGGAGGGGTAGCTTAGTTCGTCAGGTGAGTGAAGGGGGAGGGGCCCCCGTCCAGACTAACCCTGGAACGGTTGACCACGAGATCTAGCCCTTTGACTTCCCACGGACGGGCTTTGACCAATGGACCTCTCCTCCCGGTTGTGTCAGGTCTACCCATAGGGACACCCGGGAGCTACATCCACTCCGTGTAGACCCGATGCGTCCGTTTTCCCCCTCCAGGTGCCGGCGGCGGCGTCATCCGTGAGGGGGGGGGGCACACCCCGGAGACACGTGCCGGGCATTTGCAACCGCCAGAACACTTGCAGACTTGTGAGAGGCCGCATACGCAAGATTTGACGGTATGCTAGCCCCCGGAGGCCGCCGGCAACAGTCGTAGACGCGCGAAGAGCAATCCTTGTAGAGGGAAGTGTTCAGATACTTCTCCATCACGAAAAATTATGAAAAATTACCATCCGTCCTATAGCACATGTGCCCACATCGTGTAAAAAACTCATGATTTTATCGCGCTCCGAGTATTTAAAAATATTCACACCGCATCGTTACCGCAGAACGTCTACTACCGTGTCATCGCCGTCCGTGACCCCGGAGACGCGTGCCGCCTCTTTGGACATGCCACCACACCACCCCGCATGTACAAGGGCCCGGTGCGACGCTCCGGTGGCATTGCTATACCCCCAGGGCCCCCGTCCCGCCTAACCCTGGAGCGGTTGACCACGAGATCTAGCCCTTTGACTTCCCACGGACGGGCTTTGACCAGTGGACCTCTCCACCCGGTTGTGTCAGTTCGGCCCATAGGAACACGTTGGAGCAACATCCGGGGCAGACCCACAGCAAGATCCCCTCCGTGTAGACCCGATGCGTCCGTTTCCCCCTCCGGTGCGGCGTGGCGCCGTCCGTGAGGGGCACACCGGAGGCAGCGTGCTTTGGGCGTTTGCAACCGCCACAACACTTCCAGACTTGTGAGAGGCCGCCTACGCAAGATTTTACGGTATGCTAGCCCCCGGAGGCCGCCGGCCACAGTCGTAGACGCGCGAAGAGCAATCTGCGTAGAAGGAAGTGTTCAGATACTTCTCCATCACGGAAAATTATGAAAAATTACCATCAGTCCTATAGCACATGTGCCCACATTGTGTAAAAAACTCATGATTTTATCACGCTACAAGTATTTAATAATATTCACGCCGCATCGTTACCGCAGAACGTCTACTACCGTGTCATTGTCGTCCGTGAGGGGGGCCACACCCGGAGGCGCGTCGCCTCTTAGGACATGCCACCACACCACCCCGCATGTATGAGGGCCCGGTGCGGCGCTCGGTGGCATTACTAACCCCGGGGCCCCGTCCCCGCCTAACCTGTAGCGTTTGACCACCGGATCTAGCCCTTTGACTTTGCACGGACGGGATTTGACCGGTGGACCTCTCCACTCGGTTGTGTTAGGTCAGCCCATAGGAACACGTTGGAGCAACATCCGGGCGGACCCACAGCAGATCCCCTCCGTGTAGACCCGGCGCGTTCGTTTCCCCCTCCAGTGCGGTGGCGGCGCTGTCCGTGAGGGGCACACCGGAGGCAGCGTGTCGGGCATTTGCAACCGCCACAACACTTCTAGACTTGTGAGAGGCCGCCACGCAAGATTTGACGGTATGCTAGCCCCGGAGGCCGCCACAGTCGTGAGACGCGAAGAGCAGTCCGCGTCGAGGGAAGTGTTCAGATACTTCTCCATCACGAAAAATTATGAAAAATTACCATCGGTCCTATAGCACATGTGCCCACGTCATGTAAAAAACTCATGATTTTATCGCGCTCCGAGTATTTAATAATATTCACGCCGCATCGTTTCCGCAGAACGTCTACTACCATGTGATCACCGTCCCTGAGGGGGGCCACACCCCGGAGACGCGTGCCGCCTCTTCGGACATGCCACCACACCACCCCGCATGTACGAGGGCCCGATGCGATGCTCCGGTAGCATTTCTACCCCCCCCCCTCCCCAGGGCCCCCGTCCCGCCTAACCATGTAGCGTTTGACCATGGGATCTAGCCCTTTGACTTTGGACGGAAGGGCTTTGACCAGTGGGCCTCTCCACCCGGTTGTTTTAGGTCAGCCCATAGGAACACTTTGGAGCAACATCTGGGCCAGACCCACAGCAAGATCCCCTCCGTGTAGACCCGACGCGTCCGTTTCCTCCTCCAGGTGCCGCCGGCGGCGCCGTCCGTGAGGGGGGGGCACACCCCGGAGACGCGTGTTGGGCGTTTGCAACCGCCACAACACTTCCAGACTTGTGAGAGGCCGCCTACGCAAGATTTGACGGTATGCTAGCCCCCGGAGGCCGCCGGCCACAGTCGTAGACGTGCGAAGAGCAATCCGGCGTAGAGGAAAGTGTTCAGATACTTCTCCATCACGAAAAATTATGAAAAATAACATCAGTCCTATAGCACATGTGCCCACGTTGTGTAAAAAACTCATGATTTTATCGCACTCCAAGTATTTAATAATATTCACGCCGCATCGTTACGCGAGCGTCTACTACCGTGTCATTGCCGGCCCGTGAGGGCCACACCGGAGACGCAGCGTCGCCTCTTCGGACATGCCACCACACCACCCGCATGTATGAGGGCCCGGTGCGGCGCTCGGTGGCATTACTACCCCGGGGCCCCGTCCGGCCCTAACCACAGCGTTTGACCACCGGATCTAGCCCTTTGACTTTGCACGGACGGGATTTGACGGTGGACCTCTCCACCCGGTGGTGTTAGGTCAGCCCATAAGAACACTTTGGAGCAACATCCGGGCCAGACCCACAGCAAGATCCCTCTGTAGACCCGACGCGTTCGTTTCCCCCTCCGGTGCGGCGCGGCGGCGCCGTCCGTGAGGCGAACCAGAGGCAGCGTGCCGCCTCTTCGGACATGCCACCACACCACCTGCATGTATGAGGGGCCGGTGAGACGCTCCGGTGGCATTGCTACCCCCCCAGGGCCCCCGTCCCGCCTAACCATGGAGCGGTTGTCCACGATATCTAGCCCGTTGACTTCCCACGGACGGGCTTTGACCAGTGGACCTCTCCACCTGGTTGTGTCATTTCGGCCCATAGGGACACCCGGGAGCAACATCCGGGCCAAACCCACACCTACATCCACTCCGTGTAGACCCGACGTGTCCGTTTCCCCCCTCCAGGCGCCGGCGGCGGCGCCGTCCGTGAGGGGGGCCACGCACCGGAGACGCGTGCCTCCTCTTCGGACATGCCACAACACCACCTCGCATGTATGAGGGCCCGGTACGACGCCTCGGTGGCATTGCTACCCCAGGCACCGTCCGCCCTAACCATGGAGCGGTTGACCACGAGATCTAGCCCGTTGACTTCCCACGGACGGGCTTTGACCAGTGGACCTCTCCACCCGGTTGTGTCAGGTCGGCCCGTAGGGACCCCCGGGAGCAACATCCGGGCCAAAACCACAGCTACATCCACTCCGTGTAGACCCGACGCGTCCGTTTCCCCCCTCCAGGTGCCGGCGGTGGCGCCGTCCATGAGGTCACGCGACCGGAGGCAGCGTGCCGCCTCTTCGGACATGCCACAACACCACCCCGCATGTATGAGGGCCCGGTCACGCCTCCGGTGGCATTACCCCCAGGGCCCCGTCCCGCCTAACCACAGGCGGTTGACCACGAGATCTAACTGTTGACTTCCCACGGACGGGCTTTGACGATGGACCTCTCCACCCGGTTGTGCCGATTCGGCCCATAGGGACACCGGAGCAACATCCGGCCAAACCCACAGCTACATCCACTCCGTGTAGACCCGTGGCGTCCGTTTCCCCCCTCTAGGTCTTGCGTGGCGCAGCCGTCCATGAGGGAGGCCACGCACCGAGGCGTGTCACCGCCTCTTGGACATGCCCCAACACCACCCCGCATGTATGAGGGCACGATGCACGACGCTCCGGTGGCATTGCTACCCCAGGGCTCCCGTCCGCTAACCACGGAGCGGTTGACCACGAGATCTAGCCATTGACTTCCCACAGACGGGCTTTGACCGATGGACCTCTCCACCCGGTTGTGTCAGTCGGCCCGCAGGGACCCCGGAGCAACATCCGGGCCAAAACCACAGCTACATCCACTCCGTAGACCAAGCCGTCCGTTTCCCCCTCCGGTGCGTGGCGCGCCGTCCATGAGGGGGGGCACACCATGACGGGCGTGAGGGGTCACACTGAGACGGTGTCGGGCGTTTGCAACTGCCACAAAACTTCATCGGCATAGCTGTTTTTGATTTTAATAAAATATAAGGATCTATATTTAAAGAACACGACCGCACATTATTAACGTGCTCGAAAAAATACAAACTATATATATATATATATTCATAATATATGAAAAAAATACAAACTACATATATATTCATATGTATGTTTATATTTAACATGCTACATGTTAGTTGATATAATAATGCATAAAAAAGCATAATAAAATATGTACGAAAAAAAATCTAACTATGCCGACGGCATAGCCGTCGGCATAGATCCGACCAGGGTTTAGCCGGCGGGCGGCGTGCCGCGGATCACTGACGTGGCAGATATGCCGACGGCATATCCTTTGCACGGTGCGGCCTAGATCGGTGACGTGGCCTGCGGACCTATGCCGACGGCCCGCCGTCTCGGCCGTCGGCATAGCTCTGACGACGTTAGCCGGGGGGGTGCCGGGCCCACGGGTATGCCGACGGCATTTGTAAGCTGACGGCAGCTGTCGGCGTACATTCTGCTAGGCCGACGGCTATTCTATGCCGACGGGCGCCGTCGGCTTA
Organism: Aegilops bicornis; assembly: GCA_021605145.1. Classification (NCBI taxonomy): domain Eukaryota; kingdom Viridiplantae; phylum Streptophyta; class Magnoliopsida; order Poales; family Poaceae; genus Aegilops; species Aegilops bicornis. The sequence goes on along the minus strand of CM038673.1, from coordinate 688,954,905 downwards.
GCTCTGCGTAATCCGACGGTTGTTGTACGCCGACGGCCAGATCCAGGCTGTCGGCATATCTCCGTAGAAGCTGACGGGGGCCGTCGGCATTGTTTTGGCCGTCGGGGTAGCGCCCTGTTCCGGTAGTGACAGTACCATATTTACAGATGTATTTCCAACAAGAAATAATTTGCTTTTTATAGTAAACAGTACTGCACACATGTTAAAATCAAAACGCCGCTATGGATCTGCCGCTATATGCCGTCAACGCGCCATTTTCCGTTTAGGGAACGAACAGAGGGGAAACTGGATCCAGAGGGCTACGCTTGGGCCAGAGCAGCAGTTATTGCAGCTGCAAACTACGCGGGTGGGATAGGCCTTCCCTGTGCTATTTCAAAAAACCAGGCCATGCCCCGTGAACACCATGGACCAGCCACACTCGGTCAAATGTGGCTTACTGCATACATACATAGCCGCAAGACGATGGAAGTTTCGGACTTTCAGTACCATCGAGCAAAATGGGCCCGAGTGAGCCCGTTGTGCCGTTCCCGGCAGCACGAAGGGGTCATGGCCGGAGGTGGTGGGCTGGCTGAAGTGCGACGCTGCGCTCCAGATCAGCAGCCACAGGCCTGACATCTCGATCTCATTCACGCTGAAATCCTGACTAACTGTGCCACACAGTTCGCTGCTTGTAGCTAGCGCAAGCCAACAGTTAGATCAAAAGACGAGGGTGTCTCACCTTCTGTTTATTACGAGGTTTGGCCGTTTGAGCCTTTATTACTCAACCCTCTATAGCCTCATGAAGACAAATGCATTTGGCAGATGAAAATAATCTAAAGCTGCAAATGGCATAGAGAACCGGGACACAGATAACCCATGCAAACACTTCCAAGGCCAGCTGGGCAGTAAATCCAGCGCAACAAAATACCACCAAAACCATGTCAGTATCGGAAAAAACTTTTTTATACGACAGTAGGTCCTTTTCAGTCTGCATATATGTTATGTCTGAAGTCAAAGCATCTCGATTTTGACCAAACTTATGAAAAAAAGTATCAACATTTACAATGCCAAATCAATATTGTTAGATTCATTACGAAATGCAGCTTCATGGAACATATTCGGTAGGGTAGATGTTGATATTTTTTAATATATATTTAGTCAAACTTTACAAAGTTTAACTTGACTCAAATCTAATACGCGGAGTAAAAATGACCGGAGGGAGTATGACAGTAGGAGGAAATAAAGAGAACACACACAAGAAACAAGAGCTATAGTGGCACCAATCGATTCTGGGTCTGTTCATGATTGGACACGATTAGCTACCTAGGGGTAGAAAGACACCGGAGGAGAAAAGTTTGAAGAGAAGAGCTCAGGTCCGATGGACAGGACAAGGAAGGGAGTGCTAATATTCCTCATAGTAGTCAACCCGGTCCAAGTTTTGGTATATGTTCTCCCGAGGCCACTCATTCATAGAATTTGAATAAGATGAGTGCACTTTGTACTGTCAACCTCAATGACACATATGTCATGATCGATCATGACTCTCGTCTAACAATAATGCACACACTTGAATCGCTGAGCTTGGAGGAGCATGTACCACTAGTAGAAAACAGGGCTTTGGTCCAGGGCAATATTCACATTAGTCACGGTTCAGTCATGAACCGGGACTAATGTGAGCATTGGTCCTGGTTCGTGCGGCTAAGGCATTAGTCCCGGTTCGTGCGGCTAAGGCATTAGTCCCGGTTCACCTGAGCCCTTTAGTCCCGGTTTAAGACACGAACCGGGACTAAAGGGTGCGATGTTTTAGTCCGGTTAGTGCCTCAAACCGGGACTAAAGATTAGACCTTTAGTCCCGGTTTGAGACACGAACCGGTATTAATGGGGTTGAGACCTTTAGTCCCGGTCCGTGCCACGAACCGGTACTAAAGGTCCCATTTTCAAACTCTACCCCCACCCCCCCCCCCCCCCCCGGATCGCCTTTTCAGTTAAAAATAAAATAAAAGAAAATGATGGAAATGTCAAAAAATAAAAGAAAATAAGTTTCCCATGTGATATGTGGTCTAGTTGTTGGAAAAATTTGCAAATGCGAATTTCGACTTTATTTGCAAAATCTCTCTGGAATTTGTAAAATGGGCATAACTTTTGCATACTAACTCGGATGAAAAAGTTTTTTATATGAAAAATCATCTACTCGAAAAGTTACATCCGAATTTAACTGGGGGAACCCCGTTAAACATTTTCAAAATCCTCAAAACCTAACAGAAAAAAGTTACGGGGCTTTTAAGATCTGGAGGCAAAAAAATTCAAAAAATTTCAAACTTACTAGTTTCAAGAAGTATTAGTGTTACTAAATAATTATTCAAGAATATTAGTGTTACTAAATAATTATTTCAGTTTTTTTGAATTTTGGTCAAATCTGGTCAAACTATGGTCAAACTGTGGTCAAACAATGGTCAAAATAAGTATTCAAGAAATATTACTGTTACTAAATATTAGTGTTATTTTTTAGAACAATAGTTTCAAACTCAAACAGTGAAATGTGTGACTTCATGCTCAAGCTAAATTCCTGAGGTTAATAGGATTGACATCTTACTATTGTCAGGAAAACAACAAGTGCAGACTTGGAAACGAGGGAGAATAGAACTCGGATGTTAAGCTTATTTCATCCATCCTCTACTCAGGCTGGAGTAGTGAGAGGATTGGTGACCGTCCGGGAAGTTAGATGATGAGGGGTGATTAGAGGTTAAATTGAGCAGTGATGAGGGGTGAGGGGTGAGGGGTGATTAGAGATGAGAGGTTAAAATAATTCAGAAATTTGAAAATAAAAAAATCCATAAAAAAATTTCAGAAAAAAAAATCATAAAATTTCCTTTAGTACCGGTTGGTGTTACCAACCGGGACTAAAAGTGGACCTCCAGGCAGCGGCCACGTGGAGAGCATTTAGTCCCGGTTCGTGTAAGAACCAGGACTAAAGGGGAAGGCTTTAGTAACGATCCTTTAGTCCCGGTTTCAGAACCGGGACTAAAAGCCGTTTTTCTACTAGTGTACCTGGACTGTTAAAACAATCACAAGGTCTGGCTGTATATGAAGTGAGTGCTATTTTTTGTGGTTATATATAGAGAACATACAATTGGTCAATGGCAAAATTAATGCTTATTTGGAGGACTGCTTCAGTGGAACAAGTGAAAGCTATACATATAGGCTCCCATATGATCTGGTAAATGCAACATGTCTCAGCCCTTCGTCACAAGTGACAATAATGTACGAGATATTGTCGAAACAAGTCTACGAGTGACAAGACACAACACATGGTGTGTTACCAATATTGTTCTGGTCGTGCAATTACTGTGTATCACAAAGCACAAATGAAATATTCTTGCGTCAAAGAAAAAACGTGAAAGCTGAAACTCTTGGCGCTTCATTTTTGTCCTTATCTTAGTTGTCAATTTAGTTTATAGATGGTGAAAATGAGCCTTGGAATGCTCTTAACTTAATATTCAGACAAAATATATGGAAAAGATTCCATTGAGACAGTTACAAATTAAATTGAATTTTCCTTTACTTGAACAAACAAGTTCCACCTTTGTTACTTCAACTACACCGAACGATCTTTCAAATTGGTCAAGACTCTCCAGTTTATGGTCCCTTCCTTACGGTACCAGTTGTTGTTTGTTTGATTTTGCTTCATTAATACACTCATATAGAAGAGACCTTGCTCTCACAAGCAACAATAAATCAGAACGAGCAAGAAGCCTAGGTAACAAGAACAATTTAATACTAGAATAGGGGCATGGGCTCCCTCTCGCTCTCGTGTGGGGGCGACTCGAGGGGCGACCCTGCCTCCCCTCACATCTCCGCTCCGTCCACCCCGTTCCCTTGCTCGTCTGCCCTGGCGCCGGCGGCAAGCTACCTCCTTCTCGTGCACGGCATGCCCCCTTGCCTCTCCTTGCTGGGCCGTCGCTGACTCCGATGCTTTCCGATGTTACAGCTGATGAGCATGTGCCACCATCGGTTCTTGTGAGAACGATGAACACCAGCGGCTCTCTCCGCTTGGCAGCATCGTTGCCTTCCTGTCCTACCCCAGTACCGGCTTGTCACCACGGCCTGGCTCCGGTGAATGAGATCTTGGGGGATCCCGGCTGGATGCAGGTGTTTCGTCGCCGCCGAAAGCGTTCATCATTTCTTCGTACTTTCACCGGACCTGTGGGTGTGTTGGGGAACTCCACGTCCTCGGGCTACTCGCCATGCTTTGTGAGGCCTTCTCCTCCTCAATCGCCGGGTGAAGGGGCGCCGGCGGCGGAGCCCTATGCTGCGGGTCTAGTCGAGAAGGGCTCACGTCGAACAGAGAAATGAAAGAGAGCACGGCTTGGCAATTTCGTAGTCTACACGTGCTAAGCTATGGTACATGTTTTCCCGAGGCCACTCATTCCATATAACTTGTATAAACTGGAGAAGATGTCATGGTCTGGTAGCCTCTTCCAACAATAATGCAAACTACAGTCAAAGAGCTTAAAGAAGCAAGTAGCTGAACCCTTAGACAATTACAAGGGGCTGGTCATATATAGAAGTGAGTAGCAATTCGATGGTTATATATAGAGATACAAAAAGAAAAGAAATAGTTGGTAGATGGCATGTACGTTAGACTTATTAAAAAGACCGACTCCATGGAACATGTCTACCTATATAGGCTGCCATATGAGCTCGGTAAATGCAGTTCGTTTCTCTCGTCCATTGCCACACATGAGAGTGCCTGAGATATTGGCTGGAGTCTATTGAATAATAAGCCACATGGTGTGTTCTTCAGTGTCCAATTCTTCATCCGTGCACATTGTTTTGTAGTAAGTGTGTAGCACAAGGCAATACGCAGAAATAATGCTTTGACTATGTTCGGGCCAAAGAATCAATGTCACGTCTGTTGGCCTTGTGAAGGCAGATGCATAGTGTTCACTTTGACAAGTCCAACGCATGAACTCTGAGAACTATCTGAGTGAAGTGTTTCTTCCTTCCCGCACCTGTATTATTTGCGCTGAGATCTTCATGATTGGGTTATCTGCTGCTTCCATGGGAACTGTTTTTTTTAAGTCCCGAACCGCGTACAATAGAACTAAGTGCACGAGTCATCAAGATTCCTCCTGATTATCCTAGAAAGGAGAATGAGAAAAGCTGCACACTCTCCTAGTAACCGATGTTGGACATGAGCCAACAAAGGATGGCATTGTCCGCGATGCAACCCGTCATCCTTCTCTTTTTATTGATGACCTTATGCCACCCTTCATTTTACCACCTCTTATGTTGACGTAATTCACTTTTTTATGCGGGATGGCCATAAAAATATCGACTTGGGGCTGATTGATATGCACGTACGCACTAAGCCACATTTGATGATACTTTGATTGATAGCATCAGTTCCTCATGTTCAGGTCTAGCTCAGGTTCAATTGCTACGTCTCTAACATCAGGTTCAGGTCCACAACTTGAAGAGAATTTCATTAACAAACACGCAAACTACAAACACATTTACCAACAAGACAATGTGAAGAACATATGATGGCAGAGTTCACAATTTCATGAGCGAGCATGACTTGTTTGGCTGTCTAGCCCAACAAACTAACCGGCATCTAAATCAAAGAGCACAAATGAACACATGTATTAACTGTTCGACAGCACAAGGGCTATCTCCTAATTGCATGTTTCTAACTCGTTTTGAATAATACTACCTCCGATCCATATTAATTGCCGTAGCTTTAATACAACTGTAGTACAAAGTTGTACTAAAGCCGCGACAATTCACTTAGATCGGAGGGAGTACTAACTATTGGGATAATTGTTGCTAACTGCCCAACAACAAGCCTTGCAACTCTGCTAGAAAAGGGCCAGCACAAGAAACATAATAGTCGGGGGTAAGATCGTATGGATGTAGTATATATGTACTTGATATTAATATATTCCCCATAAAAAAAAGCATCAAGTACTTCCTTCTGAACCTGTGTCTTCGAGAGTGAACATGGTGCAGATTGATCAACTGCAACAGGATGCAGCTTTTTGGGTGTAGCTCGCTTCCCATGCCAGTCTGCAAGCTTTGTGTACAGATTGAGAAGCATCCAGGCTGCAACTGGTGCACACCCAAGCGATGCATTCTGAGTGGTCGGGCTAGGTTACTCTCTCGCCTTGACGGACCCCGACCAGGCAAGCCATCCATCCCTCTTTAATTGTGCATGTTAACAATGTTTTCAAGATGCCACTCATTCCAAATTTGTGCTTGATTGCAACACATTTGGATCAATTAATCAAGTGATTTTTCTTCCGACGGTCACCAAATAAGAGAACCTAGGAGGTATGGGTTTAAGCTCACAAATATTGGTAATCCGAGGTCGCAAGAATGGGTGTGCACGTGTGTGTTTGCAGTTTGAGAATAGGGTTTAGGGTTTTCCGTGGGGCAAAGCCTCTCCACGCCTTTCTATATATATAACAATCAACATACAATTACATACGTACAGGGTACATGTACATGACACGCTAGACCTATTTTGACACTCCCCCTCAATCTGAACTTCTACTCTGTACAAGGTTTAGATTGGTATTAAAACGGTCTAGCATCTGTCTGATGGCTGGTTTAGTAAACACATCAGCCAGCTGATCGTTAGAGAAATGAATCTGACCTCAAGAGCTCCAGAAGCAACACGCTCACGCACAAAGTGAAAATCGATCTTGATGTGCTTGGTGCGTGCATGGAAAACTGGGTTGGCAGTCAGATATGTGGCCCCTAAGTTATCACACCAGAGAACCGGAACACGCTGCTGAGATACACCAAGCTCTTTGAGTAGTGACTCTACCAGATGGCTTCAGCAGCTCCATTCGCCAAGGCTTTGTACTCGGCCTCTGTGCTCGACCTCGACACTGTTGGTTGTTTCTTCGAACTCCAGGAAATGAGATTCGGACCAACGAATATGGCGAAACCTCCAGTTGAACGTCGATCATCTGGACAACCTGCCCAATCCGCATCAGTGAAGATACTAATGCTAGTAGAGACAGCCTTGCGAAATTTCAGCCCAGTGTGCAGCGTTCCTTTCACATAGCGTAAAATCCGCTTAACAGCTTCCCAGTGAGCATCAGTGGGCTGTGAGAGAAACTGACACACCTTGTTCACTGCAAATGAAATATCCGGACGGGTGAGTGTTAAATACTGCAGTCCACCAACAACACTGCGATACCGGAAAGAATCATCGGTACTGAGAGGCCGTCCAGACACTCGTGCAAGCTGCTCGGAAGTAGACAACGGTGTGGAAGTAGGCTTACAATTCTCCATGCTCACACGGTGTAAAAGATCCAAGGCATACTTCCGTTGAGTCAATGTCATCCCCCCTGAATTGTACGACGCTTCCAGACCAAGAAAATACTCCAAGGGCCCAAGGTCCTTAATAGGAAAACTGGCAGCGAGGGCATGAACAAGACCATCAACCGCACGTGGAGAAGATCCGGCAATGACAATGTCATCCGCATAGACAAGCATATAGATCTGAACATCACGATAGCGGAAGAAAAACAGAGATGTATCTGCTTTGGAGGCGGAAAAACCCAAAGCGAGAAGACGAACACTGAGCCGAGCGTAGCATGCACGGGGGGACTGCTTGAGCCCATAGAGCGCGCGCTGAAGCTTGCACACATGCGAGGTAAAGCGAGCATCCTCGAAACCAGGTGGCTGCTGCATATAGACGTCCTCAGAGAGATACCCATGAAGGAAAGCATTGCTGACATCAATCTGCCGAAGATTCCAACCACGAGAAACAGCCAAGGCAAGAACCAAGCGAACGGTAGCTGGCTTGACAACCGGACTGAAGGTATCACCATAGTCAATGCCAAGCTGCTGTGTGAAACCACGGGCGACCAGACGAGCTTTGTACTTATCAACAGAGCCATCCGGACGGTGCTTGGTCTTGAAGATCCATTTGCTCCCAACAACATTGACACCGCGCGGCCGAGGCAAAAAAACCCAAGTCCTGTTGTGATGCAGAGCAGTGAGCTCATCAACCATCGCGGTACGCCAGGCAGTCTCACGGAGAGCATCACGATGAGAGACAGGCACTGCAAGAAACGCACGGCGACGGGGATCATAGCGGATTGTCCCATCAGTAGGAACAAGAGCACGACGAGTATGATCGCGGGTGCGGGTAACCATGGTGTGTGCAGGAGCAGCTGGGGGCATCGCGGTCGAGGGAGCGGGACTCCCCTCAACAGAGGGCGACGCGAGCTGCGGTGGCAAAGGCGAAGCATCATCCTCGAGTACCGGGGCGGGGGACGCCACGTCACTGCGCGGCAAGGAGCCGGGCGAAGCGGCTGTGTCCGTGGGCTGGCCGGTCGGGCTGGGCGAGGTGGGAGCCGATGGGCCAGCTAGGCTGGGCGAGGCAACGACCGAGCCTGGCGACGCGGGAGCCGATCGCGGAGACGTGCATGTCCCATGCACGTCGATCGCCGGGGAGGGCTGCGCGACTGCCACATGAGGGCGGTGGACAGAGGGCGTGCATGCGCCATGCACGTGGAGCGCCGGAGAGGGCGGAGCCGAAGAATCCTGCACAGGAGCAACAGGGCCTGGAACAGGCGTGTTAGTAGACAAATAGGACAAGTCGTATTTGCGCATATGGTCACCCGTGGCCGGTTCAGTGGTAGGAAAAGAGAGAACATCAACCAAAGAAGAGACATCAACAGTGACCCCAGGAGTGGCATAGGGAAAAACAGACTCGTCGAAAACAACATCACGGGAGATGTAGATACGTCCCGTGGAACGATCAAGACACTTGTATCCCTTATGCATCAGACTACAGCCCAAGAAGACACACATGATGGATCGGAAAGCAAGTTTGTGTGCATTATATTTACGCAAACTAGGCCAGCAGGCGCACCCAAAAGTGCGAAGGAACTGATAATCAGGGTGCACCTTAAGGAGGCGATATATGGGTGTATCTTGTTGAAGGACAGGTGTAGGCATGCGATTAATGAGATAGCATGCCGTAAGAAAAGCCTCATCCCAAAAACATAATGGGAGAGAAGAATGAGCCAACAAAGCAAGCCCTGTTTCAACAAGATGACGGTGTTTGCGTTCAGCAATGCCGTTCTGCTGAGACGTGTGCGGGCAAGACACACGATGAGAGATGCCAGTGCGCTGGAAATAACGATGCAACCGATGATACTCACCACCCCAGTCGGACTGAACAACTATGATTTTAGTGTGGAGAAGACGCTCAACATGAGCCTGAAAGGCATAAAATACTTGCTCAACGTCAGACTTATGCTTAAGGAGATAAATCCAAGAGAAGCGAGAGTAATCGTCAACAAAGCTCACATAATATTTATAACCTCCGGAAGAAGCAATAGCTGGCCCCCAAACATCAGAATGAATTAACTCAAGAGGCATAGTGGAAACATGATGTGATAAATGATAAGGCAATTGTCGACTTTTAGCACGCTGACAAGCATCACACACAGAAGGCTGACGTTCAGAAGAACACACTAAATCATTATTCCTAACAATGTTTTGAACAATATTATTCGAGGGATGACCGGGACGCTGGTGCCACTGGGATGGGGTGGTCTTGACGCTGAGGGACGCTTGGCGGGTGGAGGATGACGACGCGCGACCAAACGGGATGGGGTAGAGTCCACCATGACATCTACCGTGAAGAAGGATTTTCTTCGTGACCGTGTCCTTGACAAGGAAAAAAAAACGGTGAAATTCCACAAAAACATCGTTATCAAGGACGAGACGATAAACGGAGAGAAGATTTTGATGAATGTGTGGTAGACGAAGAATATTGCGTAAACGAAGGGAGGAACCGGGTATGGTGTAATGACCAATATGCGAAATAGACAAACCTGCACCATTTGCCACTTGCACTTGATCCTTCCCGCCGTAGCGCTCGTGGAAGTGCATACGATCAAGGTCATTCGTCAGGTGGTCCGTCGCGCCGGTGTCCAGAATCCAGTGCGGCGGCTCATGGGAGGAGGATGTGGATGCGGAGTTGGCGGCGCGGTGGTCCTGATCATAGCGGCTGCGACAGTCGGGGGCCTCATGACCCCAATTCTTGCATAGCTGGCACCGGGGACGCCAGCGACGGTTGCGACCACCCCCGTTGCCACCCCCATTTCCTCCTCCATTGCGGCCACTGCCGCCGTTGGTGTTGTTACGACCAGAGGCGTTGCCCTGGCCGTTGCCATAGCCACCCTAGCCGGGCGGGAGGGAACCGGCGGAGGGGCGGCCGCCGCTTGGGCGGCCAGAATCGGAGGCTCGACCGGAAGTGTTGTTGTAGACCGGCCGAGACGCGGCGTTGGCGGAGGACTGCCAATCCTCGTGCTCAGACTGCTGCTGCCGAAGGGCCTCATAGTGGAGGACACTGGAGTAGAACGCGGGGAACGTGATTGGCACACCCGCGAAGTTCTTGGAGGCGGCGATGGGGTTGAACGCCGAACCGAGCCGTGTCAGCATGTAGTCGATGATCTCATGATCGCGAAGGGGAGAGCCGGCGGCGGCCATCGAGTCAGCGAGGGCCTTGACCTTATGCATATACTCGCCGGCGGGACGATCTCCCTTGCGCAGCGCCTGAATCTGGCGCCGGAGGTTGCGCACGCCGGCACTGTTCTCGGCGGCGAACATGGTGTGCACGGCCGCCCAGGCGGCGGCGGCCGATCTGCAGCCAATGAGCTGCGCGGAGATCTCCACGCTCATTGAGCCGAGGAGATGCCCGAGAACCTTCTGATCCAGCGTCCACCATTGCTCGTAGTCGGGGTTGGACACGGTGCGGGGGGCCTCGCCGGTGCCTGTCGTCACGGTCGGCGGCGGTGCAGTGGCCGAGCCGTCGAGGAAGCCGTGGAGGCGAACTCTGGCGAAGTTGCGGAGGGGAAGGGCCCTCCAGAGCATGAAGTTGCTGCGGTCAAGCGAGACCGCGATGGGCGGAAGAACCGGGGTAGGAGCCGTCGCGGCGGGTGGGGCGATGACGGGGGCGATCGGGATGAGCGCGGAGGGTGTGGTGAGCGTGAGCGCAGAGGAGGAGGTCATCGTGGGCGTCGGCGCGGTAGACATCGCGGCGGCCGCGAAGAAAATGCGGCGGCGGCGGCGGCGGCGGCGGGAGGAGAGGCGACGCGGCTAGGGTAGGCTCTAATACCAAGTTTGAGAATAGGGTTTAGGGTTTTCCGTGGGGCAAAGTCTCTCCACGCCTTTCTATATATATAACAATCAGCATACAATTACATATGTACAAGGTACGTGTACATGACACGCTAGACCTATTTTAACATTTGCGTGTGTGAATCGAATTCTAGAAAGGGAACTGCAAATATGATTGTGATGTTGCTACTATATACTATTCCCTCCTATTCTAAATATAAGACTTTGGTAGTTCATATTTATGTACGGAGGGAGTACTAGCTAGTGAGGACGGACCAGGGTAATAGCACATGGTAAAGTTATTTTGATCCCCTCTTCCATGTCGATGGTTGTAAGTAACGTGCAATTATGAACCATTACAGGTGACAAGTAGTAGAAATAAGTGTACTATGCTGATTGTCAGTTTTAAGGAGATACTCCCTCCGTCCGCAAAAGAGTGGACGTTTAGAGTTCAGCGTTCTTCCGAAAATAAGCGTACATCTGCGTTGCGTTGGGTACTTTTGCTCCTCCCCCCCCCCCCACCCACCCCCCCTCCCCCCCGGTCCACGCCTCGAGCGCCAGTCCAGTGCAAATAATGAGTCACCGCACGCGAACTCCCCAATCGTCTTCCTCTCCCCCAACGATCCTCTCCTCCAATCCAATCCCAAATCGCCGTCGCGGTCCAACCTCCAACCCAGCACTTCTAGATTATCAATTTTGTTGAACAGATTTGGCATGAAAATTACTTTGACTATTGATGCTAGATGATACATATTTTAAGATTGTCTATTTTGTTCCAATTTAAGTTGGATAAACAATTAAATAAATAATTGATGAGTTCAGTAAGTAGTTGGATAAATAATTGTAACCAAAAGTAAAGCATTACAAAATGTTGTCGAGAAGTCCCGCAAGAACTATTACAACTTCTAGTTGGCTACAATCTACATGAAGCTCTCATAGAGTTCGCGATCACACCCTAAAACATGAGGTAGATTTCATGTACGCTCTAGGCCATCCTTGTACACATGAGGAATTTTCTAGCCATTGCCTCCACCTATCTTCATTACCTCAATTAAGTAACACTGTAGTGTAAGGAAACTCATGTTTATCTTATCGGCATCATACACATGATATTCGTGTTGCACATTGTTGATTAGCTCATCTAAATTATTAGAGACTAACCTATCCGACATGGAAAACAGTGAAGAAAATAGGCCAAGGCCTAGAGCGTTCATATCCGGTTAGTTCGCAGGCTGTTGCATGAGGCGAATATCAAGCCCGGTTTGAGCAACAACATTAAGAAAACCCGGGTCATTACATGGGACATGTGAGGGTGCATTTTCTTGCTGGATCCATATATAGTCTCACCAGCAAGATCTTGAGGCCAAACTGCTTGAATAGCTGGTGGTACCTTTTGAATCAAAAACTCCCTCGACGTATCTCTCTTACTTTGATTGTTTTGGTCGTCAGCGTCCCTCTTGGATAGCTATCACTTCTCGTTGGCGCTGGCTCCTACAACAAACAAACAAACTCAAGTTAGCTTAAGTACAGATGTGCCTATTAAATAAAAGAGTAAAGGTCAAAATTCACCTTTTGGACAAACGACCAAATGCCGATCTTCCCATAAAATGCAAATACCTTTTGCATTATATCTAGGATTGCCTATTAAAACCCAAAACATTATTTTCCCAATGGAGTTTTTATTTTGCACAGTCCTATATGGGGTTTCTTCTGATGGCAGCTTGTACAATTTCATGGTTTTTTAGTGGTATTAAACCACTTTTCAACTAAATGGAATATGTTACGCACTTCCTTGAGCGTGGGCCTATTTGGCAAATTTCGCGGGCCAAACATAGAGAGAGAATGCCACAGTCTAGCCTTCATGTTTGCTTCCTTCAAATATGGCATGAGTGAGCTGGAACGCCTATCGAGCAAGCCTTCTGTAAACATCCTATGTAGGTGTGCTTTTCTGCACACCCAAAGCTCTTGCAAGACTGCATATAGTTCTCCTTTGACTCTGAGGAATCTCTGGAACCCTTCTAAGGTCAACCTCAGTCCTTTTGCGACCACAACTTTTGGCTTCCTTGATCGTACATCAACGGGTATGCCTTGTCGAAGAAACTCCTTCACCCTCCTTCAAACACGTCTGACCTTGTACACTGAAACTTGGAACATGTTTGCAACTTCTCTGGTTGTGGTCTTTAATCACCAGTCGACACTTCTTGCTAGCAATTCTTCAGAAATACCAGTCCTTTGCAAATCTGTTAAATTCTGGCATTTGTCTGCATCATGAACTTGTTCATTATCTTCTTGCTCTTGCTCCACATCCGTGTGTTCATCTAGTGCTGAATCGCACATGGCTTCATGTGGTTCTGAATCATCAAGCTCTTCTTCATCAAACTGAATCTATATCGCCTGCATGCACACCATGCATAATCCTCCAGCCTAACACGAAGGTTATCTAGAGTTTCATTCATTTCTTGCACTTCCTCTTTCATGCTCCGGGAAAAATCACCTTGGTCTTCAAGTTCGTCGTCTACAAGGTCAGGTTATGTGAGTAGTTGAATAAGATTGTAACTAAACATTCAGTGTCCTAACTAAATTATTTTACTAACCTGATTCATGCATATCCTCTTCATGGCCAACATCGGCCTCATGTTCCTCTTCTCCATGGGCAATGTTGGCCTCATGTTCATCTTCTACATGAAGACACCATCCAGATTAGCTAAGAAGAATTGAACATGTGCAGGCGATCAAAATGTACATGGGTTCATGTTCAGATCAAAGTGATGGCCAGCCAGTGGTACTTCTTCATGCAAGGGGGGCTCATGTTCATCTTCTTCCGTGAATTGATGGCCGACCTGGAGTACTTCTTCATGCAAGTGAGGCTCGAAACTGACATGGGGTTCTTCATGCATGGCAACCTCAGGTTCGTCCTCTACTACGAAGAAGAATCATTAGAATGTGCACATGATCAAGGGGAACAAATGAAAAGATGATCAAGAACATGGGTTCATGTTCAGATCAAAGTGATGGCCAACCTGGAGCACTTCTTCCTGCAAGGGAGGCTCATGTTCATCTTCTCCGTCTCCTGGTCCTATGTTCAAGTCAATGATCATGGTCTCTATGCGTGTGTTGTTTTACTCATTGCATGTGGGTTGGCTTTATAGCTAGGTATAGTGGCTTGGTCTACTAAATCAAAATCTGACGCCTCTAATCTATGTAATCTGGCGCCATATTTCTGTAATCTGGAGTACTAGTTGTAGCTGGCGGGAAGTACTATGGTAGGAGAAATTTTTTGTTGATAAAGTTGTGATTTACTTCTCCCTTCTCACTTATTATCTCGAGGAATCGAAGCTGTGGCACCTTAATTGAGTGCAGGGAGGGCTTTTTTGCGAAATCCTTAATTTGTTTTAGAAAACCCAGACACCCACTCTTTGCGGATGGAGGGAGTAGAGCAGAAGCAACTCAACATAGCCCTGGATCGATGAGGCCATGTGGCATGGTTGAAGAATTCCTTACTTGACCGCCGCGCCATCACAAGGAAAAGTTGTACCTGAAAGATGCAAGAGTTGGATCGAATAATAAGGCGTTGTCAGAGACATGGAGAGTATCCGATGATACTATATTGTAGGAACTAATGGTAGCATCACAAAATAGTGGTCAAATATTTCGAAAAAATTGAATACTCTGCCCTCACCTTCTACCTACTATGTTTCCTTGATTCGAGTGAACTTTGTAATAATCATGCAAGTACTATCGAATGGGGAGAGGGGAGTTCATGGATTCTGGCTATGGGAAGGAGTCATGGTCCGAGATAGTGGGTCTGCCGGAGCGCGACCCAGCGCTCAAAATCAGCAGTAATGGGCCCAACCGGTGATGCCACCATCAAGTTCTAGTTTCCGCATGCACATCTCCGGGCCTTGGCCGCCTGGAAAGGGCCCCGAGCATATTGTTGTGCCCTCGATGACCCACTGGATTGAAGGTCTCCGGTGATGGTGGGCACGGTGGCGGTCGTGTATCTGGTACTCAACCAGGTCCGTCATCAGTCTTGCCTATGGCCGGCGAGCGGCACAAACGGGTGATGGTTGCTAGTTCCCTGCCGGCATACCAGTGGCGGCACACGTCTTCATGGCGTGGCTCCGTGTGGTCCCAGCCAGCTACGAGATCGGTGTGATGCAGCTTCTGGTGAAAATCGGCCCTACTGCGGTCATGGCAGACGACGGTGATGTCTTTGATGTCGTGTCCATCTGGAGGCATCGTCGTTGCAGGTTGGGTCAACATGATCGAGATGTTCCGGAAAAACCTTAGATCTGGGTCTCTTGGATCGGACTATGAAGGCTCCTTCGATGTCTCCCTTATCGGGCCATCATTTTGGAGCAGGAGCTGGCTGGAGGGGACAATAGGAGAAGCTGTGTTACATCTACCCCAAGGCCGACGACGGGACTTGGCGGCATGGTGCAACAAAGTGACACCGACGGCGCGTATGGATGGACGCGCGTAGGCTGGTGGCATTGTCTGGCGTCATGGTGACGTCGACGGTAGATGGAACTAGCAAGATCGATGCAATGACCCCTCCAGAAGATGGGACAGCGGAAGATAGCAGCGCTGGATCCTAGAGTATGTGCATGCGGTGCGCGTTGTGGGACGTCTATACCGGTTGGTACTCTCAGCTTGCCAGGATGGCGGCTTCTTGAGGCAACTGAATTAAATGGTGTCTGTTGATGCGGTCACGACACATCATTATACTTGTAGGTGTCGCAACTTTTTTTTCGTCTCGAAGATGGCTTTGGGTTTATCTTTGAATTCATTTTGTCGAACTGTGATGAATAAAATAATAAAGATGACTGCATGCATCATTTTGCTAGAGAGGCCGAGGGTAATCCTCGTATTTAAAAAAAAAAAAGCTTGCAGGGCAAACCAGGCGGCAAATCCAGCACAACAAATACCATGAAATACATGATATGGCATATGGGAAAACACATTAGATGACAATAGGATGAATTAGAATACAACTAAGTAGAAGAGCCAAAGTAGAACCACAACTTATTATGCCCATGCGTCTACTCCAGAAGGGCTCACGTCGAACAGAGGAAGGAAAGAGAGCATCGTCTGGCCTTTCTGTAGTCAACACAGGTCAAACTATGATACATGTTTTCCCGAGGCCACTCATTCCGTATAACTTGTAAACTGGAGAGGGTATCATGGTCTCGTTGTCTCTTCCTACAATAACGCACAATAGAATCAAAGAGCTTAAAGAAGCACGTAGCTGAACTGTTGAAGAATTACAAGGGGGCATATATAGAAGTGAGTAGCAATTCGATGGTTATATAT
Source organism: Aegilops bicornis (assembly GCA_021605145.1). Taxonomy (NCBI): domain Eukaryota; kingdom Viridiplantae; phylum Streptophyta; class Magnoliopsida; order Poales; family Poaceae; genus Aegilops; species Aegilops bicornis. Next base: position 688,938,459 of record CM038673.1, on the reverse strand, counting down.
AGAGATAGTACAAATAGAAAATAAGTACTCCCTCCGTTCCTAAATATAAGTCTTTTTAGAGGTTTCATTAGGGAACTACATACGGATGTATATAGACATACTTTAGAGTTCAGATTCACTCATTTTGCTCCGTATATAGTCACCTAGTGAAATGTCTAAAAAGACTTATATTTAGGAACAGAGAGAGTAGTTGGTAGATGGCATGTACGTTAGACTTATTAAATGCACCTACTCCGTGGAACATGTCAAAGTTATACCTATATACACTAGTAGAAAAAGGGCCTATAGTTCCGGTTCATAAGGGCCTTTAGTCCCGGTTCATGAACCGGGACTAAAGGGTCGGTACTAATACCCTCACCCTTTAGTCCCGGTTCTATCCAGAACCGGGACAGATGGGCCTCCACGTGGCCTGTCCGCTGAGCCCAGGCAGGAGGGCCTTTGGTCCCGGTTGGTGGCACCAACCGGGACCAATAGGCATCCACGCGTCAGCATTTCGTTGGCTCTGGTTTTTGTTTTTTTTTAAAAAGGGGGGGGGGGGGGTGGGGGGTTTTGGGGGGTTAATGTAGGTGTTTCATATATTGTGCTATAGCTAGCTAATTAATAGAGAAAAGTGTCCTTTCTTTTGTCCGTGCTTGGTCGACGCTGCGTACTATACATACGTATAGAGAGGACTAACTAGACATGCTAGCTAGCTAGTAATTAAGCAAACAGAAGATCGTCATGAACATATATATGCATACAGAGAGAAGTGATATCGACCACCTCTCCTTCTCCGAGAGATTAGTCGAACAACAAGTTCTCGTATATCTATCCGACACTACCGGCTACATATATACAATAATTATCTTTTACAATACGGACGCGTGGTCCACATGGTATTCCCCGTCTTCAGCGATCATATAGTCAAGAAAGAATGCCGCCAATTCCTCTTGAATTGCTCACATGCGATCTGGTGCTAGGAGTTCATCACGCTGCAAACATCTAATTTTAAGAAAGGGGTCAATACATATATATATATATACATATATATATATATATACATATATATATATATATATGAATGAAACTCAACACAAATGATGGTAATAAAATAAAATTGTGAATATTTTTATTTACGCACTTCAAATTGTTTGTCGGAGTAGCCTCTCTCACAGGACGTGTGGCGGATGGACTCATAAGCGTAGTATCCACAGAAATCATTCCCTTGTTCCTGCCACAACCACTTTACAAGAAACAGAGGTCAATCAAACTGATAATTAGCAAGCACATGCTAAATGGTATTGATGAAACTAGCGCTTGAATCACTAGGAGATGCGCGTGGAATATGCTACTATATAGTACTTACTTTGGTGTCTAAATTGCAGCTTCTTCGGTAGACCGGAGCTTTTTTGGTGAATTTTCCCCAAGCCCTGCCATACAAAGAAAACAATTACTTGATATCAGAAATGAACAAAGTTGCTGATATGGTGGATAATGATCGATTTAACTTACTTCTCGAGCATTTCAGTCATTTCCGCATACTCCTTGGGATCTTTTAAGTCTCGAGTCTAAGACAGTTACTACTCCCTGCTCAAGCTTAATCTCTAGGAGAATATAGTGGAACCTGCGCGCATTTACGCATAACTCATCAATATTACATTTCTATAACCTGGACTAAATAAGGAAACCGAATATGCCACAAGACAGTAACACTCACGTGTAGTTGTAAGGAAAGAGTATTGTATTTTTGTGTTCATTTATTTCCAATGATCGTAGCAAGTTGGCCTCGGTTTCCTTGGCACGATATTTAACCTCATTTGCATCGATGAGATATGTGTTAATGAACCCAATATCACCCACTTGTTTTTTCTTCATTTCGCGATCTTCAATCTGCATAATATAGTGAGGATATTTATAAATACATGCAATGAAAGAGCTGAGTTATATAGAGATACTTAATGACAGAAGTAGGACTACTTATAGACAGTAGCAGGTGACCGTTGCTTTATCGAGGGCCAATTGATTGAAAAACTGATAGAACTCCTCAAATGGAATAGGCAACAGTTCAATTCCAAGGAGGTCATGCTCCTTTTTAACTCTCAAATACAAAGTATTCCTCCCATTAGACTCTTTGCAGGTTTTCATGTACCAATCATGCAATCTTCGCATCATCGTTGTTAGAGAGCTTTCATCTTTGACGAGAGGCTTCCCGTACTTGTATCTTTGTATCTGCACCTCCAAGAAATCAAATTGTACATCGTCGGGCAAGTAATCTTCAGGATTGCCATAACCGGGCACCATCCTTGGATCAACGATGTCGCTAGCGAGCACCTTTGAGCGGGGGCACGATTCGCCGCTTGTTCGCCGAGCTGGGCAATTTGTTTCCCAGCTCGTCGTTCTTTCATCCTTTGATCAGACAGCGGTACTTCCCGATCTCTCCGCCTCGGCAATTGCCTTTCCAATAATGCGCTCATAGTTGCCTTTCGGCGGAGACTTGGGTGGTTTTTGTCAGGGCAGCCAGAGTGCGCTTCGCTTTGACCGGATCTACCTTCTCCTCCGGAGGTGGATGTCTCTTTGCTTTCAACCCTTGAAACCAGTCATCCACTTCGGTCTGCGCGATCTTCGCGTTTTCCTCCTCGCTCCTCTCGTACGGTAACTTCTCCGGAGTCTTCAGAGAAGGACCGAATCTGTATCTCCTCCCGCCACTAGTAGAAAAAGGGGCTATCGTTGAGGCCTGTTTTGCCCATTAGTCCCGGTTCAATCCAGAACCGGGACTAATGTGAGCATTTATCCCGGTTCGTGCGGCTAAGGCATTAGTCCCGGTTCACCTGTGCCCTTTAGTCGGTTTGTGCCTCAAACCGGGACTAAAAGGCGATACTCCATTAGTCTCGGTTCATGCCTCAAACCGGGACTAAAGAGTAGACCTTTAGTCCCGGTTTGAGGCACGAGCCGACTAATGGTTGAGACCTTTAGTCCCGGTTCGTGCCACGAACCGGTACTAAAGGTCCCATTGTCAAACTCTACCCCCGTGGATCGCCTTTTCAATTTTAAAGAAAATAAAAGAAAATGATGGAAATTTCAAAAAAATAAAAGAAAATAATTTTCCCATGTGATATGTGGTCTAGTTGTTGGGAAAATTTGCAAATGTGAATTCGACTTTATTTGCAAAATCTCTCGGAATTTGTAAATATGGGCATAACTTTTGCATACTAACTCGGATGAAAAAGTTTTTTATATGAAAAATCATCTACTCGAAAAGTTACATCCAAATTTAACTGGGGGAACCCCGTTAAACATTTTCAAAATCCTCAAAAACCTAACAGAAAAAAGTTACGGGGCTTTTAATATCTAGAGTGGAAAAAATCGAAAAAATTTCAAACTGTGGTCAAACAATGGTCAAACCATGGTCAAACTGATTATTCTAGAATATTAGTGTTACTAAATAATTTATTCAGTTATTTTGAATTTTGGTCAAATCTGGTCAACCTGTGGTCAAACTATGGTCAAAACATGGTCAAACCATGGTCAAACTAATTATTCTAGAATATTAGTGTTAGTAAATAATTTGTTCAGTTATTTGAATTTTGGTCAAATCTGGTCAAACTGTGGTCAAACTATGGTCAAACCATGGTCAAACTGTGGTCAAACTATGGTCAAACCATGGTCAAACTAATTATTTAAAATAACTATTGTTTTCTAAATAATTATTGTTTTTGAAAACAATAGTGAAATGTGTCAATTCATGCTCAAGCAAAATTCCTGAGGGTTAATAGGATTGACATCTTACTATTGTCAGGAAAACAACAAGTGCAGACTTGGAAACGAGGGAGAATAGAACCCGGAAGTTAAGCGTGCTCAAATTTGGGGAGTGGGAGGATGGGTGACCATTCGGGAAGTTAGGTGATTTGGAATGATGAGGGTGATTAGAGAAGAGGATAAATTGAGCGGTGATGAGGTGCTGATTAGAGATTAGGGATTAAAATAATTCAGAAATTTGAAAATAAAAAATTATTCAAAAAAATTCAAAAAAATTTTTCAAAAAAAAATCATAAAATTTCCATTAGTCCCGGTTGGTGGAGCCCCACGTGGCCGCGGCCTTTAGTCCCGGTTCTGGATTGAACCGGGACTAAAGGGGGGAGGTATTAGTACCGACCCTTTAGTCCCGGTTCACCAACCGGGACAACAGGCCCATACCACCCCGGGCAACAGGCCCATTTCTACTAGTGCACCTTTGGCTGTCTTGCTAGACGCCCGGCAGAGCGAGCCAGGCGGATGTCTTCTTTCCTTGCTTACAAGGCGGAGGAGAAGGACTACGACGCCACGGAGCAGCCGTGAGCGGCGGCGGGTCTCTTCCGCCTCTTGCCGACGAGGCGGAGAAGGAGGAGGCTGGCTGCCGACGCGCCCGGTGCAGCGGAGAAGGAGACGGAGTGCCGCCACGCCGGGAGAAGGAGCCGGCCGAGTGCCCCGATCGTCACTCGCCGGAGGAGGAGGCGGTGGAGGAGGCGGAGTGCCTGACTCACGGAGGAGGAGGAGGAGGCGGTGGAGGAGGCGGAGTGCCCCGACTCACGGGAGGAGGAGGAGGAGGCGGAGGCGTCCCATTCGGAAGGTTGATGAGATCCTTCCGCCATAGGCATGGAGTCTTGAGCAGAACCCAGCCGATACTCCCCTTCACCGTAGGGTGGTCAAGCCGAGCTCCTCAAATCCCTCCGTTATTTCATCGACCATCACCTTAGCATATCCTTCTGGAATCGGCCGATAGTGAAAAGTTGAGTCGGGTTTAGTGGGATAAACAGAGCCAACAGCCGCCTTGACCTTTAAATTGCTCCATTGCGCCATAAGGTGGCAACTTTCAGCATCCGTGATAGCATCCACGGATAGCTGGCAGGAGCCGTCAAGGCATCTTGCTCTGGCTGAAGCAGCTCGGTGGAAGCCACGCCGCTTCTCCGCCGAGATGGCGGGGTAGCTTCAGGGAAGCTTCGCAGGTCGTCTGTTGTGATCGGCTGCTTCTCGTTCCTCTAGCCCCATTACCCTTCGTGCAGCGCTGCATTAGGCTCTGCTTCCGGTTTCTTCCTCCTCTCATGGGTTTTGTAACCCCTGCGTCCGGAAATCCAGCCTTCCACGAAAGGGAGCTGGCGTGCCTCGTGTCCGTCCAGGTGCTCAGGATTCCCGAGGGCTATTGTGAGCTCGTCCTTCTCCCCGTCTGGAACGAACTTCCCTTGCTGCTGCTTCGATATAATGCTTAAGCCTCTTGACTGGTATGTCCAATTGTTCGTCCGTCCAAATGCACTTCCCGTTATAGGGTCCAAGGATCCGCCGCCCCGAAGAACCAAGTCCGCAACGGTGCAGCGATTCATTGTCTCGGGTTCGATCCCTTTATCAAGCAGATCATTCTCAGCCTTGGCCCACTTATGCCGGGCTATGAGGTAGCCACGACCCCGTGCGATGATGAAGCTTCTTCTTCGCAGCATTTCTCTTGTTTGTCGCTGACATCTTTTACTCTTTTCCGATGTCTTGTAGGCCACAAATGCGGGCCATCATCTCGATCTTCTCATATTTGCCCGTGAATTCTGGTGTCTCATTTTTTCGACATACATATTGAGGTCTTTCTTCCAATTCCTGAATAGTTCTGCCATCTTCTTAAGAGCAAAAGACTTGATTAATGGCTCTATTAATGGCTTCTCCGGATCATCCTTTGGCGGTAGGGTAAAATTTGACTTCAGCTCAGTCCAAAGATAATTTTACGCATATCATTGACACAAGACACCTCGTGGTCTTCGTTCTTAGGCTTATACCATTGGTGGATGCTGATCGGGATCTTGTCCCTAACGAGAACCCTTGACCGAGCAACAAATTCCTTCTTTGTCGGTAGGGTTCAATCGGTTGGCCGTCGCCTTGCGATTTGTATGATCTCAAACTTTTCATCCGAGCTCAACTTTTTCTTGGGCCTCGTCTCTTTACCAAAGTTGTGCTTTCGATCCGGAGGGCTAGAAAAAGAACAAAGACGAGAGTTAATTAATATGTGTACATATATATATACCAAAACAAAGAGGCGAGCTAGTCAAGACAGGCTTAACTAATATATATACCTGGCGGACTCGGTTTGGTGATCACCGGAGCCGTCCTCACGGTCTACTTCTTGCACCGGCATTGGGTCATCGGAGCCATGTAAATCATAGCCAGCTGCTTCTTCACCCTCTCCTTCCAGACCATCGTTATCGACGTTGAGAAACATCATCGAGGAGACGGCATCACTTCCGTGTGCGATTATGTCCCTCAACAACGCTTCTTGTGCTTCGTCTCGGGGTGTCCATAGTTTCTACAAATATTTACAACATGGCAATTATTATTCAAACATGACAGATATGGATATATTAGTGCCAACGTAGAACTAGCTAGCTAATCACAATAAGGAATCATATTAGTGGCCTCGACGCTGCTTCTCTAGGGTTTGGGGTGGCCTCGACAACGCTTCAGGGGTTAGGGGTGGCCTCGAGATCGCTTCAAGCTAGGAGGGTGCGTAATATCGACCCCCCCACGTGTTGAAGCTATCGGGAGGGGTCGGCGTTGAACAGTACATCTATGTCCCACAAGTAGGGTAGAGGGTCGTGGATCGCCGAGCGGTCGAGGTCAAGGGGTCGAAGATCGCCGAGGGGTCGAGGTTGCCTAGTGTCAAAGGATTCAACAAAACCATGTCTTCATCATTAGGCGAAAGTAACAGGTGCATGATGGTGAAGCTCTCAAAGTTGTTTTGGAGCGGAGTCCCGAGATAGGATAATTCGCTTTTGGTACAAAGTTCAGCAAAAGGCAAATTATCCTATCCGGGACTCCATTCCAACAACTTTGGAGGACTTCACCATCATGCCATGGTTACTTCCGGCTAATGATGAAGCGATGGATTTCTTCAATACTTTGACACTATAGGAACCTCGACCTGAAACCTTCGACCCTTGACCCCTTAATGACCCTCGACCCTCTACCCTAGTTCCCGACCCTAGACCCTCGGCTATCCTCGAAACCCTCTTTATATCGACAACGACGCAACATACATATACATGGGAAAATAATGTTATCGGGGTGGGGGTATCGGTACCCCCCCCCCCTCGTGTCAAAGTTTCTTCTTTCTCCTCTATTCCTTTCTTTCTTCTTCTCCTCTTCTTTTTCTTCTTATCCCTCGAGAAAGGAAAATAAGGAAAAGGAAGAAAAGAGGAAGAAGGAAGAAGGAAGAAGAAGAAAAAAAAAAGAAAAAAAAGAGGAGAAGAAGAAAAATAGAAAAAAGAGGAGAAGAAGAAAGGAATAGAAGAAGAAGAAAAAAATAGAATTTTTCTATTTTTCTTCTTCTCTTCTATTCCTTTCTTCTTCTCCTCTTCTTCTTTTTCCTCTTTTATTTATTTCTCCTCTTCTTCCTCTCCTCTTCTTCTCCTGTCTTCCTCTTCTTATTTTCCTTTTTATATGAACATATCATCATATATATGAACATACATTTTCTTTGCATATGCATATGAACATACATACATACATTTTTCTTTCATCTGAACATACATACATACATTTTCTTTGCATATGACCATACATACATTTTTCTTTGCATATGACCATTCATACATTTTCTTTGCATATGCTTTGCATATAAACATACATACATATGAACATACATACATACATATAAACATAACATACATACACAAAAAAATCTAAAAATCTGCCTAAAAATTATCCATCCATCCATCCATCCATATAATGAACATATATAATGAACATATAATCATATAATCATCCATCCATCCATATAAACATATAATCATCCATCCATCCATATAATGAACATATATAAAATCTGCCTAAAAATTATGAACATATAAAATCTGCCTAAAAAGCATGCATACATCATCCATATTATGAACATATAATGATATAATCATCCATCCATCCATCCATATAAACATATAAATCATATAATCATCCATCCATCCATATAAACATATAAATCATCCATCCATCCATATAATGAACATATATAAAATCTGCCTAAAAATTATGAACATATAATGAACATATAAAATCTGCCTAAAAAGCATGCATACATCATCCATATTATGAACATATAATGAACATATATACATGAACATAAATCTGCCTAAAAAAATTATATGAATTTTTTTTATGAAGAGGACGAGGGGACAGGGAGGAAAGGGGTCGCCGGAGCCGGACCCGAACAGGGAGGAGGGGCGGCGTCCGAGGCAGGGCGGCAAGGCGTGGCGCGGCACGACGAGGTGGGGCGGGCCGGGCGCAGGGCACGGGCGGCGGCCGACGGCGTAGGGCGCGGCGTGGGGGCGAGGTGGCGCTGCCGTGCGTGCTCGGGACGGGCAGGGTACGGGCGGCGGCCGGGCGTGGGGCGTGGTGACCGTGCGTGCTTTCGGGACGGGCAGGGGACGGGCAGGCGGCCGGGCGTGGGCTCGAGAGCGGGCAGGGCACGGGAGGCGGGGATGGCGGCCGGCGGCGGCGACGGGCGACGAGGAGCGCGATTTGGGCAGCCTGGCGGCGGGGGCAACTGGCTAGGGAGGCGAGGGAGATGTGAAAATTTCACAAGTCTTGCTTATATAGAAAGAGCATTGGTCCCGGTTCGTGGCACGACCAAGAATATCCGTCTCTGCATATTATTGAGTCTCTTCCAAGCGTGCCTTTTCCAGTCAGTCTCCCCTCATACCGCGATTTAGGGAGACCTATCTTATTAAGGCCAGGAATGAAGTCAACACAAAACCCGATGACATCCTCTCGTTTGATGGCCCATGGAGATGCTTCCTTCTGGCCTAGCACGATTCTGAACATATTTCTTTAGGACTCCCATGAACCTCTCAAAGGGGTACATATTGTGTAGAAATACGGGCTCGGAATGACAATCTAAATCGACTAGATGAACTAGGACGTGCGTCATGATATTGAAGAAGGATGGTGGGAACACCAGCTCGAAACTGACAAGACATTGCGCCACATCACTCCTTAAGCGTTGCTCTGATTTCTGGATCGATCACCTTCGAGATATTGCATTGAGGAATGCACATAGCTTCACAATGGCTAATCGGACGTTTTCCGGTAGAAGCCCCTCAATGCAACCGGAAGCGATTGCGTCATAATCACGTGGCAGTCATGAGACTTTAGGTTCTGGAACTTTTTCTCGACATATTTATTATTCCCTTTATATTCGACGAGAAGCCACCGGGACCTTCATCTTGAGCAGGCATTGAAAGAATATTTCTTTCTCTTCTTTCGTAAGAGCGTAGCTGGCAGGACCTTCATACTGCTTCGGAGGCATGCCCTCTTTTTCGTGAAAGCGTTGCAGGTCCTCTCGTGCCTCAGGTGTATCTTTTGTCTTCCCATACACGCCCAAGAAGCCTAGCAGGTTCACGCAAAGGTTCTTCGTCATGTGCATCACGTCGATTGAAGAGCGGACCTCTAGGTCTTTCCAGTAGGGTAGGTCCCAAAATATAGATTTCTTCTTCCACATGGGTGCGTGATTCTCAGCGTCATACAGAACAGCTAGTCCGCCGGGACCCTTTCCAAAGATTACGTGTAAATCATTGACCATAGCAAGTACGTGATCACCGATACGCATGGCGGGCTTCTTCCGGTGATCTGCCTCGCCTTTGAAATGCTTGCCTTTCTTTCGACATTGATGGTTGGTCGAAAGAAATCGACGATGGCCCAGGTACACATTCTTCCTGTAGCTTCCCAGGTATATACTATCGGTGTCAAGTAAACAGTGCATGCATGCGTGGTATCCCTTGTTTGTCTGTCCTGAAAGGTTACTGAGAGCGGGCCAATCGTTGATTGTCACGAACAGCAACGCCTTCAGGTCAAATTCCTCCTTTTTGTGCTCATCCCACGTACATACACCGTTTCCATTCCACAGCTGTAAAAGTTCCTCAACTAATGGCCTTAGGTACACATCAATGTCGTTGCCGGGTTGCTTAGGGCCTTGGATGAGAACTGGCATCATAATGAACTTCCGCTTCATGCACATCCAAGGAGGAAGGTTATACATACATAGAGTCACGGGCCAGGTGCTGTGATTGCTGCTCTGCTCCCCGAAAGGACTAATGCCATCCGCGCTTAAAGCAAACCATACATTCCTTGGGTCCTTTGCAAACTCATCCCAGTACTTTCTCTCGATTTTTCTCCATCGCGACCCGTCGGTGGTGCTCTCAACTTCCGTCTTTCTTACGGTCCTCACTGTGCCATCGCATCAACTTGGCATGCTCTCCGCTTCGAGCAGACGTTTCAACCGTGGTATTATAGGAGCATACCACATCACCTTCGCAGAACCCTCTTCTGGGAGGCTCGCCGTCAACATCACCGAGGTCATCTCGTCGATCTTATACCGCAATGCACCGTGATATCGGGCATGCGTTCAGATCCTTGTATGCACCGCGGTAGACGATGCAGTCATTAGGGCATGCATGTATCTTCTCCACCTCCAATCCTAGAGGGCATACGACCTTCTTTGCTGCGTATGTACTGTGGGCAATTCGTTATCCTTTGGAAGCTTCTTCTTCAATATTTTCAGTAGCTTCTCAAATCCTTTATCAGGCACATCATTCTCTGCCTTCCACTGCAGCAATTCCAGTACGGTGCCGAGCTTTGTGTTGCCATCTTCGCAATTGGGGTACAAACCTTTTTTGTGATCCTCTAACATGCGATCGAACTTCAGCTTCTCGTTTTGACTTTCGCATTGTGTCCTTGCATCGACAATGACCCGGCGGAGATCATCATCATGGGGCACATCGTCTGGTTCATCTTGATCTTCAGCAGCTTACCCGTTGCAGCACCATCGTGCACATCGTGCAGTGCAACTTGATGTTCAGTAGCATCACCGTATTCAGGGGGCACATAGTTGTCATCGTACTCTTCTTCCTCGCCGTCTTCCATCATAACCCCTATTTCTCCGTGCCTCGTCCAAACATTATAGTGTGGCATGAAACCCTTGTAAAGCAGGTGGGTGTGAAGGATTTTCCGGTCAGAGTATGACTTCGTATTCCCACATATAGGGCATGGATAACACATAAAACCATTCTGCTTGTTTGCCTCAGCCACTTCGAGAAAAGCATGCACGCCCTTAATGTACTCGGAGGTGTATACGTCACCGTACATCCATTGCCGGTTCATCTGCGTGCATTATATATAATTAAGTGTGTCAAAAATCATTACAGAACATCATGAATAGATAATTAAGTGACCAAATTAATAGAAGTTCATCATCACATAAAAACCAAAGTACATACATAGTTCTCATCTAACAACATAAAGCTCTGCAGCATCTAAATTAATTAAACCATACATTGAAACTATGTAAAACATTTCAATGTGAAAACAAATACGATCATAATCGCAACCAAGGTAACAACTGATCCAACGGCATAATGATACCAAGCCTCGGTATGAATGGCATATTTTCTAATCTTTCTCATCTTCAAGCGCATTGCATCCATCTTGATCCTGTGATCATCGACGACATCCGCAACATGCAACTCCAATATCATCTTCTCCTCCTCAAGTTTTTTTTTTTATTTTTTTCCTTCAAGAAATTGTTTTCTTCTTCAACTAAATTTAACCTCTCGACAATAGGGTCGGTTGGAATTTCGGTTCAACAACCTCCTAGATAAATAAAATCTATGTCACGTTGGTCGGCATAATTTTCATAAACAATAAATGAACCAATAGTTATGAAAAGATAATATATACCACATCCGAATCATAGACAGGACGAGGGCCGACGGGGGCGGATACCAAAACCATCGCACTATATAAGATGCAATAATAAAAGTAAAAAAATAATACAAGTAAGAATATTTTTCCTTTCAGAAAGAAGATAAGAACAAGAGGCTCACCACGGTGGTGCTGGCGATGAGATCGGGCCTTGGTGATCGACGGCGGTGAAGACGGGACGGGCGTGACGGACCGCTAACCCGAGACAAATAATGAGGACAATGGAGGTTAGAGGTCGAGCTTGGAGAGGAGAAAGCTTAAGTAGTGTGGCTCGGGCATTCCATCGAACACCTTGTGTGCATAGGAGGTGAGCTAGAGCACCACCAAGCCCCTCCCCTCGGCCAGAAAAAACAGAGCAGTGTGCTCTGCTCTTGCGTGAGGGGCTATATATAGGCAGCACTATTTGTCCCGGTTGGTGGCATGAGCCGGGACTAAAGGGAAGCCTTTGGTCCCGGTTCATGCCGCCAACCGGGACCAATAGTGGTGGGCCAGAGCGAAGCCCATTGGTCCCAGTTAAATCCCTGCCCGGGACCAAAAGGTCGAGACGAACAGGACCAATGGCCCGTGGCCCGGCCCCCACAGGCTCACGAACCGGGATAAATGCTCACATTAGTCCCGTTTCTGAATTGAACCGGGACTAATGGGCAAAACAGGCCTCAACGATAGCCTCTTTTTCTACTAGTGATAGTCTGCCATATGAGCTCGGTAAGTGTAGTCCGTCTCTCTCGTCCCATGCCACACTTGAGATTGCCTGAAATAATGGCTGGAGTCTATTGAATAATAAGCCACATGGTGTGTTCTTCAGTACCCAATTCTTCATCCGTGCACATTGTTTTGTACTAAGTGTGTAGCACAAGGCAATATGCAGAAATAATGCTTCGAGTATGTTCGGGCCAAAGAATCAATGTCATCCTCCTGCTTTCTAGAGCCTGTCGGTCTTGTGAAGGCAAATGCCTGATGAGCACTTTGAGAAGTCCAACGCAATAACTCTCAGAACTATCTGAGTGAAGTGTTTCTTCCTTCCCGTACCTATATTATTTGCACTGACATCTTTATTATTGGGTTCTTTGCTGCTTTCATGGACACTGTTTTTTCAAGTCCCGAACTGTAGTACAGCAGAACTGAGTGCACAATCAAGTAAAAAAAAAAGAACTAAGTGCACAAGTCATCAAGTTTCTTCCTGCTTTTCCTAGAAAAGCTGCAAGAAAACTCTCCTAGTAGCCGACGCAGGCCAGCCAACAAAGGATGGCGGTGTCTTTTCGCAAAAAAAAAAAAAAAAAAAAAAGGATGGCGGTGTCCGCGATGCAACTCGTCATCCTTTTCTTTTAGATGACATGATGCAATCAGTCATCTTACGACCTTTTATGTGGACATAATTTACTCTTATAAAGTATCATCAAATGTTTCTTACTACATGCATAATGTAGTGCATATAGATTTTTTAAAAGTCAAACATTACAAACTTTGACCATATTTATAGAGAAAAATAGGTACATTTAGAATACCAAATGCACATCATTGGATACATCATTAGTTATCTTTTCATAATGTACATGTTTAGTAGTGTAGATGTAGACAATTTTCTCTATAAACTTGGTCAAAGTTGGCAAAATTTGTCTTTCAATAAAATCTATATGCACTACATTATAAAATGGAGGGAGTATCAATCAGCCCCAAGTCAAGGGAAGTTTCAGTTCCACCAGGCAAAATGGGGAGGAGTTAGCCTGCGGGCGACATCGCCGGCATCATGAAGGCATCGTGGCCGGAGGCTGGCAGGAGCGCGGCGCAGGCTCCAGATCAGTAGTGACAGGCCTGACGTCTCAATCTCCTACCACGACACATGGCACCCAGCAGGGCACACAATGGTGGCCCGTCCACCCAACCGTCAAGAAAGAGTTGTTCTCCCCGCCGTCTAAGTCGCCACGATGCCTCCACTACTATCTCAAAGGGGCCGACATCGGCAGTGCTTCTCGTCCAGTTCGGCAAAATGCAAAGCCAAGATAGAGGAGCGCCGTAGCGACCGGTGTCGAGCACAACACAAGGCGGTGTTCACTAAGTCCCAGGTGAAGCCGTCATGGGTGCTCGTGGAGGCTTGGTCCCTCGATCGGTCAAAGACAAAAGTTGAGTCAGACTCCTGCCGCTAGCGCCGGCTCAATACCCAGCTCCTCCAAATGGCGCTGGTAGAGTCCAAGCACGCCGTCTGCCTCCAAATGGACGACAAGCGGCACAAGGCATTGGATGATGTGGCGGAGCATTATGCGCTGCGAGCGTGTTGTGGCCCTCGGGCAAGGATACAGCTAAGCTTGTGCACCCTGAGCTCGCCGCGGTGCCCAGGCAGGGATGAAGAGACAAAAAGGAAGAAAGATACAGACTTCCATATGGGGTCTAGCTCGTTTGATTAGTTGAGTATAGGGGAAGGGCTAGTTGCACACATTTTTAACTAAATTTTGAGAGGTTAATGTTTGGGAGAAAGTTTGGGGAGTTATGTTTTGGGAAAAGGACTAGATGTGCTCTAACTTCAAGTTCGGGTCCACAGTCTAATGCGAATTCCATTAACAAACACACAAACTACACCCAGATTTAACAAGAAGACAACATCTGCATGCATTCTATGTGACAAAACAATTGGATCGGTGATTTTATGTCTCTTGCATGCTATGAAACAAAACAGAGCAACTTTCACCCCGCAATTAACCGAGAAAACAATTGGAAAGAAGAAGATGTCTTATGACAATGCCGGTTGTTTGTTTTGAAGATGTACATTAGATGTTTTTTAGGGCAACAACGTAGGGCAAAAGTCAGCCTAAACCATTTTTCATTTTTACAAAAGCAAGAAACACTAGTAGAAAAGGGGGCAATGGCGAGCCGATTCAGCCCATTAGTCAGTTCAATCGTAACCGGGACCAATGGAGCTATTTGCCCCGATTCGTGAGCCAGAGGGCCGGCGAACCACGTGGGCCATTAGGTCCCGATTCGTCGGACCTTTTGGTCCCGATTGATGGGACGAAGGGACCAATGGGCCTGGCTCCTGGCCCACCACTATTGGTCCCGGTTGGTGGCATGAACGGGATCAAAGGCTTTTTAGTCGGTTCATGCCACGAACCGGGACCAATAGTGCTGCCTATATATACCCCTCGCTCGCGGGCAGAGCACTCCAGTGCTCTGTTTTTCTCTTGCCGGCGAGGGGGGGCTTTGTGGTGCTCTAGCTCACCTACTATGCACATGAGGTGTTCGATAAAATGCCCGAGCCACACTACTTAAGCTTTCTCCTCTCCAAGCTCGACCTCCAACCTCCATTTTCCTCAATATTTGTCTAGGTTTAGCGGTCCGTCACGCTCCGTCCCCGTCTTCACCGCCGTCGATCACCCGCGCCGATCTCATCCCCAGCACCACCGTGGTGAGCCTCTTGTTCTTATCTTCTTTCTGAAAGGAAAAATATTCTTACTTGTATTATTTTTTTACTTTTATTATTGCATCTTATATAGTGCGATGGTTTTGCTATCCGGCCCCGTCGGCCCTCGTCCTGTCTATGATTCGGATGTGGTATATATTATCTTTTCATAACTATTGGTTCATTTATTGTTTATGAAAAATATGCCGACCAACGTGACATAGATTTTATTTATCTAGGAGGTTGTTAAACTGGAAATTCCAACCGACCCTATTGTCGAGAGGTTAAATTTAGTTGAAGAAGAAAACAATTTCTTGAAGGAAAAAATAAAAAAACTTGAGGAGGAGAAGATGATATTGGAGTTGCATGTTGCGGATGTCGTCGATGATCACAAGATCAAGATGGATGCAATGCGCTTGAAGATGAGAAATATTAGAAAATATGTCATTCATACCGAGGCTTGGTATCATTATGTCGTTGGATCAGTTGTTACGTTGGTTGCGATTATGATCGCATTTGTTTACGCATTGAAATGTTTTACATAGTTTTAATGTATGGTTTAATTAATTTAGATGCTCTGCAAAGCTTTATGTTGTTAGATGAGAACTATGTATGTACTTTGGTTTTTATGTGATGATGAACTTCTATTAATTTGGTCACTTAATTATCTATTCATGATGTTGTGTAATGATTTTTGACACACTTAATTATATATAATGCACGCAGATGAACCGACAATGGATGTACGGTGGCAGACACACCTCCGAGTACATTAAGGGCGTGCATGATTTTCTCGAAGTGGCTGAGGCAAACAAGCAGAATGGTTTTATGTGTTGTCCATGCCCTATATGTGGGAATACGAAGTCTTACTCTGACCGGAAAATCCTTCACACCCACCTGCTTTACAAGGGTTTCATGCCACACTATAATGTTTGGACGAGGCACGGAGAAATAGGGGTTATGATGGAAGACGGCGAGGAAGAAGAGTACGATGACAACTATGTGCCCTCTGAATACGGTGATGCTACTGAACATCAAGATGCACCAGACGATGTACACGATGGTGCTGCAACGGGCAAAGCTGCTGAAGATCAAGAGGAACCAGAGGATGTGCCCGATGATGATGATCTCCGCCGGGTCATTGTCGATGCAAGGACACAATGCGAAAGTCAAAAGGAGAAGCTGAAGTTCGATCGCATGTTAGAGGATCACAAAAAAGGGTTGTACCCCAATTGCGAAGATGGCAACACAAAGCTCGGTACCGTACTCGAATTGCTGCAGTGGAAGGCAGAGAATGATGTGCATGATAAAGGATTTGAGAAGCTACTGAAAATAATGAAGAAGAAGCTTCCAAAGGATAACGAATTGCCCGACAGTACATACGCAGCAAAGAAGGTCGTATGCCCTCTAGGATTGGAGGTGGAGAAGATACATGCATGCCCTAATGACTGCATCCTCTACTGTGGTGCCTACAAGGATCTGAACGCATGCCCGGTATGCGGTGCATTGCGGTATAAGATCAGACGAGATGACCCTGGTGATGTTGACGGCGAGCCTCCCAGGAAGAGGGTTCCAGCGAAGGTGATGTGGTATGCTCCTATAATACCACGGTTGAAACATTTGTTCAGAAACGGAGAGCATGCCAAGTTGATGCGATGGCACAGTGAGGACCGTAAGAAAGGCGGGAAGTTGAGAGCACCCCGACGGGTCGCAGTGGAGAAAAATCGAGAGGAAGTACTGGGATGAGTTTGCAAAGGACCCAAGGAACGTATGGTTTGCTTTAAGCGCGGATGGCATTAATCCTTTCGGGGAGCAGAGCAGCAATCACGGCACCTGGCCCGTGACTCTATGTATGTATAACCTTCCTCCTTGGATGTGCATGAAGCGAAAGTTCATTATGATGCCAGTTCTCATCCAAGGCCCTAAGCAACCCGGCAACGACATTGATGTGTACCTAAGGCCATTAGTTGAAGAACTTTTACAACTGTGGAATGGAAGCGATTATGCGTCGTGGGATGAGCATAAAAGGAGGAATTTGACCTAAAGGCGTTGCTGTTCGTGACGATCAACGATTGGCCCGCTCTCAGTAACCTTTCAAGACAGACAAACAAGGGATACCACGCATGCATGCACTGTTTACTTGACACCGGTAGTATATACCGGGAAGCTGCAGGAAGAATGTGTACCTAGGCTATCGCCGTAAATCGATTTCTTCCGACCAACCATCAATGTCGAAAGAAAGGCAAGCATTTCAAAGGCGAGGCAGATCACCGGAAGAAGCCCGCCATGCGTACCGCTGATCACGTACTTGCTATGGTCAATGATTTACACGTAATCTTTGGAAAGGGTCCCGGCGGACTAGCTGTTCCGAATGACTGAGAATCACGCACCCATGTGGAAGAAGAAATCTATATTTTGGGACCTACCCTACTGGAAAGACCAAGAGGTCCGCTCTTTGATCGACGTGATGCACATGACGAAGAAACTTTGCGTGAACCTGCTAGGCTTCTTGGGCGTGTATGGGAAGACAAAAGATACACCTGAGGCACGAGAGGACCTGCAACGCTTAACGAAAAAGAGGGCATGCCTCCGAAGCAGTATGAAGGTCACCGCCACCACGCTCTTACGAAGAAGAGAAAGAAATCTTCTTTGAATGCCTGCTCAGTATGAAGGTGCCGACTGGCTTCTCGTCGAATATAAAGGGAATAATAAATATGCCAGAGAAAAAGTTCCAGAACCTAAAGTCTCATGACTGCCACGTGATTATGACGCAACTGCTTCCGGTTGCATTGAGGGGGCTTCTACCGAAAAACGTCCGATTAGCCATTGTGAAGCTATGTGCATTCCTCAATGCAATATCTCAGAAGGTGATCGATCCAGAAATCGTACCAACGCTAAGGAGTGATGTGGCGAAATGTCTTGTCAGTTTTGAGCTGGTGTTCCCACCATCCTTCTTCAATATCATGACACACGTCCTAGTTCATCTAGTCGACGAGATTGTCATTCTGGGGCCCGTATTTCTACACAATATGTACCCCTTTGAGAGGTTCATGGGATTCCTAAAGAAATATGTTCGTAACCGCGCTAGGCCAGAAGGAAGCATCTCCATGGGCCATCAAACAAAGGATGTCATCGGGTTTTGTGTTGACTTCATTCCTGGCCTTAAGAAGATAGGTCTCCCTAAATCGCGGTATGAGGGGAGACTGACTGGAAAAGGCACGCTTGGAAGGGACTCAATAATATGCAGGGACGGATATTTTTGGTCTCAAGCACACTACACAGTTCTACAGAACTCTACCTTGGTGACCCCGTATGTCGATGAACACAAAAACAGTCTGCGCTCCAAACACCCGGAGCAGTGCGACGACTGGATTACATGTGAACACATCAGGACTTTCAGCAGTTGGTTGGAAACACGTCTCAGAGGTGACAGCACTGTTTGTGATGAGTTGTACTTGTTGTCCGGGGGACCATCTTCGACTGTAATGATTTGGAAATGATACGAGATAAATGGGAATACATTTTACACGATTGACCAAGATGAAAAGAGCACCAACCAAAATAGCGGTGTCCGCTTTGATGCAGCAACCGACAAGGGAAATGACACATATTATGATTACATAGTAGACATATGGGAACTTGACTACGGAGTAGATTTTAACGTCCCTTTGTTTAAGTGCAAGTGGGTCAATCTGTCAGGAGGCGGGGTACAGGTAGACCCACAGTACGGAATGACAACAGTGGATCTAAAAAATCTTGGGTACACTGACGAACCGTTCGTCCTAGCCAATGATGTGGCACAGGTTATCTATGTGAAGGACATGTCTACCAGACCGAGGAAAAGAAAAGATAAGGAAGCGAATACATCATACAATGAGCCAAAGCGCCACATAGTTCTTTCCGGAAAAAAGGGACATCCTGGGAGTGGAGGGGAAGAAAGACATGTCTGAAGAGTATGAAAAGTTTCATGAAATTCCCCCCTTCAAAGTTAAGGTTGACCCAAGCATCCTGATAAACGATGAAGATTATCCATGGTTACGGCGCAATAAGCAAACGACACAAGGAAGAAAAAGTGAATACTTTCTGCCGCAACTATTATGATGATACCATGCCAACTTTGTAACAGACGAGTATGATACCATTGTCCGTTTTGTACATGCACATGCTATGCCAACTTTTTTAGAGTTCATTTGAAAACTATGAATTTGAAAACCTCGCCAACCGAAGGGCGCTCACACCGGTTTATAAGCCCGTCCCTCTACACGCCTTGTTGAGCTCACAAAATTGTGATTCACACAAATTTCAAAGAATTCAAATTTGAAAACTAATGGCACAAACAGAAAGTTTATAATTTTGCTGACCTAAAAGCAAAAAGAATTAAAAAATAAAGCAAAAAAACCAAAAGAAAATAAATAATGCAGAAAAGCGAAACAAAAAACTTGAAAAAAAATAAAAATAGCAACAATAAGTATTTTGTTGTAAGTAGAAACAAAATAAAATAAATAAAGCAACAAAGAAATAAAAAAAGTGTTTTCAAATTTGAAAACTAATGGCACTAACAGAAAGTTTATAATTTTTCTAAAACTAAAAGCAAAAAGAATTAAAAAATAAAGCAAAAAACAACAAAAAATAAATAATGCAGAAAGCAAAACAAAAAAACTGGAAAAAAATAAAAAATAGCAACAATAAGTATTTTGTTGTAAGTAGAAACAAAATAAAATAAATAAAGCAACAAAGAAAACAAAAAAACAAAAAAAAGTGCCACCTACTAGGCCCCCACGGCCTGAATACGACTAGAAACCCTACCAAGGCCAGGATTCAGGCCCGGGAGGCCCAGTGAGCCCACAGCACAGATTGCAGGTTTAGGCCAAAGCCTGCTTTAAAGAGGAGTTCGAGAGGAAGGCGCACCGCACCTTATAAACAGGTGCGCCTCCCTCTCACCTAGCGAGGTGGGACTAAATATTTGGGTTTGGGGCAGCAGGCCTTTGGTCCCGGTTGGTGGCACCAACCGAGACTAAAGGGCATTAGTTCGGTTCATGGAACAAACCGGGACTAATGCCCCCTTTAGTCGGTTGGTGCCACCAACCGGACCAAAGGCCGCTTCCACCCTTTGGGCGGCCTTTGGTCCCGGTTGGTGGCACCAACCGGGACTAAAAGGTATTAGTCCCGATTTGTGCCACGAACCGGGACCAATGCACTCTATATATACAGGACTTTGCGAAAATTTCATTCAGTTCCTCATCCCGCCGTGATACGCCGCCCTCTGCCCGATGCCCTGCTCCTCGTTGTCGCCCAGCACGTCATCGTCGCCGCCCGTCATCGCCCGCGCCCGCCCTACCGTCGCCGCCCCGCTGTCGCCCCTGCCCGCGCCGCCCAGGCCGTCGTCCCGTCGCCCCTAAGCCCGTCGTCGCGGCCCGAGCCCGCCGTCCTCGCCCCCGCGCCACCCGAGCCCGCTGTCGCCCCTGCCGCGCCGCCCGAGCCCGTCGTCGCCGTCGCCAGCGCCCTCGCCGCCGCCGCCCGTCGCCCTCGCCCGGCCGCCCCTATGAGAGCCGTCGAGCCTCTGCTCATATGTTGCAATATGTTTTTATTTTTATTAGTTTATTTTTTGTTCATATGTGATGTATATGTGTATGTGGCTATAATGTATATGTTTTTTATTTTTACTAGTTTAGTTTTTGTTCATATATAGAAAGTTACAATTTTAATTAGGTTAGTGCATGAAAAGGTTAGTGCATTTTAATTAGGTTAGTGTAGAGGAAAAAGTAAAATAAGGAAAAGGAAGAAAAGAGGAAGAAGGAAGAAGGAAGAAGAAGAAGAAGAAAAAGAATGAGAGGAAAAAGAAGAAAAAGAAGAGGAGAAGAAGAAAGGAATAGAGGAGAAGAAGAAAAAATAGAAAAAAAATTCTATTTTTTCTTCTTCTCCTCTATTCTTTTCTTCTTCTCCTCTTTTTTTTTCTTTTTTTTTCTTCTTTTCTATTTTTTCTTCTTCTCCTCTATTCTTTTCTTCTTCTCCTCTTTTTTTTTCTTCTTTTTTTTCTTCTTCTTCTTCCTTCTTCCTTCTTCCTCTTTTTCTTCCTTTTCCTTATTTTCCTTTCTCGAGGGATAAGAAGAAAAAGAAGAGGAGAAGAAGAAAGAAAGGAATAGAGGAGAAAGAAGAAACTTCAACACGAGGGGAAATACCCCCTCCCGATAAGATTATTTTCCCATGTATATGTATGTCGCGTCGTTGTCGATATAACTTGAGGGTGTCGAGGATCGCCGAGGGGTCGAGGGTCGGGAACTAGGGTAGAGGGTCGAGGGTCGTTAAGGGTCAAGGGTCGAAGGTTTCAGGTCGAGGGTTCCTATATGTCAAAGTATTGAAGAAATCCATGGCTTCATCATTAGCCGGAAGTAACCATGGCATGATGGTACGAAGTCCTCAAAGTTATTACGGAATGGAGTCCGGATAGGATAATTTGCCTTTTGTATGAATTTCAGCAAAGGCCTTTCAAATAACGATATTCGGAAGGTTCTTGCTGAACTTTGTACCAAAAAGCTTAATTATCCTATCTGGGACTCCGCTCCAAAATAACTTTGGAGAGCTTCGTACCATCATGCACCTGCATTACTAATGATGAAGACATGGTTTTGTTGAATCCTTTGACACTAGGCAACCTCCCGACCCTTGGCGATCCTCGACCCTTGACCTCGACCGCTCGGCGATCCACGACCCTCTACCCTATCATGCGTCGATGCCCACGTCACTTGTGGGACATAGATGTAGTGTTCAACGCCGACCCCTCCCGATAGCTTCAACACGTGGGGGGGTCGATATTACCCTCCTTGAAGCGTTCTCGAGGCCACCCCTAACCCTTGAAGCGTTGTCGAGGCCACCCCAAACCCTAGAGAAGCAGCGTCGAGGCCACTAATATGATTCCTTATTGTGATTAGCTAGCTAGTTCTCGTTTGCCACTAATATATCCATATCTGTCATGTTTGAATAATAATTGCCATGTTGTAAATATTTGTAGAAACTATGGACACCCCGAGACGAAGCACAAGAAGCGTTGTTGAGGGACATAATCGCACAAGGAAGTGATGCCGATACGCTCGTTGATGTTTCTCAACGACAACGATGGTCTGGAAGTAGAGGATGAAGAAGCAGATGGCTATGATTTACATGGCTCCGATGACCCAATGCCGGTGCAAGAAGGAGAGGGTGAAGAAGTAGACCGTGAGGACGGCTCCGGTGATCATCAAACCGAGTCCGACCAGGTATATATATTAGTTAAGCCTGTGCTGACTAGCTAATTGATGCATTCATTGTTTTGGTATGTACACATATTAATTAACTCTCGTCTTTGTTCTTTTTTCTAACCCTCCGGATCGAGCACAACTTCGGTAAAGAGACGAGGCCCGAAGAAAAAGTTGAGCTCGGATGAAAACTTTGAGATCATACAAATCACACGCGACGGCCAACCGATTGAACCCTACCGGACAAAGAAGGCATTTGTTGCTCAGTGCGGGGTTCTGGTTAGGGAAAAGATCCCGATCAGCATCCACCAATGGTATAATCCTAAGAACGAAGACCCTGAGGTGTCTTATTGTTGGAAATATGCCCTAGAGGCAATAATAAAAGAATTATTATTATATTTCCTTGTTCATGATAATTGTCTTTTATTCATGCTAAAATTGTATTATCCGAAAATCATAATACATGTGTGAATACATAGACCTGTACGTCCCTAGTAAGCCTCTAGTTGACTAGCTCGTTGGTCAACAGATAGTCATGGTTTCCTGACTATGGACATCAGATGTAATTGACAACGTGATCACATCATTAGTAGAATGACGTGAAGGACAAGACCCAATCCTAAGCATAGCACAAGATCGTGTAGTTCGTTTTGCTAGAGCTTTCTCAATGTCAAGTATCTATTCCTTAGACCGTGAGATCGTGTAACTCCCGGATACCGTAGGAGTGCTTTGGGTGTACCAAACGTCACAACGTAACTGGGTGACTATAAAGGTGCATTACAGGTATCTCCGAAAGTGTGCATTGGGTTGACACGGATCGAGGCGAGATTTGTCACTCCGTATTACGGAGAGGTATCACTGGGCCCACTCGGTGGTGCATCATCATAATGAGCTCAAAGTGACCAAGTGTCTGGTCACGGTATCATGCATTACGGAACGAGTAAAGTGACTTGCCGATGCTTGAGACTGAACGAGGTATTGGGATACCGACGATCGAGTCTCGGGCAAGTAACATACCGTCTGACAAAGGGAATGGTATACGGGGTTGCTTGAATCCTCGACATCGTGGTTCATCCGATGACATCATCGAGGAGCATGTGGGAGCCAACATGGATATCCAGATCCCGCTGTTGGTTATTGACCTGAGAGCGTCTCGGTCATGTCTGCATGTCTCCCGAACCCGTAGGGTCTACACACTTAAGGTTCGGTGACGCTAGGGTTATTAGGAAGACTTGTATGTGATTACCGAATGTTGTTTGGAGTCCCGGATGAGATCCCGGACGTCACGAGGAGTTCCGGAATAGTCCGGAGGTAAAGATTTATATATGGGAAGTTGTCAAACGGACACCGGAAGGGTTCCGGGGGTCCACCAGGAGGGGCCACCCCTCCCGGGGGGCCACTTGGGCTTCGTGGGAAGGGGCCAGCCCCTGGTGGGCTGGGCGCACCCCCCTCCCTTGGGCCCTTGCGCCTAGGGTTGAGGGGAACCCTAGAGGGCGCCTTGCTTGGGGGCAAGCCCCCCTCCCCTTGGTCGCCGCCCCCCCTCTAGATGCATCTAGAGGAGCCGGCCCCCCTCTCCCTTCCCCCTATAAATAGAGGGGTGAGGGGAGGGCTGCACATCCCAAGCCAAGGCGCAGCCCCTCCCCTCCCAAACACTTCTCCTCCTCCGTATGTGCTTGGCGAAGCCCTGTCGGAGTACTGCTGCACCAACAACACCACGCCGTCGTGCTGCCGTTGGAGCTGTCTTCCTCAACCTCTCCTTCCTCCTTGCTGGATCAAGACGGAGGAGACGTCGTCCGTACCGTACGTGTGTTGAACGCGGAGGTGCTGTCCGTTCAGCACTTGGTCATCGGTGATCCGAATCACGGCGAGTTCGACTCCATCATCACCATCCCCTTGAAAGCTTCCTTTTCGATCTACAAGTGGTATGTAGATGCAAACTCTCTCCCTTGACTCGTTGCTTAGATGAACTCATAGATGGATCTTGGTGAAACCGTAGGAAAAAGTTTAATTTTCTGCAACGTTCCCTAACAGTGGCATCATGAGCTAGGTCTATGCGTAGTTCTCTATTGCACGAGTAGAACACAATTTTGTTGTGGGCGTAGATCTTGTCAACTTGCTTGCCGCTACTAGTCTTATCTTGCTTCAGCGGTATTGTGGGATGAAGAGGCCCGGACCAACCTTACACGTACGCTTACGTGAGACCGGTTCCACCGACTGACATGCACTAGTTGCATAAGGTGGCTGGCGGGTGTCTGTCTCTCCCACTTTAGTTGAAGTGGATTCGATGAAAAGGGTCCTTATGAAGGATAAATAGAAGTTGACAAAATCACGTTGTGGTTATTCGTAGGTAAGAAAACGTTCTTGCTAGAACCCAATTGCAGCCACGTAAAAGATGCAACAACAATTAGAGGACGTCTAACTTGTTTTTGCAGCAATTGTCATGTGATGTGATATGGCCAGAAGTTGTGATGAATGATGAATGATATATTGTGATGTATGAGATCATGTTCTTGTAATAGGAATCACGACTTGCATGTCGATGAGTATGACAACCGGCAGGAGCCATAGGAGTTGTCTTTATTTTTGTATGACCTGCGTGTCATTGAAAACGCCATGTAAACTACTTTACTTTATTACTAAACACGTTAGTCATAGAAGTAGAAGTAGTCGTTGGCGTGACAACTTCATGAAGACACAATGATGGAGATCATGGTGTCATGCCGGTGACGAGATGATCATGGAGCCCCGAAGATGAAGATCAAAGGAGCTATATGATATTGGCCATATCATGTCACTACTTAATATAATTGCATGTGATGTTTATTATGTTTTATGCATCTTGTTTACTTAGAACGACGGTAGTAAATAAGATGATCCCTTACAACAATTTCAAGAAGTGTTCTCCCTAACTATGCACCGTTGCTAAAGTTAAATGCGTTTCGAAGCACCACGTGATGATCGGGTGTGATAGATCCTCATGTTCACATACAACGGGTGTAAGACAGTTTTACACATGCAAAACACTTAGGGTTAACTTGACGAGCCTAGCATGTACAGACATGGCCTCGGAACACGGAGACCAAAAGGTCGAACACGAGTCGTATAGAAGATACGATCAACATGAGAATGTTCACCGACGATGACTAGTCCGTCTCATGTGATGATCGGACACGGCCTAGTCGACTTGGATCGTGTATCACTTAGATGACTAGAGGGATGTCTAATCTGAGTGGGAGTTCATTATAATAATTTGATTAGATGAACTTAATTATCATGAACTTAGTCTAAAACCTTTGCAAAATATGTCTTGTAGATCAAATGGCCAACGCTCATGTCAACATGAACTTCAACGCGTTCCAAGAGAAAACCAAGCTGAAAGATGATGGCAGCAACTATACGGACTGGGTCCGGAACCTGAGGATCATCCTCATAGCTGCCAAGAAGGCATATGTCCTAGAAGCACCGCTAGGTGACCCACCTGCTCTCCCAGCACTGCAAGACGATTTGAACGTTTGGCAGACACGTACTGATGATTACTCCCTCGTTCAGTGCGGCATGCTATTCAGCTTAGAACCGGGGCTCCAAAAGCGTTTTGAGCATCACGGAGCATATGAGATGTTCGAGGAGCTGAAACTAGTTTTCCAAGCTCACGCCGGGTCGAGAGATATAGCGTCTCGACAAGTTCTATAGTTGTAAGATGGAGGAAAATAGTTACTGTCGGTGAGCACATACTCGAGAATGTCTAGGTTGCACAACCGCATGACCCAGTGAATATTAACCTCCACGATGAGGCGGTCATTGACAGAATCCTTGATCGCTCCACCAAGCTACAAGAGCTTCGTGATGAACTACAATATGCAGGGGATGGTGAAGACCATTCCTGAAGTATTTTCAATCTTTGAAGTCAGCAGAGGTTGAGATCAAGAAAGAACATCAAGTGTTGATGGTCAATAAGACCACTAAGTTCAAGAAGGGCAAGGGCAAAAGAACTTCAAGAAGGACGGCAAGGATGTTGCAGCGCCCGATAAGCCGATTACGGGAAGAAGTCAAAGAATGGACCCAAGCACGAGACTGAGTGCTTTTATTGCAAGGGAAGGGTCCTTTGAAGCGGAACTGCCCCAAATACTTAGCGGATAAGAAGGCCGGCAACACCAAAGGTATATTTGATATACATGTAATTGATGTGTACCTTACCGATTACTCGTAGTAACTCCTGGGTATTTGATACGGTGCCGTTGCTCATACCTGTAACTCACAGCAGGAGGCTGCGGAATAAGCGGAGGCTGGCGAAGGGCGAGGTGACGATGCGCGTCGGGAATGGTTCCAGAGTCGATGTGATCGCCGTCGGCACGCTACCTCTACATTTACCTCACGGGATTAGTTTTGAACCTTAATAATTGTTATTTGGTGCCAAGTTTGAGCATGAACATTGTATCAGGATCTCGTTTAATGCGAGATGGCTACTCATTTAAATTCGAGAATAATGGTTGTTCTATTTATATGAGAGATATGTTTTATGGTCATGCTCCGTTGGTCAATGGTTTATTCTTAATGAATCTCGAGCGTAATGTTACACATATTCATAGCGTGAATACCAAAAGATGTAAAGTTGATAACGATAGTCCCACATACTTGTGGCAATCGCCGCCTTGGTCACATTGGTGTCAAGCGCATGAAGAAGCTCCATGCTGATGGACTTTTGGAGTCTCTAGATTATGAATCATTTGACACATGCGAACCATGCCTCATGGGCAAGATGACCAAGACTCCGTTCTCCGGAACAATGGAGCGAGCAACCAACTTATTGGAAATCATAGATACCGATGTAAAAAGCGGTCCAATGAGTGTTGAGGCTCATGGAGGATATCGTTATGTTCTCACTCTCACAGATGACTTGAGTAGATATGGGTATGTCTACTTGATGAAACACAAGTCTGAGACCTTTGAAAAGTTCAAGGAATTTCAGAATGAAGTAGAGAATCAACGTGACCGAAAGATAAAATTCTTACAATCGGATCGTGGAGGAGAATATTTGAGTCACGGATTTGGTACACACTTAAGAAAATGTGGAATCATTTCACAACTCACGCCGCCTGGAACACCTCAGCGTAATGGTGTGTCCGAACGTCGTAATCGCACTCTATTGGATATGGTGCGATCTATGATGTCTCTTACAGATTTACCGCTATCATTTTGGGGATACGCTCTAGAGACAGCTACATTCACTTTAAATAGGGCACCGTCTAAATCCGTTGAGTCGACACCGTATGAATTATGGTTTGGGAAGAGACCTAAGCTGTCGTTTCTAAAAGTTTGGGGATGCGATGCTTATGTCAAGAAACTTCAACCTGAAAAGCTCGAACCCAAGTCGGAAAAATGTGTCTTCATAGGATACCCTAAGGAAACCATAGGGTATACCTTCTACTTAAGATCCGAGGGCAAGATCTTTGTTGCCATGAACGGATCCTTTCTGGAAAAAGAGTTTCTCTCGAAAAAATTAAGTGGGAGGAAAGTAGAACTCGATGAAGTACTACCTCTTGAACCGGAAAGTAGTGCAGCTCAGGAAAATGTTCTGTGGTGCCTACACCAATTGGAGAGGAAATTAATGATGATGATCAAGGTACTTGGATCAAGTTGCTACTGAACTTCGTGGGTCCACTAGGACACGTTCCGCACTGCAGTGGTACGGCAACCCTGTCCCGGAAATCATGTTGTTAGACAACGGTGAACCTTGAACTATGAAGAAGCGATGGCGGGCCCAGATTCCAACAGATGGCTAGAAGCCATGAAATCCGAGATAGAATCCATGTATGAAAACAAAGTATGGACTTTGGTGACTTGCCCGATGACGGCGAGTGATAGAAAACAAATGGATCTTTAAGAAGAAGACGGACGCGGATGGTAATGTCACCATCTATAAAGCTCGACTTGTCGCTAAGGGTTATCGGCAAGTTCAAGGGATTGACTACGATGAGACTTTCTCTCCGTAGCAAAGCTTAAGTCCGTCCGAATCATGTTAGCAATAGCCGCATACTATGATTATGAGATATGGCAGATGGACGTCAAAACAGCGTTCCTTAACGGTTATCTTAAGGAAGAGTTGTATATGATGCAGTCGGAAGGTTTTGTCGCTCCTAAAAATGCTAACAAAGTATGCAAGCTCCAGCGATCCATTTATGGGCTGGTGCAAGCATCTCGGAGTTGGAACATTCGCTTTGATGAGATGATCAAAGCGTTTGGGTTTATGCAGACTTATGGAGAAGCCGGCGTTTACAAGAAAGTGAGTGGGAGCTCTGTAGCATTTCTCATATTATATGTAGATGACATACTTTTGATGGGAAATGATATAGAATTCTTGGACAGCATTAAAGCCTACTTGAATAAGTGTTTTTCAATGAAGGACCTTGGAGAAGCTGCTTATATATTAGGCATCAAGATCTATAGAGATAGATCGAGACGCCTCATCGGTCTTTCACAAAGCACATACCTTGATAAGATTTTGAAGAAGTTCAAAATGGATCAGTCCAAGAAAGGGTTCTTGCCTGTACTACAAGGTGTGAGATTGAGCTCGGCTCAATGCCCAACCACGGCAAAAGATAAAGAAGAGATGAGTGTCATCCCCTATGCTTCAGCCATAGGATCTATTATGTATGTCATGCTGTGTACCAGACCCGATGTAAACCTTGCCGTAAGTTTGGTAGGAAGGTACCAAAGTAATCCCGGCAATGAACACTGGACAGCGGTCAAGAATATCCTAAAGTACCTGAAAAGTACGAAGGACATGTTTCTCGTTTATGGAGGTGACGAAGAGCTGCGTCAGAAGGGTTACGTCGACGCTTAGCTTCGACACAGATCTGGATGACTCTAAGTCACCAACCGGATACGTGTATATGTTGAATGATGGAGCGATGGCTGGTGCAGCTGCAAGCAGAGCATCGTGGCGGGATCTACATGTGAAGCGGAGTACATGGCAGCCTCGGAGGCAGCGCATGAAGCAATTTGGGTGAAGGAGTTCATCACCGACCTAGGAGTCATGCCCAATGCGTCGGGGCCGATCAAACTCTTCTGTGACAACACTGGAGCTATTGCACTTGCCAAGGAGCCCAGGTTTCACAAGAAGACCAGGCACATCAAGCGTCGCTTCAACTCCATCCGTGAAAATGTTCAAGATGGAGACATAGAAATTTGTAAAGTGCATACGGATCTGAATGTCGCAGATCTGTTGACTAAACCTCTTCCGCGGGCAAAACATGATCAACACCAGAACTCTATGGGTGTTCGATTCATCACAATGTAACTAGATTATTGACTCTAGTGCAAGTGGGAGACTGTTGGAAATATGCCCTAGAGGCAATAATAAAAGCATTATTATTATATTTCCTTGTTCATGATAATTGTCTTTTATTCATGCTATAATTGTATTATCCGGAAATCGTATACATGTGTGAATACATAGACCACAATACGTCCCTAGTAAGCCTCTAGTTGACTAGCTCGTTGGTCAATGAGATAGTCATGGTTTCGACTATGGACATCAGATGTCATTGACAACGGGATCACGTCATTAGGAGAATGACGTGATGGACAAGATCCAATCCTAAGCATAGCACAAGATCGTGTAGTTCGTTTTGCTAGAGCTTTCTCAATGTCAAGTAGCTATTCCTTAGACCATGAGATTGTGTAACTCCCGGATACCGTAGGAGTGCTTTGGGTGTACCAAACGTCACAACGTAACTGGGTGACTATAAAGGTGCATTACAGGTATCTCCGAAAGTGTACATTGGGTTGACACGGATCGAGACAGGATTTGTCACTCCGTATTACGGAGAGCTATCACTTGGGCCCACTCGGTGGTGCATCATCATAATGAGCTCAAAGTGACCAAGTGTCGGTCACGGGATCATGCATTACAGTCTGAGTAAAGTGACTTGCGATGCTTGAGACTGAACGAGGTATTGGGATACCGGCGATCGAGTCTCGGGCAAGTAACATACCGTCTGACAAAGGGAATGGTATACGGGGTTGCTTGAATCCTCGACATCGTGGTTCATCCGATGACATCATCGAGGAGCATGTGGGAGCCAACATGGGTATCCAGATCCCGCTGTTGGCTATTGACCGAGAGCGTCTCGGTCATATGCGCATGTCTCCGAACCCGTAGGGTCTACACTTAAGGTTCGGTGACGCTAGGGTTATTAGGAAGACTTGTATGTGATTACCGAATGTTGTTCGGAGTCCCGGATGAGATCCCGGACGTCACGAGGAGTTCCGGAATAGTCCGGAGGTAAAGATTTATATATGGGAAGTTGTCAAACGGACACCGGAAGGGTTCCGGGGGTCCACCGGGAGGGGCCACCCCTCCCGGGGGGCCACTTGGGCTGCGTGGGAAGGGACCAGCCCCTGGTGGGCTGGGCGCACCCCCCTCCCTTGGGCCCTTGCGCCTAGGGTTGAGGGGGGGGGAACCCTAGAGGGGGCACCCCCCCTTGCTTGGGGGGCAAGCCCCCCTCCCCTTGGTCGCCGCCCCCCTCTAGATGCATCTAGAGGGGTCGGCCCCCCTCTCCCTTCCCCCTATAAATAGAGGGGTGAGGGGAGGGCTGCACATCCCAAGCCAAGGCGCAGCCCCTCCCCTCCCCAACACCTCTCCTCCTCCGTATGTGCTTGGCGAAGCCCTGTCGGAGTACTGCTGCACCAACAACACCACGCCGTCGTGCTGCCGTTGGAGCTATCTTCCTCAACCTCTCCTTCCTCCTTGCTGGATCAAGACGGAGGAGACGTCCTCCGTACCGTACGTGTGTTGAACGCGGAGGTGCTGTCCGTTCAGCACTTGGTCATCGGTGATCCGAATCACGGCGAGTACGACTCCATCATCACCATCCCCTTGAACGCTTCCGCACTCGATCTACAAGTGGTATGTAGATGCAAACTCTCTCCCTTGACTCGTTGCTTAGATGAACTCATAGATGGATCTGGGTGAAACCGTAGGAAAAATTTTAATTTTCTGCAACGTTCCCCAACACTTATGTCAATGATATGCAGAAAAATGATCTTTGGACTGAGCTGAAGTCAAATTTTACCCTACCGCTAGAGGATGATCCGGAGAAGCCAGTAATAGAGCCATTAATCAAGTCTTTTGCTCTTAAGAAGATGGCAGACCTATTCAAGAATTGGAAGAAAGAACTCAATACGTATGTCAAAAAAAATGAGACACCAGAATTCAAGGGAAAATATGAGAAGATCAGAGATGACTGGCCCGCATATGTGGCCTACAAGACATCGGAAAAGAGTAAAAAGATGTCGGCGACAAACAAGAGAAATGCTGCGAAGAAGAAGCTTCACCATCGCACGGGGTCGTGGCTACCTCAGAGTCTGCCTAAGTGGGCCAAGGCTGAGAATGATCTGCTTGATAAAGGGATCGAACCAGAGACAATGAATCGCCAGACCGTTGCGGACTTGGTTCTTCGGGGCCGGCGGATCCTTGGACCCTATAACAGGGAAGTACATTTGGACGGACGAACAATTGGACATAACAGTCAAGAGGCTTCAGCAATATATCGAAGCGGCGCAGCAAGGGAAGTTCGTTCCAGACAGGGAGAAGGACGAGCTCACAATGGCCCTCGGGAATCCTGAGCACCTGACGGACACGAGGCACGCCAGCTCCGTTTCGTGGAAGGCTGGATTTCGGACGCAGGAGGTTACAAAACCCATGAGAGGAGGAAGAAACCGGAGCAGAGCCAAATGCAAAGCGCTGCACGAAAAGGGTAATGGGGATAGTGGAACGAGAAGAGGAACGAGAAGCAGCAGATTGCAGCAAACGACCTGCCGAAGCTTCCCCCGAAGCTACCCCGCCATCTCAGCGGAGAAGCAGCGTGGCTTCCACCGAGCTGTTTCAGCCAGAGCAGCATGCCTTGACGGCTCCTGCCAGCTATCCCTTGGATGCTATCACGGATGCTGAAAATTGCCACCTTATGGCGCAATGGAGCAATTTGAAGGTCAAGGCGGCTGTTGGCTCTGTTTATCCTACTAAACCCGGCTCAACTTTTCACTGCCAGCCGATTCCAGAAGGATATGCTAAGGTGATGGTCGATGAAATAACGGAGGGATTTGAGGACCTTCGGCTTGACCACCCTACCGACGAAGGGGAGTATCGGCTGGGTTCTGCTCTGAAGACTCCATGCCTATGGCGGAAGGATCTCATCAACCTTCCGAACTGGACGCCTCCGCCTCCTCCTCCTCCTCCGGTGAGTCAGGGCACTCCGCCTCCTCCACCGCCTCCTCCTCCGGCGAGTGACGATCAGGGCACTCGGCCGGCTCCTTCTCCGGCGCGTGGCGGCACTCCGCTTCCTTCTCCGCATGCGCCGGCGCGCCCGAGCAGCCAACCTCCTCCTTCTCCGCCTCGTCAGCAAGGGCGAAAGAGACCCGCCGCCGCTCCGGCTGCTCCGGCGCATCGTAGTCCTTCTCCTCCGCCTCGTAAGCAAGGAAAGAAGACATCCGCTCCGTCTGCTCTGCCGGCGTCTAGCAGTACATCCAAAGGCGGAGGAGATACAGATTCGGTCCTTCTCAAGACTCCAGAAGTTATCAGACGAGAGGAGCGAGGAGGAAAACGCGAAGATCGCGCAGCATCAAGTGGATGACTGGTTTCAAGGGTTGAAAGCAAAGAGACATCCACCTCCGGAGGAGAAGGTAGATCCGTGAAAGCGAAGCGCACTTGGCTGCCCCGACAAAACCACCCAAGTCTCCTTGAAAGGCAACTATGAGCGCATTATTGGAAAGGCATTTGCCGAAGCGGAGAGGTCGGGAAGTACTGTCAGTGATCAAAGGATGAAAGAACGACGAGCTGGGAAACAAATTGCCCAGCTCGGCGAACAAGCGAAGCAATCGTGCCCCCCGCTCAAGGTGCCTGCTAGCGACATCGTCGATCCGAGGATGGTGGCCGGTTATGGCAATCCTGCAGATTACCTGCCCGACGATGTACATTATGATTTCTTGGAGGTGCAGATACAAAGATACGAGTACGGGAAGCCTCTCGTCAAAGATGAAAGTTCTCTATCAACGATGACGCGAAGATTGCATGATTGGTACATGAAAACCTGCAAAGAGTCTGAGGGGAGGAGTACTTTGTATGTGAGAGTTAAAAAGGAGCATGACCACCTTGGAATTGAACTGTTGCCTATTCCATTTGAGGAGTTCTATCAGTTTTTCAATCAATTGGCACTCAATAAAGCAACGGTCACCTGCTACTGTCTGTAAGTAGTACTACTTCTGTCATTAAGTCTCTCTATATAACTCAGCCCTTTCATTGCATGCATTTATAATTATCCTCACTATATTATGCAGATTGAAGATCGCTGAATTGAAGAAAAGACAAGTGGGTGATATTGGGTTCATTAACACATATCTCATAGATAAAACTGAGGTTGAATTTCGTAAAGAAAATACCGAGGCCAACTTGCTACAATCGTTGGTAATAAATGAACACAAAGATATAATACTCTTTCCTTACAACTTCAAGTGAGTGTTATTGTCTTGTGGCATATTCGGTTTCCTTATTAGTCCAGGTTATAGTAATGTAATATTGATGAGCTATGCATGTGTGCGCAGCTACCACTATATTCTCCTAGAGATTAAGCTTGAGAAGGGAGTAGTAACTGTCTTAGACTCCAAGCGAAAAGATCCCAAGGAGTATGCGGACATGACTGAAATGCTCGAGAAGTAAGTTAAATCGATCATTATCCACCATATCAGCAACTTTGTTCATTTCTGATATCAAGTAATTGTTTTCTTTGTATGGCAGGGCTTGGAGAAAATTCACCAAAAAAACTCCGGGACTACCGAAGAAGCTGCAATTTAGACACCCGAAAGTAAGTATTATATAATAGCATATTCCACGCATCTCCTAGTGATTCAAGCGCTAGTTTCATCAATACCATTTAGCATGTGCTTGCTAATTATCAGTTTGATTGACCTCTATTTCTTGTAAAGTGGTTGTGGCAGGAACAAGGGAATGATTTCTGTGGATACTACGTTTATAGTCCATCCGCCACACGACCTGTGAGCGGGGCTACTCCGACAAACAATATGAAGTGCGTAAATAAAAATATTCACAATTTTATTTTATTACCATCATTTGTGTTGAGTTTCATTCATTTATATATATATATATATATATATATATATATATATGTGTGTGTGTGTGTGTGTGTGTGTGTGTGTATTGACCCCTTTCTTAAAATTAGATGTTTCGGATGCGGGATGAACTCTTAGCACCAGATCGCATGCGAGCAATTCAAGAGGAATTGGCGGCATTCTTTTTTGACCACGTGATCGCTGAAGACGGAGAATACTATGTGGACCACGCGTCCGTATGTTAGGAGATTATATATTTGTATATATGTATGCATATATGTTCATGACGATCTTCTGTTTGCTTAATTACTAGCTAGCTAGCGTGTCTAGCTAGTCATCTTTATACGTATGTATAGTACGTAGCGTCGACCAAGCACGGACAGAAGAGAGGACACTTTTCTCTATTAATTAGCTAGCTATAGCACAATATATGAAACACCTAAATTAACCCCCCAAAACCCCCAACCCCCCTCCCCCTTTAAAAAAAACAAAAACCACAGCCATAGAAATGCTGACGCGTGGATGCCTATTGGTCCCGGTTGGTGCCACCAACCGAGACCAAAGGCCTTCCTGCATGGGCTCAGCGGACAGGCCACGTGGAGGCCCATCTGTCCCGGTTCTGGATTGAACCGGGACTAAAAGGTCAGGGCATTAGTACCGACAAACCGGGACTAAAGGCCCTCACCAACCAGGACTATAGGCCCTTTTTCTACTAGTGAAACGGGGCTCAATCTTGTAGCTTCCGTCTTGATAGCCAAGTGCTCTGGATACAACACAATGGATATAGGATGTAGCACAGGATGCTCAGAAACAAAAGAACACGAGAAATATGACGGAGAACCAGAAACTAGATATGCCAAGCAGACTATAATCTCTCGTGTGGACAGGTACATGCTGGGGAAGCTATTTATGCCTCTGCGACTGCCAATGTTAAAGATGTTTTCACGACGCCACTCATTTCAAAGCCGTGACTGTGGCGTGCACCACATTGACATCAATTAAGTGATTTTGTCTGCAGACATTTATCAAACAAAATAACCTACAAGTTGTAGTTTTAAACTCACAAACATTGCTAATCAAAGGACGCAAGATTGGGTGTGTGCACTTGCAATGTGTGCGAACTGACCCCTAGACAGGGAACTACAAAGATCATACTACTATATACTATCATTGGTCACAGAACTAAGGTAATAGGCTTCCATATTTATTTATTTTTGAAAGGCGGATTGCTCCCGGCCTCTGCATTTCAATGATGCATGCACACATATTATTAAATGATGTCTTCAGCAAGTATGCAGTACGTTACAAAAACTCGGAAAGAGTTGTAAAAAATGAACAAAGTCACAACCGGTAAAAATAATACTAGATGCCTATACAACTATCCTATTGTTGGAATGCCATCCAAACTGGTTTTATTTATCCCGTACTACCATCTCTCAACAGTTACACCCATAAGACATATGCTCCTTAGCTTCCGCACGGCTAAGTAACGACGTATGGATCTACGAAGTCGCTCTATGGAT
The DNA here is from genome assembly GCA_021605145.1 of Aegilops bicornis. Taxonomy (NCBI): domain Eukaryota; kingdom Viridiplantae; phylum Streptophyta; class Magnoliopsida; order Poales; family Poaceae; genus Aegilops; species Aegilops bicornis. The sequence goes on along the minus strand of CM038673.1, from coordinate 688,902,451 downwards.
GACCTGCAAAAAAAATCGTCGTTTCGAGAGTTTCATATGGCCCAAATTAATACACACAGTCTGACTGGAATATGCGCCGCTAGTTTAGGCTACACTATGTTTAACCAAGTCCCAAATAAGGTATCAGTGCTTCTAGGTGGACTACATTGAAGGCCGCATGTACTGTGCGCCAAAGTAGTCTGGCTAGTGGATAATCGATAAAGAGATGTTGAATAGACTGATCATGATCACAAAAACAACACCTTTTGCTACCCTCCCAACACAGGTTTTATTTAATCAAGATCACTTTCTTGTGGACGAACCAAATAAAAATGTGTATCTTTTTTTTTGAGGAATCACCGGGGGGAGAGTTCTCCCACCTGAATATATTGCTCAAAAGCGGCAAAAGCCAAGAGTCACCCCTTAGACTTTTGCTGATCCAGTTTATAAAGAAAACCGGATCGAAAACCTTAACAAGTTGACCTGTTTATGAGGAAAACCAGGCCAAAAACCGTACAAGAACAAAGTTAAAGAGAAGAAATAGACGCCCAGGAGAAGACATGACCTAGCTAACAGACAGAAGAACCATCACCAAGAGGGCACAAGTAAATGAGGGGTGCTGTCAAGGGATCACACTACCAAGACTCTACAACTAGCCTAACGCACCGCACCGGCGTGCGAACCGAACCCCACGGCACCACAGAGGAGCATCCACCACCAACGAGTGCGAAAGCTTAACACGAACCTTGACTGGGGGCTCCGCCATGGGAGGTCGAGACGATTAGCAAGTTGGGGAGGCGTCATTGCGTCGTCATTGAGCAAAGTGAACTGAGACGACACCAAGAGCTCGAAGCTCGCCGCAACACAATGGCAACCAAGGGAGTGTCTTAAGCATGCATAGCAGCAGGACGTAGACCACGCGAAGGACAGCCAAAGAGAAACACAGGAGGAAAGGGCACACCACTGTCGGTCCCAAGATGGCCACACCACCACCACCACCAAACGCACCACCCTCAACGACACCAAGCAGCAGAAAGCCGTCGTTTGGGTCTCCAAGATGACGCCTCCAAGGAGGTAGTGTTGTCGAGGACATAACACCATCATCCGATCCGACAAGCCCGATCTTAGGTTTTCACCCAGAGACCACAAAACAAAGCACTGTAGGTGCTGGAGCTCCACAACGGCACCTCCAACGAGGAAAACGACGTTCGTAGACACCATTGCCGCCGACATCGACATAGTCAATGCAGGGTTCTCACCCGAAGTTTGAGCACATCCCTACAGCAAGACAACAGCCAACCACCACCACCATCGAACCATTCCAAAGACGAAGAAGCACGATGAACCACCGCAGACAACCGCACCACGCGGAGACCGTCGACGGCCAAACATTAGCACGAAAGCGCCAGATCCACCAATGGTCGACCAAAAACAGGGCCACCGGACACAGCGCGAGCCTTCGTGCCCTGCCGAGCACCATGCCGACAAGCAGTAGAGGAGCGCTGCCCGAGGCCAGGAACCACCATGGTTCCGGGCAGCAGCCAAACATCAGGCGCGCCGACACGCACCTCGCACGCCACCACGCACCTGCAGGAGACCATATTCGAGGCGCATGTCGCGCCGACTGACGGCGGGGAGATCAGAAACTGCAGCAGCATCGCCACCACCCACCACCACCACCACCACCACCGCCACCAGACACGCCCCAAGCCGGGCCACCACGAGCAGCCAGACCTGGCCAGCAACGACGGGCGAGAGGGGACGAGGCGCAGGGGGACCAGGCATCTCCCAGAGAAGCCGCATCAATTTTGCGCCGCTGGCCCGATCCACACCCCCAAGGCACCAGCAGGAGCGCTAGTCCCAGATCCACTACGCCCGCATCAAGAGGACACCTAGCCGCCGGCGCACCTGGCCGTTTCCCCGATGACGAAGCTCGCCGTGCGCCTGGATCCAGGTGCCCCAGCCAGATCCGCCGCTGCCGAGGGGAGTGCAAGCAGACGCCGCTTGCAAGCACGGGCGAGCAGGCCAGCGCCACCGAGGCGCCTCGCTGCAGCCCGGACGCGTGGCGCACCCCCTCAGCACCGAGCTCGACGGCAATCGTCACCGTGGCGACCACACCGAGCCGGGAACTGCGCGTCCACCGCGAGATTTCCCCGAGCCCCCTTCGGCGGCAGGGGCCGCCGCCACCGCGGCGAGGCCAGCGGCAACGGCGGAGGAGAGGAGACGCAAGGAGTAGCCTACCGGCGGCGGCCGTGGAGTCCCCCGAGTCGCCCAAGCGGGGGATGCGGGGGTCAGGAGGATCATGTTTATCTTTAGAGGCACCTTAATTTTCCAAATTTGTATCGAGTTTGGGATTGGACCAATGTTTATCAAATCAATATACATAGACTTCACGGAGAATGCCCCTGACACCGATAGTGTAGTGTATCTGGCTCATCCGATAAGTTGAACCCCATGAACCTACACACGAGATGTAGCCATCTACCCCATCGCTCACCTACAAGTGATCTTCTGAACTGAATGTTCAAGGGAACCGATCCTAGAATTGCTGACAAAAACCTCTTAACATTGTATGATATTGTAAAGAGTGCGATACTGAATGACTAGTGGCGTGTCCCTTGCCATGTATCCTACCAAAACCTAGTAGTATTGTCGTTCCCAACAATAAAGTTGTATAATAGGCTTGCATATCGCGAAGTTACTATCAAGTCTCCGCCTAACATGTTGCTGGCTCCAAGTACAACACAACTATGGACTATGATAGGTGACTTGAAGAAGCAATCAATCTATTATTTTACTTTTTTAGTGAAACCTATCATTTTCGTGATCAATGTCGGGCCCGAAAGACAGGGCGCTCGTTGCAAGACAGGGTTGGCGTCCCTTAAATCGTCCGGACCGCCAGTGCGCCATAGTGCTGAAATCAAAATACTATCTCAAGGGGAATTTACTAGACACTGTGTTTGTGTCACATGCATCCCCAGTGTGGAGAGGAGTCGAATTCGGGCTAGAATTGCTAAAGAGGGGTTTGATTAGGCGTGTGGGAGATGGACGGAATATTGAGATTAAATGTGATAACTGGATCCCTCGGCAGAGTGCTCTGATGGCCGCAAAGTTCCCCAGAAGATCAAGAATTAGAAAGGTTAATGAGATTATCAACTTAGATTCAAGATCCTGGAATAGAGACCTTGTTTACCAGCTAGGTCCTACTGATGCCAAAGAGATTTGCCACATTAAGCTGTCTGCTAATGACACAAAGGACAGTGCAGCATGGCATTTTGAGAAATCGGGCATCTCTTCGGTATGCGGTGAGTACAAACTTGCGTTTCAGATCAATAAGGGTCAGACGAACTCGAGCTCTTCTAGCAAACCAGGTGACAGGAGGATCTGGGACATGATTCGGGAAACTCAAGCACCCAAAAAGTTTGTGTTTCGGTTGGCGAGTTGCAACACAGTCCATGGCTACAAACGTTAACAAATGAAAGAGAACCCTCCTTAAACATGAGATGAGACAGGTATGGGAATTACCCTCCGATAAAAGATTCCAGTGGACTGGATGAGACTTGCTACAGGTTCTACTCAGCTCATGCAATGAAGAAACCCGGTGCAGCCTGGTGCTCATGCAATGAAGTAGCACCATGCAGGATCCTGTTGCTCTTTTGGCAAGCTTGGTATCTGCGCACTAACTGCACGCACGGCTGAGTGTCTGACTCAGCTACTTTCTTGCTATGTTACGAGGAGAAACTCTTTGTAGGAGCATTTTTGCCCTCTAATGATTTCAGAAGTGGGCCGGACCTATTTTACTCAACCATTGAAGATGCTCTAAGGAGTACATCAGCTCAGTTTGCCCAAGTCCAAACCAACCTCCTAAGTAGAGAATGCAACAAGTTAGCACATGACCTCTGCACTGATGCCAAAACAAAAGGGGAGCAGCTTCTTCTTGGGAAAATCCCAGAACATCTTTCTGAGCTTCTTGATAACTGATTGTAACGGTGCACCCCGAGTAATCTGTATGCATGATACGTAACCCTCAAGAATAAAATGCTGGGCCCGAAATCTTAAGTTATAGTATATGCTTCTACATCACCGACTAGCTATTTTAAGCCCATGTGACCAAATATTAGTAACTACTCCCTCCGTCCTAGAGGTAGTACTTGTATACACTTTGTACCCCTAAAAAACTCGTATATACTTTGTACGTACAACATAAGGATCGTTATCCTCGCATATGAATGATTCAATACACAAATCATTTTATTTATGCAAAGTTCCGTCATCGACATCGAGGCCCAAAATAATTTTGAAACAGAAACCGAGCATCACTAAATGACAACATGCTAATCTTGTAACTTTTTTACTTATTTTAAATAAGCAAAAAGAAGCAACAGATGTAGTATATGGATCAGGGCATCAAGACAATGCATTTGACAATTCACACCATAGTTCACCTCACACTCCGTGAAAGCAACACATGTATGCTCCTCCACCCCCCCCCCCCGCGCGCCCCCCACTTGTGACCAAGGGGGAACCCTAACCGCGGCCTCCGCTGGGCCTCCCCTCCTTCTCCCCCTCCCTCGCCTCCGCCCGAGGGCACTTAGCGGCAGCAATTCACGACTGCGTGACGGGCGGCGCGGTGGTTGTGCACATGTGGTCGCGGGGACGGCGTCTGCATCTGGTTGGCGGCGGTGCTCTGGTTTGTTGACCACGTGGTCTGGGTCGCAGGTGACCTCGGCTGTGGGCGGAAACAATATGAAGATAAAACATCTACTTGCATGCTATGAAACAGAACAATTGCACCAGTGCTTTCATGTCCCTTGCGTATGCTATGAAACAAAACAGAGCAACTCCCACTCCATGAGAAACTGATGAAACAATTGGACCTGCCCGCTGAACCGGGCGGAGACGAAAACCAGTAGACTGAAGAAGATGACGTCACACGACTATGTCGGGTGTCAGTTTCCAAAATATACAACGTAATCCAGGTAATGGGGCATGGTTAAAGAATATCTTCACTTTTTTCAAGCAAAAATCCTGACTAACTGTACCACACAATGGGCTGCTTGTAACTAGCGCAAGCCAAGAGTAGGATCAAAGGACGTCGGTGTTGATGATGCAGCCTAAACTCACCTTCTGCTTACTACATTTCGGTGTATTTACTCCTTAGTGACCAAAGGAAACATGTCAGTTTTCTCAACCCTATTTAGCCCCGTGAAGATAAATTGCATTTGGCAGACGGAAATAATCTAAAGCAACAAATTGCATAGAGAACATGGAAACAGATAACACCGGTACACTTCCAAGACCAGCCGGGCTGCAAATCCAGCGCAAAAAATACCATGAAAATCATGACAGTATGAAGGGTGTTGTTGTTGTTGCCACAGGCCTCTATCTCTCGCACCGACGGAGGTAGAAGATGAACCAGAGGAGACAGCACAGAGTTTTGCCGGCGACATACACCGCCACGGGCACACCAACGCCCTAATCTTTTCTCTTTTCAGCTGGCTCAATCATACAAGCAATACACATGATGGTTATATAGGCGGAGCACGCACGCACGCCGCATTCCACTCCTGCCCACGCACGCCCACGACGCACGCCCACCACGCGCTTCACTGCGCATGCATGATTTGCTTCTCCGGCCGCCCGCATAGTGCGCGCCACTACGCTCACTACACGGCCAGCTTCAACATATTGCCTGGCTGCCCGCTACTCCCGCTCAGCTGGACGCGGCCACACACCGGCCTCTGGCTTTAGCCTAGACACACATACGCGAAACACACATGCGCACCTACGCGCCATGCACACACACATGGCTTATTGCCAACAGGTGTACACCAACTGAATATCGTAGTCAGCACGGAATGTCTTCCCGAGGCCACTCATTCCGTATAAATTATATACCATGTCAAGGTCCAGAATGGTTTACAGTCTGGCGGTCTCATGTAGTAACAAAAATGCACATTAGAATCACACGCAGCTGGACTGTTGAAACAATGACAAGGCCTGGTTGTATATGAATTCGAAACGAGTAGTAAGGATGCCTTATTATATATAGGCAAAATGCAAATTGGTAGATGACAAAATTTATGCTTATTTAAAGCACTGGTTCAGTGGAACATGTCAAAGTTATACATGTAGGCTCCTATTTGAGCTGGGTAAATGCAACATTTCGCGTCCTACGTCACACATGATATTTAACATCGGAGATATTGTCGGATCAATCGAAGTCCACCACTCCACCAGCTCGGAGTCATGGTTGGTCTGAGCACAATGCCCAGTTTGTGGGATATTTATGTTGATGCCAAGTGCACATTCTTTACGTGAGAGGTAGCCCCATCCCCCTCCCCATCCCCCTCCCCTCCCGAGCCGCCCCCCGCGTGGGCGACCGGGAGGCCTCCAGATCCCGTCGGCCGGACCTCCCCCACTCCTCCTCCTCCTCCCTCGCCGCCTAAGGGCGGTCAGCGGCTGCCGTCGCCCGGCGGCGGGACTCGGCCCTCTCGCTCGGGTGGGGCTGGCGCGGCAGCGCCCGGGCGGAGGCGTGGCGGCAGGCAGACGCCACGGCTGGTGGTGGCGGCGCATCGGGGACCTCGCTTCCCCACGGCAGGAGGCGTCGCGATCTGGTGTGTCGCGGCCGCCAGGGACGGCGGCGGCGTGACTGGATCTTTTCGCGGTGGCGCGGCCGGATCGATGCCCAAGCGTGGGCCTTGATCGCTGGTCTGCCGTCGACATAGTGGTGTGTACGACTCATCGGCAGCTGGGCAGATCCGCGGGATTCTACCTTTGTCTGGTCCTTGTCAGCGCGGGCAACTCCGTGGGAAATCCTAGATCTCCTTGGGATCGAGCGATGGCGGCGCTTCTGCGTCGTAGTCCCTCTTTAGGGCATTGTTTTGGAGTTTGCTCCGGCTGAAGGGACCAGCGACGTCCGCGGCGCACGTCTGGTGGAGCAACTGCCAATGAAAATCGCGCCGACTACGGTCATGGCAGACGATGGCGGCGTCTTTGATGTCGTTCCCTTGTCGAGGCATCGTCGTTGCAGTCTGCGTCATTAGGCTCGGGATGCTCCGGGGGAAACCCTAGATCTGGGTCTTCGGATCGGACGATGATGGCGTTTATCGCTTTCTCCCGGGGCATCGCTTTTGGGAGCAAGTGATGGCTAGGGGGATGGTGGAGCGGTGCTTCATCTCACACATTGATGGCGGCGGATATCGGCGGCATGGCGCTGTGGAGGCTCGGCGTCCGATGCACGGAGATGGACTCGCGCATGAGGAGGTTGTTGTTTGGCATCATGGTGACATCGATGGCAGAGTGGCCAGACAAGGTAGAAGCCTCAATATGATCTGAAGACGGACCTGTGGAAGATGGCGGCGACTGCACACGAGTGCGTCTGACCGGATTGTGCCCCAGACCCGGTATGTGGCTCGGCTGGAGCTTCCGAATGAGTGTTTCGGCTTCCGGCTTTTGATGTTAGGCTTAGGTGAGTGGTCTGGGTAGTGGCCCAGCTAGCACCTCTTCATCATTTTGGATAAGAGTAGCGGCATATGTTGACAAGATGGTGGATTCAGGCACATTGTTGTAATACTTTGTAAGGTCCTCGAGAATAATCAATAAAGTGACCGTATATATCTCCCAGATACAGAGGCCGGGGGTCTTCCTCCTTTTCAAAAAAAGTGCACATTCTTTATGTGGGTGTGACTGCGTGGCAGGATCCTGACAAATGATATCGTACGTGATGATTAGCCGTCTTCCGCATGATGACCTCTGTCATCTTTGACATGTTGGAGGAATCCCCTTTCCTTACTCTAGATCTGTATGGCTGGTGGTGGGTCATTGGATAGGAGAACCGAGACTTGCTGTCAATACCCAAAACGCTAGCCCTATCGCTCAATGGTGGAATGATCTTACTTGTACTGCGCCTGCCAAGCCCGTTGCAGCAATTTATACCTTATTATATTTTTGAAAAAGGAGGATGACTCCCGGCCTTGCATTAGAATGATGCATGCAGCCTGAGGGCATCTCCAGCCGTTGAGCCCCCCAGGAGGGATTTTTTTCGCCCCTTGGGGGGGCTACCGGCGATAATTTTTAGGCTAGGGTCGAATGACATCCAGTCGTTGCCCCCTCCCCCCACCGCCCAAGCCTGCTCTGCTCGTCTCGCCACCGACCGGCTCTGCTCGCCACCGCCCGCCCCTCTCTGCAGCCCCGGCGCCGCTCTCCCTCCCTCCCAAGCCCCACACCATGCGCGCCACGACGCGCGGGAAGGAGTCGTCGAAGTCCGCGAGGAGCAGCACCAGCGCCTCCGCACCTCTGCTCGCCGTCCTGTCCGCGCCCGCTCCCGCCCAGGCTCGCCCTGTCGTCCCGCCCAGGCCATGCCGCGCCGCCCATGCGACCATGCAGCGCCTCGCCCAGGCCCTGCGGCCTCCGCCAGCGCCGGGGCGGAGGGAGGGCCGAGCGGCGTCGCCGGGGAGGAGGCCGAGAGCGCGCGGATGGCCGCCCACGCTCGTCCACCTCGCCCGGGCCCTGCAGCCTCCGCCAGCGCCTCGCCCGGGCCCCGCGGCCTCCGCCAGCACCGATGCGTGCCACCACGGCCTCCACCTCCTCGTCGACGCGGTAGTGCGGCTGCGCGCACAACGTGGAACAGCGGCGTCGGCCGGCGGTGGCCCTTCGGCGCGGTGGAGATGGCCATTGGTCGCCACGCTTGGGGCCGGTGCGCCCGGTGCCGGGGCCGCCCGTGGCCTCCGGCGCTGGTGCCGCCCGGCCGCCCGTGGCAGGCCTTGCCGGTCGCCTGGACCACGGCCGCACTCCTCGTCGACGCTCCCCGGCGTGGCCTTCGGCTGCGGCGACACGAACGAGGGCGACGGGTTCCCGGCGTGGCTGGAGCTGCAGGAGAGAGGCCATGCACGTGGTGGGCCTAGGAGGAAAAGAGGAGAGAGAGGGAGGAGAGAGGCTGACTTGTGGGGCTTTTGCATGCAAAAGAGAGCGCTGGCGCCCCCAGCTGCCCCCCGGTTCTCTGGGTTTGGGTTGGGACCGCCGGTCGTAACTTTAGCTAAATCCGGCGCTATTTGAGGGTTTGGGGGCGTGACTGGGCGAAAATATCCGTGCCGGCGATGGAAAAGGCCGCTTGGGGGGGCTCTCGGGCGGCTGGAGATGCCCTGAGGTTCAAATATGGCCCATAAACAGAGCAAAACAAAAAAGGAAAATAAAATATGCCACAGCCGGCAAAATAAGCAATAGAGATGCCTACACACCTACCCTATTATTAGCTCGTCATCCAAATCAGCTGAAGATAGCCTGTGCTACCATCTTTCAAAGGTTGCATCCAATAACCAAAAGCTTCCTAGAGTCCGCATGAGTCAATAACGACCACGTACGTATCAATGAGGTCTTAAGCGTGGTTAGTGTTTTCCCGAAACCACTCATTTCGAATAAAGTAATCAACTGAATAACGTATCAATGAGGACACACATATTGCACCTCCAGTCGATACATCTTGCTTCCTTATATGTTGTTGGCTCAGAGTCCATCATCAATCTCAGTGACGTAGATTTAATCATCGATTATGGCTTGTGAGCTGGCATTCTTTCCCAATAAGATACCGTACACTACAACCTATTATCATAGAGGAACACGTAGTTGCACTGTGAACAATCACGGCTGGTCACATATAAAGTGAGTAGCATTTCAATGGCTACTAGCTTAGCCCGCGCGGCGCCATACCGCGCCCGTCGATAAGTCGCAACTATGTAGACCGTAGTTGAAACAGTAGAATTATAAACAATTATGAGCTAAACAGAATATACGTTGCAGCTTTATGTGTATCTTTTTCTATTTGATAAAGAAAAACATATCAATATATATGAAAATTTTAAACCACCCTACATAGTGGGATGTGTATACGATGACACAACCATATTGCAATAAAAAATCACAACTGATTTTCCGTGAATTAGATCATCTTGGTATAGCCTCCTATAGGATTAGTTTCAGTAATAAAGTGATATAAAGCTTTTGCAAATTCTTGGACACATCTGACAAGTAGTTTTGCTCAAATTATTGTTTGCCTTGTGAATTCATTCTGCTGAGTAGCTACTTGCTAGCAAGCCATGTTGAATTACCATTGCTTGTTGGTCCGTGCCTTTTCTTGTGCTGTAAATAGTCTTTCTTTTGTGACTTCAAATGCGTAGTGACAGCCTTTTCTCTGGCTTCGTCTTCTGTTTCGGATGGTTCTCCTTGAAACGTCATCGAAGATTCTTATGATACGTTATGTTTATATGTAATAGTGTTTTTAATGTTTATTATAAGACTTAATTTAAAGAAAGGGAATTAGTATGTGGAATTATGGGAACAAAAAGAGAAGCTAGAGAAAACACTTCTTTTGTGTGGGGTTAAAGGGGTTTCATTGTTCAACTTCGAGGGAGATCCTTGATACAAAGTTGTGCTATATTTGCAGGATCTGATCTGATCCGTAGCTAGTGTCGTATGCCCTTCAACACGACCAAAAGAAACTAATTTGTGACTTACAACATTTTGGTTCCTACTAACATGAACAATAATAGAACTATCCCTCTCACTAAGACGCTTCCTAACTTCATTCACCAACATTGCATTCAACGATCAATCCGGGGGACTGTGCCTGCATAGAGAGCATCACAGCTTTACAGTCCATCTCAACATCAATTGGCAGTGTAGACCATAGCAATGCAAAGTTTGGCCCCTCCAAACATGATCTAACTCCGCTTGCACTGGGCTCGCACAACGCAATATGTTTCTGCACGCCGAGAAGATTATGCCACCAGTATTGTTCTGGTAGAATCATCCCAACATATGTGTCACCCGTCTCCTTGATATATGTCCTATCTATGTTAAGTTTAACATGGCCATGAGCAGCGGGGTCCATCTAGCGGTGCATTATGGTAATCATTCTAAATTGTCAGGCCACATTCAAAAGCATGAAAGGGACTTTGTCTGCACCATTCTACATTGTTAGATTTTCCATCTCTCATCACAATTTAGGTCTGATTACCGCTGATTTTGCAGGGTGCATGTCCAAAAGACCGAAGAGAACAAAGAGGAGACAGTTCACTCGGAGGTTCATCACCTTCTCCTCATCCACCGCCCCCACCCGGCCTGATAGCATCCGCCGACTCGGCCTGAAAGCACATCGTCATCCTCCCACGCTTCCTTGCCGCGGTAGCGTCCTCCCTCGCCCATCATCAGGTCACGGTGCAGGCCACCGCCAACGCCATGGTCTGCAAGAGGAACATGGCCTGCAGTAGCGCCACCTCCAGGAGCACCATCGTGACCTAATCCCTCGGGGAAGCCTAGCAACGCGGCGGAGGAGCGAGGCGTTGGAGGCGAGTGTGGCAGCAGAGGCGGCTGTGGGCGAACTGCGCGTAAAGGGAAGCTAGCTGGAGAGAGGAGCAGCTCGAATTGATGGTGCTCATGAGAGTCATGACACCGCTCAGCTCGAGCCCGTTGAGACTACGGGCGTCCCGCCCGTCCTGTGTTGTCCAATCGTACCTCATGCTCGACGCCGCGAGCCACCTCCCTCATCGACCTCCTGCCCCACCCAGATTGTCGGTGCCCCTACATCACATGCCACCGGAGCCCGGTACCTGCATCGTCGTCATCCGGAGTTGTCGCGTGCCTCTGATGGTGGCACACGTAGTCCACTAGCCGACACTGGACCTCTTTCATCTGTCCGCCGCCGCACGTGTTGACCGCCTCCGAGGCCGGGCTCGATGATCGCTGATGCATTGTTCATAGCTAGGTAGAGAAGTCGAGCAACGACCAATGGCGAGGTACACCTTGCGGCGGAGCCCGTGCCCCAGTCTGTGTTGTGGCTACCGCCACCGCTATAGGAAACGGCCCATGAGCTTGATAGACGGCTTAACAGAAGATCTGGCCGGCAGCCGTGGGAGCCATCTCTTCCGCGCGCTGATCGTGGCCAGCGCCGCCACGCCGCGCGCACAGGCCATCACCACCATGAGGGCATCTCCTCCAAGACAATACCCACACAGGATCATTCGAGAGATGGTCCCACAGCAAGAGGAGGTGGGTCGAGGTCTCGAGGAGAATGGGGAGGAAGGTGATGTAGCGACCGTCAGGAGAGGTGAGTACCTTTTATAGGCAAGTAAAGCAGCATAGCTTAGCACAGGATTCAGCCAGTGATTTATCCACGACGGCGGTGGCGGCGCGTCTGCGTGCGAGGTGCTCTCCTCCTGGCAGAGAAAGAATCGGGCCGCTTCCAGGCGGGCTGCGAGCCACCTCTGGACGGTGGAGCAGGGGATGGGCAAGACGAAGGATAAAGCAGGGTAGGGAAGAAGGGTCAGGGTGGCTACTGCTGCTCCGCGGCCGACTGAATGGCGATGCTGCTGCAGGCAGTTTTTATAGGCTCCTAACAGCGGCGAAGCGGTGGTTAAGCCGTGCACGCATTCGATAGGATCCTTCAGAGAGAGATGGGGATAAATCGGCAGACATGCAACACACCTCTTCATAAAGGCAAAAAATAAGGAAGCATGCAACCGAATGACGGTTCACAAATGCATCTAAATAGGAAGCAGACAAAATATACGTAGTCAACCATGCAGCCCATGTGGCGGCACGAGGAATGTCTCACATTCAATGTGAAATTTCTAGACCCACCCCAAAGTGTACCTAACCATATCCCCCAGTAAACAACGTGGCGTGAGCCGATTTGCCAGTTTTTCACTGATAGAAAAAAAATCAAAAAAACAGGGTGAAAGAAACCTAGTCAGGTTTAGTATATTAACAAATAATCATCTGAACCAAAATGCTAAAGACATCCCAAGTGAACACGGGAAAATGCGAATCAGTTAACAAAATTTTGATCGAAGGCCTACGACCACACGCCTTTTCTACCCTGTAGCCTCCCAAACAAATGCACGTGTCAACAATTGATAGGCCTCCGAGTCCCCATCGGCCAAGTGGCGAGATGTGGGGGCAAAAAACCTCCCCAGATATAGAGGTTTGGGTATATATAAAGGATACATACATAGCAAACTATTTGACAAAACGCGCTAACACTATCTGGAGAAATATCTTAGTGAAGCGTTTCTTCCGTCCCTTGCCTATAATATTTGCAATGAGATATTTATTTTCCTAGTTTTCGATGCTGCTTTCATGGAGAAAAAAAATGCATGAGCTCCTACAAAGTACATCCAATCCAGTTTGGTCCTGCCTTTTATATAAAGGTGAATGAGAAGAGTTGCATGCTCTCTTAGTAAGCAATGGAGGCCATGACCCACCAAAGAACCCATCATACAGTTAACCCGTATGTAAAAAAATTAGTTACTAAAATCTAAGTCATATTCTTTTGTTTAACAAATCTAAATAAAAAAATTTAAGTTATTCAAGGTCCTAAATAAATAGCAGCAAACTTGCTACATGGTTTGTGCTCCCTCCCTGACCTCCTACAGGTTTCTCTTGTCATAGTTGTCCTCTGATCTACCATCCTCATCTTCTGCAATGGAGAAGCCTTCTACTTGCCGAGTTTCTAGACCGGCGGTTGTTTTGTCATGGTTGTTGTCGCTGTCGCATCGGCATCGGTGTCAGTAGACATATGACATATCACGCGAGAAGAGGTACCTGAAGGTGAGGGGATATACCCCGACATGCATACATGGTGCTATATATTGCGTTGGCTTGAGGCCGAGCAGTGATGTCGCTAGCATGTAGTCATGTGTGGATGCCAGGTCGCTGCCCTGGATCCATTTGTGTTCCAACTTGTGCAACAACTAAGATGGAGGTCGCTGCCCAGGTCTTTGTCACAAGGCTCGCAACTATCTCCTGCATGGCTTGTCATTGAAACCGAAGTTTCCTTGTCTTCCACATGTTTGGCGATTGTTGACATGGGACGACATTCTTATAAGGTGTTCTAACAATAATGGCGATTATCTACCATGTATCTGAAGTATTCCAAATCATATTGCACAAACATTAATTATCAGAGATAGCACATGTTCGATCAGATCTAGAGGGGTGCAGATTCTCTACCTTGCCATGGCAAAGGTAGCCTATGTCTTTCCCCTCATGGATGCCCTTCCTTTCTGATCCAATGGCTGCTGGATGCTCCATCTTTCCAAAGTGCACAACAAGCATCCCAGAGAGAAAAGTAGCCCAAATAAGGCCTTGTCGGGAGCGAGGCGAGAACAGGACACAGAGACATGCGTATTCAGTTTAGCAGTACATAACATTCAGCAGGAGTTTGATCGATCATCTGCAAGGAAATAGCACGAGGATAAGAATCCAGAAACATTTGAGAACCCTGTGGCTATCATCTCCTTGTTCCCATCGAGCTTAGACATACTTGTTCCGACAGTTCATCCTCCATTGTCGCTGTGCAAAACTCCTGCTGAACTTTAGCTAATGTACATACAGAGAACAGACAGAGACAGAGGAACATATTCAGTTCAGTAAAGAGTCTAGAAAAAGATAATTATGCACTGATTCAGTTCAGAAACTTAAGAAACAGTTACTTCATTACATATCACTGATTTGGGATCTAGTTCTCGACAAAAGCCATAAATTACCACACACCTAATCTTTGAAATTGTCCATCTTTTCAACAGTTCTTAATCTCCAAATAACCAAAAGCCGTCAATTACCACACTACTTATCACTGACTTTATCCCAAAAGATCAAACTACCCTCTCATATAGTTGTAGGTACTGAAATAGAGCCCTAAAGAAGATCTTGAAAGGACACATCATCAATTTCACTAAGACCCTGCAAAGAGAAAGACGTGCTTAAAACATGGCAATATTGAAACCTAGTTCAGAGAAGATGAAACAAAGAAATATGGAAAATACCATCAGCAAATTTGTGTAGCTGGTGAAGGCATTGCCGACCTTATGAGAAACACCAGCACCATTCTTATGTTGCTGCACAAAGCAATCACCGTAATTATTTAGCATACAGTAATGAACAAGAACTCAGAATTACAAGGGTTTTTAGCAACAAACGCTAGATTTATGATGGACATCCATTGGTACTTGAGTTTCTACACCACCACCATTCTTTTGTTTCTGCATAAAAAATCAACTTTGTATTTAGCATGTAGTAATAATGAATAAGACCTCTATATTGCAATGTTTTTCAGTAACATAACTATATTTAGCTTGTTTTTTCCTTTTGAACTTGCGCAACTTATCGAGCCAACTGCCGTGCCTCTTTGAAGTTTTTTCTTTAACCTCCTTTTTCTTTAAGCATGCAGCACTAAGCAAACCTTCATCTTGTGGAACAACACGTTGGACATGATTTGAATCATCAAAATACTAGTAGGAGCACCAAGTTTGTCTTGAAGTTGCTTCTGGACAGTGGCGAAGCCACGTTATCGCTGCGTAGTGGCTTGACTACACAGGATTTTCGTACCTAGTTAACCCCAGGTCTGCATACGACAGGCCCATCTATCCTGTTATTCTTTGCTTACGTAACAATTGGTTGGGCCACTACTGGGCCATAATAGAAGTCCAAAATCCCTTACCTGCGTTGAACCCCAAATTACGTGATCTCCTTCAACTTCCCATACTAACGCATGACCATGGACAGCCGCCGCGGCACAACGTCTTCCCGTCCTTCGCCCGGCGCCTCTGATCTTTGGCCTGGACTCTGGACGTGAGGCGTCAGGCACGGCCACCTCCGGCCATCCGGCGAGCCGCGAGCGAGGCACCCGCAGCTGCAAACGCATAGTGCGCCAGAATCTCAATTGATCAATACTGTTGTACTAGTCACTACTCTGTATCCGATCCAACATCAGGACGAGGCCCTCCACTTCTATTTGTAAGCTTTATTTATTTATCTGCCAACGCTGCAATACTCTTCTTTGTCTTCCATTTTTCTTTTCTCTCACTAGCAATATTAGGTTTCAGGAAAGTTCAAAATAATAATAATATTAGGTTTCAGGAAGCAAGAGATTGTTTTAGTAAGAATAAGAATGACACATTTCGTTTTTCTTACCAATAGATTTATTTTGTCAGGTCTTTGGTTTTATAAATGGATAAATTTGTAATGAACTGGCAGTCCATGTCAAATGTTGCAAATTCCTCACAGCAACCACCTGAAAATGGGGAAGAACAGTCTCCTATTGATGCTCACAACAAATCAAAGTATATACATAATCGCAAAAAACTACTAGCATAGATACATTTGTTTGTTATAAAGTATGATGTTTTTTGTTCCTGTTTATGATATAAAAAAATCATTAGTAAAGCTTGACATCACAAGGTTTTGGTCCTGGCACCGCCACTGCCTGCACACAGATACATACAATAGTATCATATTGCGATGTTGCCCGGGACATGAATAAAAATCCATCCTTTGGTCGATGGTCACTTGCTTCCCAAAGAAATATTTGCATTCGAGACAGTGTCTTGGCGGTGCAGGATGACCAATGCGACGGCACTCGGCTTTTTCGTGCAGATCGCTTCCTCAGTGTCCATGCTTTGTGTACCGATCGAGAAGCATCCAGGCTGCAACCAGTGCACACCCAGGCGATGGATTCTGAGTGCTTGGGCCAGGTTAATCTCTCACCTAGACGGATCCCGACCAAGCAAGCCATTCATCCCTCTTTAATTGTGCATGTTAAAGATGTTTTCATGATGCCACTCATTCTAAAGTTGTGAATCAATCAAGTGAATTTTTCTTCAGACACTAACCAAATAAGAGAGGTGTTGGGTTAGGCTCACATACATTGGTAATCAGAGGTCCCAAGAATGGGTGTGCACGTGCACATTTGCGTCTTGTGTGTGAATGGAAATCTAGACAGGGAACTGCAAAGACGATACTACTATATATAGCTACTGAACACGGACAAGGGTAATAACGTTGCACATGGTAGAAGAAATCAGTGTACTATTTTACTAATTTTCTTGAGTGGAACCTATCATCTGTCCACCGCCCGCCGCACAAAACCACACCTTCGGCCAAGGCGATGAGAAAGAAGACGAACGCCAAGAAGATCTGGACAATCGCCGCTGTGGTAGGATGGCGGATCCATGGGGGGAGTTCCGGATATGAAGGTGAGGCCGACCTTGTTGGACAACGAGGAACAACGCCCCAGCGGCCCGAACAGACGATGAATTTATGCAGCAGATGGAGGAGGCATTGTGCCAGTCATTGATCGACCGGGGTCCGACGCAATAATACCCTACATGAAACTGTGTTGTTTAGATCGTACGCTACGGCAAGCAAGAGTCACCGTCCCCTCTGCACAACCGCGACATCCAGTTCAGATGTTGCGTCAAGAAGGAGCCATGGTCCCCTCTGCACCGCCAGTCGGGCACAATGGTTGTAACGACCCGTATTTTTCTTCACATAGTAATTCCACCCTTAACTAGATAATTAAGTAGAATCCATTAAGCAAATACATATCAGATTTATTCAACAAGCATCATAACCACTCAAGTATATATAATTATATTCATAAACCTTAGACAGTATAGCTGTAAAAGTGTATTACAAATCTTTGGAAAAAAATATAGGGAGACCATGCTATGCTAAGCTATACAGTTGGACCAACACAAAAATATCTCTGAGTCAACCAGAACAGCAAGACACATGGACCACCACACTCACGTGCATCATATTAATAGTCAATTGGTCAACAGTATAGTCTATGTATGGGCTTCAACCTTCAGCCAATTAGAAGCTAGCACCTGTGAAAACAATGGAGAAGGGGATGGGCAGCCATACCAGCCGAGGGAGGTGGATATCAGATATTAGATGGCAAGGAGAGCAGAGTAAGCAACTGCCAAGTTTCACTCGTCTCAGCTCTACCCAAAATAGCCAGACCAAGCTCTCTTCTTCCCAGCAGCACTAGCATTCCCCTGTCCAAAACAAACAGAGATCCAAGAACAATAAGTGAAGATGGTGACATGAGAAATCATCAGTAGACTGAAGGGGACATGCTAGAGCAAGAAGCTAGCCTACTGGACTGGGGTCTGGAGCGCAGGAGCAGCAAGAGTAGGGCCAACAGAGAGAGCAGAAGAAGAAAGGTGAGTTCTTCCTCTTCTGCCAGTTCTTAGTATTCACATACACAAAGAGGCCTAACCCAGATGCACACACAATATTCCTCAATGGATTTTCACATATGCACATAAAAGATAAGCAATCACAGTAGCATCACATCTCAGTTTAGGAAAATAAAAGTATGAGGAAGAAAGGGATACAGCCTCAAATAGCTCAAATAAAATGGATCAGGCTATTGTACAGTATCAGCACACCATAATCTTGAACAGGGAGTGATGAACTTGTTCAACACACATGTGAGCCAATTTAATTTACTAAATCTGAGAACTTGAGCATAAAAAAAACAGGAGGGACAAGGCAT
Source organism: Aegilops bicornis (assembly GCA_021605145.1). NCBI lineage: Eukaryota > Viridiplantae > Streptophyta > Magnoliopsida > Poales > Poaceae > Aegilops > Aegilops bicornis. The sequence goes on along the minus strand of CM038673.1, from coordinate 688,884,132 downwards.
CACTAACCTGCACATATGTTCGATCTGCTCCATGGCCACGCACTGGAGCTCTGACCTGCACCATCTAGCATCATGTGGCGCCCAACGCCGACCACTTCAATCTGGAGCAGGGAAATCACATCCCCAATAGGGTTTGACCTGCAAGCCAAAAGAACACACACACAGAGGGGATTAGAGAGTTGAGGCTGAAATTCATGGGGATATTATGGGATTCACATCAGGGGAGAGAGTGTGGAGGATCTAGCAGCGGCATCTTTCCGTCGCTGGCGGGCGGGCGCCGATCTGGGCAAGGAGCAGAGGAGCATCAGTCCAGATTATTACTTGTGTTCTTGCTGGACTAGTAGTACTAGTGGGTGCTCTGTTCGGCTGAGGACTACTACAGAACTAGTACAGGGAAGAGAGATAGGCTTAGTTTAGAGAAAGGGAGAGGGCACGTGGAGGATAAATTAGCTTAGTAACTTACCCAGGTGCACACCTAGTACACTTACAATGCAAGCTTAGTAAAAAGACATGATTAGAAAAAAGAGAGTAATATTTGACTGTAGGATGACCACACTGCACCGACGTATATTTTATTTCCCTAGTATTCACTCGACTTAGTCTCGAAATATATATTTGCCGAACTGCAGGAAGCGAGTACAGTCAGGAGAAGGAGGCACCATGAAGCAAACTGAGTCCGGGTCTGAGTACGAGAACTCAGGCAAGCTCTTCTTGATCATGCTGAGTAGAACTATTTAAAAAAAAAATCTTTACTGTATCTTATCATCAACTTGCATAAAATGTTTTGAGATAAATTGTGTGGAGTGAGTGTTGACAAAGAGTTGGGTTAGCTGATGGAGCAGCTAATCCATTGATTTTTTTATAATTATTTGGTGGATAGTGGGTGCCAGGAATGGACATAGTAGAAGGTGGGGCCCTCTTAATATGTCTATGATATTTAGATTAAATAACCTTCACTGCTTTTATGCGCCTGCATTACAACCGTATCAACCATGGTCTCGTCGAAGACGAGTTGAGCCCAATACCATCAAGTTATTATACTCTCCACATGGGTAAGTAGTAGTAGGAGGCGATGAGTTCCCACGCTAATGCGGATGGGTGCATTAGCAAGCGCTATATATTAAGCGTTGGTGGAGTGCGGGTTCCGAAACCTGACACAACGGCTAGTGACACTAGCCGGGTGGAGATATAATATACAAATGGGAAAAAGCTTAGGTTCTGAACCATGTCTCGCATCTAAGGAAATGCAGATGGCAATTATGGTTTCGAGCTCTATGGGTAAAGTGATACAAACTCTGCAGAGTTAAAGTAAAACATAAATTCATGCCAGTCTCCTGGATTGGAGACTACGGGGACCTATTGGTGGTCTATCTCGCAATACGAGTGTTTGATAGCTTTTATAAATTGAAATAAATTTTCTACAACAAATGTTATTTTGAAAGGTGTTGAGATGAGGTAGGAGTTGTTGATTTATATTGAGCTATCATGAGTGTTGCATTTTGCTATTTGAGCTTGCTTGAGTACTTTGTACTCACTCTTGCTATTAATCATCTTTTTCTTAGAGCAAAGCTTGTATGAGAATCCTCTTGAACCAAATGAGGAGAGCAATGGTGATGGCTACAACTACAGGGGACCTAGATGTGGATCCATCTAGTGCTATGTACGATCTGGATGCCACATATGGGGGCTGGGATGAATAAGTAACTTGTGAGCTAGCTATGTAATCCAGGAACTATTTCAACACTATATATATATCCGATTGCTAGTTGTTACTCAAGTGTTAGGAGATGTAATAATTTGGTGAACATGTGAGAAGCCTACCTAAGACTTTTTAGCCTGCGTGGCATGGTATTGTAATATAAATGACCATCTCTAGCTATTCCTGTTGCAAATCTACGACATGGATTATTATTTGACAAAACAAGATTTTGTCAAGAAATAATCAAGGACTAGTGTCATTATCTATAATAATAATGACACGGGTAAATCACAGTGGTATCAGAGCAATGGTTTCGAGGGCCACGCAGATAGTTAGAGACGGTTGGAATAGTTTAGTTGGAACCCATATTTGCTATATTGCACCACTAATTAATTCCAGATCATATTATTATGTCGAGTAACTTTAGATGACTACCATGCTAATTAGAAGCCTGTTGCAGGATGGTTCGAATTAGAATTCCACCATCAAGAGTTCGTGGCCAGCATGTCCTACTACTTTGGCAAATGATGCAGGAGCTTGGGGCACCCTGTCCACAATTCTTTGAAGAGATGCCAGATGATGGAACACACTCCTACAGACGCGTAGTTGTGGTGCTCAGCGGTGTTCCATCAGACATGTGTTCCATCAGACATGGACTTCTATGTTGAGCTCTCCATAATGCAGCGGTCATCCAATGACACTCTACCCATGCAAGAGGTTGCCAAGGAAGCTATGCTTGGACTACGAGCACGCTTTGGAGAGAAACTGCAAGACCACCGGATACCGTGACTTGCCAAAGACTTGATTCTGGAAGTTTTGGGCAGAACCATCGGCAAGGACCTAGAGGAGCAAGCCCGGGTGTTGGGTCTTCATCAACTCAGCCTGCACTTGCCGCCTCAACAGTTAGCACCACTTCTAGTATGACAATGATTGCTGATACAATGATGTATCATACAATGAAGGAGGAGCTTATTAGACACCAGGAAGCAACCCAATTCTGGTATCAATGCTATCAAATGAGCGAACATGATAGGTTTGTGCTTCAGGGAGCACTAAATGCTATGCCTGGAGGTCCTCTTAATCCTATAATAGTACCAGGAAGAAGAGGAGGATCCAGAGGAAGTAGAACTAGAGGAACAGGAAGAAGTTGAGGGAGTAGAGAACCCAAATGAACCACTAGTTCCACCCTCACCAAACGTACCACCTACACCACCCCAGCCGCTACCTGAACACACAGTTGAACCAAAACCAGCCCTACAACCAGTTATGGAGCAGCAGCAGCTACCTCACTTGCCTATTCCACGACCACACCAATCTAACTTTACCCACCCACACATGAGTGTCAGATCGAGGGAGTACAGGGAGGCTGCTACCTATGCAAGGGTACTTGGGATTGGTGCGAGTGGCAGCGGCGGAAGCAATGGAAGTGGCAGCGGTAGCAACAATGGCGGTGGCAGCGGCATCGCCTAAGCAAGTTCCATTCTGCCAGACTCTTAGGTGTGGGACGTCTTGGCCATAGACTAGTCCTTTGGGATCAGCAGTAGTTAGTGTAGTGGCAGCCTGAATATGTGTGTTTATGTAAGATATGTGTGAACTGCAAGGCAGAGTTTGTCCCCTATGTACTAGTAGGATCTGAACCCTAGTTGTAATGCAGTTATGCCTTTCATTAAGACTTATGTGATGTACTGGTTGTAAAATAAGTGCTTGTTCTGTAGTATATAACTTGTGTGCATTAGGAGGCTCATAGTACCTTACTATTGTGTGCTTTAGTGAGTAATCAGAGTGGTATCATTCTGGTTAGTAAGAGGCATTCGCCACCATGACTGCACTTCATGTTTGGTTACTGCAAATTAAAGGACAGCATGCTAGTTATTGGTATCACTTGCACTTGTGCTTGCTGATTTGAATCAATAATCATGCAAAGAAGTAACCAACTAACTAGAAAAAAAATGCAGGATGAATAACAATGGTTTGACTGAGCAAGACCTTGTTTTTCGTTTGGCATCAAGCGGCCATGATCAACATGGGGTACTCCGACGGAAGATCAAAGTGTTCTACGGACCGGTGCAACTTCCAAGCAACCCGAAGTTGGCAATGCTGGAACTTACGGACTTATGGGTGGAGAAGGCAATCTGGGAGATGTCCTTAAGTTCATGGAGAATTCTCGAAGGGAGTCCCAAGAGAACCAGAACCGCTTCCTCGAAGCAATACTGACAATACTAGTTCCTGGAGGAGCAAACCTACCCGGTGCTGGAGTTAGCTTGGGAGAATTTCTGAAAACTCAGCCACCCACATTCTCCAAGGCGGTTGATCCACTAGAGGCAGATGACTGGCTGTTAGAAGTAGAACACAATCTGGAAACCGTGGGGTGCTCAGATGAAGAGAAGGTGAGATATGCATCGCACCAGCTAACCGGACCAGCAGCAGCTTGGTGGAGAAATTGCAGCCTTAACCGAGCAAATAATCAGCCTATCACTTGGGGGGAGTTCAAGGAGAACTTCCGGCTGCACCCATATTCCAAAGGGAAAGATGGATATCAAAAGAGGGAGTTTCGCAACCTGACTCAAGGTAGCAAGAGGATAAACGACTACCTAAACCAGTTTAATAATTTGGCAAGATATGCTAGGATGATGTGAATCTGAAGCCAAGAAGGTGGAAAAGTTTATGGAGGGCTGCATCCATTCCTGAAAATGCACCTCTCAATTCACGGGATCACCCAGTTTCAAGACCTTGTCAACAGGGCCTTCATACTTGAGAATGAGCATGCCAACCTAAGTGAAGAAAGAAGGAAGAAAGCAAGGGTAGATCTACGCCCATGATGCATCACCCACGTCCTATGATGCCTGGACCAAGGTCGTCCTCATATGCCACCACCACGGCCTAGATTTCCTACTCAGCCAACCTTTGTTCCTAAATGTGGGAAGTGTGGAAAAGGTCATGCTACTCGAGATTTTATGACGGGTACAGGACTTTGCTTCAATTGTGGGAGACCAGGACACCACAAGCTCAATTGCACCTCTCCTCCCGCAAATCCTACAAGGCCACCTATGCAGCAGACTCAAGTGCATCGTCCCACCAGCTGGGCGAGGACAAGGCGGACCTATGAACTATGCAGCAAGAGGAGCTGGGCGTGGAGGACAAGCAGGAGGACAGCCAAGGCTGAATTATGTGGCTGCAGAGCAACTAGGAGAGGCTACGAGATGTTGTCATTGGTAAACTACTCATTCCTCCTTGGTTGGTACAGTTCTTTTTGATACCGTGCCACACACTCATTTATTTCTCAAGATTTCGTGAATAAGAATGGATTAACATGCACACCGTTGGAAAAAGCTTTAGGAGTTAACTCACCAGGAGGGAAGATTACAGTAGAGGCAATGCGCAGAAATCAACCAATAATAATCCACAACACCAAATTTTCAGCAGACCTGCATGTTATAGAGATGTCAGGGTTAGAAATAATCCTTGGGATGGATTGGTTAGCTGCTAATGGAGTGAAAGTAGATTGTGAACTTAAAAGTGTATCCATAAGGAAGTCTGATGGCTCTAGGCTGATATATTTTGGAAGTAGAACCAGACCCAACAATCCCTTATGAAAGGACATGCGGTGCCCCCATGTGTGGTTTTGGTAATTGATGACATTCTCTATGGACTAATGGTTGCCTTGAGTTTATTTGAAGGTTTTGTCCATAGGCTTTTCTTGGAGTACATGTGTTGGTTTCAAGGAGAGTTTTGTGTCGACCAAGGTGCTATTCAAGGAATTATCCAAAGATTGGTCATGTGAGTGTTGAGCTTATTGCAAGCATGTCTTGAAGAATAAGATTGTGTGATCATTCATGTCCACCTTCAAGACATCATCCAAATGAAGAGAGTTGGAAAGATTCAACACACAAAGCGTACAAGATGTACAGAGGGATCAAGTGATCCCATGGTATGGTAAGCATTGTCCATTACGCTTTGTGTACTAACCCATGGTCTTCGTGAGAGTTCTTTGTGGGGTTAGGTTGCGGTGTGCAATTTCAAGTAATGCATCACGAAGAGATCAAGTGCTTGAAGCTTGCCGTCCATTGTGGTGACAATGGACTTGTGAAGATGAGCGGAAGAGAGGCTCACCCACAGTAGAGTATGGGGGAGCAATCAACTAGTCTTCATCCCGTCAATGCAATCAAGAAAGGTGGTCCAACTTGAGGGAGTCAAGATCGTCATCATCTAGCTCAAGTGGACCATGTGCAAGGCAAAGGTTTGCCCTTGATAGGTTTTCTATTTTACCGGTCTCATGGTAGTTGTGGAAGACCGGGTTATAGGATCGTTGCCGCACTATCAAGGGGGCTCTCGATGAGTTGCTTGATCGTATCGCTCAGAGAGAGCTCAAACCATTGCATCCTTGCATCATCTTTTTGGTTCTTGTTTGGTTCTTATCCTTGTGAGATTTGGAGCTTATGGTCATTTTTATGACAAGCTCGAGTTCATCAAACGGAGTTCTCATGCATCTTCTATGATGTTTTCGATGTTGGAGGGTATGCCGGTTCTTCTCGGTTGGAGGTTTCACTCCTTTGTTTGCTAAGCATACATCCCCTGCCTCTCGCTGTTTTGATGCTACTCGTTGTCTTGTTTCAAACGAGCTTGAGTTTGCTCAATTCGGAGCTCATTTGCAGAAGTTATGGCAGTTCTGGTTTTCCTTGGAGCTGCCCCTCTCTCGTTCGTTCCGGTTTCGCCCTGTGCCAGCGGTAGTACCGCGACCTACAGCGGTAGTACCGCCGAAGCCCCCAAGCGGTAGTACCGCTCCAAAGAGCGGTAGTACCGCTCCGATGAGCGGTAGTACCGCTCACGGGCTTCGACTATACTACCTCAGTAGTACCGCGCCTACTACCGCCTCGATTCGAGACGATGTTTTCTCGTGTCGGGTTTTGCGGCACTAGTTGCGGCGATGGAAGCGGTAGTACCGCTTCTGAGCGGTAGTACCGCTCTACTCCGTAGTACCGCTCTGTGGCGATGGCCTGCCTCTCTCTTTAAGCGGTAGTACCGCTAGGTAGGGAAGCGGTAGTACCGCCCTCAGCGGTAGTACCGCCCTTCCTTAGCGGTAGTACCGCTCTGTCTTGAGGCTGTTCGGTGGGGTAACGGTTGGATTTCCCCTCCTATAAAAGGGGTCTTCTTCCCCATTGAACCTTATCCTTTGAGGTCGTGTTCTTCCCCCATTGTTGACCTTCTATGAGCTTGCTAACTCTCAATCCCTCCAATGATTCTTGCTAGTTCTTGAGGGAAAAGAGAGAGGAGATCTAGATCCACGTTTCCACCAATCACTTTCTCCTCTAAGTGAGGGGAACCCCTTGGATCTAGATCTTGGAGTTCTTGGTGTTCTCCTTCTTGTTCTTCCTCTCATTTTCTTCCCTAGCATTAGTTGCTTTGGTGGGATTTGAGAGAGAAGGACTTGGGCACTCCGTGTGCCCTTGCCATTGCATTTGGTGCATCGGTTTGAGTTCTCCACGGTGATACGTGGAAGTTACAAGTTGAGAAGCTTATTACTCTTGGGTGCTTTGTGCCCTTGAGCTTGTTCCTCTTGGGTGCTTGGGCGCCCTAGACGGTTGGTGGTGTTCGGAGCTCAATCATTGTGGTGTAAAGCTCCGGGCAAGCGTCGGGGTCTCCAATTAGGTTGTGGAGATCGCTTGAGCAACTTGACGGGTTCCGGTGACCGCCCCCAAGGGTTGCCAAAGTGTACGGGTTCGGTGACCGCCCCCAAGGGTTACCATTTGTACGGGTTCGGTGACCGCCCTCAAGGGTCCCTTAGTGAAAGCACGGCATCTTGCATTGTGCGAGGGCGTGAGGAGATTACGGTGGCCCTAGTGGCTTCTTGGGGAGCATTGTGCCTCCACACCGCTCCAAACGGAGATTAGCATCCGCAAGGGTGTGAACTTTGGGATACATCGTCGTCTCCGCGTGCCTCGGTTATCTCTTACCCGAGCCCCTTTACTTATGCACTTTACTTTGTGATAGCCATATTGTTCTTCGTCATATATCTTGCTATCACATAGTTGCTTATCTTGCTTAGCATAAGTTGTTGGTGCACATAGGTGAGCCTAGTTGTTGTAGGTTTTGTGCTTGACAAATTAACCGCTAGGTTTATTCCGCATTTGTTCAAGCCTAAACCGTAATTATTTCAAAATGCCTATTCACCCCCCCCCCCTCTAGGCGACATCCTCGATCTTTCACCTTAGTAATGGCAGCAAGTGGACAAAAGAAAGAAATAAAGGATATACCTGTAGTTTGTGAGTATCCTGATGTATTTCCGGATGAACTGCCGGGTATGCCGCCTGATAGGGAGTTAGAGTTCAGCATTGTTTTAATGCAGGGCATCACCTATCTCCAAAAAGACCCTACAAAATGTCACAGCCAGAGTTAGTGGAGCTAAAGAAACAATTGGATGAGCTGAAGGAAAAAGGATTCATTAGGGAAAGCATGTCACCATGGGGAGCACCAGTATTATTTGCAGAGAAAAAGGATGGAGGGTTGAGGCTATGCACAGATTTTCGAGATCTCAACAAGGTAATCAGAAAGAATAAGTATCCGCTACCAAGAATAAATGATTTATTTGATCAACTCAAGGGTGCATGTGTCTTCTCGAAAATTGACTTGAGATCTGGATATCACCAAATGAAAGTGAAGGAAGAGGACATTGAGAAGACGGCATTTGTGTCTCGGTATGGACACCATGAGTACACTGTGGTTCCATTCGGTCTAACTAATGCCCCAGCTATGTTCATGAACTTGATGAACAAAATTTTCATGCAATATCTGGACAAGTTTGTAGTGGTCTTTATTGATGACATATTAATATATTCAAGAAGCAAGGAAGAGCATCTGAACACTTGAGGATAGCACTTCAAATCTTAAGAGAGAATCAGTTGTATGCAAAATTTAGTAAGTGTGAGTTTTGGCTGGACCAAGTAGCTTTCTTGGGGCATGTAATTTCACGAAGAGGAGTTGAGGTTGACCCATCCAAAATTGAGACAGTTGTGTCTTGGGCTCGTCCGACCAACCCAAGTGAGATACGGAGTTTCTTGGGCTTTGCTGGATACTACCGCAGATTTATAAAAGGGTTTTCGCAGATTACAGCACCAATCACCAAATTGCTTAGGAAAGAAGCTAAATTTATTTGGACTGAAGAGTGTGAGAGAAGTTTTGAGGAACTAAAGAAAAGGTTAACTACCGCACCGTGTTGGCATTACACGAAAGTGGACAAGATTATGTGGTGTATTGTGATGCTTCAAAATCTGGACTAGGATGTGTTCTGATGCAAAATGACAGAGTGATAGCCTATGCTTCTAGGCAATTAAAGACGCATGAAGTAAATTATCCTACCCATGACTTGGAGTTGGGAGCTGTTGTGTTTGCACTGAAAACATGGAGGCACTACCTATATGGTTCTAAGTGCACCTTGTGACTGACCACAAGAGTCTCAAATACATATTTACACAAAAAGAGTTGAACATGAGAAGAGAAGGTGGCTGGAACTAATCAAGGATTATGATCGACAATTAACTACCACCTCGGTAAGGCAAATGTAGTGGCAGATGCACTTAGTAGAAAGAAGCAATGCAGCCACATATCAATTGAAGGGTATGGCAAAGAGCTCTGCAGGATCTTGCAAAGATGGGAATAGAGCTGAGAGGCCACATCTAGTGCTAATATAGCAGCCATGACATTTCACCCCACATTGCTAGATCAGATTAAGGAAAAGCAAGCAATGGATGCCTTCATCAAGGAGGAAACGAGAAGAATTCAAGCAGGACAGCCTTCACAATTCAGGTTGGACCAGGAAGGAGTTCTTTGGAATCATAGTAGGATCTGTGTGCCAGATGACCTACAGATCAAGGAAATTATTTTGCATGAAGCTCATGACACTTTGTACACTATCCATCCTGGGAGCACGAAGATGTATAAGGATGTGAAGGGAAATTTTTGGTGGCCTGGTATGAAAAGGGAAATCGCAGAATATGTCGACAAGTGCGACACTTGTCAGAGGGTAAAAGCAGAACATCAAAGGCCTGCCGGGTTATTAAAGCCACTAGAGACACCAGATTGGAAATGGGAAGATCTATGTATGGATTTTATTACTGGTTTGCCTATGACACCGAAAAAGAAGGATGCTATATGGGTTGTGGTCGATCGACTCACTAAGTCAAGACACTTCATTGCCACAAACCAGAAATATTCCTTTGATAAGTTGGCTGAACTGTACTTAGAGAGGATAGTTGCCCTCCATGGTGTGCCAAAGACCATAACATCTCGACCGAGGTTCCGTGTTTACATCAAGCTTTTGGAAGAGCCTCTGAAGTCTCTTGAACTGAGCTCCACTTTAGCACGGCTTATCATCCCCAAACCGATGGCAGACAGGCGGGTAAATCAGATCCTTGAGGATATGTTGAGAGCATGTGTAATGAACTTTGGAGAATCATGGGATAAGCATCTACACCTAGCAGAATTTGCTTACAATAATAGTTATCAATCCAGCATACAGATGGCTCCATATGAGGCATTGTATGGGAGGAAATGCAGATCACCTATATGCTGGTATGAAGTTGGGGAGAGACCATTACTTGGTCACGACATAGTGAGAGAGAATGATGAGAAGATCCAACTAATCAAAGAACGACTCCAGATTGCACAAAATAGGCGTAAGAGCTATCTTGACCGGAATAGGAGGGTTATGCAATTGGCAGTAGGAGACTTGGTTTATCTAAAAGTATCACCTATGAGAGGGGTTCGATGCTTTGGAATCAAAGGAAAGTTGAGTCCTAGATATGTTGGGCCATTTAAAATTTTGGAGGAGAAGGAACATCTGCTTATGAGTTGGAGTTACCGTAACGTTTATCAAGAATTCACAATGTCTTCCACATATCTCAACTTAAGAAATGCAACAAGCCACCACCACAAGTATCAGACTTGGAGATTGAATTACAACCAGACCTGACGTATGAAGAACGACCATTGAAGATCTTAGAAGTTGAAGACCGCAAGCTCAGGACAAGGACCATTCGGTTCTGCAAAGTGCAATGGAAGAACCACTCAGTTCGTGAGGCGACGTGGGAGAAGGAGGAAGACCTACGAGTAACCTACCCCAACCTTTTTAAGTAAGTTTTCGATTTCGAGGACGAAATCTTTTTCTAAGGAGGGTAGGATGTAACGACCCGTATTTTTCTTCACATAGTAATTCCACCCTTAACTAGATAATTAAGTAGAATCCATTAAGCAAATACATATCAGATTTATTCAACAAGCATCATAACCACTCAAGTATATATAATTATATTCATAAACCTCAGACAGTATAGCTGTAAAAGTGTATTACAAATCTTTGGAAAAAAATATAGGGAGACCATGCTATGCTAAGCTATACAGTTGGACCAACACAAAAATATCTCTGAGTCAACCGTAACAGCAAGACACATGGACCACCACCCTCACGTGCACCATATTAATAGTCAATTGGTCAACAGTATAGTCTATGTATGGGCTTCAACCTTCAGCCAATTAGAAGCTAGCACCTGTGAAAACAATGGAGAAGGGGATGGGCAGCCATACCAGCCAAGGGAGGTGGATATCCAAAATAGCCAGACCAAGCTCTCTTCTTCCCAGCAGCACTAGCATTCCCCTGTCCAAAACAAACAGAGATCCAAGAACAATAAGTGAAGATGGTGACATGAGAAATCATCAGTAGACTGAAGGGGACATGCTAGAGCAAGAAGCTAGCCCTCTTGGACTGGGGTCTGGAGCGCAGGAGCAGCAAGAGTAGGGCCAACAGAGAGAGCAGAAGAAGAAAGGTGAGTTCTTCCTCTTCTGCCAGTTCTTAGTATTCACATACACAAAGAGGCCTAACCCAGATGCACACACAATATTCCTCAATGGATTTTCACATATGCACATAAAAGATAAGCAATCACAGTAGCATCACATCTCAGTTTAGGAAAATAAAAGTATGAGGAAGAAAGGATACAGCCTCAAATAGCTCAAATAAAATGGATCAGGCTATTGTACAGTATCAGCACACCATAATCTTGAACAGGGAGTGATGAACTTGTTCAACACACATGTGAGCCAATTTAATTTACTAAATCTGAGAACTTGAGCATAAAAAAAAATAGGAGGGGGACAAGGCATCACTAACCTGCACATATGTTCGATCTGCTCCATGGCCACGCACTGGAGCTCGACCTGCACCATCTAGCATCATGAGGCGCCCAACGCCGACCACTTCAATCTGGAGCAGGGAAATCACATCCCCAATAGGGTTTGACCTGCAAGCCAAAAGAACACACACACAGAGGGGGATTAGAGAGTTGAGGCTGAAATTCATGGGGATATTATGGGGATTCACATCAGGGAGAGAGTGTGTGGAGGATCTAGCAGCGGCATCTTTCCTGTCGCTGGCGTGGCGGGCGCCGATCTGGGCAAGGAGCAGAGGAGCATCAGTCCAGACATTATTACTTGTGTTCTTGCTGGACTAGTAGTACTAGTGGGTGCTCTGTTCGGCTGAGGACTACTAGTACAGAACTAGTACAGGGAAGAGAGAGATAGGCTTAGTTTAGAGAAAGGGAGAGGGCACGTGGAGGATAAATTAGCTTAGTAACTTACCCAGGTGCACACCTAGTACACTTACAATGCAAGCTTAGTAAAAAGACATGATTAGAAAAAAGAGAGTAATATTTGACTGTAGGATGACCACACTGCACCGACGTATATTTATATTTCCCTAGTATTCACTCGACTTAGTCTCGAAATATATATTTGCCGAACTGCAGGAAGCGAGTACAGTCAGGAGAAGGAGGCACCACAGAAGCAAACTGAGTCCGGGTCTGAGTACGAGAACTCAGGCAAGCTCTTCTTGATCATGCTGAGTAGAACTATTTAAAAAAAAAATCTTTACTGTATCTTATCATCAACTTGCATAAAATGTTTTGAGATAAATTGTGTGGAGTGAGTGTTGACAAAGAGTTGGGTTAGCTGATGGAGCAGCTAATCCATTGATTTTTTTTTATAATTATTTGGTGGATAGAGGGTGCCCGGAATGGACATACTAGAAGGTGGGGCCCTCTACATATGGCTATGATATTAAGATTAAATAACCTTCACTGCTTTATGCGCCATTACTACAACCGTATCAACCATGGTCTCGTCGAAGACGAGTTGAGCCCAATACCATCAAGTTATTATACTCTCCACATGGGTAAGTAGTAGTAGGAGGGGCGATGAGTTCCCACGCTAATGCCGGATGGGTGCATTAGCAAGCGCTATATATTAAGCGTTGGTGGAGTGCGGGTTCCGAAACCTGACACAACGGCTAGTGACACTAGCCGGGTGGAGATATAATATACAAATGGGAAAAAACTTAGGTTCTGAACCATGTCTCGCATCTAAGGAAATGCAGATGGCAATTATGGTTTCGAGCTCTATGGGTAAAGTGATACAAACTCTGCAGAGTTAAAGTAAAACATGAATTCATGCCAGTCTCCTGGATTGGAGACTACGGGGACCTATTGGTGGTCTATCTCGCAATACGAGTGTTTGATAGCTTTTATAAATTGAAATAAATTTTCTACAACAAATGTTATTTTGAAAGGTGTTGAGATGAGGTAGGAGTTGTTGATTTATATTAAGCTATCATGAGTGTTGCATTTTGCTATTTGAGCTTGCTGAGTACTTTGTACTCACTCTTGCTATTAATCATCTTTTTCTTAGAGCAAAGCTTGTATGAGAATCCTACTGAACCAAATGAGGAGAGCAATGGTGATGGCTACAACTACACAGGGGACCTAGATGTGGATCCATCTAGTGCTATGTACGATCTGGATGCCACATATGGGGGCTGGGATGAATAAGTAACTTGTGAGCTAGCTATGTAATCCAGGAACTATTTCAACACTATATATATATCCAGTACTGCTAGTTGGAACTCAAGTGTTAGGAGATGTAATAATTTAATGAACATGTGAGAAGCCTACCTAAGACTTTTAGCCCTGCGTGGCATGGTATTGTAATATAAATGACCATCTCTAGCTATTCCCTGTTGCAAATCTCTGACATGGATTATTATTTGACAAAACAAGATTTTGTTAAGAAATAATCCAAAAACTAGTGTCATCTATAATAATAATGACACGGGTCGTCACAATGGTGCTCGGTCATCCCTGCCGTCAAGAAGGAGATATTCTCCCTGCCGTCAAAGCCGCCACGACACCTCCACTACTACCTCAAAGAGGCCGGCATTTGCGACGCTTGTAGTCTAGCTCGACCAAATGCAAAGCCAAGACCGAGGAGTGCCGCAGCGAGCGGTGACAGGCGTAGGGCAAAGCGGAGTTCACCAAGCCCTAGGTGACATCGTCCTGGGTGCCTACGGAGGCTTGGGCCCTCGGTCGGTCCAAGACCAATGTCAAGCTTGCATTCCATGAAACAAAACACACACACACACACACACATACACACACACACACACATATTTAACAAGACAACGTCTGCTTGCATTCCATGAAACAAAACAATTGCACCGGTGTTTTTTTGTCTCTTGCATGCGATAGAGCAACTCCCACCCCACAATTAACTGAGAAAACATTTGTACGGAAGAAGATGATGACTTATGACTATGCCGGGTGTTAGATTTAAAGATGTACCACAGATGTTTTTTAGGGAAACTATGATGACGGGCATAAGTCAGCCCCGGACCATTTTTCATTTCTAGAGAAACAAGAAACAAGGCCCCATCTCATAGCTTCTGCCTTGATAGGGCAATGCTCTGGATACAATACAATGTCTAAAGGAAGTAGCACAGGACGCTCAGAGACAACAGAACAGGAGAAATGGAGACAGAGAACCAGAAACTAGCTATGCCAATCAGACTAATCTCTCATCTGTGTGCGATGCGGTAAACGTCTTACCGATCCTGATAGACGTGTTGCGTGCTATATTGAGGGGTTGCGAGCCCAATCACGCGTACAAGGTGGTTAGGAGATTTACATCTTGGAGATGAAGAAAAGCTAGAGATAAGAAGAGATAAAGATTATAAAATACTCATCTAACTAACTACTTCCCTCGGTGGTGAACTCCTCCTTGTAAATGTTTAGAAAAAGGGCCTATAGTCCCGGTTCATAAGGGCCTTTAGTCCCGGTTCGTGAACCGGGACTAAAGGGTCGGTACTAATACCCTCACCCTTTAGTCCCGGTTCTATCCAGAACCGGGACAGATGGGCCTCCACGTGGCCTGTCCGCTGAGCCCAGGCAGGAGGGCCTTTGGTCCCGGTTGGTGGCACCAACCGGGACCAATAGGCATCCACGCGTCAGCATGTCTGTGGCTCTGGTTTTTTTTTTCAAAAGAGGCGAGGTTTGGGGGTTTTGGGGGTTAATTTAGATGTTTCATATATTGTGCTATAGCTAGCTAATTAATAGAGAAAAGTGTCCTTTGTTTTATCCGTGCTTGGTCGACGCTACGTACTATACATACGTATAGAGAGGACTAACTAGACATGCTAGCTAGCTAGTAATTAAGCAAACAGAAGATCGTCATGAACATATATATGCATACAGAGAAGTGATATCGACCACCTCTCCTTCTCCGAGAGATTGGTCGAACAACAAGTTCTCGTATATCTATCCGACACTACCGGCTACATATATACAATAGTTATCTTTTACAATACGGACGCGTGGTCCACATAGTATTCTCCGTCTTCAGCGATCACGTGGTCAAGAAAGAATGCCGCCAATTCCTCTTGAATTGCTCGCATGCGATCTGGTGCTAGGAGTTCATCCCGCTTCGAGACATCTAATTTTAAGAAAGGGGTCAATACATATATATATATATATATATATATATATATATATATATATATGAATGAATGAAACTCAACACAAATGATGGTAATAAAATAAAATTGTGAATATTTTATTTACGCACTTCGTATTGTTTGTCGGAGTAGCCCCTCTCACAGGTCGTGTGGCGGATGGACCCATAAACGTAGTATCCACAGAAATCATTCCCTTGTTCCTGCCACAACCACTTTACAAGAAACAGAGGTCAATCAAACTGATAATTAGCAAGCATGCTAAATGGTATTGATGAAACTAGTGCTTGAATCACTAGGAGATGCGCGTGGAATCTGCTACTATATAGTACTTACTTTCGGGTGTCTAAATTGCAGCTTCTTCGGTAGTCCCGGAGCTTTTTTGGTGAATTTTCCCCAAGCCCTGCCATACAAAGAAAACAATTACTTGATATCAGAAATGAACAAAGTTGCTGATATGGTGGATAATGATCGACTTAACTTACTTCTCGAGCATTTCAGTCATGTCCGCATACTCCTTGGGATCTTTTCGTCTTGAGTCAAAGACAGTTACTACTCCCTTCTCAAGCTTAATCTCTAGGAGAATATAGTGGTAGCTGCGCACACATGCATAACTCATCAATATTACATTACTATAACCTGGACTAATAAGGAAACCGAATATGCCACAAGACAGTAACACTCACTTGAAGTTGTAAGGAAAGAGTATTATATCTTTGTGTTCATTTATTACCAACGATTGTAGCAAGTTGGCCTCGGTATCTTTGGCACGAAATTCAACCTCATTTGCATCTATGAGATATGTGTTAATGAACCCAATATCACCCACTTGTCTTTTCTTCAATTCGGCGATCTTCAATCTGCATAATATAGTGAGGATATTTATAAATACATGCAATGAAAGGGCTGAGTTATATAGAGATACTTAATGACAGAAGTAGTACTACTTACAGACAGTAGCAGGTGACCGTTGTTTTATCAAGGGCCAATTGATTGAAAAACTGATAGAACTCCTCAAATGGAATAGGCAACAGTTCAATTCCAAGGAGGTCATGCTCCTTTTTAACTCTCAAATACAAAGTACTCCTCCCTCGGTCTCTTTGCAGGTTTTCATGTACCAATCATGCAATCTTAGCATCATCGTTGATAGAGAGCTTTCATCTTTGACGAGAGGCTTCCCATTTTCGTATCTTTGTATCTGCACCTCCAAGAAATCATAATGTACATCGTCGGGCAGGTAATCTGCAGGATTGCCATAACCGGGCACCATCCTCGGATCGACGATGTCGCTAGCGAGCACCTTGAGCGGGGGCACGATTGCTTCGCTTGTTCGCCGAGCTGGGCAATTTGTTTCCCAGCTCGTCGTTCTTTCATCCTTTGATCACTGACAGTACTTCCCGACCTCTCCGCTTCGGCAAATGCCTTTCCAATAATGCGCTCATAGTTGCCTTTCAGCGGAGACTTGGGTGGTTTTGTCACGGCAGCCAGAGTGCGCTTCGCTTTGACCGGATCTACCTTCTCCTCCGGAGGTGGATGTCTCTTTGCTTTCAACCCTTGAAACCTGTCATCCACTTCGGTCTGCGCGATCTTCGCGTTTTCCTCCTCGCTCCTCTCGTACGGTAACTTCTCCGAGTCTTGAGAGAAGGACCGAATCTGTATCTCCTCCGCCTTTGGTTGTACTTGCTAGACGCCCGGCAGAAGCAGAGCGAGCGGATGTCTTCTTTCCTTGCTTACGAGGCGGAGGAGAAGGACTACGATGCGCCGGAGCAGCCGGAGCGGGCGACGGGTCTCTTCCGCCCTTGCCGACGAGGCGGAGAAGGAGGAGGTTGGCTGCTCGCGGCCGCGGCGCATGCGGAGAAGGAGGCGGAGTGCCGCCACGCGCCGGAGAAGGAGCCGGCCGAGTGCCCTGATCGTCACTCGCCGGAGGAGGAGGCGGTGGAGGAGGCGGAGTGCCCTGACTCGCCGGAGGAGGAGGAGGAGGCGGAGGCGTCCAGTTTGGAAGGTTGATGAGATCCTTCCGCCATAGGCATGGAGTCTTCAGAGCAGAACCCAGCCGATACTCCCCTTCACCGGTAGGGTGGTCAAGCCGAAGGTCCTCAAATCCCTCCTTATTTCATCGACCATCACCTTAGCATATCCTTCTGGAATCGGCGGGCAGTGAAAAGTTGAGCCGGGTTTAGTAGGATAAACAGGGCCAACAACCGCCTTGACCTTCAAATTGCTCCATTGCGCCATAAGGTGGCAATTTTCAGCATCCGTGATAGCATCCACGGGATAGCTGGCAGGAGCCGTCAAGGCATGCTGCTCTGGCTGAAGCAGCTCGGTGGAAGCCACGCTGCTTCTCCGCTGAGATGGCGGGGTAGCTTTGGGGGAAGCTTCGGCAGGTCGTTTGTTGCGATCGGCAGCTTCTCGTTCCTCTTCTCGTTCCTCTAGCCCCATTACCCTTTCGTGCAGCGCCTGCATTAGGCTCTGCTCCAGTTTCTTCCTCCACTCAAGGGTTTTGTAACCCCCAGCGTCCGGAAATCCAGCCATCCACGAAAAGGAGCTGGCGTGCCTCGTGTCCGTCCAGGTGCTCGGATTCCCGAGGGCCATTGTGAGCTCGTCCTTCTCCTATGCGAACGAACTTCCCTTGCTGCGCTGCTTCGATATAATGCTTAAGCCTCTTGGTGGTATGTCCAATTGTTCGTCCGTCCAAATGCACTTCCCGTTATAGGGTCCAAGGATCCATGGCCCGAAGAACCAAGTCCGGCAACGGTCTGGCCAGTTCATTGTCTCGGGTTCGATCCCTTTATCAAGCAGATCATTCTCAGCCTTGGACCACTTAGGTCGGGCTATGAGGTAGCCACCTGACCCCGTGCGATGATGAAGCTTCTTCTTCGCAGCATTTCTCTTGTTTGTCGCTGACATCTTTTTACTCTTTTCCGATGTCTTGTAGGCCACAAATGCGGGCCAGTCATCTCCGATCTTCTCATATTAGCCCGTGAATTCTGGTGTCTCATTTTTTCGACATACGTATTGAGGTCTTTCTTCCAATTCCTGAATAGTTCTGCCATCTTCTTAAGAGCAAAAGACTTGATTAATGGCTCTATTCTGGCTTCTCGGATCATCCTCTGGCGGTAGGGTAAAATTTGACTTCAGCTCGGTCCAAAGATCATTTTTGCATATCATTGACATAAGACACCTCAGGGTCTTCGTTCTTAGGCTTATACCATTGGGGAATGCTGATCGGGATCTTGTCCCTAACCGTAACCCAGACCGAGCAACAAATGCCTTCTTTGTCCGGTAGGGATCAATCGGTTGGCCGTCATGGCGCGATTTCTATGATCTCAAACTTTTCATCCGAGCTCAACTTTTCTTGGGCCTCGTCTCTTTACGAAGTTGTGCTCGATCCGGAGGGCTAGAAAAAGAACAAAGGCGAGAGTTAATTAATATGTGTACATATATATATATACCAAAACAAAGGCGAGAGCTAGTCGACAGGCTTAACTAATATATATACCTGGCGGACTCGGTTTGGTGATCACCGGAGCCGTCCTCACGGTCTACTTCTTGCACCGGCATTGGGTCATCGGAGCCATGTAAATCATAGCCAGCCGCTTCTTCACCCTCTCCTTCCAGACCATCGTTATCGACGTTGAGAAACATCATCGAGGAGACGACATCACTTCCGTGTGCGATTATTCCCCTCAAAAACGCTTCTTGTGCTTCGTCTCGGGGGGTGTCCATAGTTTCTACAAATATTTACAACATGGCAATTATTATTCAAACATGACAGATATGGATATATTAGTGCCAACGTAGAACTAGCTAGCTAATCACAATAAGGAATCATATTAGTGGCCTCGACGCTGCTTCTCTAGGGTTTGGGGTGGCCTCGACAACGCTTCAAGGGTTAGGGGTGGCCTCGAGAACGCTTCAAGCTAGGAGGGGTGCGTACATCGACCCCCACGTGTTGAAGCTATCGGGAGGGGGTCGGCGTTGAACAGTACATCTATGTCCCACAAGTAGGGTAGAGGGTCGTGGATCGCCGAGCGGTCGAGGGTCAAGGGTCGAAGATCGCCGAGGTCGGGAGGTTGCCTAGTGTCAAAGGATTCAACAAAACCATGTCTTCATCATTAGGCGAAAGTAGGTGCATGATGGTGAAGCTCTCCAAAGTTGTTTTGGAGCGGAGTCCCGAGATAGGATAATTCGCTTTTTGGTACAAAGTTCAGCAAAAGGCAAATTATCCTATCCGGACTCCATTCCGTAACAACTTTGGAGGACTTCGTACCATCATGCCATGGTTACTTCGCTAATGATGAAGCCATGGATTTCTTCAATACTTTGACACTATAGGAACCTCGACCTGAAACCTTGACCCTTGACCCCTTAATGACCCTCGACCCTCTACCCTAGTTCCCGACCCTAGACCCCTCGGCGATCCTCGACACCCTCGTTATATCGACAACGACGCAACATACATATACATGGGAAAATAATGTTATCGGGGAGGGTATCGGTACCCCCTCGTGTCAAAGTTTCTTCTTTCTCCTCTATTCCTTTCTTTCTTCTTCTCCTCTTCTTTTTCTTCTTATCCCTCGAGAAAGGAAAATAAGGAAAAGGAAGAAAAGGCGAAGAAGGAAGAAGGAAGAAGAAGAAGAAAAAAGAAGAAAAAAAAGAGGAGAAGAAAGAAAAGAATAGAGGAGAAGAAGAAAAATAGAATTTTTTTCTATTTTTCTTCTTCTCCTCTATTCCTTTCTTCTTCTCCTCTTCTTCTTCTTTTCCCTCTCATTCTTTTTCTTCTTCTTCTTCGCTCTTCCTTCTTCCTCTTTTCTTCCTTTTCCTTATTTTACTTTTCCTCTACACTAACCTAATTAAAATGCACTAACCTAATTAAAATTGTAACTTTCTATATATGAACAAAAACTAAACTAATAAAAATAAAAACATATACATTATAGCCACATACACATATACATCACATATGAACAAAAAATAAACTAATAAAAATAAGGAAAAGGAAGAAAAGAGGAAGAAGGAAGAAGGAAGAAGAAGAAGAAAAAAGGAGAAAAAAGAGGAGAAGAAGAAAGAATAGAGGAGAAGAAGAAAAATAGAAAAAAATTCTATTTTTCTTATTCTCCTCTATTCCTTTCTTCTTCTCCTCTTCTTCTTCTTTCTTTTCCTCTCATTCTTTTCTTCTTCTTCTTCCTTCTTCCTTCTTCCTCTTTTCTTCCTTTTCCTTATTTTACTTTTTCCTCTACACTAACCTAATTAAAATGCACTAACCTAATTAAAATTGTAACTTTCTATATATGAACAAAAACTAAACTAATAAAAATAAAAACATATACATTATAGCCACATACACATATACATCACATATGAACAAAAAAATAAACTAATAAAAATAAAAAACGGGGCGGCTGAGGGCGATGGCGGCGGGCGGCAGCGGCATGACGGCGACGACGGCTGGGCCAAGGCAGGGGGCGACGACGGCTCGGGCGGCAAGGGGGCGACGAGGACGGCGGGCTCGGGCAGGGGCGACGACGGGCTCGGGGGCGGGCGGGCGGCGACGTGGGCGCTGGCGATGACGACAAGGCGGCGGGCGGGCGGGCGGCGTCCGGCGGCGACGGGCAGGGTGACGACGGGCGCGGACGGCGTTGGCGGCGGCGCATGGACGGGCGGGCGGCGACGGGGCAGCGGACGGCGTCGATCTGGGCAACTGGCGCGCTGGCGAGCTCAAGGCGTCGTCGGGGGACTGGCGAGGAGATGTGAAATTTTCACAAATCCTGGTTATATAGCAAGGGCATTGGTCCCGGTTGGTGCCTCGACCGGGACTAATGCCCCTTAGTCCCGTTGGTGCCACCAACCGGACCAAAGGCCAATTTTCAGCAGCCCAAAGAGGCGGGAAGCGGCGACCTTTGGTCGGTTGGCACCAACCGGACTAAAGGGGGCATTAGCCCCGTTGGAGCGAACCGGGACCAATGCCCCTTTAGTCCCGGTTGTTGCCACCAACCGGGACCAAAGGCCTCTTGCCCGCGCCAAATGTTTAGTCCCACCTCGCTAGTTGAAGGGCGCCTGCACTGGTTTATAAGCGCTGGTGTGCGTCCCCTTTCGAGCTCCTCTCAAATGCAGGCTTCGGGCCTAATCATGCTACTTGCTGTGGACCTATTGGGCCTCTGCGGGCCTGAATCCTGGCCCATGTAGGGTTTCTAGTCGTATTCAGGCCGTGGGGGCCTAGTAGGTGGTAGTTTTTTTGCTTTATATTTTATTTCTTTTTGCTTTTAGTTTTAGAAAAATATAAACTTTCTATTAGTGCCATTAGTTTTAAAATTTTAAAAAACTTTTTTTTTTTCTTTGTGTTTTTATTTATTTTTTTTTGTTTCTAATTAAAACAAATTACTTTTTGTGCATATTTTTATTTTTTCACGGTTTTTTTGTTTTGTTTTCTGCATTATTTATTTTCTTTTGGTTTTTGCTTTATTTTTTAATTCTTTTTGCTTTTAGGTCAGCAAAATTATAAACTTTCTGTTAGTGCTTTTAGTTTTAGAAAAAATATAAACTTTCTGTTTGTGCCATTAGTTTTAAAATTCAAAAACACTTTTTTGTTTTCTTTGTTGCTTTATTTATTTTATTTTGTTTCTACTTACAACAAAATGCTTATTGTTGCTATTATTATTATTTTTTTCAAGTTTTTTTGTTTTGTTTCCTGCATTATTTATTTTCTTTTGGTTTTTTGCTTTATTTTTTAATTCTTTTTTGCTTTTAGGTCAGCAAAATTATAAAATTTCTGTTAGTGCCATTTGTTTTAGAACAATTATAAACTTTCTGTTTGTGCCATTAGTTTTATAAAATTTGAATTTTTTGAAATTTGTGTGAATCACAAGTTTGTGAGCTCAACAAAGGCGTAGAGGGACGGGCTTATAAACCGGTGTGAGCGCCCTTGGTTGGCGAGGTTCTCAAAGTTGGCATAGTATGTTCATGAACAAAGCGGACAATGGTATCATACTCGTGTGTTACAAAGTTGGCATGGTATCATCATAATAGTTGCAGGAGAAAGTCTTCACTTTTTCTTCGCTTGTGTCGTTTGCTTATTGCGCCGTAACCATGGATAATCTTCATCATTTATCAGGATGCTTGGGTCAGCCTTGACTTTGAAGGGGGGAATTTCATGAAACTTTTCATACTCTTCAGACATGTCTATCTTGCCCTCCACTCCCAGGATGTCCCTTTTTCCTGAAAGAACTATGTGGCGCTTTGGCTCATTGTATGATGTATTCGCTTCCTTATCTTTTCTTTTCCTCGGTCTGGTAGACATGTCCTTCACATAGATAACCTGTGCCACATCATTGGCTAGGACGAACGGTTCGTCGATTGTACCCAAGATTTTTCAGATCCTTGTTGTCATTCCGTCTTTGTGGGTCTACCTGCACCCGCCTCTGACAGATTAACCCACTTGCACTTAAACGAAGGGACCTTAAAATCTACTCCGTAGTCAAGTTCCCATATGTCTACTATGTAACCATAATATGTGTCATTTCCCTTGTCGGTTGCTGCATCAAAGCGGACACCGCTGTTTTGGTTGGTGCTCTTTTCATCTTGGTCAATCGTGTAAAATGTATTCCCATTTATCTCGTATCCTTTCCAAATCATTACAGTCGAAGATGGTCCCTGGACAACAAGTACAACTCATCACAAACAGTGATGTCACCTCCGAGACGATGTTTCCATCCAACTGCTGAAAGTCCTGATGTGTTCACATGTAATCCGATTAAATCGCCTTTGCTCGGGTGTTTGGAGCGCAGACTGTTCTTGTGTTCATCGACATACGGGGTCACCAAGGTAGAGTTACGTAGAACTGTAGTGTGCTTGAGACCAAGAATATGCGTCCCTGCATATTATTGAGTCTCTTCCAAGCGTGCCTTTTCAGTCAGTCTCCCCTCATACATGATTTAGGGAGACCTATCTTATTAAGGCCAGGAATGAAGTCAACACAAAACCCGATGACATCCTCTCGTTTGATGGCCCATGGAGATGCTTCCTTCGGCCCTAGCACGGTTCTGAACATATTTCTTTAGGACTCCCATGAACCTCTCAAAGGGGTACATATTGTGTAGAAATACGGGCCCCAGAATGACAATCTAAATCGACTAGATGAACTAGGACGTGCGTCATGATATTGAAGAAGGATGGTGGGAACACCAGCGAAACCGACAAGACATTGCGCCACATCACTCCTTAGCGTTGCTACGATTTCTGGATCGATCACCTTACGAGATATTGCATTGAGGAATGCACATAGCTTCACATTGGCTAATCGGACGTTTTCGGTAGAAGCCCTCTCAATGCAACCGGAAGCGATTGCGTCATAATCACGTGGCAGTCATGAGACTTTAGGTTACGGAACTTTTTCTCGACATATTTATTATTCCCTTTATATTGACGAGAAGCCGGTCGGGACCTTCATCTTGAGCAGGCATTGAAAGAATATTTCTTTCTCTTCTTTAGAAGAGCGTAGCTGGCAGGACCTTCATACCGCTTGGAGGCATGCCCTCTTTTTCGTGCAAGCGTTGCAGGTCGTCTCGTGCCTCAGGTGTATCTTTTGTCTTCCCATACACGCCCAAGAAGCCTAGCAGGTTCACGCAAAGGTTCTTCTCACGTGCATCACGTCGATCGAAGAGCGGACCTCTAGGTCTTTCGGTAGGGTAGGTCCCAAAATATAGATTTCTTCTTCCACATGGGTGCGTGATTCTCGGCGTCATTCGAACAGCTAGTCCGCGGGACCCTTTCCAAAGATTACGTGTAAATCATTGACCATAGCAAATGCGTGATCATCGGTACGCATGGCGGGCTTCTTCCGGTGATCTGCCTCGCCTTTGAAATGCTTGCCTTTCTTTCGACATTGATGGTTGGTCGGAAGAAATCGACGATGGCCAGTGTACACATTCTTCCTGCAGCTTCGGGTATATACTATCGGTGTCAAGTAAACAGTGCGTGCATGCGTGGTATCCCTTGTTTGTCTGTCACGAAGGTTATCGAGAGCGGGCCAATCGTTGATTGTCACGAACAACAACGCCTTCAGGTCAAATTCCTCCTTTTGTGCTCATCCCACGTCACGTACACCGTTTCCATTCCACAGCTGTAAAAGTTCCTCAACTAATGGCCTTAGGTACACATCAATGTCGTTGCCGGGTTGCTTAGGGCCTTGGATGAGAAGCGGCATCATAATGAACTTCCGCTTCATGCACATCCAAGGAGGAAGGTTATACATACATAGAGTCACGGGCCAGGTGCTGTGATTGCTGCTCTGCTCCCGAAAGGATTAATGCCATCCGCGCTTAAAGCAAACCATATGTTCCTTGGGTCCTTTGCAAACTCATCCCAGTACTTTCTCTCGATTTTTCTCCACTGCGACCCGTCGTGGTGCTCTCAACTTCCCGTCTTTCTTACGGTCCTCACTGTGCCATCGCATCAACTTGGCATGCTCTCCGTTTACGAACAGACGTTTCAACCGTGGTATTATAGGAGCATACCACATCACCTTCGCAGGAACCCTCTTCTGGGAGGCTCGCCGTCAACATCACCGAGGTCATCTAAATGCGATCTTATACGCAATGCACCGCATACCGGGCATGCGTTCAGATCCTTGTAGGCACCACGGTAGAGGATGCAGTCATTAGGGCATGCATGTATCTTCTCCACCTCCAATCCTAGAGGGCATACCACCTTCTTTGCTGCGTATGTACTGTCTGGGCAATTCGTTATCCTTTGGAAGCTTCTTCTTCATTATTTTGTTAGCTTCTCAAATCCTTTATCAGGCACAACATTCTCTGCCTTCCACTGCAGCAATTCGAGTACGGTACCGAGCTTTGTGTTGCCATCTTCGCAATTGGGGTACAAACCCTTTTTGTGATCCTCTAACATGCGATCGAACTTCAGATTCTCCTTTTGACTTTCGCATTGTGTCCTTGCATTGACAATGACCCGGCGGAGATCATCATCATCGGGCACATCGTCTGGTTCCTCTTGATCTTCAGCAGCTTCGCCCGTTGCAGCACCATCGAGCACATCGTGCAGTGCAACTTGATGTTCGATAGCATCACCGTATTCAGGGGCACATAGTTGTCATCGTACTCTTCTTCCTCGCCGTCTTCCATCATAACCCCTATTTCTCCGTGCCTCGTCCAAACATTATAGTGTGGCATGAAACCCTTGTAAAGCAGGTGGGTGTGAAGGATTTTCCGGTCGAGTAAGACTTCGTATTCCCACATATAGGGCATGGACAACACATAAAACCATTCTGCTTGTTTGCCTCAGCCACTTGAGAAAAGCATGCACGCCCTTAATGTACTCGGAGGTGTGTACGTCACCGTACATCCATTGCCGGTTCATCTGCGTGCATTATATATAATTAAGTGTGTCAAAAATCATTACAGAACATCATGAATAGATAATTAAATGACCAAATTAATAGAAGTTCATCATCACATAAAAACCAAAGTACATACATAGTTCTCATCTAACAACATAAAGCTCTGCAGAGCATCTAAATTAATTAAACCATACATTGAAACTATGTAAAACATTTCAATGTGAAAACAAATACGATCATAATCGCAACCAAGGTAACAACTGATCCAACGGCATAATGATACCAAGCCTCGGTATGAATGGCATATTTTCTAATCTTTCTCATCTTCAAGCGCATAGCATCCATCTTGATCTTGTGATCATCGACGACATCCGCACCATGCAACTCCAATATCATCTTCACCTCCTCAAGTTTTTTTATTTTTCCTTCAAAAATTGTTTTCTTCTTCAACTAAATTTAACCTCTCGACAATAGGGTCGGTTGGAATTTCGGTTCAACAACCTCCTAGATAAATAAAATCTATGTCACGTTGGTCGGCTTAATTTTCATAAACAATAAATGAACCAATAGTTATGAAAAGATAATATATACCATATCCGAATCATAGACAGGACGAGGGCCGACGGGGGCGGATACCAAAACCATCGCACTATATAAGATGCAATAATAAAAGTAAGAAAATAATACAAGTAAGAATATTTTTCCTTTCAGAAAGAAGATAAGAACAAGAGGCTCACCACGGTGGTGTTGGCGATGAGATCGCCGCGGGTGATCGACGGCGGTGAAGACGGGGACGGGGCGTGACGGACCGCCAAACCTAGACAAATATTAAGGAAAATGGAGGTTAGAGGTCGAGCTTGGAGAGGAGAAATCTTAAGTAGTGTGGCTCGGGCATTCCATCGAACACCTTGTGTGCATAGGAGGTGAGCTAGAGCACCACCAGCCCCTCCCCTCGGCGGAAAAAGCAGAGCAGTGTGCTCTGCTCTTGCGCGAGGGGCTATATATAGGCAGCACCATTAGCCCGGTTGGTGGCATGAGCGGGACTAAAGGGAAGCCTTTGGTCCCGGTTCATGCCACCAACCGACCAATAGTGGTGGGCAGGAGCCAGGACCATTGGTCCCGGTTCGTTCCCACCACCCCGGACCAAAAGGTCCGGACGAACCGGGACCAATGGCCCACGTGGCCCGGCCGGCCCCCTGGGCTCACGAACTGGGATAAATGCTCGCATTAGTCCCGGTTCTGGATTGAACCGGGACTAATGGGCAAAACAGGCCTCAACGATAGCCCCTTTTTCTACTAGTGGTTGGAGGAGATAGCCGAGGACTTGCTGATCCTCTCTCACCCAGAGCGGATGAAGAGGATTCGGCCCGGTGGTCTCCTTGCCGGCGGTGTCCTTGGTGGTGAGGACTTCGGTCGGCTCGGTTGCCGTGCCATCCACATAGTGGAAGAGGCCGGCGCCGCGCAGCTGTGGCGTGATCTGCGTCCGCCACAGAACATAGTTGCCGCGGGTTAGCTTCTCCGGAGCTCCACCGCCGAGGGTCGACTGGAAGGAGGTGGAGGAGGAAGACATGGCTGCGCACTTGATGGAGATGGATGAGCTAGGGTTTCTGGTGGAAGAAGAAGGCTCTGATACCATGTGCGATGCGGTAAACGTCTTACCGATCCTGGTAGACGTGTTGCGTTTTATATTGAGGGATTGCGAGCCCAATCACGCGTACAAGGTGGTTAGGAGATTTACATCTTGGAGAGGAACAAAAGCTAGAGATAAGAAGAGATAAAGATTACAAAATACTCATCTAACTAACTACTTCCCTCGGTGGTGAACTCCTCCTTGTACACGCCATGCATACGCAACAATATCATGTTTGACAATCTGGACAGGTACTTGCCGGGGGCGCTGTTTATGCTTTTGTGTCTGCCAATGTTAAATATGTTTTCACGATGCCACTCATTTCAAAGACGTGCTTGTGGCATGCACCACATACACATCAACCAAGTGATTTGGTCTTCAGACGTTTACCAAACAAAAGAACCTACAAGCTGTCGGTCTAAACTCATAAACATTGCTAATCACAGGTCGCAAGAATGTGTGTGGGCGCTTGAAATGTGTGGGAACAAACTTCTAGACAGGAACTGCAAAGATCATGGTACTATATACTACCACTGGTCACAGAACTGAGGTAATATGCGTCCATATTTGAAGCCTCCCCCACCACACACACATGTTGTTGGCTCTAAGTACAACGCAGTTATGGACCATGATAGGTGGGTTGATGAAGAAATCAATCTATTATTTTACCTTTTGTAGTGGGACCTATCATTTTTGTGATCAATGTCGGTCCCTGAAATTTTTAGTGATATATGCTTCTACATCACTGACTAGCTACAAGCCCGTGTGACCAAATATGAATAACTTCTTGTATACATTTTGTATAAGGATCATTATCACCGGATCTACGATTCAATACACACAACTCATTTAATTCATGGGAAGTTCGGACATTGGGGACTAAAATAACTTGCAAATAGAAACTGACTAACATCACTAAATCACAACATGCTAATCTTGTAACTTCTTACTTAATTTAAACAACCAAAAAGAAGCAACACATGTAGTATATGGATCAGGGCATCAATACAATGCATTTGATAACAAAGTTCACCTCAGACTCAGCGAAAGCACCACATTAAACCCATTAAGCTACACGTGAAGGGCGGCCAACAAGCTATGCCATGTGGCGCAAGCTGGTTGGCCGCAGTGAGAATTTTTTTAGATGAAGGTGTAGATTTTTTTTTACATGTATATTCTATTTTTAGATGGAGGTGAGGACCTCTCATATCTTACATTCTTAAGAAATTGCTCCCTACTTCTATCAATTCTCTCAACATGCG
This sequence comes from Aegilops bicornis, assembly GCA_021605145.1. Taxonomy (NCBI): domain Eukaryota; kingdom Viridiplantae; phylum Streptophyta; class Magnoliopsida; order Poales; family Poaceae; genus Aegilops; species Aegilops bicornis. Next base: position 688,855,365 of record CM038673.1, on the reverse strand, counting down.
CATTGTCCACATCATCTCCATGCCACATAAGCGTTACCACTGTCCACGCAGCCGTGATCTACACGAGCGAGAACTGCATGCATGCACATGTGAGGCCAGCAAATGGGCGAACAAACCCCAAGGAGAATTAATACCACAAGCAAGCACGCAACTAGTTACATCCAAGCATATGCATGTCTCCACTTTAGGTGCAGTCAATTACATTGCCTAAACCCATGCATGCAATTAATCATGGCTGAATTGACGGAGGATTTTACTCCCTTCGCAGTCCCAGCCGTAACATTTATTTTCGGGCGCGTTATCATCTCCATCGTACTCCCTCCTTTCCGGTTTATAGGGCTTATCTCAAAATTTTTGTTTTTTTCATTTTATAAGGCTCAATTTGGGTATTTTCCGTCACATGTTCAGATTCTAAGGTGCATTAAATCATTGCATGCATGTATTAAGAGAAAATTGACCAATGCATGTAATTTATGCATGCATGCATTGCAATTAATGCATTGGTAAACATACTTTTTAAGAAAACAAGAGCATTAATTGGGTGCTTTTGCAAACTACAAAAAGTATTCCACCACTCACCATATACCTTGGTTGGTGAGATTTTTGAATTGAGCCTTATAAACCGGAAAGGAGAGAGTACTTTCCTTTCACTCCATCTCCTCTCTTTTCTCTTTCTCTTCGTCTTCTATGTCCGGTTCCAATGGCACAAATAAATCAATCCTTTGGTCTTATGTTTGGACTCTGTTCAACAATACTCCCTCAAGAGCGATGGTGATGTTGATGGCGAGGTGCCGCTGCGGCCAAGCCTTCGTAGTCATTGCCACCGGAGACACCTGCGCGTTGCTGCCTACGCAGGCCCCTGTAATCTTCTCCGTTTCATCAAGCCTTGCACGCCGTCGCCGATGAATCAAGCCCCATAGGCTCCGTTGCCCCAAGGCACGCACCCCGGCATCGTCCAGAGCTCCCGGTGGGAAACACGTGCCACCGTCGGCATCCTCCTCCAACATCAACTACACCAAAGGACAAAGGTGGGGGCAGTCCTTCCTCTCTGCATCCTTAGATCTGAGCGAACTTTTTGAGTTAGCTTCATTTAGAAGCTCTGTTTGTGTGTGGTACTAGGAAGCCTATTTTTTTTAGAAAAAATGAAGCTTTGTTCCGTAGCCACCTCCTCCACGTCAGCATGTCCGGTCTGCCTTTGTCACTTAGGTTGTCGAGATACGATGGATCATGCTCATCTCTCCGATCTGGTTCATTTTGATTAGAAGCACTTGATGGTGAAAAAACCTTTTAGTTTTTGTATTCTTCTTGAAGGAATAAACATATGAAACTTATTATGTACTACCTGCAACTACAGAAATGCATCTCTCTCTCACACACGCATTAGTATGAAAAATCATATTGGTATTTTTGTTGCTTTCCTATGATTCGTAGAATCAGAGAATATGACATAGTGCAGTTCATGTTCAATATGTTCCTTCACGGCAGTGTTATTCCACAGTGGCATGAGATCGATCTAATACCTGAGTGGTACCATTGTCGCTCTTCTACTGCAGGTGTTCAAAACAGAAGGTTTTGTCTGATGGTTGCTAGGCATCCGGAGGCACTTGCATTTCATCCAAAAGAAGGCAAGGAGCTCTAATTGTTGTTTATCTGATGTGTTTTATGTTCGAAGATAGATGCTGGAATATTAACTGATGTTCAGTTTCAAGCATGTGCCGTATAATTACAATCAAACAATCTTCTGTAAGGCTAAGCACTTGGGATTATGTCTTCAAGCCTATAGCATATCTTGACAAATGTAAGAATAATTCTTCTATGTGGTTACAATATAATTATATGATTGCTCAAATGGGTATTAGGTTGCATCTCAACTGTACGTTCCTTCTATTCCATTTTAGCGATGTATTCTAATAAGACAGTAATACCCAATTTATCTTTGGAGTTTTTAGGAAACCGACTTCTCATATCATTCCATAAAAGGTTCCATATCATTATTTCTCACTACAAATCTTATATGCAATACTACAAATTCCTACAGCAACGCGCGGGGTATCATCTAATTGTTTAAATGGAGGGTTATGCAAAGTGGCACTCGTTGGTAGGCTGCGGTTGTATATTTTTTTCTTTTTCGTTTTTACTTCCTTTTTTAGATGAAGGTGATAATTTTTTTTCCGAAATGTTTTTTTAGACGGAGGCGGGGACTCTATGTATTTTTTTTAAATGAAAACATGCGCACAGCTTCTTCTCAAACGGTGCCACGGGGTGGCTCCCCAGCCACTAGTGAATTATATGAATTAGGACATCAACACATGATAGAAACACCGGGACACTAACATTTCTTGAATCATTCAATAAAAGCAAAACATATGATTTCGCCGCCATAATTCACCTCACTACGGCCTGCTTGATCCACTAGTGAAGGCTGGACTTCACCAGAGGAATACTATCACTAGTGCAAAACCGGCCTTTAGTGCCGGTTCGTGACGGCCTTTAGTGCCGGTTCGCCAACCGGCACTAAAGAGTGGGGACTAAAGGTCCCCCCCCCCTTAGTACCGGTTCGTCACGAACGGGCGCTAAAGTGCAAACACGTGGCACGAGCCATGCACGTGTGCGTGAAGGTCTTTAGTACCGGTTGGTGTAAATGTTTGGGTGTTTTTTTTAATTTTTGCTTTAGTTTTGTGTTTTAAATTTAATTTAGTGATTGTTTTACATTATAATGAGTTGTTAAATCATTAGGTGAAAGTACCGCGGATTAGTTTCGATATTATACTTGATCACCTAATTAGGTGATCAAGTTTAATATATATGGATATGGCATATATATATACTCGATCACTTAGGTAGGATCCATCCAACTGAAACTAATCTGTGGTTTCTTTCATTAAATGATATAATAACATTCACTTGTACCAGAAGCAAAAATATCATCGAATTCAACAAGATTGTCATGATATTATAAGCATTCATATATAACACCACAAAAGCAAATCACTCTTTGAGATTAAGTTCAGAACGAAGAACACTGACATGAAAGGACAAGTACTAAGAGCAGCATGAACTAGCTAAATCACTCCTGCTAGCTACTCTCTCTCTGGTAAAATAGCATAGAACATGTATAGCTCTCCTGATTCATCATACTGGAGCATGCAGATGAACCTGTCTCCTAATCGTGGGCTGCGCTTCTCATTGCTGCCCCCTAGTACTTCTCTGCGATCGTTAACAATTTTGCTCCAATCTTTCACTATTAAGCATTCATCGCTTTTAGAAATCCTGAATGCACTAATGTGCAATGTAGGATATCTTGGCCGTAAGCTAACCATTGACATGTGACCTTTAGTCTCGATCCACTGCGGCACAACTGTCATCGGGAGCCCCTGTTGAAGAATATCGTATAGTAATTAATATACTTAGCAATGAAAGTTTAGCAAAAAATAATGTATACAAAAGATGCATTGAGGACAAATAGTAAAAATATTACCATCTTTCGTAAATAGATGTGACCGTAGTTCAATACGATCACTATTGGTCACACGTTTTCAGTACTAGCATTTCTAAGTGCAAGAAGAAAATTTGTCTTGACAGTATGAAGATCCTCAAGCCATGAAACATAATGACTTATCTCCTCGCAATTTAGATCAGCTCTGGGACAGCAGTAGGTCCTGTCTACCCAGCGCCGAACATGTTTGCTTGAATGGAGATAAGCTGTCAATAGAAATTAGTTGTCAATTATTTTTGAATAAGCAATATCAAAGACAAAAATATAGTTGAGAAGAACTCACATAATGGTAGAATTGGAGGCGTCTGCACATCGACCCATATGTCTCTATTACCTTCAATATCATCTTCCGGACGAATATCAAAGGTGATAACCATACCAGGCTCAAATGCATAAGCCTTGCATAGTGCTTGCCAAGTTTTGCATTCAAAATAGGTGTACATGTGTGCATTATATACTTTGACAATGAAAGTATAACCATGCTCAGTTTTCAGGTAAACTCTCTTTACCTCCATAGTTTCCATATCATTGAAACCTATCTTATCCAAGACAAAAATTCTTGCATGGCAGGGGATGCGCTAGTAGAATAGTGGAAATTAAAAATTATAAGTCAGGCAAATGAAGCATATATAAGTCATGCTTAGTTACGAAAACAGACTTGTCGTTGTGACTTACTGTATCGAATTCGAAGTTCTCATCCAGCTTGATGCTGAATCGCCTATCATCAACAAGGAAATTTCTGTCGCACTGGCCGTGCTGGTATTCACAGTATTCGCACATAATGAAATTTTTTACGTCGTTAGACGACATTTCCTATGTTCATATTAGGCGAAACATTAAACACTTACTAATTCAATTAATTCAACTAGTTCTATTAATTCAAGCATAAATAAACTAGTTATATTAATTCAACTAGTTCAACTAAACATTTACTAAAAATAAACTAGTCATATTAATTCAATTAGTTAGTATTTACTAAAAATAAACTAGTTCTATTAATTTAACTAGTTCAACTAAGCATTTACTAAAAATAAACTAGTTATATTAATTCAATTAGTTCAACTAAGCATTTACTAAAAATAAAGTATTTCTATTAATTCAATTAGTTCAACTATGCATTTACTAAAAATAAATTAGTTCTATTAATTCAACTAGCTCAAATAATATAACTAGTTCTATTAATTCAACTAGTTCAAATAATATAACTAGTTCTATTAATTCAACTAGTTCAAATAATAATCTCATATAATGCATCTAAATTTTCTTACTAAAAATAAACTATTTCTATTAATTCAACTAGTTCAACTAAACATTTACTAAAAATAAACTAGGTATATTAATTCAATTAGTTCAACAAAGCATTTACTAAAAATAAACTAGTTCTATTAATTCAACTAGTTCAAATAATATAACTAGTTCTATTAATTCAACTAGTTCAAATAATCTCATATACATTTCTTTTCTTACTAAAAATAAACTAGTTCTAATTCATCTAACATGCATTAACATTTCTAACATTCTAAAAATAAACTAGTTATATTAATTAATTCATCTAAACAATAGACAACAGAAAATAAGTAAAAAAATATGTGTGTACGTACATGTGTAGTGTACGTGAAGTGTGTGTGTGTGTATGTGTGTATGTGCGTGTGTGTGTGTGCATGTGTGTGTGTATGTGTGTATGCGTGTGTGTATGTGTGTGTGTGCATGTGTGTGTGTGTATGTGTGTGTATGCGTGTGTGTATTTAGCGGGCGCGTACGGGCGGCGGGGGCGGCGAGGGCGGCGGCCGGGGACAGCGAGACGGGCGACGAGACGGGCGGCGGGCCGGCGACGAGGCAGCGGGGGCGGCGACGACGACGGGAGGCGGGGCGGCAACGACGACGACGAGCAGCGGGGCGGCGAGGGCGGCGGGGACGGCGACGACGTGCGGCGGGGGCGGCGGCACGGCGGCGTCGGCGTCGGAGATCGAGATGTCGCGCGAGAAGTGGCGGAGAAGAAGTGGTCGATGGAACTGATTTTTCGAAGTGCCATATATATAGGAGGGGCCTTTAGTACCGGTTGGACTACCGGTTGGTGGCTCCAACCGGTACTAAAGGGCAACCCATTAGTACCGGTTGGAGCCACCAACCGGTACTAATGGCCGTGCGCTGTTGCGCTACTTTTAGTCCCACCTCGCCGAGCGAAGGGCAGCCGCACTGGTTTATAAACCCAGCCGCGGCTTCCCTTTCGGACTTCTTCTTCTTCTTCTTCTTCTTCTTCTTCTTCTTCTTCTTCTTCTTCTTCTTCTTCTCCTTCTCCTTCTTCCTCTTCTTCTTCCTCTTCTGCTTCCTCTTCATCTTCCTCTTCTTCTTCTTCATCTTCTTCTCTTTCTTTTCCTTATTCTACTTCTTCTCCTTCTCCTTCATCTTCCTCTTCTTCTTCCTCTTCTTCTTCCTCCTCTTCTTCTTCTACAAAGAAGTACATATAAAAAACACATTGATCATCAATGATTTAAATTGTGCATCTAAACGCAGAAAAAATACATTGATCAGTACCGCCTTTCAGCCAAAACGCGCTATTGCTACACAGAAGTACATATAAAAAATACATTGATCATCAATGATCTTTTTGTATAGAATCTAATTCGTCAATAGGAATCTACCACCGATTTAAGAACCGGTGAAGACTCCTATTGCAGCCACAAATCCTACACATAGAGTTCAATGAAGACCAACTGCTTGTGATAGTTTGAGAAGTAACATACTTAAGGTGGTCAAATTCTTGTTAGGGGAGCGAGGTGGGACTAAAAATAGCGCCTGCCACAACCTATTTAGTAGCGGTTCGTGCCACGAACCGGTACTAAAGGTGCTGGCCGGGTGTCGGTGTCAAAACCGGCGGATCTCGGGTAGGGGGTCCCGAACTGTGCGTCTAGGCGGATGGTAACAGGAGACAAGGGACACGATGTTTTACCCAGGTTCGGGCCCTCTTGATGGAGGTAAAACCCTACGTCCTGCTTGATTAATATTGATGATGTGTGTTACAAGAGTAGATCTACCACGAGATCAAAGAGGCTAAACCCTATAAGCTAGCCTATGGTATGATTGTTGTTCGTCCTATGGACTAAAGCCATCCGGTTTATATAGACACCGGAGGGGGCTAGGGTTACACAAAGTCGGTTACAAAGGTAGGAGATCTACATATCCGTATCGCCAAGCTTGCCTTCCACGCCAAGGAAAGTCCCATCCGGACACGGGACGAAGTCTTCAATCTTGTATCGTCATAATCTTGGAGTCCGGCCGATAATGATAGTTCGGCTATCCGGACACCCCCTAGTCCGGAACTCCCTCAGTAGCCCCCGAACCGGGCTTCAGCGACGACGAGTCCGGCGCGTATATTGTCTTCGGTGTTGCAAGGCGGGTTCTCCTTCAAACTTCATGTTCCCGTCGAATAGTGTCCGGCTTCCTTATAAATGTTGCGCTCCTTGGCTTCTACGCCCAGTAATGGTCTTCTTCCACGTGTCGCATTTAATGCGAAAGGCTGGGATATTTTACATTTTACCCCCTAGCCATGCGAACGAGCCGCCTATAAGAGAGGCGAGGATCTAGATCCAGCTCACACCATCCTCCATCCGCAAGTTCTCATTGAAGCGCCTCTGACAAAAATCCATTCTATCATGGATAGCCGACGCGGCTCCTCCTCTCGCGCTCCCAGCCCTAAGCCAGGAGATTGGGGGAGATGCTCAGTTCCACACAACGAGCTAGTGGTACTTCAAACCGAGGGATATCTTCCCCCAGCTTTCATGGTTCCGGTTCGAGCCGGACTAGCCACTTACAAGGGTGGAAAGCAGGCAGAGAGCGTCCCCAACCCTTCCAAAGGGGAGCGGGTATGCTTTGTCCCCTATCAAATAAGGGGACTCGGATTTCCCATACATCCGTTTCTCCGGGGGCTCCTAGAGTTCTACGGACTCCAACTTCACCACCTCACGCCCGCGTCCATTTTGCACATCGCGGGCTTCGTAGCTTTTTGCGAGCTGTTCTTGGGCATCGAGCCCCATTTTGCCCTGTGGAAGAGATTGTTTTGTCTCGTACCCCGTTCTCATGAGGGGTCGATATATCAAGTGGGCGGAGCCGAAATATGGCGCATCGCCGGGACTGGATATCTATCCGGCACCCCGAAGAAGGCGTCCGAAGACTGGCCTTCGGAATGGTTCTACACGGAGGACGCCCCTCCGCCGGATCCAGTCCGGATCGGCCTCCCGGAGTTCAATAATGCTCCCTTGAAGAAACGCCTGAGTTGGCGCCCGCGGAGCCCTCAACGGGAAGATGATAGGAGCGTCCATTATCTAATGGGCCAGATTAGGTTACTGGCCCACTCCGGATTGACCATGATTGGAGTCATGGCCACGTGCATTATGCGAGGCGTGCAGCCACTCCAATATAGGGGCCACCCTATGTGGGATTTCAACGGGGAAGATGACGCCACCCGTCATGGTTGCAAAGGGCCAGGCTCGGCAGCTAATCTGGCAAAGATCCTGTCCGGCTTGTACAAGGGAGAGGAGGAGGACTTCCTCCGCAAGAATCCGTTGAATGGATTTTCTATGAATAACCCTCGGAGCTGGGTAAGCGGATGTTCATCTACCCGATCCATACTTTTTTAAAGTCAAGTATCTTACTCTGTGATTTCGACGCAGGAGCTGCGCCATGACGTGGAGGGCATACGAAGCCTAACTCCACAGCCCGAGGATCCGGAAAGATCCCTTGATCCGACCTCCGAAGAGGATCCGGACATAAAGGTGGAGCTGATTGACGGGGTGTTCCACCAACGTAGCATGGACAATGCCCTAGTCGCCATTACGGCTGACTACCCTGGTTTGTTTCCGGCCTCCCAGGTGACAACGACCGAGGTCTTGACACCATCATTTGATCCGCTCTCAATTCTGACCATCCCATACTAATGGTGTATCGCAGGAGGTGCCTTTAAGGTGCGAAGCCGAACCCGTGGCAGCCGACCAACAAGGGTCAGTCCGGCCCAGCGGGCGGAAGAGGAGTACGACGCGAACCGAAACGTCGCCGCAACGGTACGGAGCACCGCTATTTTTAAGGGAAGGATCCCTAAGAGGTATATTAATGCTCATAACTTTTCCAGAAAGAGCGCTCGCCGGACAGTGTCCGGAGAGGTTGCCAATCAAGCCTCCGCCAGCCATGCTCCAACGCATGGTCCGGGAGGGGTGGCGAATACAAGGCGTGAGCCGGACGCTCCTCCGACGGAAGATGCCGACAGGCTGTCCGCCACCGGTGCGAGGTGGAGAGCGCCATGAATCACAAAGGCCGCCGGACAGTTCTTCGTGACGCGTGTTTCTCCCCGAGGCGTTAAATGCCTTTGCTGCGGGAAACGCGCACCTCCGTGCCGCTCAAGATGGGTTAACCAGAGCCATGGAGCAGTATGTGAAAGACATACGGGTAAATAATTTTAAGAGTTTATATATGCCAGTAGCCCCCGAGACTTAAAATAGTTGAAATAACTGATTTAAGGATCAATTATTATGCAGGATCTTACGGAGAAGAATACCCATCTGTCCCAGGAGCTCCAAGAGTGCAAGGCCCAACTTGAGGCCGCACTGGCCGCCGCAGGGGGAGCCACAGAGACCCCCACTGGTAAGACGTACTTCGAAAAGATAATTATTTAACAAAGTGCGGTGTGAATCTGACAATAATATTGCAGAGGGCGCCGGACTAGATCCGGACAAGCAACAGCTACTGCGTTAGCTAAAGGCCGGCGAGAGGGTGCTTATGAAGGTGCAGCAGGAGAGAAACAAGCTTCAAGATGCCGACACCCAGCGAGGAGAAGAGCTGAAAGGTGTTTGGGCCCAGCTGTTTGGCTCCGTGAAGGAGAATCAGCGGCTTCGTCGCGGCATTTATAGTAAGTGCTTGAACAAATTCCTTTGAAAAGAAGAATTCGGCGAAGAAGTCAATTGATAGAAATATGTCTTTAGTTGTGCTCACAGGTCGGCCTGCGGAGAAAATGCCTGAGTCAACGGGTGACCAACTTCCCGAGCTGGTGCAATTGCTCGAACGTGTTCGGCAGGCGATGAGTGGCGTCGTTCATGCTTTATGGCCATCCGTCTCCCTACCCGAGGGCCTTGGTGAGCTTGCTGAGAAGCTTCAGGAAGCACGGCGACGCCTCCGTTTGTGGAAGATATCGGCCTGCCGTCGAGCGCCAGGGAAGCTGGGCCATGGTGAAGACACGTTACAAGTCGACCCAAACCACATGGCCGAGGTCGGACCTGCGGGGCCTGACGGGAAGGAGATCCCTGTGAGCTTGATGTATGGCCAAGTAGAACCGGCCGCGAAATATTCCCAACATGACTGTAAATTAGACAGCCTGTTAGATGGGATTGAGGAGGAGTACAATCAGTCGGTTTGACGATGTAATTTTAAATGACAGGAAAAATGCCTTCTAGCCGGATTGTAGATCGTTTGTCTTTGCGGACCGTTTCGCTTCAACCTCGGGACCCAACAGTCCGGAGTGTGTCCGAATACCCTTACGGTTATAAAAGAACCGGGCATGCATGGAGACAAGGCGTCGGGGTCATAATTGCTTTATCAGAAAAGTGCCCAACTAGTTATGTTATATTACATGGTTAGTAAGAAACATCTTCCAGGGAGAATAGTTCCGTTAAGGGTTCCTTTCCCTGGGAGGCATGCCCTAAAGTGCAATGCCAGACTGCGAAAATAGCAAAAAAAGCATCTGGGGCAGATAAATATGTAAGTAATAAATCATCTTTCAATTCACCGACCGAATATTCTCTTAAGAACGCTAGCTTTCGGCTTCACCCAGTCTGAGGTACACATCCGGCTGACCCGGCAGTAGCAATCGCAGAGGTGCTCCCTTTACCTCCTAGCCGAACAAACGGGAACGTAGGGGTAAGCACAGGAGCCAGGCAACCCAGCTTGGCCAAAACTTAAGTCATATCGATGCATATAATGGTGAATAAAAGGTACATGCGGAAGTATGACACATGTATTGGGCATGAAGCCCGTATGAATAAGCTTCTGTTAAAGAAGCCCCCAGGTATAATGAGTGCCAGGAGCACATCAAGTGTGTGCGAACAAAGCGCAAATCAGCCTATAAAAGGTACTGAAAAAAGAAAGTAGGAAGAAGGAGGGGGACAAGAGACAGTAAAAAATATAAAAAGGGTGGACGGGGGAGTGAGACGAATCCGGAGTCCGGCATTAGGCGTAGAATCTTCGGAGACAGGCTGCGTTCCATGGGTTCGGCTCGAGTCGGTTGTCAGATGCGTTACGTAGACGGTATGCTCCGCCGGTCAGGACTTGGTCGATGATGAAGGGACCTTCCCACTTGGGCTTAAGTTTGTCCTTTTTCTTGTCCGACAGGCGTAGAACAAGTTTGCCAACATTGTAAGTTTTGGCCCGTACTTCTCTGCTTTGATATCTTCGAGCCTGCTGCTGATAAAATGCGGAACGAGCCTTTGCCACGTCCCGCTCCTCCTCTAAGGCGTCCAAACTGTCCTGCCGATCCAACTCGGCTTCTCTTTCTTCGTACATGCGCACACGAGGTGAGTCATGAATTATATCGCAGGGCAGAACTGCCTCTGCGCCGTATACCATAAAAATGGTGTGAATCCAGTAGTTCGGTTTGGCGTGGTCCGCAGCCCCCAGAGTACGGAGTCGAGCTCCTCTACCCAGTGCGTGTTAGATTCCTTGAGGGACCGCACTAGTCTGGGTTTGATGCCGCTCATGATTAGACCATTTGCTCGCTTGACTTGACAGTTAGTGTGGGGTGATAGACTGAAGCGTAATCGAGCTTGATGCCCATGTTTTTGCACCAGAGTTTAACCTCGTCGGCCGTGAAGTTCGTGCCGTTATCAGTGATGATGCTGTGGGGGACGCCAAAACGGTGTACTACCCCGGATATGAAGTCTATCACTGGTCCGGATTCTGCCGTTTTAACCGGCTTGGCCTCAATCCATTTGGTGAATTTGTCCACCATGACCAATAAGTATTTGTGCTTGTGGGTTCCCCCTTTAAGGGGTCCAACCATGTCAAGCCCCGGACATGACGACCAGGTAATGGGTATAGTTTTGAGGGCGGTGGGTGGCATGTGGCTCGATTAGCAAAGAGGCGGCAAACGACGCATCGTTGGACTAAGTCCCGAGCATCTGCCGGCTGTCGGCCACTAAAATCCTGTCTTGAAGGCCTTGCCTACAAGGGCCCGGGCTGCGATGTGGTGCCCTTGAGTCCGGCGTGAATTTCAGCCAGGAGATTTCGCCCTTCCTCTTCGGAGATACACCTTTGAAGGACTCCGGTTGTGCTTTTCTTATAAAGTTCTCCCTCATGGACCTTGTAGGCTTTAGATCGCCGAGCTATGCAGCGGGCCTCATTTTAGTCTTCGGGAAGTTCCTGCCGCATTAAGTAGGCTAGGAATGGTTCTGTCCACGGGGCAATTACTGCCATTATTTCGTGAGTTGAAGGTGTTATTTCATTGGCTGAGCCGCCGATTGTGTCAGAATGGTCTGAGTTAGGTGATGCAGCTGGCTCCGGATTGTTATTTCCGGACTCCTCTTCCCATAATACGGATGGCTTAAAGAGCCGTTCCAGGAAGATGTTTGGAGGAACGGCGTCTCGTTTCGCGCCGATGCGTGCTAACACGTCTGCTGCCTGGTTATTATCCCGGGCTACATGGTGGAATTCCAGTCCTTCGAACCGAGCTGACATTTTTAGGACGGTGTTGTGGTAGCTGCCATTTTTGGATCTTTGGCGTCAAAGTCTCCATTTACTTGGGATATTGCGAGGTTTGAATCCCCGCGCACCTCTAGGCGTTGAATGCCCATGGAGATTGCCATCCGGAGGCCATGTAGAAGGGCCTCATATTCGGCTGCGTTGTTGGAGTCCGTGTACATTATTTGAAGTACGTGCTGGATTGTGTGTCCAGTTGGGGACGTCAGGACGACGCCAGCCCCCAAGCCAGCCAACATTTTGGATCCGTCGAAATGCATGATCCAGTTGGAGTACGCGCCCTACTCTTTAGGGAGTTCGGCTTCGGTCCATTCGGCGACGAAGTCAGCCAGAACTCCGCGACTTTTATAGCTCGCCGTGGTTTGTAGGTTATGTCAAATGGTAAGAGCTCGATAGCCCATTTTGCAATCCTGCCCGTTGCGTCGCGATTGTTTATAATATCGTTGAGAGGTACTTCAGAGGCCACCGTTATTGAACACTCTTGAAAGTAGTGTCGCAGCTTCCGGGATGCCATGAAGCATACGCTATCTTTTGATAATGTGGGTACCGGGATTTGCATGGAGTTAGAACAGTGGATACGTAGTACACTGGTTTTTGAAGAGGGAATTTGTGCCCTTCTGTTTCTCGTCCAACGACGAGTACCGCGCTGACAACTTGATGTGTTGCTGCGATATATAAAATCATAGGTTCGCCCAGGTTGGGCGCGGCCAGAACCGGATTTGTTGCCAGTATGGCTTTTATTTCTTCGAGTCCGGCTGTGGCAGCATCCGTCCATTCGAAATGTTCGGTGCGTCGGAGGAGGCGGTAGAGGGGCAGAGCCTTTTCTCCCAAACGGGAGATGAAGCGACTTAAGGCCGCTACGCATCCGGTTAGTTTTGTATCTGCTTGAGGTCTTTTGGAATATCCAGTTGTGACAGAGCTCGGATTTTGGCCGGTTTGCTTCAATTCCTCTACCGGATACGATGAAGCCCAAGAGCTTTCCTACTGCACGCCAAGACGCATTTTTCCGGATTGAGCTTAATGTCATATGCTCGGAGGTTGTCGAATGTCACCCTCAAGTCTTCATCTGGAGTTCCGACATGTTTGGTCTTGACGACCACATCGTCTCACGTATGCCTCTACTGTTTTGCCTATCCGGGTAGCCAACCATGTTTGAATCATGCGCGATATGTTGCGCCGGGCGCTCGAGTCCGAAGGGCATTGTGTTGAAGCAGAATGGCCCATATGGAGTAATGAATGCCGTTGCGGCCTGATCTTTCTCCACCATCTTGATTTGATGGTATCCGGAGTATGCGTCGAGGAAGCACAATGAATCGTGCCCTGCGGTAGCATCGATGATTTGGTCAATGCGAGGGAGGGGGAAAGGGTCCTTTGGACAGGCCTTGTTAAGGTCTTTAAAATCGATGCAGAGGCGCCAGGATTTGTCCTTTTTTGGTACCATTACTAGATTGGCAAGCCAGTCCGGATGTTTTATATCTCTGATGAATCCGGCTTCTAAGAGTTTGGCTAGCTCCTCTCCCATTGCCTGTCTTTTGGGTTCGGAAAATCGCCGGAGAGCTTGTTTGACTGGCTTGAATCCTTTTAGGATATTTAGGCTGTGCTCTGCCAGCCTGCGTGGGATTCTTGGCATGTCTGAAGGGTGCTAGGCAAAAATGTCCCAATTTTCCCGAAGGAATTCTTGTAGTGCGGCTTCGACATCAGGACTTAATTGTGCCCCAATGGAAGCCGTCTTTGTGGAGTCCGTTGAATGGACCTGAAATTTGACTATTTCGTCTACTGGTTTAAAAGAGGTGGACTTGGACCTCTTATCGAGTATCACATCGTCCCTATCCACCGTGGAGCGCAACATAGTTAGTTCCTCTGCCGCTAGGGCTTCGGATAATGCCTCTAGGGCCAGTGCGGCTGTCTTATTTTCAGCGCGGAGTGCTGTATCTGGATCACTGGCGAGAGTGATTATCCCATTGGGTCCGGGCATTTTGAGCTTCATGTACCCGTAGTGGGGTATAGCTTGGAAGATTGTGAATGCCTCTCGCCCTAACAAAGCGTGATATTCGCTGCCGAATGGGGCCACTTGGAACGTGACATCCTCGGACCTGTAATTGCCCGGCGAACACTACATCTAGTGTGATTTTTCCTGTGCAGCGTACTTCTCGACTAGGGATTATCCCTCTGAAGGTTGTGCTGCTGCGCTCAATGCGGCTCCAGTCAATTTCCATTTTTTGAAGGGTTTCCTCATAGATGAGGTTTAATCCGTTGCCGCCATCCATGAGTACCTTAGTAAGACGGAAACCGTCCACTATCGGACTGAGGACCAATGCGGCTGGTGCTCTAGCTGTTCGGAATTTAGGTTCGTCGCTGGCGTTGAAGGTGATAGCCGTGTCGCTCCATGGATTTGTTGTTGCTACTTGGTAGACTTCGGCGAGGCTGCGGATTGTTCGTTTCCGCATGTTATTTGATGCGAAAGTCTCGAAGACTGTTAATACCGTACTGGTACTGCTGGGTTGGTTGCCTGGGGCTAAAAAGCCTACGCCACTTTTGGCCACCTGCCGTAGTATCCAACACGCTCGAAGGCTGTGTGTTGGAGTGGCGCCCTCCGTACTGTGGATTTTGCAGGGTCCGTTGAGCCAACCCTCCAGTAAAGTTCCGTACCCTTTAGGGGGTTTTGGTTTTTTGGTATTCAACCCGGGTGCTTGATAATGATGCACCCTTTTGTTTCGGACTAGGGATGTATTCGGGGCCGGATTATCCCAAAATTTACTTTCGGTTTTCCAGGCGCTCTCCATCGCACAGTACTTTTGTACTATGGTCACCAAGTCAGTAAAGCGTGTAATTTCGCGACGACTTATGGCGTTTAGGATTCCCTTGTCCGTGCAATTATTGCAGAAAATTGGGATTGCGTCCTCCTCTCGGCAGTCCTTTATCCTGTTCATACCAGGAGGAATCGCACATAATGATGTCTTGTTTCAGCGGGCTCTTGCGAATTTGAGAGAGATCGCTAATGTTTGGGTGGGCGGGTGGAACTAGATCCGAACCCCGCCCAATTTAGGACTCAAGGGCCGAGAAGTTTCCGACCTTGGAAGTTTGGATTTGTGAGTGTTATCCCATGAGTCCAACCCGCCGCCTGACTGTAAGGTCAGGGCTTGATCGACATCCGTCCCTCTGCGGGAATCCGGCATGGAGGGATCGGGAATCCGGACGTAACTAGTCCTTAAGATACAAGAAGAATCGCCGCATTGCTGCTCTATCACAGCAACATGATCGGTAGCCTGGGGAGAGTTGATCTCTCTCAGATCGGTTTTAGGCCCGATCCGGTCATAGTCTGTGGCGACTCCCAGGGCGGCGATGCTATCCAAGAGCTCGTTTATGGAGGAGAGCTCGATCGGATCTAACTGTTCGGCAAGTCCCGAACTAACCTGGAGATTGGTTTCGATGACTCGAGAGGTCATCGTCGGTGATGGCGGACTGGCGGTCATAAGAAAACCACCTAGCCGAAGTGTCTGGCCAGCGGCCAAGGCTCCTTTGGTGATGGTATCGTCTTTAAAGACGAGATGAGGCATCCTACCTGACGGCGACGGCACAGAGGAACTCTCAATGAAAGCACCAATGTCGGTGTCAAAACCGGCGGATCTCGTGTAGGGGGTCCCGAACTGTGCGTCTAGGCGGATGGTAACAGGAGACAAGGGACACGATGTTTTACCCAGGTTCGGGCCCTCTTGATGGAGGTAAAACCCTACGTCCTGCTTGATTAATATTGATGATGTGTGTTACAAGAGTAGATCTACCACGAGATCAAAGAGGCTAAACCCTAGAAGCTAGCCTATGGTATGATTGTTGTTCGTCCTATGGAATAAAGCCATCCGGTTTATATAGACATCGGAGGGGGCTAGGGTTACACAAAGACGGTTACAAAGGTAGGAGATCTACATATCCGTATCGCCAAGCTTGCCTTCCACGCCAAGGAAAGTCACATCCGGACACGGGACGAAGTCTTCAATCTTGTATCTTCATAATCTTGGAGTCCGGCCGATAATGATAGTTCGGCTATCCGGACACCCCCTAGTCCGGAACTCCCTCACCGGGCACCAGCATCTTTAGTACCGGTTCGTGGCACGAACCGGTACTAAAGATTCGCAATGAACCGGTACTAAAGGTCACCTCCCGCCATGTCATTTGAACCGGCACTAATGGACGCATTAGTGCCGGCTCGTATGCAAACCGGTACTAATGTTTCTCATATTTGACCCTTTTTCTACTAGTGTATGCTCCAAGACAAGCCTTCGGATAGGTGAAAACACGCACGACTTTCATTTTCAGATCCAACCAATGAAAGCCAGAACAAGACATTTTCCTTTCAAGCTAGAGCATCTACCATGGCCTGACCCAACCAATGAAGGAAAACTGAATGTGTCATTGTGTGGCAAAGCCATGGGGATTGAAGTAGCTCCTTGCTCTTGTACATGAATGGAAAAGAGTAGTTGTGCCACATAGCATCGAAGCACACATATAGTGGAGCATTCTTAGAACTCCTTTGGGTACGCCGTGCCACCCACAAAAGTGAACTCATCCTAAACCTACCACTTCTAGGGAAAAGCCTAACAGTAGCGTGGGACTAAGGGCTATTAGTAGTGCGGCGAACCGCGCTACTGATACGGTGTTATAGCTAACGTTTAGCAGTAGCGCGATTTGACACACGCTACTGTTGGGGTACATAGTAATTTTAAAAAAATTCCTACGCACACGCAAGATCATGGTGATGCATAACAACGAGAGGGGAGAGTGTTGTCCACATACCCTCGTAGACCGAAAGCGGAAGTGTTAGCACAACGCGGTTGATGTAGTCGTACGTCTTCACGATCCGACCGATCAAGTACCGAACGTACGACACCTCCGAGTTCAGCACACGTCCAGCTTGATGACGTCCCACGAACTCCGATCCAGCAGAGCTTTGCGGGAGAGTTCCGTCAGCATGACGGTGTGATGACAGTGTTGATGATGCTACCGACACAGGGCTTCGCCTAAGCACTGCTACGATATTACTAAGGTGGAATATGGTGGAGGGGGGCACCGCACACGGCTAAGAGATCAATGATCAATTTGTGTGTCCATGGGGTGCCCCCCTCCCCGTATATAAAGGAGTGGAGGAGGGGAGGGGCCGGCCCTCTCTATGGCGCACCCTAGGGGAGTCCTACTCCCACCGGGAGTAGGATTCCCCCCCTTCCAAGTAGTAGGAGTAGGAGAGAAGGAAAGGGAAAAGAGAAGAGAAGGAAGGAGGGGGCGCCGCCCCTCCCCCTAGTCCAATTCGGACTAGGCCTTGGGGGGAGGGGGGTGCGCAGCCTCCCTCTCTCTCTCTTTCCCTTAAAGCCCAATAAGGCCCATATACTCCCCGGCGAATTCCCGTAACTCTCCGGTACTCCGATAAATACCCGAATCACTCGGAACCTTTCCGATGTCTGAATATAGCCTTCCAATATATCGATCTTTACGGCTCAATCATTTCGAGACTCCTCGTCATGTCCCCGATCTCATCCGGGACTCCGAAGAAACTTCGGTCATGAAATCACATAACTCATAATATAAATCGTCACCGAACGTTAAGCGTGCGGACCCTACGGGTTCGAGAACTATGTAGACATGACCGAGACACATCTCCGGTCAATAACCAATAGCAGAACCTGGATGTTCATATTGGCTCCTACATATTCTACGAAGATCTTTATCGGTCAAACCGCATAACAACATACGTTGTTCCCTTTGTCATCGGTATGTTACTTGCCCGAGATTCGATCGTCGGTATCTCAATACCTAGTTCAATCTTGTTACTAGCAAGTCTCTTTACTCGTTCTGTAATGCATCATCCCGTAACTAACTCATTAGTCACATTGCTTGCAAGGCTTATAGTGATGTGCATTACCGAGGGGGCCCAGAGATACCTCTACGACAATCGTAGTGACAAATGCTAATCTCGATCTATGCCAACTCAACAAGTAACATCAGAGACACCTGTATAGCACCTTTATAATCACCCAGTTTCGTTGTGATGTTTGGTAGCACACAAAGTGTTGGGTAACGTAGTAATTTTAAAAATTTCCTACGCACACGCAAGATCATGGTGATGCATAACAACGAGAGGGGAGCATGTTGTCCACGTACCCTCGTAGACCGAAAGCGGAAGCGTTAGCACAACGCGGTTGATGTAGTCGTATGTCTTCACGATCCGACCGATCAAGTCCCGAACATACGGCACCTCCGAGTTCAGCACACGTTCAGCTCGATGACGTCCCACGAACTCTGATCCAGCAGAGATTTGCGGGAGAGTTCCGTCATTACGACGGCGTGATGACGGTGTTGATGATGCTACCAACGCAGGGCCTCGCCTAAGCACCGCTACGATATTACCGAGGTGGAATATGGTGGAGGGGGGCACCGCACACGGCTAAGAGATCAATGATCAATTGTTGTGTCTATAGGTGGCCCCCTGCCCCCGTATATAAAGGAGTGGAGGAGGGGAGGGGCCGACCCTCTCTATGGAGCGCCCTGGGAAGTCCTACTCCCATCGGGAGTAGGATTCCCCCCTTCCATGTAGTAGGAGTAGGAGTCAAGGAAAGGGAAGAGAGAAGAGAAGGAAGGAGGGGGCTGATACGTCTCCAACGTATCTATAATTTATGAAGCATTCATGCTATTTTATTATCTGTATTGAATGATTATGGGCTTTACTATACACTTTTATATTACTTTTGGGACTAACCTATTAACCTGAGGGCCAGCCCATATTGCTGTTTTATTGCCTGTTTCAGTATTTCGAAGAAAAGTAATGTCAAACGGAGTCCAAACGGAATAAAACCTTCGGCAGCGTGATTTTTTTTGGAAGAATATGATCCTGGAGACTTGGATTTCACGTCAGAAGATCCTCGAGGCAGCCACGAGATAGGAGGGCGCGCCCCCCTGTCTCGTGGGCCCCTCGGGGCTCCCCCAACCGACTTCTTTCGCCTATATAAGCCCACGTACCCTAAAAACATCGAAATATCAAGATAGATTGGGAGTTCCGTCACCGCAAGCCTCTGTAGCCACCAAAAACCTCTCGGGAGCCCGTTCCGGCACCCTGCCGGAGGGGGAACCCATCACCGGTGGCCATCTTCATCATCCCGGCACTATCCATGACGAGGAGGGAGTAGTTCACCCTCGGGGCTGAGGGTATGTACCAGTAGCTATGTGTTTGATCTCTCTCTCTCGTGTTCTCTCTATGGCACGACCTTGATGTATCGCGAGCTTTGCTATTATAGTTGGATCTTATGATGTTTCTCCCCCTCTACTCTCTTGTGATGAATTGAGTTTCCCTCTTGAAGTTATCTTATCGGATTGAGTCATTAATTTGAGAACACTTGATGTATGTCTTGCCGTGTTTATCTATGGTGACAATGGGATATCACGTGCCACTTGATGTATGTTTTGGTGACCAACTTGCGGGTTTCGCCCATGAACCTATGCATAGGGGTTGGCACACGTTTTCTTGACTCTCCAAAGAGAAACTTTGGGGCACTCTTTGAAGTACTTTGTGTTGGTTGGATGAATCTAAGATTGTGTGATGCATATCGTATAATCATGCCCACGGATACTTGAGGTGACAATGGAGTATCTAGGTGACATTAGAGTTTTGGTTGATTTGTGTCTTAAGGTGTTATTCTAGTACGAACTCTTTAATAGATCGATCCGAAAGAATAACTTTGAGGTGGTTTTGTACCCTACTATAATCTCTACGTTTGTTCTCCGCTATTAGTGGCTTTGGAGTGACTCTTTGTTGCATGTTGAGGGATTGTTAGATGATCTATCTATGTTATTATTGTTGAGAGAACTTGCACAAGTGAAAGTATGAACCATATGCCTTGTTTCCTATCATTACAATACCGTTTACGCTCACTTTTATCATTAGTTACCTTGCTGCTTTTATTATTTCAGATTACAAACACCTATATCTACCATCCATATTGCACTTGTATCACCATCTCTTCGCCGAACTAGTGCACCTATACAATTTACCATTGTATTGGGTGTGTTGGGGACACAAGAGACTCTTTGTTATTTGGTTGCAGGGTTGTTTGAGAGAGACCATCTTCATCCTACGCCTCCTACGGATTGATAAACCTTAGGTCATCCTCTTGAGGGAAATTTGCTACTGTCCTACAAACCTGTGAACTTGCAGGCCCAACAACGTCTACAAGAAGAAGGTTCAGTAGTAGAAATTAAGCTCTTTTCTGGCGCCGTTGCTGGGGAGGCTAGGTAAAGGGCGCTCACTCACACCCCGTCAACTAAGCTCTTTTCTGGCGCCGTTGCCGGGGAGGTGAGTGCTTGAAGGTATATCTTTAGATCTTGCAATCGAATCTTTTTTTTTTGTTTTATCACTGGTTTAGTTTATAAAAAAAACTACAAAAAAATGGAGTTAAGTTGTCTCATACTGTCAGTGTACAGAAAGAAGGGTACACCTTTTAACTGTGCATGGGCAGTCTGAGCCGCGGGCGCTGCCACACTAAGCAAGGCGAGGAAGGTGAGCCAAAGTAAGGCCGAAGCCCAAAAGGAGCAGAACAACGCCAACACCAAGACCACAAAGAGCAAAAGGGGACGAAGCGAACTCCCCCGGCAAGATCCTTGCCGGGGTGCGGTTTTACCAAACCCGGCAAGGCCCTTGCCGGGGCGACTCGCCCCACGCCTACAGAGCGGATACCCTTGAGTCCACTGCCCCCATGGGGCAAAGGATTCAGAAAACATCCCCGTGGTGGCATGCAGATCTTTGTGAACACATTCAAGATCGCATACACACTACAGAAGACGACGGCCCTTGGCGGGATCCCAGCCAAGGAGGACCACGAGGCCCCCGGCAAGAGCCTTGCCGGGGATGACAGCAGGCGCCGCGGCAAGACCCTTGCCGGGGCCCCGGCAAGGCCCTTGCCGAGGCTGCGGCAAGGCCCCTGCCAAGGACACCCGTAGGGCCACCGTCGGGCCCGCACCAATCGAGCCTCCATCATGCAGCTGCCGACCCAACCAGTTGGGCAGGCACCTGCGTGGCGACAAGCGAACCTTCGTGGAGGCCCGCCACGGCGCCACCTCAGCTGCCTGCCTGCCTACATGGCACCACGGGCACCGCTGGCCAGGGCGCGTGTCAACACGAAGGGAAGCGGCGGCGGACGGGACTAGGCTCTCCCCCGTCCCCGGTAAAGCAAGGACACCTAAGCAAGACGCATTTATGGCGCCTTGTCATGTAATGCGAGGGATAAACTCGTATAGCTATATTTCGTCCACCTCCTTTACGCCACTGTGGCAACCCCTTTTCCTATAAAAGGAGGCCCAAGGCGACCAGGAGGGGGATTCGGCTTTTTGGAGCTCTTCACGCCCCATAGCTAGCTGAGGAACACAAATAAGCTAACCACCAAAGCAGGAGTAGGGTTTTACACAACTTGCGGTCCGAACCTGGATAAAAGAACCCGTGTGCTATCCGTTTGATCCGCTCTTCTCACGACCCCGCGCCCCGCAACCGTAGTAGGGATTCTTGTGATCCCATAGGTGTCGTCTCCGCACCGACATCTTTGGCACGCCAGGTAGGGGGCGCAGTTGTGAGAATCGGCTCCAGCAATTAGCCCGGCACTCCTTCATCTTCGTGGTCTTGTAAGAAGAAAGGAGGCCAGTGGGTCGACGCTCGAGCGATCGCCAACAGAAGCTAAGTTATACTGACCTCTTATTTGTGCTACCCTTCTTATTTAAGGTTATCCCCCCCGGAGATGTCACACCTTTGTATGGAGAACCCGCACGCCAGGGGGCTCTCCCATGATCAGCAACGCCCTTGACCTGTTTCGAGTCCGTTCAACAGCTCAAGCGGCTGCGTCGAAAATGGCAGAGTAACCTTCCGCGATCGGCAACGCCCTTGATTCTGACTCGAGTCAAGCTCGACAGTTCGGGCTGCTGTGTTTGGGACGGAAAGGTGGCTCGTCCGGCGGCACGCATACCCAGCAGGCCCTGGGGATCCGTCCCCAAGACGCCGCTAGGGGCTTTCGCGCCGGCAAGCCTACCCGATCGACGAGGGGCACACATACAAAGGGGAATTGAACGGGGATATAACGTGCAAGAAAATTAAGAATACTTGAAAGTTATATTACATCACATCATAGCTGCGGTTCTAACTAAAGATAAAATTTGTCTTGGCCGGGAACCTACAGCGGTGAAGAAGAACGGGATGCTCAATCCCGGCGCTGGCTTTCCACCCTCTTGATTTCGTCGATGTCGTTGGTGATGGGCTTGATGCGCTCCTTGGGCACCGTGAGGTCAACCCCATCCGGCAAGCTCTTCATCGAGGCCGCGAAGTCAAGGTTGGGATTCCAGTGTGCCACCTTGATGAGGACCTTGGTCACAACCCTCCGGCAAAGTCGCCGGGCCTCATCGGCCGGCGTGGCCGTCCTGTTGGAATGGAGATAGGCCAAGGCTCCGAGGACACCTTCGAAGAACTGGGTCAGCTTAGCGTTGATAGTCCCGCTGCGCTCGGGGGCATACCTCACATTTGGCAGCCCCATGGTGGCCAATTGCGAGGTGACCCTGCCAGCAATGACCTCCAGATGGCTGATCCACTTGTTCTCGCTCACCACATATTCTTGGTGGGAGGCGGCCTCGTTTGCCCACAGCTGCTTCTCCTCCTCGAGGCTCCTGGTCAAGGTCTCCTCCCGAGCCCTGCTCTCCGACAGCATCTTCTCGAGACCCTCCAGATTCAACTTGAGGTCTCTGATGGAGCTTTGCGCGTCGGAGAGCTCCCCAGTCCTGCTAATGGCTGCTCCCTGCGCCTCAGTCAAGGCGCGGTTGAGCGTGTTCTTCTCGCCGGACAGCCTGACGACCTGCTCCTTCAGCTCGTCCCGCCTGCTTCCAGCTCCCGCACCTTGCCGGCATGGGCCAGAGCCTCGGCATCGAGTGCCTCCTTGTGCCTCTGCTCCAGCTCGCGGGTCCGTTGCGCGACAAGGGCCTCAAGCTCCTCGTCCTTGCCGCGAAGCATTGCGTTGAGCTTCGCTTCACGCGTGGAGAGGTCCTCTTCTTGGGAATCCAAGGCGGCTTAATGCTGGTTCCGAGCGGCTTCGGCCACGGCGGCCAAGTTCGCCGCCTCTTCCTGAGCCTTCTCGATGTCGGCCATTCTCATGGTGAGCTCCACGTCGCGCTTGGCCAGCTCCTCCTGAAAGGCCCTATGCTCCTCGCGAGTCTGGTGGAACCAGGTCTGCGCCTCAGCAATTCGCGCCCTGAAATCCACCTCCGCGTTGTCTACCGCTACCATCCTGGCCTTGACCTTGTCCAGGCGGGCACGGTAGAGTACTTGGAGCTTCCGGAAGTCGGCCCCCATGGCGCGGAAAAGCTGCTCCTCCGGAGAACCATCGCCGCCAACGCCCGGCTCATCAACCACCTCAAGCCCGGCGGCGGCAAGCACCTCGCCGTCCAAGGCCTCGCCTTCGGCAGGCGCTCGGCTCGACGTCCCCGGGAGATGGACGAAAAGATCGTCGACCACCTTCAGATAACTACTAGGGCCCGAGGTTGAGGAAGAGGGAGGCTGGTCGCCCGCCGCCTCTTCCTCGGCGGAGGCCTCGCCGGCCCCGCCGGCAGGCCCACTGCTGGCGCCCTCGGCAGAAGCCTTGCCGGACGCCTTGGCGGCCTCCGTAGCGGCGTCCTCGGCAGCACTCTTGGCGGCTTCGTCAGCGGCAGTCTCATCAGCATCCTTGGCGGCCTCCTCGGCAGCGATCCTGCTGGCCTCCGCCGCGGCCTCCTCGGCAATGCTTCCCACAACAGTATCCACGTCCTCCATGTCTGTTGAAGGAGGGCCTGGGCAGCAATGGGGGCGATGAAGCCAGGAAGGGAATAAGGGGAAAATAGAAACGAGGGACTGGCGACTCACCAAAGGTGTGCCGTGGAAGCGTAAGTCCCCTCTCCGCCAAAGATCTGGCGCCATGGCAGAGTCCCCAGCACCCAAGTTCCCTCTTCCTCCATGGGTGTAGGCTCGTGCTCGGTGCCCTTCTTGGGGGCGCCCCGGGCGGCGTAGTCTATGGGGGTGGTGTGTTAGGAGCAGCTCTCTGTGGCTCCTCCTGCTGCCGCTCCCCTCCTGCCAAACCCGGAAAGGTCAGCATCGTGGCATCGAGCGCCTACCACATGTCGAGTAAGAAGAGGGTGACGAACTTACGCTGGGGGCTGCTGTCCGGGCTGCTCAGCACCACCAGTGGTGTCTCTGAAGCCCCGGTCGGGGGCTGATCGCCCGCCAAAGTCCTCGCCCTCTTCGCCCTCTGGGCCAACGTCTCCGTCTCCCTGCAAAAAAGCAAAGATGGATCAAGACAAGCGACCCGATTCAGGGAAGATAACATGGAGGAATGGAGTACTTACTCATCGTCCGTCTCCTCCTCCTCCACTAGCTTCCTCTTCCTCTCCGGGCTAAGGGACCCAAGATCAAAGGGGAGCTCCACCTCATCATCCGAATCGACGCTTGCCGGAGGAGGCAAAGAGGGCGCCGGGGTTTGTGCGCATACGGGACGCATGCATGCAGAGCTCAGCCCCACGCATGCCACCCACGTCACGCACGCCTCCCCACGCCGAGCCACGCGCGGGAGGCGTGGGAAGCGCAGCGCGCGAAAAGACTTACCATGGTAAAAACCACCCTGCCTGCCCGCGCACCGTTTTTGGGCCTAGCCCAACGACGCGATTGCGCTTACGTGTGGCCCAGGCCCGGGGGCTCCTGTCGGTGTACAGAAAGAAGGGTACACCTTTTAACTGTGCACGGGCAGTCTGAGCCGCGGGCGCTGCCACACTAAGCAAGGCGAGGAAGGTGAGCCAAAGTAAGGCCGAAGCCCAAAAGGAGCAGAACAACGCCAAGACCAAGACCACAAAGAGCAAAAGGGGACGAAGCGAACTCCCCCGGCAAGATCCTTGCCGGGGTGCGGTTTTAGCAAACCCGGCAAGGCCCTTGCCGGGGCGACTCGCCCCACGCCTACGGAGCGGATCACCCTTGAGTCCACTGCCCCCATGGGGCAAAGGATTCAGAAGGCATCCCCGTGGTGGCATGCAGATCTTTGTGAAGACATTCAAGATCGCATACACACTACAGAAGACGACGGCCCTTGGCGGGATCCCAGCCAAGGAGGACCACGAGGCCCCCGGCAAGAGCCTTGCCGGGGATGACAGCAGGCGCCGCGGCAAGACCCTTGCCGGGGCCCCGGCAAGGCCCTTGCCGAGGCTGCGGCAAGACCCCTGCCAAGGACACCCGTAGGGCCACCGTCGGGCCCGCACCAATCGAGCCTCCATCATGCAGCTGCCGACCCAACCAGTTGGGCAGGCACCTGCGTGGCGACAAGCGAACCTTCGTGGAGGCCCGCCACGGCGCCACCTCAGCTGCCTGCCTGCCTACATGGCACCACGGGCACCGCTGGCCAGGGCGCGTGTCAACACGAAGGGAAGCGGCGGCGGACGGGACTAGGCTCTCCCCCGTCCCCGGTAAAGCAAGGACACCTAAGCAAGATGCATTTATGGCGCCTTGTCATGTAATGCGAGGGATAAACTCGTATAGCTGTACCCTGTCCACCTCCTGTACGCCACTGTGGCAACCCCTTTTCCTATAAAAGGAGGCCCAAGGCGACCAGGAGGGGGATTCGGCTTTTTGGAGCTCTTCACGCCCCATAGCTAGCTGAGGAACACAAGTAAGCTAACCACCAATGCAGGAGTAGGGTTTTACGCAACTTGCGGCCCGAACCTGGATAAAAGAACCCGTGTGCTATCTGTTTGATCCGCTCTTCTCACGACCCCGCGCCCCGCAACCGTAGTAGGGATTCTTGTGATCCCATAGGTGTCGTCTCCGCACCGACACATACGCTTCGTCTTTTTAATATCTTTTGTGAGTATGATGGAAAGGAAAATTGTGCTCAAGTGCTAGAAGAAGAATGCATTAAAAATGCTTGGATATAAAACTTTGAATGATGAGCATGATTGCAATGTTGTTAGTATAAACTCCTTGAATATCCATAGTACTAATGATGATTGCTCTAGTCATGATGAAAATATCTCTTATGAGCATGTCAACTTTTGTGGAGTGCATGTTTGCATGAACGCACCAAATAGAGAAGATATATATTGCAAGAGGCATAAGCATTTAGAAACTAAATTGTTGCAAGAAAAGTTAAATGGGAGTGCTGAAAATTTACACTTCCTTTGCCGTACTTGTGAACTATGCAATGAACTTGGTCATCTACATCTCCTATGCAAATTATTTCATGATCGAATCGTGTCAAAAATTGTGATGATTTGATTTCCCTAGCACATTACAATGATCTTAGTTTAATTTTGGGTTATGAAGAATTGAAACGTTTAATTAAGGACCTTCCAGAATTTTCCCATAAGAAATTCCTTGATTTTGATCTAGAGACGATTTATATGTTTTGTGCGGAGAATTGCATTGAAAATCCTTATATTGCCAATTACCTAAAGAAAAGAAAGCAAAAATAAGACGATGAGAATACTAATGAAAGGGAAGAGACTTCCCAGTCTCCTCCTATTATTTCTTATGATGAATCAGGTAACGAGGAGGAGCTTTCTATTCAACCAATCTCGTCAATAAGGAGCTCAAAGAGGAAGGTTGAACCCACACATAATGCGAAAATGAAAAGGAAAAGAAGGGACAACAAAGGTAAAAAGGTATCCCTCCCAAATGATGTTGCTCCTACTACTCATTGTGATGATGATAATTGCTATACTATTGGTGCTATCCATGCAATTAATGATGAGAGTGATTATGCTTATGATATGAAAAGGCCCAAGCTTGGGGAAGCTATGTTTGGTGAGGATGAAATATTGAGAATATATTTGCTGAAATTAATGTTTGTCCCAAGCTTGGGGATACTATGTTTAATGAAGATGATATTTTTAGCATCCCAAGTTTTGATATACAAAGTTGTTATGATGATAGTATGCCTCCTACCTATGATGATTATATTGATGAAAGTGGGTTTGGAAGAGTGTCAACTTTAGGAAGTAGTTATCCCACTATTTTGGAGGATGTTGAATTTTATTGTGATGAATATGAAAGTGGATTTGGAAGAGCGTCAACTTTATTTAGTGATTCCACTATCTTGGGAGATGTTTCAATCGATTATGATGAGAACGAAGTTGCTACTTATGATGATTATTGTGATGAAACTTATTCTAAAAAAAGTAGTGATGATTATATTTAAAAATCTTGTCATGATTATGATTACCTTTTTTCTGAACATTACTCTTTTAATGTGGAAACAATTTTTAGTGTTCAAGTCTCTTATGATACTCCCACTATTCCGAATGAGAAGAATTTTGCTTATGTGGAGAGTAGTAAATTTTCTATGCTTGTAGATCATGAAAAGAATCCTTTAGGTGCTGGCTATATTGTTGAATTCATTCATGATGCTACTGAAAATTATTATGAGGGAGGAATTTATGCTTATAGGAATTGCTTAAAATCTTGAAGCTATGCTTGTTTTACCTTCCTATGCTTGTTGATTATTGTTCCCATAAGTTGTTTGCTCACAAAATCCCTATGCATAGGAAGAGGGTTAGACTTAAATGTGCTAGTCATATTCTTCATGATGCTCCCGTTATGTTTCAATTCTTATCTTTTATGTGAGCATCATTGTCATCATCACGCCTAGCTAGAAAGGCATTAAAGAAAAGCGCTTGTTGGGAGACAACCCAATATTTATCCTTACTGTTTTTGTGTGTTCACATGATTATGCTACTGTAGTAATCATGTTTTATAGCTTTTGTTTCAATAAAGTGCCAAGTAAGACCTTTAGGATAGCTTACGGTGATAGTTGTGTTGATCCTGCTGAAAATCAGAAACTTTTGCACCCAGTAAATTAGTTTTGTTAATTAACATAAACGTGCTTCTGATCTGATTCTTTTTGCTATGGATTTCTACACGAATTTCTTAGGACTTCCTAATTGGATAGTATTTTTGGAGTTACATAAGTATACGTTTGATACAGATTACTACAGACTGATCTGTTTTTGACATATTCTGTTTTCTATGTGTTGTTTGCTTATTTTGATGAATCTATGAGTAGTATCGGAGGGTATGAACCATAGATAAGTTGGAATACAGTAGATATTACACCAATATGAATTTAGAATGAGTTCATTACAGTACCTAAGTGGTGGTTTTATTTTCTTATACTAACGGAGCTTACAAGTTTTCTGTTGAGTTTTTTGTTGTGAAGTTTTCAAGTTTTGGGTAAAGATTCGATGGACTATGGAATTAGGAGTGGCAAGAGCCTAAGCTTGGGGATGCCCAAGGCACCCCAAGGTAATATCCAAGGACAACCAAGAGCCTAAGTTTGGGGATGCCCCGGATGGCATCCCCTCTTTCGTCTTTGTTCATCGGTAACTTTACTTGGAGCTATATTTTTATTCGCCACATGATATGTGTTTTGCTTGGAGCGTCATTTTCTTTTGTTAGTGTTTGCTTGCTGTTATTTAGAATAATGTTTTGCATCTTTAGTTTCAATAAAAAAAGGCTCGCTTTGCGGAAGGTTGGAGGGCCTGTCCCCATCTAGTGGTGTCGCCTAGACAACGGCTGCGGCCTAGGGCTCTTGACCCCAGATTGGATCTGGGTGGTGCTCGGGCCTGGCCGTGGCGGCGAATCTCGCGGCCTCTGGGCATCGTCGAGGTGCCGGCGGCGGAGTGTGCTAAGGCTGGTGGTGGCGGCGGCCGCGCACGGAAGTTGGATTCCTTTGAACAGATCTGGGTGAAAACTTGCTTTCGGCTACTGCCAAGGCCGGTACCACCAGGGGAAGTTCAAGGCCACTCTCTGCTACCTCCGGGGTAAACCCTAAATCGGATGATCGCATGACGGCGGCGCTCTGGTGTCGTTTCCCCCTTGGGGGCATCATTCTTGGAGGTACACACGTGATCAAGGGACCAGAGGACGGATTCTTCGGTGGAGCGGTGCGTCATCTCACTCATTGATGGCGGCGGATCTCGGCGGCATGGCGCTGTGGTGACTCGGCGTCCGATGCACGGAGATGGACTCGCGCAGGAGGGTGACGCGTCTGGCATCGTGGTGGCGTCGACGACAGCTTGACCGGGCAAGGTAGATGCAGCAGTACAGCTCTGAAGATGGAGTGGTGGCAGGTGGCTGCGGCAGCCTCATACCCGGCAGGCGTCCTGGTTGAGGAGTGTGCCGGACCGATGGGTGCTCCATACCCGGCAGGTGTCCTGGATGGGACATCAGGTCTTAGATGTTTGGTTTGGCTGTGAGGTTTGTTTGGTATTAGGCCCAGACTATCAGCATCCCTTCATCAATTGAATAGAAATAGCGACAGATGTTGCCTAGACGGTGGCTTTGGTCTTACTGTTGTATTACTTTGTTAGGTCTTGCGTGAACAATTAATAAAATGGCTGCATGCATCGTCCAGATGCAGAGGCAGGGGGTCTTCCTCCTTTTCTAAAAAAACATCCAACCAATGAAGGCCAGAATGAGGATTTTATCTCACAGCTGTGTTTGCCATCACTCGACCCAACCAACAAATAAAATGAATGGGTCTTTGTCTGGCAAAGCCATGGTGATCGAAGCAGCTCCCTACCGCTTGTAGCGGATTGGAAAAAGAGTAGCCGTGAAGTGTACACTAGCGTTGGACCACCATAGAGCATAAAAATCACACCTATATGAAAGCAGTTTAAAGGATTCTAAGTTGCCGAGGTTACCAGAATCCTCTGGCATGCAACTAGTGAACTCATCTACGTAGGTGCTACCAACTATATAAGCAGTTTAAATGTTTCATTGTGACTGAAACATTGGTTTTCTGGCATGCTTCAACTTACAATTAACGGGTGGCGTTATCAATAGCCAATTGAAACTTGTTGTGTACAAACCCACTCCAGTAAAGCAATACTCCTCCACTAATAAATAACATCATACTATTTACTGTGGATAGTATCATTGTTCTTAGGTACTGATCTAGCGTCGCTTCAAACAGTTTTGATGTTTAGTACTGCCTTCGCGCCATTCGTATCATAGTAAGCAAGAACTGCCGCAAAACAGAGCTTAAAAGTCGATAACACATATCTCAACAGGGCACAAGTCTAAAATCATCGAGACGACATGATATAACATACTTCCACTTCAACCAAAAAACCATCTTAGCCATCCAATATATTCAAAGTGGGAATATTTTGTATCGCTTTGTCCAAAAAAGTAAATCAGAACCAACCTACACACGCACTGTCTCAGTTTTAGTTAAGACTGCAAAATTTATAGTAGGACCTTTTGCTTCATTGCTGATGTCCCTCTTGTACACACGTACAAGGGAGGATATGGAATGCTTGTGTCATTCGAGTCACGGTAAGCAAGAACGTCAGTAGAAGAGATCTTAAATGTAAATGTCAATACCACGTCCCAAAGGTAGCAACCTTAAATCATCTAGGCTAGCTGCTACAAGATACTTGCACTTCACCATGTGATAGTTAATCAAAATAATTTTGAAGTGGAAGTATCCATGCTTCACGTAAGATAGTTAATCAATCCCCTGTTGAAGTTTAATATGTTCATAAATTGCCAAACTAATAGAGATGACACACTTAAATGCACATTTGCATGGTTCTTGCAATATTTATTTATATAACATGGATCGTACATGTGAAGCCAAACTTGAATACAGGAAGATCCACATGAGTCACATAGAACAACAAATGAAAGCCAGGCATTCACTTTCTTATCTTTTAAATGGGTCAAGATATAGGAGATGCAAACTGAGTAAAATGGCAGAATATACCATGACCCCAAATGTGACAGGTGCAAACTTGTCACACTAGAAAGTGCCCCATGAATACCAATTGGTGATTCATGAGCTTCTCGACCCTGGGCATATGAATCGATGCATCAACAAGAGATAGCATGGTATGTGGTTCTGTCATATATCACCAAGGTGATAAAACTCCTCATCCAGGCGTAGAGAAACAAGACCAGGAGCCTCTGTAATTAACACAACGATCTCGTCATCGCAAGAGTTGCTATCCACGACGGCCAATTTCTTGAGTGGGGAGGAGACGATCTTAATACTGCTGGTGAGCAAAAAGCTGCAGTTTTTCAGTGACGTGGAGCTGATGTGGCTCCCAAGATTTCTCAGTGACAGATTACACAGGCTGAAGAGATGCAACCTTTTGAGCTGTCAAGGCCATGCCTCGTCTTGACCTATGGCGCGGCGGACCCAATGGTCAGAAGTCCTGGAGACGTGCAGCCGGAAGTTCTCCATGAGCGCAGTTTCATGGCTGCACAGAAGGTTGTTGGTGAATTTCTAGAAATTGTCCCAAAGCTCTAGTTTCTTTTGTCTGTTTTTTTGTTCTTTGGTTTTCTCTCGTTTTTTACCGGGGTTTTATGGTTTTGGGGCTAGTTTCCCTTATAAACCGGGTCACTGTATATATTTTTCTATCTCTATCTTAATGAATCGGCAGAGCTCCTGCCATGCACTGTCAATTTTTTTCTTGTAAAAATTGTTGTAGGCACCGGTCGCCTCCTCATTGACGACGAGGCACGGCACGACACGCCAATGGTGCCTCCACCTCGTGGAAAGCATGCACGTCTGCACCATCTGCAGAGGATTGAGGTGCGACATGACGGCATTGGGAAGTGTTAGCCTTAATATTGATTCCATGTATTTGCATGTTTAAGTTTTGCATGTAGTTTAGCCTAGGTTGTCAAGTGTCGGTGAAGCTTCAGTTGTACGCGCGAAGGAGGAGAGATGCAG
Source organism: Aegilops bicornis (assembly GCA_021605145.1). Lineage (NCBI taxonomy): Eukaryota > Viridiplantae > Streptophyta > Magnoliopsida > Poales > Poaceae > Aegilops > Aegilops bicornis. Next base: position 688,823,370 of record CM038673.1, on the reverse strand, counting down.
GACGGCTGTGTGAAGCGGCGAGCATGGCAAGATGCCAATGGTGATGTGCGATACAGCGACGCCGTGAGAAGCGGCAAGACACGACGAAGGTTGAAGCATAAAGGGGTGCAATCATGTAAGATCAGGTTGAGTCGGGTGATCCGGCAAGTTCTGGTCGTGTTGAGCTGCATGAATGGGTTTGCTGCATGTAAGTGTTACATTAGTTATCAAGCTTCATTGTGAATTTGTTAGCACATGAATAGGAAGGATGGTAGAGTTGTTATTAGTGGCCTAGTGCATGGGCTAGTGGGGGTTAGAGAGCTTTGAGAGGCAGTTCAGGGGAAGAAGAAGGCGCCAAGGAGCAGCGTTGTGAGAAGAAGAAGAAGAAGAAGAGGAGGTGCTGCAAGGATGCAACGCCAACAGGAAGGTCGTCTGACAGCATGCTCACACACTCGCCGGGATGTCTGCCGTCGCCACGCCCACCCACATCACCACAGCTGCCACCTGCATGGCATGGATGCTTTAGCTTGGCGTAGGTGTCCGCTATCGCCCTCCAACCATTTTCGTTGGCTGTTGATCTAAAAAAGTCCATTGGTTTGGATTGCTGCAGACTACAGTATGAGGGAGCGGGGAGACGAGATGGTTTATGCTTGGCAGTGATGGAGGTAGGGAGAACAGGGTTGTTCGTTTGGAGAAGGCTAAAAAAGTCTTCTGGCTGTGGCTAGGCCGCCACCATAGCAACATTGGGGATCTTAGGGTCGGGAGTGAGGAGACGAAAGAGGGCGGAACGGATGAGCCAAGGTGAGCTGTGCTGCATGGAACGGTCCCTTTGCCTCCCGGTGTTTGCCATCTGGGCATACGCCGAGGATGTGGCCGAGGGAGGATTATCATATGGAAATCAACATTCAAAAAGAACTTTACGCGCGGGGGGAAACCCTAGCGCGCGGGCTCGGCCCTCCTCCTTGTTCCTCCCTCCCCTCGCCGCCGCCCCCGCGTGCTGGCGGGCAAAGCCCGGCCAGCTCGGGCGGCGGCGGGGCCTCTTCCTCCCCCCGCACGGCGCTGGATGGCGCGGGCCATCTGGGCTGGGCGGCGGCGCGGCGCGATCTCAGGGCGCGGCGGCGGCGGCTGGCGACGGGGGCGCAGCCTGCAGGCGGCGGCGTGGAGTGGCTGGTGCGGGCTGGGGCGTTCTCTGCTCCCGGCGGCGGCGGCTTTGGGCGCGGCTCAGATCTGACGAAGCTGCGGCGCGGGTGGCCTGGGCCTCTGTGGTGGCGGGGCTCCGTCTCGCTGCAGGTGGTGGCCGGCTCCGGTGACCGCCCCCTGCTGCGGCGCTCCCTGGTGGTGGCGGGCCTGCCGGCCCACGGCCGATCCGGCAATGGCAGGTGCCGCGGGCTGTGCTCGGCGTGGATGGGGCTGCCACGGCATGGTGGTGGCCCTTGGCGGTGGTCCGGTTCGTCTCACAGCGGCGGCTGGACCTCTTCGGCGTCGGCCCGTCGGTGAGCGGCTTGTGCAGGCCTTCGACCCCTCTTCTCGGTGCCCTGGCGCAATCTTCGTCGGAGAGTTGGCTCGTCCCCAGCTTTGGTCCATCGCTCGTCTCGCGCCCGGGGTGCAGGACCGATCTCTTCTCGCGCCTGGCAGCAGGACCAAGCCCGTCTCGCGCACGGCTGCAGGACCGAGCTCGTCTCGCGCCTGGCGACAGGACCGAGCTCGTCTCGCGCACGGTGCAGCGGGAAGAGTCGATGGTGGCCAGATGCTAGGGGCCGCTCAGTCTCTTTGGTTGGGGTAGAGGCAGGTCTCGAGTGAGGTGGTGTTTAGGCCTTGGATGCCGGGGCGGCGGCCCTGGTGGTGGTTGCGCGGTGCTCATGGGCAGAGCCCGTGGCTCGGTGCTGCCCGGTGACTATGGCCATGGGGGCGGTGTGGTTATCAGGGTGTGGCGTTCAGTAGCAATGAGTGTTGGCCGGGGTGAAAACCCGCTCTTTCTTTGGAAGGACCGGCGGCGGCGAAACTCGCTCCCTTCCTGAAGGCGTCGTCGCGGCTCTCATTGCCCGTAGTGTTGCTCTAGGGGAAACTCTGACCCTCGGGTCGGGCGGTGGCGGCGCTCTGGTGTCGTTTCCTTCCTGAAGGCACAACCTTGGAGCTCACGGTTCGTCATATGTGGCTTCATCTCATCGCAGTGGCGTGTTCACGACGGAGACCCCGGTGGCTTTTGTAGTGCTAGGGAAGGTGTTGCTGCGTTCAGCATCTTTGTATCCGGCCTTGGGTGTGTGCGTGTGTTTTGGTGGCGTGCGTTTGTACCGTGTTGCTGTGGGTCGTGCTTTATATATAAAGCGGGGCGAAAGCCTTTTTCGGTAAAAAGAACTTTACGGAAACCATATTTGAAAGTTAAAAAAATCAATAAAACTACGGGATGCTAAGAGGATAATGTTTTGTTGACATGCAAAATTTTGAGTTGAAACACATTACCAGATGTGAGCTACGAAAAAAGAAATTCAGCCCCGAATAGTGATGTTATTGTTCAACACTATTTAACGCTGATTTTTTCATTTTCACAATTCACATCTCGTAATATTTGTGAACTTAAAATTTAACATGGCAATAGAATATCACCATCTTAACATCCCATATTTTTTAAAGTTTTTTTCAAAATATTGAAACACTTTTTTCGCGTAGTTTTCAATGGTTTCCACCAAATGTTGGTATCCGTATGATATTCTCCGGGGCTGGAGTACCTCCGCACATTGTCACTGGTGCACGCTGACGTCAAAACACGAAAGGTTGTGATTGGCGGCGATGGCCACGCCAGGCTGACTGACGTTTGTTACGCGAGTATCGTGGACTCCCTGCTTCGCATGGGCGGCATGCCGGCATTAATTAAGGTTTCGTGTGCTTTCGCGCTGGAATAAGTACGCATAGCTATAGCTAGATTCACGTTTGAATCGATTGTGTACGTGAGAGTTCTTGGCAGAACTGAACTTTACACTAGCACATCCGGGCGGAAAGCACACGGTCGTAGCTAGCTCGTAAGCCGGAAAGTACACGGCGAATCCCAGCGCCGAGGTTGCGCCTACACCAACATCCTTTGTCCTCCCGCGCGACTGACATGTCTAGTGCAGTCCGCCTTGTCACGGCAGCTCGTGTCAACCAATGCGCAGACGGGCAGTGCAAAGTGCGAACACGGCGGAGGCAACATATATCATGGGTGACTGGGAGGCTCAGTCGGGAAGTGCAAAGTGAAAACACGGCTGAGTAATCTGAGAACGCGAGGCACCCACCATCCAACACTGACATGACGTTGAACAGCTTTGACGAAGCTTATGTTTACTATCGGAAGTACGCAAAGGTTCCACGGGTTCGCACGTAGATTACCACCACCGCAATGTCAAAATTAGGGACAACAGCAGGGTATGATCATGTGCTTCAAATAAGTAAAGAACAAAAAGATTGAAGGAAAGTGTTACTTTAATCTCGAGCACAAATGCACCTGCATATGAACAATAAATAAATAACATCTGAATTTTTTGTGGATGAACGTCAAGAAGTTTTCTGAGATCCTGCAAAATCTTGCCCCGAAAAGACATCAGTAGAGGTGTGTTCAATAACAAAAATGTGTGCTTCAAAATGCGTCTTTTTTTGTCCCAAATTTTTCTTTTTTGCACAGGCCTCCATTGGTGTCTTTTGAAAGTGAAACCTTGCTGGATGTTAGAACTTTTGTTGATGTTCATACATGCAAAAAAAAACAGAATTTTTTATTTATTTTACTATGTGTTTGGAATTTACTGTTCATACAGGTGCATTTGTGCTCGAAGTTAGATACTCCATTTTTGAGATAGAAACTACTCACAAACCAAAGTTGGTAGTAGTACAGGAGCACAAGAGGAGCATGACGGAGAGGACAGAGTGCCCTGTTAAGTTGAAGCCAAAAAAGGAACTTTTGTACAAGTGTGCGCTCAACAAGGAGAACATAATAAATATCATGTGCTGGATCGTTGGCGCCGCACACAAGTCATACAGGTAGTACCACAAAAGCGCATCCTTCTACACCACATATCTCACAAACATGTACACGATGCTAAATGTGCCCTGTTCATCGACGGCCACTGTGTGCAGGACGTGCCATCTCCTCTGTTCAACACTGACCAAGCAGTGGCACAGGTTCTCCCAAAGCCACTCATTCCATAAGAATTGTCAACGCAGAATAAGGTCGGGGCACCGTTATCCTCGGTGACGCTGATGTCATCATCAGGCATGGCTTGCGATCGATCTGGCAGTCTCGTCCAAGACTAATGCACACAAGAATCAAAGGCTTAGAGGAACACATAGCTAGAGGGCTAATCAATCGCAAGGCCTGGTAGTATATGAAGTGGGTAGCAATTCGTGGTTATATATAGAGATACATGTGGAGATAACTACAATTGATAGATGACAAAAGGTATGCTTATTTAAAGCACTAGCTCAGTCTGACTTGTCCAAGTTATACATATAGGCTCCCGTATGAGGTGATATGGGCTCCCATGTGAAGAATTGAGCTAGGTAAATGCTGCATGTCTCTCTTGCCCTTCAATACATGTGAAAATGTCTTGAGGTATTGTAGGATCGAGTCTACCAGAGACAAGACACTGGGTGTGCTCTTCAATTTAGTTCCAGGCGTGTAATTGTGTCAAAGAGCATTAAAAAATATTTTTATTGGACTCAAGAGTCCCTCCTCTCGACCAGCTTGCATCACATCCCCACAATTCTGTAAAGCGGGTCGGTCACTGGATTCTGTGTATTCGATGTACCCGCTCTTACAATTTGTTCATTTCCTCAAGCTTCCAACCTAATTCACTTGGCCAACCATGTTCGATATTCTTGTAGAGGGCCACCCTCCTCTTTGAGGATCTCGCCTAGTATAACTCTATGTCATGATCGATATTCTTGTAGAGGGCCACCCTCCTCTTCTCTCCCTGCCTTCTCATCTAGATCCACTCAGGCAGAAACAGTTTGACCAATCCGTTAAGCCATCGAGGTATCTCTCTTCATGGCACTTCATGGCCAAGAAAGAATTGAAGAGGTCCAATGATAGTTGGAGATTGCCATTTCTACCTATTGCAGTAGCTAGTGGTGCATCGATGTGCTTGGCTTGGTCCGGAGGCGTATCGCGCGCTAGGAATTAGTCGATCAATGCATATACCTTCCGTTATTCCAGAGACACATCTACCCTCACCACCATGTGCTTAGTGGAACTGTTCTTGGCAGCCATGATCCGTGTTGGATGAAATATTGGTTGGATGCAGCAGAACAAAGGATAGCCGGAGACAGACTCCGACTTCTCTTCCCTGGTTGTAACCAGGGCATCACCTGGAGTTGAGGTCGGAGCAAGACACTTTGAGCGCGAGTCAGAGACAAATACCTTCAGAATGACCTGGATTTTGCCCACCAACCCACTCCATATTTTATTAACCAAAAAGAAAATATTTGTGCTAAATGGGAGATGCATAGTATGTCTTTTGCGATACGAGGAACGTCTTGGCATACTTATGCTCCCAATTTTGCAAATACATGTGTTTCTACATTGTTCAACAAGGAGATGTCACCATTATCTTAAGCAGCATAGGATTTGAACGAAAATAAAACAATGGTCTGAATTTTCTTAGCTAATTTATGAGCTCAGAGCTTACTGCTTGAGTAGAAAACATATTTTATAGGACTCTATATCACAATGAAATTTCATAAAGATTTTCTTATTATAAATTATGTTATCTGGGATGTAAACTCAATACCTCTTAGTGTATCCTATACTGAATTGCATATACCACCAAGCTCACCAAAAATCTGAACGGATGATAAATATGTTTCAACATAACACATGAAAGAACAATTGTAATGAGGTAGAAGCTACGCATTGTGAACATGAACCCAGGTGTGATAGATGCTTTTCTGATGTCACTCATTCCGAGCAACATATCAAACACAATAGTCGGTGGAGAAAATTTCGTTCCGTATTGGCGTAGTTTTTTTTTTGTCTCGTTCAGTCATCGTCTCCTTTACTCCTTTCCCACTCGTGCAGATCCTCCTCTACCGCTTTCCCACTCGTGCGCGTCGCCTCCTCCCATTCCTTCTCCCCTTGTCTCAGCGCACGCAGGTGCCTCGTGGCTCCTCAATCTGCTACCGTGGCCACTAGGGAAACAATAATTCAAGGATCTCACTGGGGCACGTCCAGCACACCCCTTTGATCCTGGCTGCTCTCCAGGCGATAATTTCAGATTGAATGTTGTCACGGACCTGCCTGCCTTGGCATTGGACACCCTATTATTTCTTTCCTTCCAAACATGCCACCAAATCAGCATGATCAGTGCAGAAAGATGGTTCTAGCATTGAGGGAATCAGCCTGACCGTGTCACTGTTGGGCATGAGATTGAGCGGGAAGTTGTATCTGATTAGAAAATAACCCCATATTCCGGCTGTAAATGGGCATTTGGCAAAGATATGCACAGCAGATCTGTATCCAATCTGGCACAAGGGGCAAATGGGATTATGAGGCCAATTTCTCTTGGCTAGATTGTCAGCCTTAAGGCACTTTACGTGTAACTGTGAATGATTTACTTTGTACAATAAAATTCAAACCTGTGAATATCTAGATCTTCTTTCTACGAAGTGAAAGCAAAACAAAAGTTGGTCATATGCAAGGAAAATGATACTATATGATCTTGTAGCTTAGTCTTTAAGAGAAAATTTTATTTTCAAAGCACTCTCTGTGCATGAAGTCCCAACTTACCTTCTTGTAAGCACCAAGAGAAAACCATATAGACTGAGTGGGGGTTGTACAGTGCACAAGTCAATGCCGTGCTGCCGGTTCGTGTTCGACGGGACACAACTTTTTGGGCACATCTCGCTGCTCATATTAGCATGCATGCTTTGTGAATCGAGCGAGAAGCAGCAAGGCTGCAACCGGCGCACACCCAGATGCTGGATTCCGAGCGCTCGGGCCAGGCTAATCTCTCGCCTGGACGGACACCAGGAAGGCAAGCCATTCATGCATATGTGACTATGCATGTTAAAGATGCTTTCACGACGCCACTCATTCTTAAGTCGTGCTTGCTTGCACCACATTTGTGTCAATCAAGTGTTCTTTTTCTTTTCTTTAGCTGCTGACCAAACAAAAGAACCTATGAGGTGTGGGCCGGACTAGGCTCACAAACATTGCTAATCACAGGTAGCAAGAATGGGTGTGCATGTGCGTACGTGTGTGTGTGTGTGCGTGTGCGTGTGTGTGTGTGTGTGTGTGTGTGTGTGTGTGTGTGTGTGTGTGTGTGTTTGTGTGTGTGTGTGAATCAAATTTTAGACAAGGACTGCAAAGATGATGCTACTATATACTATGGAGTACTCCCTCTGTAAAATTTAGTGATCTAAACACTTATATTACTCTACAGATGGAGTACTCACTAGTGCAGAACAGGGCAATAGCACCGGTTCGTAAGGCCCTTTAGTGCCGGTTACATAACCGGCACTAAAGTGTGGTCACTAAAGGCCCCTCCCTTTAGTACCGGTTCAGCACGAACCGGTGCTAAAGGGCAACCACGTGGCACGAGCCAGCTCCGGGGGCCGGGAGCCCTTTAGTACCGGTTGGTAACACCAACCGGTACTAAAACGTTTGGGGGGTTTTTGGTTTTATGATTTCTTTTTTATTTAATTTTGTGTTTTTTATTTTAATTTTTTTTATTTCACCCGCAGATATATATATAATAACTCATGCATGCTCGCATCATACATCATCATATATAATAACAAGTCCTACTAGCTAATTAATCAAGCATCATCATACAACTTCTACTCGTTATTAATAATAAGTCATACGATCATCATCCTCATAGTCATCGAACCCAACCCTACGTAATTGTTCTTAGCACATGATCATCAGTATCAGGTAGGATCGGACCTAAACACACTTAAGGTAAAATAGCATAAAACAATATAGACCCTGACTCTCCATTATGAAGAATGGAGATCATCCTGTCTCCAATTCTTGCGCCTCGCTTCCTTTTGCTTCCAAGAAGCTCCTTACGACTGTCCATACATTTTTTCATCCTTTGATTGTCATGTCTCCTCTTGTTTTTGAAATTCGGTATGGACAGTTGAGATTCGTAGGATGACCTGGATATATGTTCAAAACACGAAGGCTGCCGCCATTCTGATACATCAAATGAGGCACACAATCCTCTGGGATTCTCTGTTGAAAAACATAGTAATAACCGTAGTTAGCAATGATGTACTAGTTTTAGAAGTATGCAAAAAGATGCACGGATGTCGTAATAGTAATAAAACTTACCAGGGTATCTCCATGGTAGTTATCGTAGTTCAACACGTGCACTAGTGGCACGTATTGACCATAATGTTGAGGAGTTCGATTGTAGATATTGTAATTCTCAATATCATTACAAAATCCAACCAGATGAGTTTTCTCCTTGTAAGTTAACTCAGAGCCATCGGTGTAGTAAGTTCTATCTACCATCTTCTGCACATTATTTGATACTTCAAAATAAGCTGTCAATGGAAATAAGCTGTCAACTATTTTGAAATGAACAATATAAGTTCTATTAATAATTAACTATGTTTGAGAAACTCACATAGCGGTTGAACTGGAGGAGTATCAACAAGGACCCAAATGTCCAGATTGTCTTGCTCAATTTCAGGATCACCAAGATCCATGGTGACAAGCATACCCTCATCAAAACCATACAATTTGCAAAATGCTTCCCAATTTTTGCAACCAAAATGGGTTACGCTCTCAGCATTATACAACTTTACTTCAAAATCCACATCATGATGGGTCCTTAGGTGAATTTTCTTCGCTTCAAAATTTTCATGGTCTTCAAAATCCATCCTCTCCAAGACATAGCGTCTTGCATGGCATGGGATTAACTATACTCGAATTGTAAAAGATGAAAATTACACGTTGAAATAGTTGAAGTCATGCTTAATTATGAAAAAAAACACTTGTCGTCGTTGCGTACCGTTTCAACTTCGAAGGTCTCCTCGAGCTTAATGCTGAAGCGCCGACCATCGTCCAGGTGAGGCCTGTCGCACTCACCTCGATCGTCGTGGCACCAGTCGCACTCCCCCGGGAGACTTTCGTCCTCCGATGATGACATTTCCTATACATTCATAATTCAAAGACTAAATTAGATCATTATTATTCAACTAATCATATGCATATGCCTCGGCACCGTCACTGGCCCACGCGACCGCCACCAAACAAGGATCGGGTCAACGACGGGCTGGCTCCTCACCAAAAATAAACTAGTTCTATTAATTTTCTTGCTAAAAATAAACTACTTCTATAGTAAAATGAACCAGTTTTATTAAATCAACTAGTTCAACTACTAAGCACTTACTATAAATAGACATTACTATATATTTAACTTTTCTATCTAATTCATCTAACATTCGACATTAATCTAACATTTATATAAACTCAAAATATATAAAAAATTAAATAAACAAAAAACTCATTAACCTAGTTATATTAATTATTGAACTAGTTCAAATCTCATATACCTAAATTTTCTTACTAAAATAAACTAGTTATATTAATTATTGAACTAAAAATAATCTAGTACGTATGTGGGTATGTGTATGTGTATGCGTGTGTGGTATATGTGTGTTCGGCCAGACGCCGCCGCCTCACGACGACGAAAGGGGCGCCAGACGGGCGGGGGCACCGGGCGTCGGGCGGCGGCGGGGACGGACGGCGGCGCGCGGCGTTCGGGGCGGACGGCGGCGGCGGCCTGGTACGCTCGAGGAGAGAGAGCGAGATACGACGGACGGGCGGCGCAGACGACGGACGGTGGCGCGTGGTGTTCGGGCGGCGGCGGGACGACGACGACGACGACGACGGGCGGCGACGACGGAGCGGGCGCGAGAGAGGTTGACGAAAGAAGTGGGGAGATGTAACTGAAATTTCGTAAGTGCTGTATATATAGGGTGAGCCTTTAGTACGGGTTGGAGCCACCAATCGGTACTAAAGGCCAACTTTGGCCAGGCCAAGAGGCGGGAAGAGCAGGCCTTTAGTACCGGTTGGTGGCTCTAACCGGTACTAAAGGGTGGTCTTTAGTACCGGTTGGAGCCACCAACCGGTACTAAAGGCCTCAGCTGCCACTCCCAAAGTTTAGTCCCACCTGCCGGGCGAAGGGCAGCCAGACTGGTTTATAAACCCAGCAGCGGCTACCTCTTCGAACTCCTCTATATAGCAGGCTTGTGGGCCTAAATTCTGCGCTCTGCCCTGTGAGTCTGCTGGGCCTTTAAGGCCTGTAATTGCACTCCTGTGGCCTAGCAGGCCCACGGGGCAGCGTCCCAATTTTTTTTAGTTTTTTTCTTTTCTGCTATTTTTTCTTCTATTTCTTTCTGTATAGTTTTTTGTATAATTTTTTCTTTTCTGTTATATTTATTTTCTTCTATTTATTTGTGAGTAGTTTTTCATCTAGTTTGCCAAAATTCAACATTTTCAGAGTTCATTTTGTAGAGATTTTCAATTTCACGGTCATTTTGTAAACGATTGAAAAATAGCAAATATAATTTTTTCCTTTTCTGCTTTATTTTTTCTTCTATTTATTGCTGAGCAGTTTTTTTCTTTTCTGCTATATTTATTTTGTTCTATTTATTTCTAAGTAGTTTTTTTATATAGTTTTTTCTTTTCAGCAATAGTTTTTTTCTTTTCTGCTATTTTTTCTTTTCTGCAAAACTTGATGGTCAAAGTCTGGAGTTATAACCAAAATTAAAAAAAAAGAAATGCCGACGTGCAATTAGTTTTTGCCATAACAGAAGAAGTCCGGAGTTGAAGTTATTAAAAATAAAAAAGAGGTGCAATGCTCGTTAATTTGCTTCAAGCCTTTCGGAATAGTGTAAACTGCACTGCGCATAGCTCCATGCAATCTACCATATTCCTGAAGGCTTGAAGCTAGGCAACGTGAGCATTGAGCCTCTTCTTCATCGTCTCTGCACTCAGGGCTTATAAACCGCTCCTAGTCCCTCTCTCTTGGCGAGGTGGGACTAAAAAACAGCTTCCTAAGCAACTGTAGTACTGGTCACCCTTTAGTGCCGGTTGGAGCCACCAACCGGTACTAAAGGTGGTGCGCTTAAAACAGTTATGGCAAATGAAGACAGAAATGGTTGAAAGTTGATGGCGTCGCTTTGAATGGTGCATCTTGAATGCACAAAAGTCTGGAGTTGTAATAAGTTTAAAAAGTGAAATGCCTTTATAACAGATGAGTTTAATTTCGTCCAAACCTGAATACTTGAAAGAGATTGTCCAGTTTGTGAACGAAGTGCATCTAGTTTTTGCCGTAACCCTCTCTACTTTTTGGACAATCTATGTGGGTGAAATGATGATACCATGCCAAGTTTCAACTTTTTCAGAGTTCATTTGTAGTGCTTTTCAATTTCCAGGTCATTTAGTTCTCAAAACAAATCATTGAATGCATGAAAAATAGCAAATGAAGGCAGAAATGGTTGAAAGTTGATGGCGTCGCTTTGAATGATGCATACTGAGCATAAAAATATAAGAGCATTTACATCATGATCTTATATTTCTTTACAGTCTAAATTGTCAATATGATCTTATAACATAAAAAATACTTTGATCATCAATGATCTTTGTGTGTACAATCTGAATTGTCAATATGAGTCATCAACGATTTATAAACCGATGAAGACTCATATTGAGGCCACAAATTCTACACATAGAGTTCAATGAAGACCAAGTGCTTATGATAGTTTGAGAAATAACATATTTAAGGTGGTAAAAGGCTTGTTAGGGGAGCGAGGTGGGACTAATTAAAACATCCTGCCACAACGTCATTAGTACCGGTTCGTGGTACGAACCGGCACTAAATGGTGATGGTGGGGCCATAGCCTGACCGCAGGCTGACACAGCCTCTTTAGTACCGGTTTGTGGCATGAACCAACATGCGAATAGAAACCAACTAAGAGCCCCAAATCTCATGACCAGTTAAACAATACCATGCTAATCTTCTTACTTGTTACTTGGTTTAAACCGCTGAACAGAAGCAACAAACATAGTATATGGATCACGGCACCAAGAGTCCAAGACAACAAATTTGGAGGTAGCAACACCACTACAACATCATTTGTTGAACCGGTCAGAGAAGGCAGAACACATGATTTTACCGAAAAGTCCACCTCACTATCATCTGCCTGATCCAGCAAGTGAATAATATATTTCACTCGAGGCATACTAATATTCCAAGACAAGCCTTCGGTAGGCGATGGCATATGACTTGCCGTTGTTACATCAAACCAATCAAGGCAACGAGGCTTTTGCCTCAGAGCTAAAAAAGGTATCATCACTCGACCCAACCAAAGAAGGAAAACTGACGTGTTGTTGTCTGGCAAATCCATGGTGGTAGAAGAACCTCCCTACCGCTTGTATCTGATTGGAGAAGAGTAGTCATTCACTGTGCGCATTGTATTGCGCCACTGTGGGGTTTCTAAAGGTGGAAGAAGGAAGAACACACAAAAGAGCTTGAGGTAGAAGAAGAGCACACAAGGAGTTTTGCGGCACCGCACACACTTGTGCCTTTTCCTTGTTTCTTCTCAAGAAACTCAGCTGGTTACAAGTCCTTAAGTACCCGGACTAACCACAACACACACGCACCCACTAAGCCACGCCCACACGCACACACTTTTGCATGCAGCAACGGTCAAGCCACACACATCGGCTGAACCATGACTAGCTCCACTAGCCGGTAGAAACGGCAGCTGATAACCACCTCTCTGGCCGCTCAGTTTCGGGCGATCTCCTCGCACTTGGAGACGCAACACTGGTGATTATCAGGTCCACAACTAAGCCATTCTAACAACTAATCTTATCCATGCAGTGCGTGCATGCTACTCACCTAACGGACGCCCACACATGCATCCACTTCCTTCTAAGACTGACTCAGAATTAAACATGATCTAATTAATCAACTACACTTAGCACTAATAACAAGATTAGTTCTAACAGCCACCACCACACAACGTCGAAGTAACCTGATCATCGACACACTTTGTTAATGAAATGCAGAACTTTTGGCAACATATGGATGCAGGCATGGAAATTAGTTCATGATACGTCCAGTAAGGGTAGGTACATTGGCAAGATCAGTTATTAACAAACCAAGCCTTTGGTTTGCTGTAAATGATATGTATATTGTATGGCTTTTCTCTCAGCCAATCAGACCTTGTTTCAGTGTGACTGAAACATTGATTTTCTGACATGCTTCAACTTCCAATAAACAGGTGGCGCTATCAACACCCAACTATAACTCTTTGTGTACAAACCCAGCCCAGTAATGCAATACTCCACTCATGAATAACATCATTCTATTGACAGTGGATAGTAGCATTGTGCTTGGGTACTGATCTAGCATCTCTGCAAACAATTTTGATGTTTAAGACCGACATCGCGCCATTCAGATCGCAGTAAGCAAGAACCGCCACAAAACAGTGCATTAAAGTCGATAACATATCCCACAAGGCACAAGCCTAAAATCAGCGAGATTAGACGATGCAATATACTTCCACTTCAACCAAGAAACCATCTTAGCCACCCAATATGTTATTTTATATCGCCTCGTCCGAAAAAGTTATTGGAACTAACCTACACATGCAGTGTCTCAGTTTCAGGTATGACCACAAGATATGTCGTAGGGCGGGCCTTTTGCTTCATTACTAATGTCCCTTGTACACGTACAAGGGTGGATGAAACAGCTTGTGTCATTCGAGTCACAGTGAGCAAGAACATCTGCAGAAGAGAGCTTAAATGTGAATGTCAATACCACATCCCAAAGGTAACAACCTTAAATCACCTAGACTAGCTGATACAGGACGTCTAGGGCTATAATACCGCTTGGTCTTTGGGAACTGTGGAAGCACCGAAACGCTGTGGTCTTCGATGGTGTTACTCCGAGCATTGCCAAGGTCATGCGACATGTGGAGCATGAAGGAAGAGCATCGTGGAACGCATGGCTCATGAAGAGTAGCGTACATAGTTTCTTTGGTAGGCTAAGTAGGTGGAGCACGAGTAACTAGTCGGTTGTATGTGTTAGACCACAAGGGTGGTGTGGAGTGGAGTATTGCTACGGTGTAGCATGTAAGATGCAATTGTCCCTGTGGAGAGCTCTTTCTGCCCTTTCCCCCCTTATATAGAATGATACGGATGATGTGCGTATTCAACAAAAAAAAAGCTGATACAAGGCACTTCCACTTCAACCAAGAATACATTTGTATATTAGTTTAAAAGTAATGAGTTGGTGAAATAAAACTATCTCAACCATCAAATATTTTTGAAGTGGAGCATCCTTGCGTCAAATAAGAGAGATTTAATCAATCCCCTGTTCAAGTTTTTTCTCTCCATAAATTGCCCAACAACAGAGATGACACGCTTCACTGCATGTTCTTGCAATATATATTTATAAAACATGGAATGCACATGATGAACTACTAGTAAAAGGAAAAGCTGATGATTCAAATTGGTCAGACATGCAACCTGGGCGAAATTCAGGAAACTGTAGACAAACATGACGTATTTGACAAACAGTTCTGCTAATCAACTTTAGTGAACCCGATCTTATTGTTTGGTACATTTGTCCGCATGCCCACCAAAAACTTCACCAGTAGATGGACAGAAGTATCACCATCTCTGTATATGATTTCATTAAGCCTAAGGTTCTCGCGGTTCAAATCTAACGGGTCCTCAGAAGATTCGTGCAGGCGTTCTCTCGTCTCCTTGTTGTGCATATAATCCAATACCCGTTGGATAGTATTGAATTCATGCTCCAACCAACTCATACAAAAGTCCGAACTGATGGAGGGAGGCAGGCAATATATTCCAACACCCCCCCCCCCCCCCCCCCACGTCTAGGCTATTTTAGTCCTTAGACGTGGGATCGATGTAGACCGCAGAATAGTCTAAACTGATGAAGAAAGGCGGGCAATATATTTAACAAATAGCATAAAAGAATTAAAATTACATACTAAATTGAGTTATGGTAATAGATCATGAAAAAAAGACATCGAAGCACCTTGCAACAGCGCAAAGTGAGTTTCTTCAGGTTACGGGAGTCGTCCAGGTATTGCTGCAGCCCGAGGAAGTCATTGGTGAGATGACACTCATCCAGCAACAAGCTTCTCAGGTCCTTAAACTTGAACACCAAAACATCCTCACAAGTCACATAGAACAACAACTAAAACCCAGAATCATTTTCTTATCCTAAGTTGTTGCAGATATAGGAGATGCAAATTGAATAAAAGGGTATGCCAAGAAGAAGAATATACTATGACCAAGGTATCACGAGGCGATGTCATGTCCTCAGTCCTCACCATCTGCACGGCATTGAGGCTAGACATGATGCCGTGGAGGAGGTCGTCTGCCAGCTCGCTCAGACGGTCGTTGGCATGCCCGCCGCCACCGCCCCCACCCAGATCACCGCCGCTGCTTCCATCGTCATCACTTGCATCACCGCAGCCGCCACCAGCATGGCGGAGATACTTTGGTTTGGCGGAGACGTCCGTGCAGCGCCCTCAAACCATTTTTGTTGGAGACGTCCACTGCACAAGAACCACACGCTTCATCAATGCACGCCCCATCACTAACATCGTATACCCTTGAGATCCTCCAATGCATCGCCAACAACAATGGCTACCACGTTTCGGTTCCATGCAATCGGGTTGGCCGGCACATCTCGTGTGAGTAGGCCCTTGAGCCGATCAATTGAAGAGGATCCGTAGGGCTGTGACGACAGGCGAGCACATAAGAGTTAATTGCAAACAAGCACATCAAAAGGCTAGGTTAACAGAAACCATTTTTTTTCTTTTTTTTTACAAAAAGCATCCAGCCGACATAATCATTTGTAAATAGGACTGATCGGCGGCTTAGCATGTTCCGATGATGAATATGATAAATGGGGCCTGCTTGTCGGAGCCGTAGTTACAAAAAAGAATGCCACTTGTGGGTGTGGGTGTTGATTAGTTTCTCTTCTTCTTCTTTTTTTAGGGAAAGTTTCTCTTCTTTTCAAACTACCCATATGTATCCTTCTCCTCGTGAACTAACCTATGGTTGGATGGTTAGAGAGGCAGTGGCATCCCAATCCTACCAGGGTTCAAATCCTAGTGCTCGCGTTATTCCTGGATTTATTTTAAAATTTCTGGCGATGCGCTTTTAATAGGAGGAGACATTCACGTCGACGATGAAGCGTCTACGATGACTTGCTAAATGTCAAGATGATATGCGGTTCAGTCTGTCAAAAGTGATCATAGGGATAGGGTGTGCGTGTATGTGTTCATAGAGGTGAGTGTATGCACGTATGTACAAGCGCTTGTGTCTGTACTGTGTTGAAAAAAAAGCCTAAACTTCTTGCATCTATCTATTTATTATATATAAAAAGTAATTGATGGGTTAATTAGAAGCAAGAGAATTAGTCTAAAAAATTTCATGTTAATCAGAAAATACTAGCCCTCGATCTGGTGGGTCTTTTAATTATAATCATGTAACCGTTAGTAATGCGTAACATATATAGCATCTTCCTAACAGATCACGAGTCCTTAACATGTCATACCTTTATTTATTTTACGGAAATGTTAACGCCCACACGTGTGGGCGTTTGCACATCGCCCACACGCCTCCATCACCACTCATTTTGCCACGTATGAATAGATGACATCAGCAGAATTTTTTTTTTTGGTTTTCGGTTTAAAAATGTTGTATCTCCTAAATAAAAAAGCGAACTAAAAATCCGTCTCGACGAGATCTTCAAAACTAGACCCCATGCTGATATGTTTCGACGATTTTTTTTTACCAGAAGTTGCCACGATGTTTACACTGCAGTTGCCATAGGGCTTAACCTAAAGTTGCCATGTGGCAATTTTAGTTTGTAGATCATGGCAATTTTAGTATTTTGCTGATGGCAACTCCAGTACTTTGACCATGAAAATTATTTTTTGTATGAACCATGGCAATTTTACGTGCATGTATCATGGCAATTTTAGTTTATGGTTCATGGCAAGTCTAGTTTCTTAATTACCCGTTTTATAAATGTCAAAATTTATTTTTAAATGTAGAAGAAAATAGCTGAAACAAATCATGGCAACTTCAGTGTAAACATCATGGCAATTCATATGCAATAGACATGGCAACTTTTAATCCAAAAAAAATTCATCAAAACATATCAACATGTGATCTAGTTTCGAAAATCTCATCGCGAGGGATTTAATGGTGAAAACGGATTTTCAATCGGATTTTTCGTTTAAGAGATAAAACATTTTAAAAACTGAAAATCCAAAAAGATTCCTGCATGCATGCAAGCGATGACGTGGTAATCTGTTTACATTAGAGATGTGTGGTGCGTCTCCCTTCCTGCCACACGTGTGGCAGTTAGCGCGACCCTTATTTTATACATACATGCCAACGTGCCGTACCTGATCTCTCACGAACACTCAAATTTTTACCCAATTGAAAAAAACGCCAGGTAAAAACACTCACGTATCCATCACGCATGACACATCTCTCACTACTTTTTTTCTAACAACCCACATCCTTAAACCAGGGAAAAAAAGTAAGAACTTCTTCTTTTCTAATAAAAAATAGATATGTCCGTCGTTTGATTTATGAGATCAGAAAATCACAACCATTAGATCTCAAAAGTTATTTATCTATCTATTATATATAAAAAGTAATTAACAGGCTAACTAGAAAAAGACAAATAGATTAGAAAATCTCACAAAAAATAGAAATTTTTGATATTTAATTATGTACATAAAAAATTCACAACTGTTAGATCAACTTTAAAAGTAAATATTTATATATAAGAAGTAAATGATGGGTTAATTAAAAGTAAGAGAATTACTCTAAAAAATTCCACGTTAATCAGAAAATACTAGCCCTTGATCTGGTGGGTCTTTTAATTATAATCATGTAACCGTTAGATATGCGTAACATATATAGCATCTTCCTAACAGATCACGAGTCCTTAACGTATCATACCTTTATTTATTTTATACATACATGCCAACGTGCCATATCTGATCTCTCACGAACACTCAAATTTTTACCCGATTGAAAGAAGGAAGCGACTAACCACCAGTCAACTGGACGATAAACATCACATCCGCATGATCGTACCAACCGTGTCCCTCCCGCACAATCCACTTCGGCAGTGTATCAAGCATCCTAGATTAAGTATACTGAGTTCAGATTATTAAAATCAACAGAATGCGAGAGCAACAACGTGCAAACCCGAATAAGTCTTGCATGCATGCATATAAATCAAAATTGATGACATCAGCAAAGATTCCAAAGAAATCTACAATAAAAATTGTTTTACAGCTCAAATCGTTGGTCGGATCAAAAAATTGTTTTCACATAAAAGAATCGTCACGACGAAATCTTCGAAACTAGATCTCATGTTGATATGTTCCGACGACTTTTTTCCCGGATAAAAAGTTACCATGCCTAAGGTATGCAAATTATCAAGTTTATGGCACATAAGTTACCAAGATGTTTACATTTGCGAATTTCGAACATGAAAATGATTGCCTCCAACTTTCTCCTCACATGAAAATGCACTAAAAATGGCAGAAAACCTAATGTCATAATAGATTCTCCATGTTTCGAAACTTTGAAATGTTGTGTAACTCAAATAGTCTGCCCGACTCAAAATCCATTTTCACAAAAAAAAAATCCGCCATGGCATGACCTTCGAAACTATATCTCGTATTGGTATGTTTCGACGACTTTATTTCTCAGTCAAAAGTACGATGTCTAGGCTAAGTAAAATATCTACTCGGCCATCCGTATATTATCGTCCTATTTACATAGATGTTATCTGGGGATATGTTTTAAACAGATTTTTTCGTAGGTCAAAGTTACCATGGTGTTTTGTACCTAAGTTATCAGATATGTGATGCGTATATTACCATGCTATTTACATAAAATTTTGTTATTTACACAGAAGTTATTGGTGGTATGTTTTCAACAACTTTTTTCACGAGGCAAAGTTATCATGGTGTTTGTACCTAAGTTATCAGGTCCAGAAGACTATATTATCATGATATTTGCAAAAAAGAAAATCGGTGGCATGTGTTTAACATCTTTTTTACCTGGTCCAAAATTGTCGTGGTGTTTGTACTTAAGTTATCAGGCCCTGAAGCCTACATTATCAATGCTATTTACACAAAAGTTATTGGTGATATGTTTTCAGCAACTTTTTTTAACGGATCAAAAGTTATCGTGGTGTTTGTACCTAAGTTATCAGTCCGGGATCCTATATTATCATGCTATTTACACAAAAAAATATCGGTTGTATGTTTTTAACATCTTTTTACATGGGTCAAAGTTAACGTTGTGTTTGTATCTAAGTTATTAGGAATGCGTTGCGTTTATTAGCATGTGATTTCCTCATAACTGACATAAGTTACCCGAGTAGTTTTCAACAAATTTTTCCCCGGCTCAAAGTAATCGTGGTGTTTGTATCTAAATTATTAGGCCCGGGAGCATATATTATCATGCATGCGCAGTGTATACTACCACACTATCTATAGAGAAGTCGCCGGGTTATCCTTCTACTTATCATTCTCCCACATCTAAAACATACCCATGGTGTTTATACATCGGTTATCAGGTCTACGATGTTTATTTTACTATGCTAATTACAAAAAGGTTAACAGAGGTGTGTTTTTCAACAATAACCCAATCAAAAAGTTACCGACATTCTTTGTAGATAGGTTATCGGGTTTGTGTTGCTTGTATTAACATGCTATTTACACATAGGTTACCAGGTTGTATTTTCATAATTACCGCGCGTTAAAGTTACCGACGTGTTTTACAAACGTTTTCTCGGGTTAAAGTTGCCGCGGCTTTTGTACCTAAGTTATCAAGTCCATGATGCATATATTATCATGATATTTACAAAGAATTTGTTGGGGTTATGTTAACAACCTTTGTTCTCGATCAAAGTTAACGTGATTTTTATACCTAAGTCATCAGGTCTGCAATGTGTCTATTACCATCGTATTTATATAGAAGTTATCGAGGATGTGCATTGAACAAACAATTTCCACACGTAAAATAATTTCATAGTGTTTGTATCTAAGTCGATACATATATTACCGTGCTGTTTTACACAAAAGGTATGTTTTCCAACAACTCCCCCCCCCCCCCCTTCGTTTAAAAGTAAGTTTTCAGGTCTGCAGTGTGTCTATCGCCATCCTATGTATGCAGAAGTTATCGGGGTGTGTGTATTCAACAACTTTTTCCTCGAGAAAAAAGTTACCGTAATGTTTGTACCTAAATCATCAGATCCGTGGTAGTATGTACATAGGTTATTAGCTCCGCTCTGCATAAATTATCATGCTATTTGCACAAGAGTTATGGGGGGTTTGTACACAGGTTATCAGCTCCGCTAGGCGTAAATTATCACGTTATTTACACAGAACATATTGCGGGTGGGTGTGAGGTTATGTTTTCAAGAATTATTTTTCCTCGGTCAAAAGTTACTTTGGTGTTTGTACATAGCAGCACTCCGTGTCATCTCTAGATAGCGGTATAGACAACTTATACAATAGATTGCCTTTTGTAGTTGTCTATAACATTTTGAAATGAGAAAAACTTCACAAATTCAGCTACTAATTATTCCAAATGCAGAACTATCAGGCAAGTAATTTGCAGAGACTCTTGCCACAATGTGCAGTGCCGCCTTCATTTCACATGGCGTCCATGAAGAGAAAAGAATTGAAAAATTAATCAAGAGAGAAAAATATAGAGAGAAGCAGCAAAGAATGGATCGATCCCAATTCATAGTAGTTGCATGCATCACAAGCTGAGCTGAAAGTGATTTTGCACATCGTTTTAATCAATTTCTAGCCAGATCGGGGTGACAAATTCTAGCCTCCGCATACTCTGGTGGTGGTGTCGGGTTGCGCCGCCGCGGCTTGTCGCATGCTTTTGCCCTCGAGGATACCGACACCCGTGACATCCAGAAGCTCCTCATGGACAATTACATTAGGCTCGAGCAGCGGCTGGTCAGACGACCATACAAAGGTCTCTTACTTGCTGCCGGTGACCAGGGGATTGGGATGCTAGATCCTTGTAGAGAGGAAAAATCGTGCCTGGATTTGCAGACGTCCTCGGCGTGATGCAACTGACGTGGCGACGGTGTTGCGGGACTAGGGGAGGCCAGAGGGCACGAATAAAACGACACGGGGGGTGCAGGGCATCGGGGAATGGCCTGATCTAGACGTGGACGAGGTAAGGAAGGTCAGACACGACGTTGTAGATTGGGCGGCGGCCATGTAAACGGGAGAGATAAGGGTTGAGAGAAAGAAGAGAAGGGAAGGAGCATGGAGAAGGAAGGGGGAGGGAAGGAGCAGGGGCACATGGGAGGTTCGAGCGGCACTTCTTCTAGTGCTGCTCGTCGGCTCCGGCGAGGCTCGCCGGAGCAGCCGAGGGTGGGGCATGTTGGCGGCGTCGTTGTCCATTATGTCGTCGGCGCCTTCATCGTCAGAGACAGGTGCAGCGAGCAGCGGCACCGCGGGGCCGTACTCGGGCACTGCACACGGGGCAGCGACGAGCGCGGTGGCGCACGCAGCACGGCGGGAGATGGGGCGCGCGGCGAGCAGGAGGATGACGACGACGCCATGGAGCGGTTGCGACACATGCGGGGAGGCCAGCGAAACATTATCTTTGACTAGGCGGTGGCAAAACAATTATAATATCAGCGAACTCTCGTTTTGAAGCGTGATTGCCGTACAATGTAGACTCGGACGGCATCCCGCGCATTCGGATTTGTTGCAAACCAACAGTCGACAGGATTTTAGCTTTGCCGTTGAAAGAAACACCAGGTAAAAGAACTCACGTATCTATCACGCAGGACACATCTCCCACTACTTTTTTTTTCTAACATCCCACATCCTTAATCCAGGGAAAAAAAAGTAAGAACTTCTTCTTTTCTAATAAAAAATAGATATGTCCGTTGTTTAATTTCTGAGGCCAGAAAATCACAACCATTAGATCTCAAAGGTTATTTATCTATCTATTACTACATCCGTTCCAGAATATAAGGCGTATTGGTTTCCGTGCAAGTCAACCATTTGAAAGTTTGATCAAGATTATAGAACAAAATAGAAACATCTGCAATACCTAATAGATAAAATACAAAACTACCCGATCAAATCATATAAATTTCATAATGTAGATATTGATATATTTTTCTAAAAACTTGGTCAAACATGCACTCGTTTGACTTTTGAAAAAACAAATACACCTTATATAAAGGAACGGAGGGAGTATATATAAAAAGTATTTAACAGTCTAACCAGAAAAAGACAAATAGATTAGAAAATCTCACAAAAAATAGAAACTTCTGATATTTAATTATGTACATAAAACATTCACAACTGTTAGATCACCTTTAAAAGTAAATAAATTACGGCGCCATATGACCGGACACGCTCTACCTAAATTATGTATATACTCCCTCCGTCCTATAATGTAAGACGTTTTTGCAAGCAAAACTGAACGTCTTACATTGTGGGACGAAGGGAGTAGAAAATTCATAACCGGTAAAAATCTCTATCTCTACTCTTATAAAAATGGCAATTGGTGATGATGGCATGCCTGCTTCCGTGCAATCTGTGCCGTCCGATCTGAAATGTAAGGCTAGAATTGAGCCGCGTAATCCAGAGCCACTCAACTGCACTTTTGGCAGAAACACCCCACAGATCGGACAAAATTCTGGGGAAGAAGACATCCGACACATAACTGTCTCGATGTTTCTCCGTCTCTCGGGAAACAGAGGAGTCTTCGGGAATCCCTCTCAATTTCTTCGCCGGCGGCCCCTCCCATCTCTTCCGCGGCGACCGCCGGAGTTAATTTGCGTGAGGGATCCTCCCACTTGACAATCTTCAGTTGTAGGAGTAGTTAGCGCCTCGCTAAATCGGATTTTGACTACTAAGCTTCCCCCGTATCTCTCCTTCTAGATCCGGCCGTGCAGGCCGTCGGAGAGGGAGCCATGGCGGGGGTTGCTGTCATGTCCAAGTTTCTTTGCTCTCCCGTCCTACCTGTTAGAATATATATAACCGTATTGTTTTGTATAGTTATTATACGGTTGTATATGTGTAGTCCTTGTATAGGTGTCCGTATATTGTACGACACGAACTCTGCCTTGTAACCTATATATATATATATAGATCAATACAAGGCACCACAACGTGTGGTTTCCCCAATCTTACATGGTATAGAGCCTAAAAACCTAACCCTAGCCTGTGCCGCCCTCCTCCTCCTTCCGCTGCCGCCGAAACCACCACCTCTCTCGCCGCCGCGCCCACACCGCCGCATCCATGTCGCAACCCGACGCTGACGCGACGAACCAGGCGCTGGCCGCCGCCAAGGAGCGCCAGGACGCCGAGGCTGCCGAAGCCGCCAAGGCAAAGCTGCCTCTCGCGACCGCCGCCGATGGATCCGGGACGAGCGCGGGGTCCTTCTCCTTGACCTCGCTGCACGCCCAAGCCGTCGGTCTCCACTCCATCAAAGGCCACGTTCCCGTCGAGCTCGCGCTTGACACCGGCGTTCACCGGCAGTGGCGCACCTTCTTCCGCGCCACTTGTCGCAAGTACGCCCTCCTGGATCACCTCAACTTCGATACTCCCGATGCGCCGAAGCCGGAGTGGTCTCTCCTCGACGCCACCGTCGTCTCTTGGCTCTATGGGTCTGTCTCGCTCAGTATCCTCGACGCCGTCATGACGCCCGGCGACGATCCCCTCACCGTCGATCTCTGGAACAGCATCAACGGTCTCTTCAACGACCACAAGATCAATCGCCAACTCCACCTTACGGCCGAGCTCGGCGATGTTAAGATGGGAGAGATGAGTATGGCCGACTATCTCCAGAAGGTCAAATCCCTCTCCGACGGGCTTGCGGATCTTGGCGCCCCCGTTGACGATGCCGAGATGGTGGTCCACTGCCTCAATGGCCTCTCCGAGCAATACGAGTCCGCCGCCGATCTCATCTCTACCTCATGCCCGGTATGACCTTTGCACAGTGCTGCTCGTTGCTTGCGGTCCAAGACATGAAGTGCAAAAACCGCCGCGCCCGCAACTCAGACACGGCCCTCTTCACCAACACCGGCAACCCTGGCAACACCGGCAACCCTGGCAAGGCTCCTGGAAAAGGAAAGAAGAAGAAGAAGGCCGCCGCTGGAGTCACCAAGGAGACCCCGGCGCCCGCGACCCCGCAGGCTGCCACTCCTTCCTGGCCCTCACCGCAGCATCCCTGGAACGGCGCCATCCAGATGTGGCCCTATGGCCAAGGGGGGCTGCTCGGTCGCGTGCCGCCCGGCTATGGCGCTGCTCCCGGCTACGCGCACCGGCACACCCCGTCGCCGCATGCGTTCTACGCCCAGAACCCGTACGGCGTTGCTCCCTACGGTTACGGCTACGCCCCTGGACAGCTCTCCTACGGCCTCCCCGGCACTGCTCCATCATCACCGGCTTTATCTTCGGCTTCATGGGACCAGGCCGCGCTCATGCATCAGTTCCAAACCATGGGGCTGCAAGCACCCTCCAGGGAGTGGGTGATGGACCCGGCGCCTCCTCCCACTTTGCGTCCGATCCCGGTATGCTCACCTCTGTGTCCCCCCCCCCCCCCTCCTCCTCTCGTCGTGCTGTCATTGTCGGTAACGGTTCCACTCTTCCAATCACCGGTACCGGGCATGCACGTCTTCCTATTTCTACCACCTCTCGCCCTCTTTACCTTCGTAATGTCTTAGTAGTTCCTAACATAGTTAAAAATCTTTTGTCTGTTCGGTTCACCATTGATAACCGTGTATCCGCCGAATTTGACCCTCTTGGTTTTTCTGTGAAGGATCTTCTATCCAGGACCGAGATTCTCAGATGCAATAGCTTCGGAGCTCTCTACTCCATCCGCCCTTCCTCTACTAGCCAGCCACACGCCTTCCTCGTCGTCGATGCAGCACTCTGGCACCGTCGGCTTGGGCATCCTGGGCGGCCCGTCATGGAGTCATTAGCTCGTTCTTCGGTTATCCCTAGGGAAAAGAATAAAAGTAGCTTGTGTCATGCTTGTCAGTTAGGTCGTCATGTTCGTCTTCCTTTTTCTTCCACCAATCGTGTAACCACTACTCCGTTTCAAATAATTCACTGTGATTTGTGGACCTCTCCTGTTGAGAGTATTTCTGGCTTTAAGTATTATCTCGTCTGTCTCGATGATTTTACTCAGTATGCATGGGTGTACCCTCTACGGACTAAGTCCGAAGCTTTCTCGCACTTGTCGCCCCTTCATGCTTTAGCGCTCACCCAGTTTAGTGCACGCTTGCAGGCTATTCAGTGTGATAATGGTCGTGAGTTCGATAATTCACTCCTCCATTCCTTTGCCCAGCACCATGGAATTGCACTCCACTTTTCATGTCCATACACTTCGCAACAGAATGGTAAAGCCGAACGTATTATTCGTACTCTTAATGACATTACTCGTACACTACTTATCCAAGCTAGTATGCCACCTCGTTTTTGGGTTGAAGCTCTTCACACCGCCGTTATGTTGCATAATCGGCTGCCTTCAAAGGCAATCTCGGATCGTATTCCCTTTCGTGCCTTACTTGGCGTAGATCCTGCATATGCTGGTCTTAGGGTTTTCGGATGTCTATGTTACCCCAACACCACAGCCGTCGCTCCGCACAAACTTGCGCCTCGCTCCGTGCCGTGCGTGTTTCTAGGGTACCCATCACGGCATCATGGCTATCGTTGCCTTGATCGTTCCACCCAAAAGATCATCATCTCTCGTCATGTAGTGTTCGATGAGTCAACCTTTCCATTCGCCTCCCCTCCATCTTCGTCAACTCCTACTCCTTCCCTGCACACTTATGATTTTTTGCAGGGTGCTGAGTAGCCGGTTTCGTTGATGCCATTCACCGTGCCAGGCACGGTGACCTCGGACGCGACTCCACCGTCGCCGCCACGGTCGCCGCCACCGACCTCGCCCCGGTCGCCTGGGGCCCGGGCTACTACCGAACGCCCTGCTGGGAGCTCCGAGGGCGAACCTGCTGGGAGTCCTTCTCCTACTACAGCCGTGTCACCACTGGCAACGCCGTCGCCAGCTCCTATTGCTGTGGATCCACCCCGTACCCGCCGGCCACGGGCCCCTCCACCGCCACCATCTCACGCAATGGCAACTCGTGCTAAACAGGGCATTGTGCAGCCGAAAAAGATATTTGATCTTCATGTTGAGGGTTTATCTCCCATACCGAAGACTTATCGTGGTGCTCTCAAGGATCCAAATTGGCATTCCGCTATGGTTGAGGAGTATGGTGCTCTTCTCTCCAACAACACTTGGGACCTCGTCGATCCACCTCGCAATGCTAACATTGTCACAGGTAAGTGGATTTACCGTCACAAGATGAAGTCTGATGGTTCTTTGGATCGCTACAAGGCTCGTTGGGTGCTTCGTGGATTTACACAGCGAGAAGGTATCGATTTCGATGAAACTTTCAGCCCGGTCGTCAAGCCAGCCACTATTCGAACGGTGCTCTCTCTTGCTCTCTCTAGTGACTGATCCATCCATCAGCTTGATGTCAAGAATGCATTCCTCAATGGCACTCTCAGCGAGACAGTTTATGCTCGTCAGCCTTCTGGGTTCACTGATCCTCGTTTCCCTGATAAGGTTTGTCGTCTCAACAAATCACTCTATGGGTTGAAACAGGCGCCTCGTGCATGGTTTCAGCGGTTTGCTTCGTTCATTGCATTGGTTGGTTTCATTGGCTCCAAGTCCGACAGCTCGTTGTTCGTTTATCGGCGTGGTGCTGACATGGCCTATCTCCTGCTCTATGTGGATGACATTATCCTGACTGCATCGTCCTCGACATTGTTGCACAGTTTGATTGCCTCTCTTCGTACCGAATTCAGTATGACGGATATGGGTGATCTTCATTATTTTCTGGGCATCTCCGTCACACGCAGCAAGGACAGTCTGTTCCTCTCACAGAGGAAGTATGCGTTGGATCTTCTTGACAGAGCTGGCATGTTGCAGTGCAAACCCATCTCTACTCCAGTTGATACTACCTCCAAACTTTCAGCCAAGTCCAGTGATCCAGTTGCAGATCCCACCGAGTATCGTAGTATTGCAGGCGGTCTTCAGTACCTCACGTTCACTCGGCCGGACATCTCTTATGCTGTGCAGCAGATTTGTCTTCATATGCATGATCCTCGGGCTAATCATTTGCTACTTGTGAAGCGTGTGCTTCGCTATATCCGCGGCACCACCGGCCATGGCCTCACTTTGTTTCAACACAGCTCCAACAAATTGCTGGCCTATTCTGACGCTGATTGGGCAGGTTGCCCTGACACTCGTCGGTCTACCTCAGGTTATTGTGTCTTCCTTGGCACTAACCTGGTGTCGTGGTCTGCTAAGCGGCAGCACACGGTCTCTCGCTCCAGCGCCGAGGCCGAATACAGGGCAGTTGCAAATGTCGTGGCTGAAACATGTTGGTTACGGCAGCTTCTTCAGGAGCTTCATCGACCGGTGCCACTGTGGTGTTTTGTGACAATGTGAGCTCTGTTTACATGACACAAAATCCCGTTCATCATCAGCGCACCAAGCATGTGATGATCGATTTACACTTTGTGCGCGACCGTGTCACCACAGGCGAGGTCCGGGTTCTTCACGTTCCGAGTTCTTCTTAATTTGCGGACATTTTCACCAAAGGATTGCCATCTCCTCTCTTTTTGGATTTTCGGGACATCTTAACATTCGTCGACGCCCGTTTACGACTGAGGGAGGGTGTTAGAATATATATAACCGTATTGTTTTGTATAGTTATTATACGGTTGTATATGTGTAGTCCTTGTATAGGTGTCCGTATATTGTACGATACGAACTCTGCCTTGTAACCTATATATATATAGATCAATACAAGGCACCACAACGTGTGGTTTCCCCAATCTTACACTACCACCCCAGGAATGGATTTCATCTGGAAAAACAATGACCGAAAGATGGGATGAGCCCTACTCCCGGCACAATCCACGCACTGGGCATGATTGAGCGTGGCTTTTTCTTCTTCTCCATTGGTGATATTCCACATCAACCCATTTAGAAAGATGGCCATCTACGCCTACGCTCCCGGTCACCCGGCAGGAGGTCGAGGCTTCCGTTGCCAAGTAGGTCAGGCTGTGGGCGCTCCACGGCACTGTCCGCTGGCGCCGTGTGCTGAATGCTGCTGGTGCCTGCGTGTACGCCAACACGAGCCCGAGCAGCATCAACCTGCAACCGGTCGCTTCCTCCGTGTGCTCACGAACAGCGGCGGCGTCCAATGCAGAAGAGAAGTATGCTGTGTTAATTTAGACGAGCCTGCAAGATCTGAATCGTACTCCCTCTGTAAACAAATATAAAAGCGTTTAGATCACTACTTTAATGATCTAAATGCTCTTATATTTCTTTACGGAGGGAGTACATATTAACTTGACGAGGACGTGTCGCCTCAGTTCTCAGGTTCCGCCGTTCTAGATATCCGCTGCCGCCGGTGGCAGCGCAATCACATTGGCACATTGTCTTCCCGGCAGCTGAGTGTCCGTGCTGCTTCCTCGGCATGACGCTCCGCTGCTGGCATGCTCGGCCTCCACGCTTTGCTGGGATACTCGTCTACAGCTACATGTTGGACATCAACATTTGGTATATATATATATATATATATATATATATACTTGTCTAATTTATTTTGCTTATGATCAGAATTTTGATCACAATAGATCATTAAGTTATCTTCCGTGACTATTGTTTATTGTTGTTCTGTACTCCAATACAGAAGTAAAACTCAGGGAAACACAATAAGTTGTATGTATACAAAGTTCTTGATAATAGAACTACAAATTTGGACAATACTCTTAGAGTATAAGTCTATTCGTATTGTAATCTATCTCTATTAATCTATTCTTACAGCTTAATCTTTGTAATCTATATAAACATCCCTTGAAGCCCCGATCAATATAACAATTACTTCTTCAATATCTCAATCTATCACATTAAATGAAAATATTTTTCCTTTTTCTGTCACTACAACCACAAAATCAATTCCACCACAATCCGCCACCACCAAAACCCCTTCCCTAGTTCGTCCTTCGGTCATCTCTGCTGCCATGGAATCTTGTTCCGTCTCTTCGCCGGAATCGCCCACCGTCAGCCACCCTCCTGCCCCGTCCCCCACCTCTCCCGCAACTGCAGCCTCTACCCCAGCCGTCTTTCCCTCACTACATCCTACCACGGAAACCACCTCGACACCCACCACCTTTGATTCTTCTTCCTCACCGTCTTCTTCAACCGAAAACCCACTGCCACCCAATGCCGTTCTTATACCACCGCTCACCAATGATCATGTCATGTGCACCCGTGGAAAACGAGGATTTCTTCTCCCCACCAAACGTCCCAATCTTACCGGCACCCCAACCATCTCTCCTATTCCAACCAGTTATAAGCGAGCTCTTCTTGACCCTCTCTGGCTTTCCGCTATGCGTGATGAATTTGAAGCTCTTCAGCAAAATAATACATGGACTCTTGTTCCCAAACCTTCTGGTGTTAACATTGTTTCTGGCAAATGGGTTTTTCGTCATAAATTTCATTCCGATGGCACTCTCGCTCGTTACAAAGCTCGTTGGGTGTGTCGTGGTTTCTCCCAGCAGCATGGTATTGACTTTGATGAGACTTTTTCTCCTGTTGTTAAACCAAGCACTATTCGTGTTGTTCTTAGTCTTGTTGTTTCCTCTTCTTGGCCTATTCATCAACTTGATGTTAAAAATGCTTTTCTTCATGGCACTCTCAATGAAACTGTTTATTGTCAGCAACCCTCTGGTTTTGAGAATCCCTCCTCTCCAAATTTTGTTTGTCTCCTCCACAAATCTCTTTATGGCCTTAAACAAGCTCCTCGTGCATGGTTTCAATGCTTTGCTACTTTTATTCAAACCATAGGCTTTATTCCCTCCAAATTTGATTCTTCTCTCTTTGTTTATCAGTCTCCTACTCACACTGCCTATCTCTTGCTTTATATTGATGATATCATTCTCACGGCTAGTTCTGATTCTTTTCTTCAACATACCATCTCTTCTCTCAATCGGGAGTTTTCCATGACAGATCTTGGTCCTCTTCATCATTTTCTAGGTATTCATGTTTCTCGCACAACATCTTCCCTCTTTCTTTCTCAACGATCATACATTTTGAACTTGCTTTCTCGTTCTAGTATGTCTGATTGTCAACCCTCTCATACTCCAGCCGACGTTGGTGCTAAACTGTCGGCTGATGGTGATCCTCTTTCTGATCCTACTTTATATCGTAGCATCACTGGCGCTCTTCAATATGCTACTCTTACTCGCCCTGAAATCTCCTATTCTGTTTAGCAAGCCTGTCTCTTTATGCATGATCCTCGTGCTCCTCATCTGGATCATGTCAGACGCATTCTCCGCTATTTAAAAGGCACTCTTGATCACGGTCTCCTTATTAATTCTTCTTCACCTACAAGCTTGACAGTTTATTCTGATGCAGACTGGGCAGGTTGTCCAGATACTCGACGATCTACATCCGGATTTTGCGTTTATTTGGGTGATAATCTTGTTTCTTGGTGTTCTAAAAGGCAGGTAACAGTTTCCAGGTCTTCTGCTGAGGCTAAGTATAGGGCGGTTGCTCACGCTGTGGCCGAGGCGGTGTGGCTACGACAGCTTCTCATTGAACTTCATCGTCCGCTCCCACGTGCTACCATTGTTTACTGTGATAACATCTCTGCCATCTACATGGCTTCCAATCCAGTTCAATATCGTCGCACAAAGCACATTGAGATTGACATTCACTTTGTTCGTGAAAAGGTGGCTCTTGGCGAGGTTCGCGTTCTTCATATTCCTACAAATGCCCAATTTGCTGACATTTTTACCAAAGGACTCCAGACTGCATCGTTCACCGACATACGCTCCAGTCTCAACATTGTTTCACCTGACGTTGAGACTGCGGGGGATCTTAGAGTATAAGTCTATTCGTATTGTAATCTATCTCTATTAGTCTAGTCTTGGAGCCCAAGCTTTGTAATCTATATAAACAGCCCTTGAGGCCCCGATCAATACAACAATTACTTCTCCAATATCTCAATCTATCAAATACCTTGAGAGGAAACTTGTATGCTTAACATGGTGAACTCCAAATTTTTGTGAACAAGCATTTCCAATAGTTCAGTGGAACAGGGCTGCTACTTTACTACCAACATTTAGGTGTGTGGTCTGTGTTTCAAATATCTAATGCACTACTGGAAGTTCTATCTATTGCCTGTCCATGCTGTAATATCTTATATAATTTCATGGCAAGCACCCAAGAACTGCAGCTCTATCGCCGTTCATGATTGTTGGCATATCCCCTACAAAGAGAATAATTAGTACTCCCTTCGTTTGGAATTATTTGTCATCAAAATAGATATATCTAGAACTAAAATACATTTAGATACATCCATCTCAATGACAAGTATTTCCAGACAGAGGGAGTATTTGCCTCATGCATTATGTGCCATACTGTAGTTGTGCCGTATGCTCTACTGAATACCCTAGTCAGCAGTCAGCACGGACCAAGCTATGATATATATGTCTTCCCGAGGCCACTCATTCCGTATAAATTATATACCATGTCATGATCGAGAATGGTTTACAGTCTGGAGGTCTCGTCTAACAATAATGCACATTAGAATCACACGCGGCTGGACTGTTGAAACAATCACAAGGCCTGGTTGAATATGAAACGAGTAGTAAGGATGCGTTATTATATACTAGATGGAAAGTGCGGCTTGCCGCACCCCGCACCCTTGCCGGGTGCGGTCATATCCAACCCGGCAACCATCCAACACAGTAGGTCACGCTTCAAATTTGGTAGATTGACATCATTACCAAAAGCAATGAAGAATTGCAGCATATAGTAACCTTATTTACCATGTAGTGACATTATATCCAACTTGGTAGAACACAATTCATATTCATTCAGGCTGTTACATGAATAGCAAAGCACGATGGCAGCACCCAACCAATCCATTACTGGTTACACAATATATATATTCCATAGATTGAAGAAGGGGGTAGGAGTTCATTCCGCATCTGCCACGTCTAATTTGAAGAAGGGGGTTAATACATATATATGAATGAAACTCAACAGAAATGATGGTGTAATAAAATGAAATTGTGAATATTATTGCTTACGCACTTCATATTGTCTTTTAGAGTAGCCCTGCTTATTTTTCAAAGTCGCGTTGTAGATATACTCGCACATGTAGTATCCACAGAAATCATTCCCTTGTTCCTGCCACAAGCACTTTACGAGAAATAAAGGTCAATCAAACTGATAATGAAGCATTATAAATGGCATTGATGAAAGTATAGCTATAGAATCAACGGGAGATGCGCGCAACTAGCTAGCCAGTAGTACTTACTTTCGGGGATGTATATCGCAGCTCCTTCGGCAGTCCCGGAGCTTCTGCGGTGAACTGTTTCCAAACCCTGCAAGACAAAGAAAATAATTATTATTACTTGAGATATCAGGAAATGAACCAAAAATTACCGATATGGTGCGATAATAATCGATTGAACTTACTTGTTGAGCATTTTAGTCATGTCCGCATAGATTTCGGGAGCTTTTCGTCTTGAGTCTAAGACGGTTACTAGTCCCCGCTCAAGCTTAATCTCCAGAAGAACATAGTGTAAGCTGCGCACGCATGCATAACTCATCAATTACATTACTATAACCTCGCTCGAGTAATAAGGGAAACCGAATATGCACAGGACAGTAACACTCACTCGAAGTTGTAAGGAAAGAGTATGGTATCTTTGTTTTAATTTTTGATCAACGATTGTAGCAAGTTGGCCTGGGCCTCTTTGGCATGCTTTTTAACCTAAATTTCATCTATGATATTTGTGTTAATGAACCCAATATAATACATTTCCTATTTTCTGCACTCGACGATCTTCAATCTGCATAATATATTGATGATAATTAATTATAAATACATGCAATGAAAGAGCCGAGCTATATATAGAGACTTAATGACAGAAATAGTACTTACAGACAGTAGCAAAAGACCGTTAATTTATCGAGGGCCTTTTGATTGAAGAACTCGAAGAACTCCTCAAATGGAACAGGCAACAGATCAGTTCCAACGAGGTCGTGCTCCTCTTTAATTCTCAGATACAAACTATTCGTCCCCCTGCACTCTCTCGCAGGTTTTCATGTACCAATTATGGAATCTTCGCATCATCGTTGTTAGAGATTTTTCATCTTTGGCGAGAGGCTTCCCGTACTCGTATCTGTGTTCGTCCACCTCCATGAAATCAGGAAGTTGATCGTCAGGCAGGTAATCTGCAAGATTGCCATAACCGGCAACCGTCCCCGGAGCATTAGCGACACTGCTAGAAACATTGAGCGGGGGGCACGATTGATTTGCTTGTTCGCCGAGCTGGGCAATTTTTTTCGCAGCTGCTCGTTCTTTTGACCTTTGATGTCTGACAATACTTCCCGACCGCTCCGCTTCGAGATATGTCTGCTCAAGAATGTCGCTCATAGTTGGTTCTCGGCGGAGACTTTGGTGGTTTCCTCAGGGCATCGATAGTGCTCTTTGCTTTCACCGGATCTACCTTCTCCTCCGGAGGTGGATGTCTCTTTGCTTTCAACCCTTCAAAGAAGTCGTCCACTTCGGCCCGCACAATCTTCGTCCTCCTCGGTCCTTTCGTACCGTAACTTCTCTAGAGGCTTGAGAGAAGGACCGTATCTGTATTGCCTCCCGCCTCTGGCTGTACTACTAGACACCGGAGCAGACGGAGTGGCTGCGGCGTCTGTCTTCTTTCATGCTTGCTTACGAGGGGGAGGAGAAGGACTACGACGCGCCGGAGCAGCCGGGGCGGCGGCGGGTCTCTTCCGCCCTTGCTGGCGAGGCAGAGAAGGAGGAGGCTGCTGGTTGCTCGGGCGCGCCGGCGCAGGCGGAGAAGGAGGCGGAGTGCCGCCACGCGCCGGAGAAGGAGGTCGAGTGCCCTGATCGTCACTCGCCGGAGGAGGAGGCGGTGGAGGATGCGGAGTGCCCTGACTCGCCGGAGGAGGAGGAGGAGGCGTAGGCGTCCAGTTCGGAAGGTTGATGAGCTCCTTCCGCAATAAGCATGGAGTCTTGAGCGTAACCCAGCCTAGTCTCCCCTTCACGGTAGGGGTGGTCAAGCTGGAGGTCCTCAAATCCTCGGTTATTTCATCCACCATCACCCTAGCATATCCTTCTGGAATCGGCCGGCAGTGAAAAGTTGCGCCGGGTTCAGTAGGATAAACAGAGCCAACAGCCGGCTTGACCTTCAAATTCATCCATTGCGTCATAATGTGGCAATTTTGAGACTCCGTGATAGCATCCACGGGATAGCTGGCAGGAGCCGTCAAGACATGCTCCGGCTGAAGCAGCTCGGTGGAAGCCACGCTGCTTCTCCGCTGAGATGGCGGGGTAGCTTCCGGGGAAGCTTCGTCGGATCGTTTGTTGCGATCTGCTTCTCGTTCCTCTAGCCCCATTACCCTTTCGTGCAGCGCCTGTAGTTGCCTATGCTCCACTTTCTTCCTCCTCTCCTGGGTTTTGTAACCCCCTGCGTCCGGAAAACCAACCTTCCACAGAATGGAGCTTGGCGTGCCTCGTGTCTGTCCAGGGTGCTCAGGATTCCCGAGGGCCATTGTGAGCTCGTCCTTCTCCCTGTCTGGAACGAACGTCCCTTGCTGCGCTGCATTGATATAGTGCAGAAGCCTCTTGACTGGTATTTTCAGTTGCTCGTCCATCCAATGGCACTTCCCTGATACAGGGTCCAAGGTTCCACCAGCCCCGAAGAACCAAGTCCGGCAACGGTCTGGCCAGTTCATTGTCTCTGGTTCGATCCCTTTATCAAGCAGATCATTCTCAGCCTTAGCCCACATAGGCCGGGCTTTGAGGTAGCCACCTGACCCCGTGCATGGTGAAACTGCTTCTTCGCAGCATTTTGCTTGTTTGTTGCCGACATCTTCTTACTCTTTTCTGATGTCGTGTGGGCCACAAATGCGGGCCAGTGATATCTGATCTTCTCATATTTGCCGATGAATTCTGGTGTCTCTTCTTTGTCGACAAACTTTTTTAGCTCTTTCCTCCACCTCCTGAATAGGCCTGCCATCTTCTTAAGAGCAAAAGACTTGATTAATTGCTCAGAATCGGCTTCTCCAGATCCTCCTCTCGCGGTAGGGTGAAATTTGCCTTCAGCTCAGTCCAAAGATCATCTTTCTGCATATCATTGACATAAGACACCTCAGGGTCTTCGTTCTTAGGCTTATACCATTGGTGGATGCTGATCGGGATCTTGTCCCTAACAAGAACCAAGCACTGAGCAGCAAATATGTTCTTTGTCCGGATGGGTTCAATCGGTTCGCCGTCGCGCGCGATTGCTGTGATCTCAAACCTTTCATCCGACCTCAACTTTTTCTTCGGGCCTCGTCTCCTTACCGAAGTTGTGCTCGATCCGGAGGGCTAGAAAAAAGTAGAAAGACGAGAGTTAATTAATATGTGTACATATACCAAAACAATGAATGCATCAATTAGCTAGTCAGCACAGGCTTAACTAATATATATACCTGGCCGGACTCGGTTCGGTCACCGGAGCCGTCATCACGGTCTCCTTCTTGCACCGTCATTGGGTCACCGGAGCCATCATAATCATGTCTTTCCTCCTCCATTCTTCGATCACCGTACCCCGCTTCTTCACCCTCTTCTTCCAGACCATCATTGTCGTTAAGATACGACAAGATATCACCTCCGGCTAAGATTATGTCCCCCAACACCTCTTACGCTTCCTCGTCTCAGATGTGCTCCATTGTTTCTGCAAATATTACAACATGGCAATTATTACACAAACATGACAGCACGTGGATATATTAGTGGCAAACGTAGACCGAGCTTATTCCGGGTTTGGGGTGGCCTCGGCAACGATTCAAGGGTAGGGGCGCAGCGGGAGGGGTAGGAGACCGACATCATTTTTTTCTAGGGTTTGGGTGTCCTCGAGAGTTTTGGTCGAGCGAGAGGGGGTGGCCTCGAGAGATTTTGTCGGGTAGGGGCGCGGCGGGAGGGGGTAGGAGACCGACATCGTTTTTTCTAGGGTTCGGGTGTCCTCGAGAGTCTTGGTATAAGTTATCACAGTCGAGAGGGGGTAATATCGACAACGACGACATACATACACGGGAAAACAATGTTATCGGGGAGGGGGTATATCGACCCCCCCCCAACGTGTTGAAGTTATCGGGAGGGGGTTATATCGACAACGACGACATACGTACATGGGAAAATAATATTATCGAGGAGGGGGTATATCGACCCCCCCCCCTTGTGTTGAAGTTATCGGGAGGGGTATATCGACGACGACAGAGGAAGATCAAAGAAAAAAAAGAAGAAAAAAGAGGAGAAGAAGAAAAAATAATATTCTGCTCTTCTTTTTTCCTCTTCTTATTTATTTCTCCTCTTCTTCTCCTTTCTTTCTCTTCTTATTTTCCTTTTTCCTCTCCTTCTTTTTCTTCTTCTTCCTTCTTTCTAGCTAGATATATAAAACTTTTCTAAAAATGTAACTTTTGCATATATAAATTTTTTTCTTGTTCCTCCTCCTTCCTTCTCTTCCTTCTTCCTAAATATATAAAACTTTTCTAAAAATGAAACTAACCTAAAATTAATGTACTAAATCAGAGAACATTAATATACTAAAATTAATTTATTTTAAAACACCATGCATATTACAATTGAAAAAATACATACATTCATACAAAAAATATGTAAACAATACATACATACATATATGAACATACATAAGAAATACATATATCTAAAAACATACATACATACATATATGAAAATATGATAACATCTAAAAACATGTAAAAATAGCATATATATATAACTAAAAACAACGGGCGGGCGGGCGGGGTTGGGGCGCTGCTGTGCTCACAAGGGCGGCGCGCTGGCAAGGTGAGCAGGGCGCGGGAGTGGCGGCGACGGCGTTAAGGCGGGCGACGGCGGGATGGCGTGGGAGGTGACCGCGACATGGAGTGGCGCATGGCGACAGCGTCGAGCGGCGCTGGGTGGTGAAGGCTGGCGCTGGCGGCGATCGGGGTGGCGACGGCGTCGGCGGGGTGTGAATCGGGCATCCTGGCGGCGGCGTCGGCGCGGGCAACTGCATAGATGAAATGAAAAACGCTAAGTCTTTGCTTATATAGCAACGAACCGGGACCAATGCCCCCTTTAGTCGCGGTTGGTGGCACCAACCGGGACTAAAGGCCGGGAAGCGGCCTTTGGTCCCGGTTGGTGGCACCAACCGGGACTAAAGGACATCATTGGTCCCGGTTGGTGCTACGAACCGGGACCAAAGGGTGGCATTGGTCCCGGTTCGTGCCATCAACCGGGACCAATGGCCTTGCACATCGGCGTGGTGGTGGGAGTTTAGTCCCACCTCGCTAGTTGAGAGCGTCGACCACCTGCTTATAAGCACTGCTGCCTCCTCTCTCTCGAACTCCTCTGAACTGCAGGCCTATGGGCATAATCTGACACTGCTTTGCCTGTGGGCCTGCTGGGCCTTGATACGTCTCCAACGTATCTATAATTTTTGATTGCTCCATGCTACTTTATCTATTGTTTTGGACTATAATGGGCTTTATTTTCCACTTTTATATTATTTTTGGGACTAACCTATTAACCGGAAGCCCAGCCCAGAATTGTTGTTTTTTGCCTTTTTCAGTATTTCGAAGAAACAGAATATCAAACGGAGTCCAAACGGAATGAAATCTTCGGAAATATGATTTTCTCATCAGATAAAACCCAGGAGACTTGGACCCTCCGTCAAGAAAGCCACGAGGCGGTCACGAGGGTGGAGAGCGCCCCCCTTGGGCGCGCCCCCCTGCCTCGTGGGCCCATCGAAGCTACACCGACGTACTCCTTCCTCCTATATATACCTACGTACCCCCAAACAATCAGAACAGGAGCCAAAAACCTAATTCCACCGCTGTACCTTCCTGTATCCACGAGATCCCATCTTGGGGCCTGTTCCGGAGCTCCGCCGGGGGGGGGGGGGCATCCACCACGGAGGGCTTCTACATCAACACCATAGCCCCTCCGATGAAGTGTGAGTAGTTTACTTCAGACCTTCTAGTCCATAGCTAGTAGCTAGATGGCTTCTTCTCTATTTTTGGATCTCAATACAATGTTCTCCCCCTCTCTCGTGGAGATCTATTCGATGTAATCTTCTTTTCATGTGTGTTTGTTGAGACCGATGAATTGTGGGTTTATGATCCAGCTTATCTTTGAATAATATTTGAATCTTCTCTGAATTCTTTTATGTATGATTGAGTTATCTTTGCAAGTCTCTTGAATTATCCGCTTTGGTTTGGCCAACTAGATTGGTAGTTCTTGCAATGGGAGAAGTGCATGGCTTTGGGTTCAATGTTGCGGTGTCCTTACCCAAAGGATGTAAAGGGTTGCAAGGCACGTATTGTATTGTTGCCATCGAGGATAACAAGATAGGGTATTTATCATATTGCATGAATTTATTCCTCTACATCATGTCATCTTGCTTAAGGCGTTACTTTGTTTTTAACTTAATACTCTAGATGCATGCTTTGGATAGCGGTCATGAGTGGAGTAATAGTAGTAGATGCAGAATCGTTTGATCTACTTGTCACGGACGTGATGCCTATATACATGATCATACCTAGATATACTCATAACTATGCTCAATTCTGTCAATTGCTCAACAGTAATTTGTTCACCCATCGTAGAATATTTATGCTCTTGAGAGAAGCCACTAGTGAAACCTATGGCCCCCGGGTCTATTCTCATCATATCAATCTCTATCACTTTTATACTTTCTTCATTTTACTTTGCCTTTTACTTTTCACTTTGTATCTTTATACCAAAAATACCAAAAATATTATCTCTATCAGATCTCACTCTCGTAAGTGACCGTGAAGGAATTGACAACCCCTAATCGCGTTGATTGCGAGTAGCTATCGTTTTGTGCAGGTACGAGGGACTTGCGCGTGGCCTCCTACTGGATTGATACCTTGGTTCTCAAAAACTGAGGGAAATACTTACGCTACTGTGCTGCATCATCCTCTCCTCTTCGGGGAAAACCAATGCAAGCTCAAGACGTAGCAGGCCTTCTGCGGGCCTGAATCCTGGCCCATGGTAGGGTTTCTAGTCGTATTCAGGCCGTGGGGGCCCAGTAGGAGGCACTTTGTTTGTTTTTTGTTTTCTTTACTTATTGTTGCTATTTTTATTTTTTTTCAGTTTTTTTGTTTTGTTTTCTGCATTATTTATTTTCTTTTTTTTGCTTTATTTTTTAATTCTTTTTTCTTTTAGGTCAGCAAAATTATGAACTTTCTGTTAGTGCCATTAGTTTTAGAAAAATTATAAACTTTCTGTTAGTGCCATTAGTTTTCAAATTTGAATAGTTAAAATTTGAATTCTTTGAAATTTGTGTGAATCACAAGTTTGTGATTAACTTTACTAAAAAATGAACATAGATGCCTATAGAGAAAATTCAACCTAAATTCATAATAAATTTCTATAAATTTCAGAGAAATTCACTATGAATTTAGGTTAAATTTCCTGTATAGGGGCATCTATTTTCACTTTGAGAGGAGCTCAACTAGGCAGAGAGGGACGGACTTATAAACCGGTGTGAGCGCCCTTCGGTTGGCGAGCTGGGACTAAACTCTGAGCGCAACGAGGACCAACCCTTTAGTCCCGGTTTGTGGCAGAAACTGGGACTAATGGTCATGGGCCTGGGGCGAGGCGCATTGGTCCCGATTCGTGCGTGGAACCGGGACCAAAAGGTCCAGACGAACCGGGACCAATGGCCCACGTGGCTGCCCTCTTGAGAGTGTTCTTGGTGAGAACATAGTTGACAAGGTGCGAACCAGGATTAATGGTATTACGAGGGCCAAACCATAAGACGTTAAAGCATTTCAAATGAACTCTGGAAAAGTTGAAAGTTGGCATGGTATCATAATTTCACCCACATAGCATGTGCATGTACAAAAGCGGACAATGGTATCATACTAAATGCATTACAAAATTGGCATGGTATCATCATAATAGTTGCGGGAGAAAGTCTTCATTTTTTCTTCGCTTGTGTCATTTGCTTATTGCGCCATAACAAAGTATAATCTTCATCTTTTATCAGGATGCTTGGGTCAGCCTTGACTTTGAAGGGAGGAATTTCATGAAACTTTTCATAATCTTCAGACATGTCTGTCTTGCCCTCCACTCCCACGATGTCCCTTTTTCCTGAAAGAACTATGTGGCGCTTTGGCTCATCGTATGATGTACTCGCTTCCTTATCTTTTTCTTTTTATCGGTCTGGTAGACATGTCCTTCACATAGATAACCTGTGCCACGTCATTAGCTAGGACGAACGGTTCATCGGTGTACCCAAGATTTTTTATATCCACGGTTGTCATTCTGTACTGTGGATCTACCTGTACCCCGCCTCCTGACAGATTGACCCATTTGCACTTAAACAAAGGGACCTTAAAATCATGTCCGTAGTCAAGTTCCCTTATGTCCACTATGTAACCATAATATGTGTCCTTTCCCCTCTCGGTTGTTGCATCAAAGCGGACACCGCTGTTTTGGTTGGTGCTCTTTTGATCTTGGTCAATCGTGTAAAATGTATTCCCATTTATCTCGTATCCTTTGTAAATCAATACAGTCAAAGATGGTCCCCTGGACAACAAGTACAGCTCGTCACAAACAGTGTTGTCACCTCTGAGACGTGTTTCCAACCAACGGAAGCAGTTGCGTCATAATCAAGTGGCAGTCGTGAGACTTTAGGTGCTGGAACTTTTTCTCTAGCATATTTATTACTCCATTTATATTCGACGAGAAGCCAGTCGGGACTTTCATACTGAGCAGGCATTCAAAGAAGATTTTTTTTCTCTTATTTCGTAAGAGCGTAGCTGGCAGGAGCTTCATACTGCTTCGGAGGCATTCCATCTTTTTCGTGCAAACGTTGCAGGTCCTCCCGTGCCTCAGGTGTATCTTTTTTCTTTCCATACACGCCCAAGAAGCCTAGCAGGTTCACACAAAGGTTCTTCGTCACGTGCATCACGTCGATTGAAGAGCGGACCTCTAGGTCTTTCCAGTAGGGTAGGTCCCAAAATATATATTTCTTCTTCCACACGGGTGCGCGTCCCTCAGCGTCATACGGAACAGCTAGTCCGCAGGGACCCTTTCCAAAGATTACGTGTAAATCATTGACCATAGCAAGTACGTGATCACCGGTACGCATGGCGGGCTTCTTCCGGTGATCTGACTTGCCTTTGAAATTCTTGCCTTTCTTTCGACATTGATGGTTGGTCGGAAGAAATCGACGATGGCCCAGGTACACATTCTTCCTGCAGCTTCCCAGGTATATACTATCGGTGTCAAGTAAACAGTGCGTGCATGCGTGGTATCCCTTGTTTGTCTGTCCTGAAAGGTTACTGAGAGCGGGCCAATTGTTGATAGTCACGAACAGCAACGCCTTTAGGTCAAATCCTCCTGTTTGTGCTCATCCCACGTACGTACACCGTTTCCATTCCACAACTGTAAAAGTTCTTCAACTAATGGTCTTAGGTACACATTAATGTCGTTGCCGGGTTGCTTAGGGTCTTGGATGAGAACTGGCATCATGAACTTCCGCTTCATGCACATCCAAGGAGGAAGGTTATATATACATAGAGTCACGGGCCAGGTGCTGTGATTGCTGCTCTGCTCCCCGAAAGAATTAATGCCATCCGCGCTTAAAGAAAACCATACGTTCCTTGGGTCACTTGCAAACTCATCCCAATACTTTCTCTCAATTTTTCTCCACTGCGACCCGTCAGCGGGTGCTCTCAACTTCCCGTCTTTCTCACGGTCCTCACTGTGCCATCGCATCAACTTGGCATGCTCTCCGTTTCTGAACAGACGTTTCAACCGTGGTATTATAGGAGCATACCACATCACCTTCGCAGGAACCCTCTTCCTGGGGGGCTCGCTGTCAACATCACCAGGGTCATCTTGTCTGATCTTATACCGTAATGCACCACATACCGGGCATGCGTTCAGATCCTTGTACGCACCGCGGTAGAGGATGCAGTCATTAGGGTATGCATTTTTCTTCTGCACCTCCAATCCTAGAGGGCATACGACCTTCTTTGCTGCGTATGTACTGTCGGGCTATTCGTTATCCTTTGGAAGCTTCTTCTTCAATATTTTTAGTAGTTTCTCAAATCCTTTGTCAGGCACAACATTCTCTGCCTTCCTTTGCAGCAATTCCAAAGACGGTAATCGAGCTTTGTGATGCCATCTTCGCAATTGGGGTACAACCCCTTTTTTGTGATCCTCTAACATGCGATCGAACTTCAGATTCTCCTTTTGACTTTCGCATTGCGTCCTTGCATCGACAATGACCCGGCGGAGATCATCATCATCGGGCACATCGTCTGGTTCCTCTTGATCTTCAGCAGCTTCGCCCGTTGCAGCATCATTGTGCACATCGTCTGGTTCCTCTTGATGTTCAGTAGCATCACCGTATTCAGGGGGCACATAGTTGTCATTGTACTCTTCTTCTTCGCCGTCTTCCATCATAACCCTATTTCTCCGTGCCTCGTCCAAACATTATAGTGTGGCATGAAACCCTTGTAAAGTAGGTGGGTGTGAAGGATTTTTCGGTCAGAGTAAGACTTCGTATTCCCACATATAGGGCATGGACAACACATAAAACCATTCTGCTTGTTTGCCTCAGCCACTTCGAGAAAATCATGCACGCCCTTAATGTACTCGAAGGTGTGTCTGTCACCGTACATCCATTGCCGGTTCATCTGCGTGCATTATATATAATTAAGTGTGTCAAAAACCATTACAGAACATCATGAATAGATAATTAAGTGACCAAATTAATAGAAGTTCATATTCACATTAAAACCAAAGTACATACATAGTTCTCATCTAACAACACAAAGCTCTACAGAGCATCTAAATTAATTAAACCATACATTGAAACTATGTAAAACATTTCAAAGCGAAAACAAATGCGATCATAATCGCAACCAAGGTAACAACTGATCCAACACCATAATGATACCAAGCCTCGGTATGAATGGCATATTTTCTAATCTTTCTAATCTTCAAGCGCATTGCATCCATCTTGATCTTGTGATCATTGACGACATCCGCAACATGCAACTCCAATATCATCTTCTCCTCCTCAATTTTTCTTATTTTTTCCTTCAATAAATTGTTTTCTTCTTCAACTAAATTTAACCTCTCGACAATAGGGTCGGTTGAAATATCCGGTTCAACAACCTTCTAGATAAATAAAAATCTTGTCACGTTCGTCGGCATAATTGTCATAAACAATAAATGAACCAATAGTTATGAAAAGATAATATATACCACATCCGAATCATAGACAGGACGAGGGCCGACGGGGGCGGATACCAAAACCATCGCACTATATAAGATGCAATAATAAAAGTAAGAAAATTATACAAGTATCTATATAAACATACAAGTAAGAATTTTTTTCCTTTCAGAAAGAAGATAAGAACAAGAGGCTCACCACGGTGGTGCCGGCGACGAGATCGGCGCGGGCGATTGACGGCGGTGAATACGGGGACGTGACGTGACGGACCGCTAAACCTAGAAAAATATTGAGGAAAATGGAGCTTGGAGGTCGAGCTTGGAGAGCAGAAAGCTTAAGTAGTGTGGCTCGGGCATTCCATCGAACACCTCGTGTGCATAGGAGGTGAGCTAGAGCACCACAAAGCTCTTCTCTCACCGGCCAGGCAAAACAGAGCAGTGGGAGTGCTCTGCTCGCGGGCGAGGGGTATATATAGGCAACTCATTGGTCCCGGTTCGTGGCACGAACCGGGA
The DNA here is from genome assembly GCA_021605145.1 of Aegilops bicornis. Classification (NCBI taxonomy): domain Eukaryota; kingdom Viridiplantae; phylum Streptophyta; class Magnoliopsida; order Poales; family Poaceae; genus Aegilops; species Aegilops bicornis. Next base: position 688,779,427 of record CM038673.1, on the reverse strand, counting down.
CTAAAGGTCACCCTTTCGTCCCGGTTCATGCCACCAACCGGGACCAATGGTGGTGAGCCAGGAGCGAGGCCCATTGGTCCCGGTTCGTCCCACCAACCGGGACCAAAAGGTCCAGACGAACCGGGAACAATGGCCCACGTGGCCCAGCCGGCCCCTGGGGCTCACGAACCGGGTCCAATGCCCCTATGGGTCCCGGTTCTGGACTGAACCGGGACTAATGGGCTGATCCGGCCTAGACCTTTACCCCCTTTTCTACTAGTGAAGGAAGTAACAATAAATTAGAACCTACTAGAATCCTAAGCAACGAGAACAGTGTAATAGATAACAAAGAAAGCATCCAGATTTGATGAGAAAACCACATCATATTGGACGGGTTGTACTATAGGTTCAGTCGGGCCATGGTTAAAAAAAATCCTTTTTTTCAAGGATCCGACAAAGTAAGATGTATCATCATCAGGATCATAAAAGAACAATGCCCAGATGACTACATCATCATTTTACATGACAAACCACAACCCCAAGGGCCAAACTCCCACCCGTTGACTACTCGTTATCTAACAACCTATTGAACCTTGAATGTGAGAGGATGAGAGGTTTCTTTTCCCCTCCCTCCCTCGCCCGGGCCACTCTCGCGGGTGGCAGGGCGAAAACCTAGCCACCGCCCGCCAGGACCCCTTCCCCTCCTTCCCTCCTCCCCACCGCCGCCAGAGGGCGGGCGTCGGCGGCGGTGGGGTTCCTCTCCCTCCTCCCATGATGTCCTGTGGCGCGAGACACAGAATCCGGCAAGGAGCGCGGCGCTCGCGCAGGGCGGTGCGGCGGTGACACGGGCGGCTGTGCGACGGGCGCAGCTGTGCGGCGGAGCGGCGGCGGCTGCGTGGAGTTGGTGGCGGGGCGTCCTGGCGCGTCGGCGGCGGCGAGGCAGCAGGCTGCTGCGGCGGCTTCGTTAGATCCGGCGGGAGGCGACGAGGGCTGCGGCGGCGCGGGCTGGGGGCGGCTGCCGGCTTGGCTGGGCCGGCCCCTGGCGTGGTGGGGCATGGGCGGCTCACACAGCCACAACTTCGTTGGTCGGACGACAGGGACGTGCTTGGCGGCCTTGGGCGCGGATCTGTCAGGTTGTGTGTCTACTAGACCTTGGCAGGGCGTGCGTGCGCCTTGCCGTGGTTCGGGTCGGCCGTCGTGCGGTGGTGGCACTCGCCGGCGAGGCGGCCACCACGGCTCTGGTGGCGGTGGTTGGCATTCGGCGGCGGGGCGCGGGTGGTGGTGCTCCTCTCTTCTCTTAGGTCCGGGCCAGCGGCGTGGGCGTCTCCCACCGCGGAGATGGCCAGGACTTGGGGCTCGTACTCGGGTGGACCAGCTTGGGGCCCGGGATGGATCGGAGCTCCGGCTCCGGGTAGGTGATGGTGGGCGCGGTCCAGGTGGTGCCCGCGGTAGTGGGAGTCATCTCCTTGCGGGTACAGTGGTTGATGGTGGTGGTCGGGACAATGCTCATATGTCAGGCAGACCGGAGCCAGAGGCCACGTGCATGGGGTCGTGGGAGTCAGCTCGGCAATGGCCGTCGGTAGCCATGGGGTTGTGTCTCCCCCGGTCAACTCGGACTAGGTGGGGAAGCAGGCGTGGGTGCCTCCGACGCTGGAGGCGCCGACCCAGACTCCGTGGCTAATGTCGGGCTAAGAGTGAAAGGTGAGTCACCTTTCACTCTTCCTACCGTGGTGGGTGCTCCGTGATGTGGATGTGGGCGGTGTCTGTGACATGGATGTCGGGGTGGCGACCCCGGGATGGCAGTCCGCATGGTTGGCTCTCCGGCGGGCTTCTTCATGGCGGTGGTGGTGGCTTTCCTCTTGGTCGTGTGGGCGGCAAGAGGTGTGGCGGCGGATAGCTCGGGTGCTCTATGCCATTGGCAGTGGGGACGCCCAGATCCAGACCTGGCAATCGGACCTCATCGCGCGTGTCCTAGAGGCCACATGGTGACACGCTGGAGCTGCCGAGCGAAAGCTCTGCGCTTTGTCGCCGACGGCGGCGACGCCTGCGGGCGCCGCTCTCTTCCTGAAGACGTCGTCGTGGTGCTCCTCTTCGTGTCAGGGTTCCGGGTGAAAACTCTTGTCCATGGTGGACTCGGCAGCGGCGTCACTTCGCGTCGTTTTCCCTCTTGAGGGCGTTGTCGTGGAACTTAGATGTTTAGGGCGTTGCTTAATATTCCATAGATGTACACGTGCATGTATATGAGCTCGAGTAGGACTAGTATTAGATGAGTACTAGCTAGGCTGATATATATAGGTACGTATACCTTGTAAGATTGCATCGTGGATTTGTGAAAGTAATACAGATCAAAACAGGCTCGATACGAGCATGTGGCAATACCTCTGCTTCGTGTGCGTACGTGTGGTGCTTCCGGCCGACTGGCCGTTTTGTACGAGTGTTGCGAGGTTTGTTAAGGTGATCGATCAATCAGGCTTGGTCGTCTAGATAGCTAGCTTTGGATAGTAGCAAGTAGTACACGTCCAAAGGTTGGTACATATATTGCCGACTTGGGGCAGGAACCAAGTCCAACCAGCGTTGCTTCATCGTTCGTCGTCGGTTGTCATCGTTGCCGGAAAGTACTCGGCGTCGGGTCTGGGTCAACAATTGGTATCTAGAGCAAGGTTGATCTTCTAATAACGGAGGATCATGACAGACGACGAAAAGAACAATCAGTTGGTGGAGTACTTCGGTGCGGCTAAAGTATTAGCTGCTCCAGCAAGTTCGTCGTACCCACGATTTAATCGCGAGAACTTCAGGGTCTGGAAGGCCCTCATGGAGTGTGGTCTCCGCGCCAACGAGCTATGGGACACGGTGGATCCCGGAGGCGACACGTTCAAGAAGGAGGGAGCCGAGCACCGGAAGGATCGGCGGGCGGCGTCGGCGATTTACTCGGTGATGCCGATGGATGTCCTCCAGCACATGATCGCCAAAGCAACGGCGAAGGAGGTGTGGGATACGCTGAAACTCATATTCGAGGGACACACCCGCGTCAAGCAAGCTAATCTCCAAACTCTCCTAAGGAACTAGGAGACATTGGTCATGGGCGACGATGAGTCCGTGGATGTGTTTGCTTCACGGGTGGCTACTCTCGTCAATCGGATCCGCGCGCTTGGAGAAAACCTCACGGAGACCTCGGTTGTCCGGCGGTACTTGCGCGCGGCCCCTCCCGGTACCTGCAAATTGTCACGGCGATCGAGCAATGCGTCGATCTCGAGACTCTCTCCATTGATGATCTTGTCGGATGGTACAAGGCGCACGATGAGCGGATGCGGTACAGTCTCGGAGACGGGAGAAACGACGAGCTTGTGATGCTCACAAAGGCGCAGTGGATCGCCCTTGAAAAGCAAGGCGGGTCCAAAAGCAGCGGCAAGAAAAAGGGGAAGCAGTATTCGGTGAGAAAGAACTTCGCCGACTCGGACGACGACCCAGACGATAAGGCTGCACCACCACCGAGGAGGAAGTTTGACATCACGAAAGTAAGTTGTTATAAGTGTGGCCTCCTCGGTCACTTCAAGGCTGACTGCGAAGAAGCACCGAAGCAGAAGGCGTTCATAGCCCAGCAAGGAGATGATGGCGACATGATGTTGATGAGTGAACTCGTGGACAAGAAGGACCCATTTCTTCTAGTGTCGGCTAAAGAAATTTTCACGCTTCGTGAAGAAAAAATTCACTCTCAAGATCATGGTTCGGAAACTCGTGTCGATGCTACGGACACGGGGGTGATTCCAAAACCTACATCGATGTTACGGACATAAGTGTTAATTTTGCTGGAGCGGATGCAGCAATTGCCGCGTGTGCTCGACCATGGAGGAGTAGTTTTTGTGTGATGCGTCCACAGAAAACGAAGACGTACATGGCGTCGGAAGTCCACGAAGAAACAAAAATTGTTGTTGATGCTAGCGCAAAAATGAAGACGAGTGCAGCGGCTACGGACGAACTGGAAGTCGCCGGTGTATCGAGTGCAAGCGCAGCTAGCTCGACGGTGCAGATACATGGAGTTGGTGGCCACGACGCGCACTCCATGTCTCAGAAAACGGACAATCCACAAGGCTAGAAGCTAGCAACAAGGGATCGCTTACCAAGCGATGGATACGAAGGCTGCTGCAGCCCACGTACGGGTAGTAGTACGCCCCCAGCAGGAGGGCAAGGAGCAGGACGAGGTGGGCTTGTCACATCCCATGGTGAAACTCCACAAATAGCCCATACGGCTGGAGGGTGCAGCTCAATATTGCTATCGGGAAGCAGTCCATACACTGTACCAGAAAAAAGAAGCCTAGCTTTGGGAGCTCACGTTGGAATTTTTGCTTCGCCAAAAGTAAAGCGCGTAGCAGAAAATAGCACTTCGTCTCCGACAGTAATGATGGGAAGGACACAACCACCCACGTCCGTACATCCACAGTAGCAGAAAATAGCACTTCGTCTCCGACAGTAATGGTGGGAAGGACACAACCACCCACGTCCGTACATCCACAACCTGTGTCACAACAATATTCGAAGCAAGCTCTTCGAACGATTGACCCGGCAAAGATGAGTAGGAGTGGATGGCGGTGTCTAAGTGCCGAGGAACTGGCAGATTTTAATGACGCAAATACGATGGAGTGTTGGCGTCAGGTTATGGAAGAAGAGTTGGGATCGATCCACGACAACAATACATGGGAGTTTGTGGATTTTCCCAACAATGAAAAGGCTATGGAGCTCAAGTGGGAATTCAAGGTCAAGACAGATGTTGAAGGGTGCATGAAGCACAAAACAATGTTTGTAGCCAAAGACTATGTGCAAGAGGAAGGTGTGGACTTCGAAGAAGAGTTCGTTCCCATTGCAAAGATGGAGTCGGTGGATTACTCATCGCTCTCGTGGCTCAGGAACCATGGAAAGTAAATCACATGGATGTAAACTCCGCATTTTTGAATGGCGAGATAGAAGGAGATGTGTATGTGAACAACCACCAAATTTCGTTAAAGAAGGAGAAGAACATAAGGTACTGAAGTTACACAAAATCTTGTATGGGCTATGGCAAGGACCTCGGGAGTGGAACATCAAAGTTGATCGGACATTGATTTCTCTTGGATTTGAGAAAGCCCCGCTAGAGTATGCAATGTACAAGCAAGGAGAAGGAAGGGATCGTCTACTAGTTGGAATCTACGACGACGACCTATTGATAACTGAAGCAAATGAAGAGGCGATTGCAAAGTTCAAACTACAGATGAAAGAGCTTTTCAAGATGGATGATCTAGGTCTTTTGAGCTACCCCGGGATTAGGGGTGGAAGCGGATCGGATGCGGATCGGATAGTGCTCTTACCACTTCCATTTTCATATTTTCAAAACGAATACGAATCCGAATACGGATGTTATCGGATACGGATGCGGCTCGGATATTATTCGAATACGGATACGTATCGGATATTTTCTTGATTCGGAACGGATACGAATAATATCAACATATTGCTTAAGTAAATTAGTCGATAGCTATGTGACCTGAAATAATCAACTTGTGATGTACAATAAGTCAATGATAAATAGGTTTATGAATAAATACTATTGTAATGCATAATAATTTATAAGTTCAATCATATAAAGAGTAAAATTTGACCCCTTATTTGGCTTTTATGTTGGATAATTGGAATACTGGGTCTAGAATTTTGAAAATTACCTCCCATAATCTTATTCGGATACGGATATATCCACTTCCATATCCATATTTGTGTCAAAATCTCCTATCATATTTTATTTATTATTTGTTTAATAAATTCGGATACAGATAATTTCCATATCCATTTTGGTTCGGATGCGGATGTTTCGGATACGAATAGGCATTTTCTCGAATACGAATATCGGATATCTCGGATTATCCGCTACCACTTTCCACCCCTACCCGGGATAGAGGTACATCAAAAGACGGAGGGATCACCCTATGCGAGAAGGCATACACAAGGAAGATACTTGAAAACTGTGGCATGAAATATTGCAATCCAGTTGACGCTTCAATAGAACCTCGTCTTGAGTTGAGCAAGAAGAGTAAAGCAACCGCGACATGTCATGGTGTGTGGCTAGCAAGGCTGCACGATGATCTCATAGATCGAGATCCGGAACAAGTTGTGCTCAATGTTGAGAGTGAGACCTTTCTATCTGAGGATGCAGTCCGGTGTGAAAAGATCAAGCACGTTGATACGATGTATCATTACACAAAGGATTGCGTGGAAGAAGGTAAGATGAAGGTCAACTACGATTGCACCGACGACCAGATGGCGGATATGCTAACCAAGGCTTTGGATCAACAGAAGTTTTTGGAGATGCAAAGAAGGATCGACGTCGAAACTGTGAAGTGACGACATCGTGTTTAGAGGGGTGATTGTTGGAAGTAAACCCGACGTAGTCGCTGTATCCGAATCGTATTTTACCTAGTGTGCTTAGTATTCCATAGGTGTACACGTGCATATACATGAGTCCGAATAGGACTAGTCTTAGATGAGTACTAGCTAGGATGATATATATAGGTACGTCTACCCTCTAAGATTGTATCGTGGATTTATGAAAGTAATACAAATCAAAACAGGCTCGATACGAGCCTGTGGCAATACCTCGGCTTCGTGTGCGTACGTATGGTGCTTCCGGCCGGTTTGTTAAGGTGATCGATCAATCAGGCTTGGTCGTCTAGCTAGCTAGCTTTGGCTAGTAGCAAATAGTACACGTCCAAAGCTTGGTATGTATATTGCCGACTTGGGGCAGGAACCAAGTCCAACCAGCGTTGCTTCATCGTTCGTCGTCGGCCCGCCAAAAAGTATTCGGCGTCGGGTCGTCCTACTCGGACTCATATACATACATGTGTACACCTATGGAGTACTAAGCACACTAAGTAATTGCTCTGTATACGATCCGGATACAGCGACTACATCGGGTTTACTTCCAACAGCGTGGCGTTGTACTTTTATCTTCCTGTGCTTTCTTTCGATAGCATAGTTGCGTGCGTCTTGCGTGGTCCGGTGATCTTGGGATTGGGCTATTCCATCACCTTGTATCGTTCGGCCGTGTACTTTATCGATTGATGCTTTATATATAAAGCGGGGCGAAAGCCTATTTCAAGAACCTAAAATGTGAGAATCTTTCCATATGCACTAGTCTTTTCTACCTCCAATTTCGTCCTGCCCGGGCTACCTGACTAAACACCGTGCTAGCCGATGGTAATGCGTCATTGAAGACAACAACATTGCGGTGCTTCCATATTACCCGGTTCGTGAGTGTCGTGGCTGTGAAAGCATCCCGTCTCGGATCAATCGAAGTCCACCAGTCCACCAGCTCGGAATCATGGTTGGTCTGCGTACAGTGCCCAGTTTGTGGGATCTTACTCCATCATCCGCTTTGACAAGATTTGGAAGGCCAATTGCACATTCTTTATGTGGGTGTCAGTGTGACTGCGTGGCGGGATCCAGACAAATGATAACGTGGTGATTAGGGTTCTTCCGCATGATGATCTCTATCATCTTTGCAACAAGTTGAAGTTCTTTACTCTAGATTTGTATGGTTGATGGTGGGTCATTGGATAGGAGAACCGATACTTGCTGTCAATACGCAAAATGCTAGCTCTATCGCTCATTGTAATGGTGGAATGATCTTACTTGTAATGTGCCTGCCAAGCCCATCTGTGCTGCAATTTATACCTGCTGGAACATATGCAAGGAACCAAACCGGCATGTGTTCGACAATAAAAATTTGTGTTAGAGTTGTGTCGAATATTGTGTACAAGGTAGGTTACAGTTGGACTAGGAGTTGTATTGTGTTTACATAGGATGTGGAGTCGTGTCCTAATACGACACTTGTATCCTAGGCCTCTCATATATAGAGGGGATAGACACACGATGTAACCTATGCCAACATAATAGCACAGGCGCGCAAGGGGGAGCCGGCGGCATGTGCCGGCGCCCGAGTGGCCGGTGTCCGGTATTGTGACGGTGTCACGGGGAGGAGCGCCTATAGTCAGGTCTCGAGGATGTAGCCATATCGGTGAACCTTGTTAACAAATCTCGGTGTCATGCTCGTGTGATTGCTTGGTCCTCTGATGATCGACGGTATGTCTCGGATTTATTCTAACAATTGGTATCATAAGCAAGGTTATGAGGAGACTACGGATTGTTGATCTGAAAGAAGAATCGAGTTTGAGATGCAACCGGCCATCGGCGTGGATCTCAACGTGATCGGAAAAGACAATCAGAAGAGTTACGTGACTGATCTCGGCGAGTTGCGGCGATCAACAACATGCGAGTATACGCGTGGCCGTGGCTGCGGGGCGTGGCAGCGGAACGCGTGCGCACGCGGGATGTGCGGCGATCGATCAGATGGATTGCGGTCGATCGGGCGAGCATCAGGGGGCGCAGGTACGTGCTCGTGGGATCGTCTGGCAGCTGGGAGGCTGGCCTTGTGCAGGCCAAGGCCCACGTGTGGGCGCTGGGGAGCAGATGGGCCAGCTAAGCGTATGAAGCCAGGCAACGAGACCCAGGCAGGGCTAGCGTTGTTGCAGGTGCGTGCAGTCCGACTGAGATTTGTTTTGGACAAAAATAGGACGAGTCCTCGTTATGACAGTACAAGGCAGTAGATCGATTCAGCGGAAGAAAATATCCATCGTATCGGGCATCCATTGGAATTAGCTGGAGGTTTTGGCAAAGCAATTACTAGCATTGAAAGTTGTGCCTGGGAGCTAATATACGTGAGTACAAGGATGATTTTTGGTACGAACTTTGCTACTGGTGCATCTTGTGTACTTAGGAGCATGTGTTTGGAAGCTCGATTATTTTTTCACAAGGTCAGCTGTACGAAGAATCATGACGTCATCGGGCATCAGGTTTGAGGTGGAGAAGTTCACGGAACAGAAAACCTTGGGGTATGGCAGACACAGATGAAAGATTTGTTGACACAACATGGATGATTGAAGGTGTTGCAGGAAGTCATGCCAGCTAAGATGAAATTATCTTGTGACGGATGGAAATTTCGTGGAACACTATTTGGGAGCCTTGAGCGTGTCATACAGTCGAACGAGTTCGGCTGGGTCGGACTGGGCAGTCTGACGGGATCGATGTAAGTCGGTTGGTACAGAAGACGGTGCGGGATCAGCGACGACGACATAGGAGCGTGATGCTGATGGTGAACGACTTCTGGGCGTGGAAACACGCGGCACGGGCATGAGTGCTTGTGTGGCTTCGGCAAGACTATGGCGTGGGGTTGATTCAAGACGGTGCACATGAGAGCTTGGACTCGACGGGGCGCGGGGTGGCACGTACAACCACCATGGAGTCATGTTGAAGGTGGAGCTGGAGTCTGGAAGACTTCACTCGGTGCTGATTGAGGGGCTATGGCATAAGAGCTCAGAGAGTCGAAGCCTATTTCAGCGGGAAAAGCGAGTGACATGCTGTTCGGACTAGAGCCCAGTGGTCTGATGGAAACGTGAAACTTGTCATCGGTCGGTGATGATCGGTGGTACTCTGCAGTTGGGGTTGAGTGGTGTGGTTTTGCGACCCTTGAGACTCGACCGGGACAGCGGAGGCTCGACGCGGTAATAGCGGCGAGGCGTGCGGTATGCACGGGGCATGGAGACGGGCCAGGGCTCTGGTGGTCATACATGTGGTGAGACAAATGCGAATTTGACTCGAGATGACTACACGCAATGGTGAAATTCTTTCAGGTTTCAGACAAGCGGTCAAGAATGGAGCGGTGATGTTGAGTTTAGGTAACTCTTATGTGTGACACCCAGTATGTGAGTTGTTCACTTTCACGCAGGTCAGTGATCAGTGTGTGATGGCGTTGGACGGATACTCCGAAAGTTAGGAGCACAGACTAGAGTAAAGAGAACTTAATTTTGCTCGAGCGTTGACTGTGGTCAAGAAAAGAAAGGAACTACAAGTTGCAGGTGGAGTCACATGGAGTCTTTGGAGTAGCAGCGGTGCTCATGGGATAAGCTCAAGTCCAATGTACATGAAAGTTTGACACATTGACGAATTCAAGGTGGTGGAAAATATTCGCCAAGGTGGAGTTTGTTAGAGTTGTGTCGAATATTGTGTACAAGGTAAGGTAGGTTACAGTTGGACTAGGAGTTGTATTGTGTTTACATAGGATGTGGAGTCGTGTCCTAATAGGACACTTGTATCCTAGGCCTCTCATATATAGAGGGGGTAGACACACGATGTAACCTATGCCAACATAATAGCACAAGCGCGCAAGGGGGAGCCGGCGGCGTGCAGCCGGGCGCCAGGTGGCCGGTGTCCGGTATTGTGACGGTGTCACGGGTAGGAGCACCCGTAGTCAGGCCCCGGGGATGTAGCCATACCGGTGAATCTCGTTAACAAATCTCGGTGTCGTGCTCGTGTGATTGCTTGGTCCTCGGATGATCGACGGTATGCCTCAGATTTATTCTAACAATTTGCATGAATCTGGTGCTCTGCACCGTACAAGCTGGACATGCTGCAACCCATAAACTCATTTCACGGGATCTCGGACTGTGAGAATGAGCCAGATCATGAACCAGATTAGATGGTGTAGTTTCTTTTTGAGGTAGGGGCACCTGTTGGCCCCTAACCATAGTCTTGTTCCTGACTCTATTTGGTTACATTTTCACCGACCCTTGAGACTCGACCGGGACAGCGGAGGCTCGACGCAGTAATAGCGGGCGTAGGCGGCGGTATGCACGGGCATGGAGACGGGCCAGGGCTCTGGTGGTCATACATGTGGTGAGACAAATGCGAATTTGACTCGAGATGACTACAAGCAATGGTGAAATTCTTTCAGGTTTGGACAAAGCGGTCAAGAAAGGAGCGGTGATGTTGAGTTCAGGTAACTCTTATGTATGACACCCAATATGTGAGTTGTTCACTTTCACGCAGGTCAGTGATCAGTGTGTGATGGCGTTGGACGGATACTCTGAAAGTTGGGAGCACAGACTAGAGTAAAGAGAAACTTAATTTTGCTCGAGCGTTGACTGTGGTCAAGAAAAGAAAGGAACTACAAGTTGCAGGTGGAGTCACATGGAGTCTTTGGAGTAGCAGCGGTGCTCATGGGATAAGCTCAAGTCCATTGTACATGGAAGTTTGACACATTGACGAATTCAAGGTGGTGGAGAATATTTGCCAAGGTGGAGTTTGTTAGAGTTGTGTCGAATATTGTGTACAAGGTAAGGTAGGTTACAGTTGGACTAAGAGTTGTATTGTGTTTACATAGGATGTGGAGTCGTGTCCTAATAGGACACTTGTATCCTAGGCCTCTCATATATAGAGGGGGTAGACACACGATGTAACCTATGCCAACATAATAGCACAAAGCGCAAGGGGGAGCCGGCGTGTGCCGGCGCCTGGTGGCGGTGTCCGATATTAGACGGTGTCACGGTAGGAGCACCCGTAGTCAGGCCCCGGGGATGTAGCCATATCGATGAATCTCGTTAACAAATCTCGGTGTCGTGCTCGTGTGATTGCTTGGTCCTCGGATGATTGACGGTATGCCTCAGATTTATTCTAACAATTTGCATGAACCTGGTGCTCTGCACCATACAAGCTGGACATGCTGCAACCCATAAACTCATTTCACGGGATCTCGGACTGTGAGAATGAGCCAGATCATGAACCAGATTAGATGGTGTAGTTTCTTTTTGAGGGTAGGGGCACCTGTTGGCCCCTAACCATAGTCTTGTTCCTGACTCTATTTGGTTACATTTTCACCGACCCTTGAGACTCGACCGGGACAGCGGAGGCTCGACGCGGTAATAGCGGCGAGGCGTGCGGTATGCACGGGGCATGGAGACGGGCCAGGGCTCTGGTGGTCATACATGTGGCGAGACAAATGCGAATTTGACTCAAGATGACTACAAGCAATGGTGAAATTCTTTCAGGTTTCAGACAAGCGGTCAAGAATGGAGCGGTGATGTTGAGTTTAGGTAACTCTTATGTGTGACACCCAGTATGTGAGTTGTTCACTTTCACGCAGGTCAGTGATCAGTGTGTGATGGCGTTGGACGGATACTCCGAAAGTTGGGAGCACAGACTAGAGTAAAGAGAACTTAATTTTGCTCGAGCGTTGACTGTGGTCAAGAAAAGAAAGGAACTACAAGTTGCAGGTGGAGTCACATGGAGTCTTTGGAGTAGCAGCGGTGCTCATGGGATAAGCTCAAGTCCATTGTACATGGAAGTTTGACACATTGACGAATTCAAGGTGGTGGAGAATATTTGCCAAGGTGGAGTTTGTTAGAGTTGTGTCGAATATTGTGTACAAGGTAAGGTAGGTTACAGTTGGACTAAGAGTTGTATTGTGTTTACATAGGATGTGGAGTCGTGTCCTAATAGGACACTTGTATCCTAGGCCTCTCATATATAGAGGGGGTAGACACACGATGTAACCTATGCCAACATAATAGCACAGGCGCGCAAGGGGGAGCCGGCGGCGTGTGCCGGCGCCCGGGTGGCCGGTGTCCGATATTGTGACGGTGTCACGGGTAGGAGCACCCGTAGTCAGGCCCCGGGGATGTAGCCATATCGATGAATCTCGTTAACAAATCTCGGTGTCGTGCTCGTGTGATTGCTTGGTCCTCGGATGATTGACGGTATGCCTCAGATTTATTCTAACAATTTGCATGAACCTGGTGCTCTGCACCATACAAGCTGGACATGCTGCAACCCATAAACTCATTTCACGGGATCTCGGACTGTGAGAATGAGCCAGATCATGAACCAGATTAGATGGTGTAGTTTCTTTTTGAGGGTAGGGGCACCTGTTGGCCCCTAACCATAGTCTTGTTCCTGACTCTATTTGGTTACATTTTCAACCCCCCCCCCCCCTCCCCCATTATTATATAGGCAGCAAACCTGCCAATTCCTCAAAAAGGATGAGCTCCTACTTATACATACTGAGTGCACGAATCATGACTTTTCCTATAAAGGAGAATGAAAAAAGCAGCAAGAAAACTCTCATACTAACCGACGTAGGCCATGAGCCAACAAAGGATGGCGGTGTCCGCGATGCAATTAACCCATCATCCTTATCTTTTATTGATGATGACATGATGCAACCCGTCATCTTACCACCTCTTCTGTGGAAGTAATTTCCGTCTATAAAGTACCATCAAATGTGGCTTACTGGGTACTTGCATATTCATCAGCCACAAATCGAGGGAAGTTCACTACCACCGGGCAATATGGGGAGGAGTGTGACCGCGGGTGCCGGCGCCGGCAGCACGAAGGCGTCGTGGCCAGAGGTGGTGGGCTGGTCGGCGCACGACGCAGGGCTCCAGATCAGCAGGGACAGGCCTGACGTCTCCATCTCCTTCTACATAGGCACGGGACGCTGGCCGCCGAGCCCGTACCTCTCGCGTGTCATCGTGGTGTCAGACGCGGCGACCGGCGTCGTCGTCCAGACGCCCGTCGTCGGTTAGGCCGCATGCACCCCTTGTGCCTGCACACGGATACGTACAGTAGTATCGTATTTGCGTTGCTGCAGTTGCACAACACATGAATAAAATCCAACACTTGAAAGCATGTTCCTATTCGAGGTAGTGTGGTGCATATGAATAAAATCCAACATTTGAAAGCAGGTTTCATTACGTGGATGATAGAGTACTATGATTTTCATATTTGCCTTCTCCTCACTGCATTATCATACATGTAGCATACGTTCAGTTGTTGCATCTCTAACATTGATCAGGTTCAGGCCCATTTGTTGAAGAGAATTTAGATTGATTTATTTTTCTAGAATAATTTTAGAATGACCGAGCATGCATCGTGTGTGGTTTGGCAGTCTTTCCAACAAACTAACCTACTTACAAACTAAAGACTGTTGAAAGGGGCCGCCGTGTGGAAGAAACAGAATAGTCCGAGGAGGTCGTATGCAACGCCTTCCAGAGCAAAGACACAACTTTTTGGGTGCAGCTGGCTTCCCATCTCTGTGTGTATGCTTTTGAACCGATCGAGTAGCCTCGCCTGGACGGACCTCAGCCAAGCAATCCATTCATGCCACTTTTGCTGTGAATGTTAACGATCATTTCACGATGCCACTATCACCGAAGTCGTGCTTGCTTGCATCACATTTGCATCAACAAGTGATTTTGTGTTCACAGGCTTGTACCGAACAAACGAGGCTAAAATGTGCTGAATGGGGTTAAGGTCCTAAACATTGCAAATAAAAGGTCGTGAAATGGGTTAAGGTCCTAAACATCGAATTCTAGACAGGTAACTTCAAAGATAATACTACTTTATACTACTGGTGGTCAGCGACATGAGGTAATCAGCTTGCGTGTGGTGAAGTTACTTTCAAGTCTTTCCCTGCCATGTTGATGGCTCGAAGTACAATCCAATGATGAACCATGATAAGTGATAACTAGAAGAAATCAGTTTATAACTTTCCTAATTTTATATAGTGGAGCCTACCATCTTAGTGATCAAGTTTGGAGCCGAGCTATTTCAATCTTGAGTGAAATATGCTTCTAAATCACTAACTAGCTTCAAGCATGTGTGATCAAATATTAGTAACCACTCTTACACTTGTTTTACGCTAAGGAAGGATTATTATCCTAGTCTTTGAATCATTCAATGCACACACCTCATTTTATTGATTGAAAGCTCAATATATGGAGGCAAAATAACATGCAAATAGAAACAGGATAACGCTGCTAACTCCCACAATCGATTAAATGAGCACATGCTAATCTTACAACTTTATTGAAATCACCGAAAAGAAGCAGAACATTTAGTATATGGATCTGGACACCTAGACGCATTCAACAAGGGAGCAACACCCATACACCAACAGTGCATGAGCCAGAACAAATGATTCCATCTCGAGTTCACCTCACAACATCAACCTGACCAAGCCATCAAATGCAAGATCACTGAAGGCGTATACTAGTACTCCAAGACAGTCCAAAATGGATTTCTGTCATACATTTGATGTACATATAGCGCGTGACACCCTCAACTCGAGGTAAAAAGCATGTGCGGCTTATACGTGGAACTAGGTTGCTTCCGCTCTATGGTATGCCTAGCTAATGTACTGGACGTAAGGATGGGGTACCTATTCGTTCATATGCCATTTGGCTAGCCTTGACAGCGCAGGAGTGGAGGGTTTACTTTAAATTATCAATAAAAAGACACTAGTATGTGCCTTCGGACCCGGACAATGCCTTCATATCTGGTAGCAACACCGGGACACCAACATTGGTTGAACCAGCTTGTGTAGGCCAGTAGAAATGATTCCATCACCGAGTTCACCTCACCACCCTCGGCATGGCCCAACCATTAAAGACCAGATCACCGGAGGTTATACAGGTAATTCAAGACAAAAACGTAATTCCATCACACCAGGTCCGAAATGGATTTTTGTGATACATTTGATGTATATATGGTGTGTGACACCCTCACTCGAGGTAGAAAACACACATCTGATTTATACGAGGAACTGGATTTTATATTTTCCTTCTAGGGTTTGGCTAGTTTTCTTTACGGATGTAAGAGTCTTCCTAGCTATTGTACTAGACATAAAGAAGGGGGTACCTATTCATTGATATACCTTTTGCCTAGCCTTGACATCGAGAGAAGACACAACAAATTGGTGTGGAAGTTGTTAGACGTCCCCTTTTTCAGACTATGGTCGTCACCTTCGAGAGGACGGTCTACTTTAACGAAACGAAGGTTGATGCTTTTCATTCATCAAGAGAAGAAACAAACCACAAGACAATATATGAGCTTTACAGGATCTGAGATAAGCTCTCAGGCCTGCAAAAATTAATAATTTTGAAGAGAGGAAAAGTAGAGGAATGAAACACTAGGTTACATCTCGCCAGTCCAGCACACCCTTTGATCCTGGCAGCTCTCCAGGCCACAACCTCAGATTGAATGTTGTCACAGACCTACAGAAAGTTGCTGCCTTGGCATTGAACACCCTATTATTCTTTCCTTCCAAACCTGCCACCAAATCAGCATGATCCGCGCAAAATGATGGTTCCGACGTCGAGGAGAAGCAGCCTGAAGCGCATCCAGCCACCAGTTGAGCAGGCTGACCCTGTCACTGTTGGACATGAGGTTGCATGGGAGGTTGTATCTTGTTAGAAAATAACCCAATATCCCGGCTGTGAATGTGCGTTTGGCAAAGATATGCAAAGCAGATTCGTATCCAAGGTGCCACAAGGGGCAAATGGGATTATGAGGCCTATTTCTCTTTGCTACCATAAGGACCTTTCCATGTCACTCTGGACGATTTACTTTGTACGATAAGATTCCAAACCATGTTCCAACTTATCTTCATGTAAACACCAAGAGAAAACCATAGAGATAGAGAGGGGGTGGCGCAGTCCAGCTAGCCAATGCAGTGCTACCTGTTCCTCTGTGATGGGACGCAATGTTTTGGGCACATCTCGCTGCTCATCTTAGCGTGCATGCTTTGTGAACCGAGCTAGTACCATCTAGGCTGCAACCGGCGCACACCCAGACGCTGGATTCTGAGCGCTCGGGTCAGGATAATATCTCGCCCTGACGGTCACCCGGCAGGCAAGCCATTCATGCATATGTGACTATGCATGTTAAAGATGCTTTCACGACGCCACTCATTCTCAAGCCGTGCTTGCTTGCACCACATTTGCAACAATCAAGTGTTTTTCTTTTAGGTGTGGGCCGGATTAGGCTCACAAACATTGCTAATCACTAGTAACAAGAATGTGTGTGTGTGTGTGTGTGTGTGTGTGTGTGTGTGTGTGTGTGTGTGTGTGTGTGTGTGTGTGTGTGTGTGTGTGTGTGTGTGTGTGTGTGTGTGTGTGTGTGTGTGTGTGTGTGTGTGTGTGTGTGTGTGTGTGTGTGTGTGTGTGTGAATCAAAATTTGGACAAGGAACTGCAAAGATGATGATACTATATATTAGTAGTGAGCGGGACCCAAGTAATAATCTTGCACATTGCAAAGATATTTTTCAAGTCTCTCCCTACCATATTCATCGAAGGCGTAATTATGAACCATGATAGGTGAAAAGTAGAAGAAATCAATTAGTATAGTATACTTTTTAGTGGAACCTCTCATTTTCGTGATCAAGGTCAGGCTGAGTTATTTCAATCATAAGTGAAATATTCTTCTACGGTGCTGACTAGTTAGAAGCCCGTGTGACCAAATAACGACTTGCATACACTTTGTACACAACCGAAGGATCACTATCCCATCCTTTGAATTATTCAGTGAACACAATTCATTTTATTCCCATGAAGGTCAAGACGTCAAGGCTGAAAACAACATGCAAATAGAAACCAGCTAATATCGCCAAATCTCACAACCGGTTAAACGACAACATGCTAATCTTGAAACTTATGAATTGGTTTAAACCACCAAAAGAAGCAACAATGTAGTATATGGATCAGGGCACCAAGAGTCCAAAACAACATATTCGGAGCTAGCAACACCACTACACCAACATCACTTTAAACCAGTCAAAGAAGGCAGAACACATTTTACCGAAAAGTTCACCTCACTATCGTCTACCTGATCCAGCTAGTGAAGGAAATATTTCACTGGAGGCATAATAATATCCCAACATAAGCCTTCAAGAGGCGATGACATATGACTCATCGTTACCATATCAAACCAATGAAACCCAAAGCGATGCTTTTGTCTTAGAGCTCAAACGTGTACCATTGCCCGACCCAAGCAACAAAGGAAAACTGATCTGATGTGGACCCCCTCCCTCCCAACCCATTCCAATCTAGGGCTTCCGCCGCCGCCATCCCTCTCCTTGCCGCCGTCGGAGTGGTGTGGCCAACAGTGGCGTACCCAGGAAAAAAATGAAGGGTGTGCACACTTTAAAAAAAAATTCCCACCTAATCCATGTGTCAGACAAAATATGGCAAAATAATAACATGAGTAGCTTAATGCAAATCTCACAACAATCTAGTTCACAGAATATATCTCAAATGTGCTCAATTACAATACGAGTGGTCTTACATGAAAGAAGCATAAGTAGAAAATTACATCACTAGGTAACTCTACGTTTTTGCATTGCCATGAAAGCATTAACTATGTCATCTTCGCTTACTTCCATGAACACATC
This sequence comes from Aegilops bicornis, assembly GCA_021605145.1. Taxonomy (NCBI): domain Eukaryota; kingdom Viridiplantae; phylum Streptophyta; class Magnoliopsida; order Poales; family Poaceae; genus Aegilops; species Aegilops bicornis. Next base: position 688,761,365 of record CM038673.1, on the reverse strand, counting down.
CCGTTCAATAAATGTCACCAAGCAATCATTCAAGCGATCATCACTCATAGTAGTCCTCAACTTATTTTTCACTAGATTCATTGCTGAAAATACTCTTTCAACACTCGTCGTCGCCACCGGTAAAATCAATATCAATTTGATAAGTAAGTAGACCAAATCATAAAGAACATGCTTCTTTGTTGCAACAAGCATAATAGACAGCTCACCAATATTACTTGCGTTTCTAAACCTATCATCTTGTGTCATATCCAAGGTTTTCGAGTCGATGAGTCGACGAGTCGCTTGGGGGGAGAGACTCTAGACTAGTCGACTAGTCTAGACTCATGGTTGATGAGTCGACATGCGACGAGTCGACATGAGTTAAGCAGTAGAAAGTAGGTACAATAAAACCAGCCTTGTTCTTGAGTGGTTCCAATTCAGCCCTGAACTCTTCATCATGCACAACCACCCTTGTTCATGCACAACCAGGGGAGGAGCAGACCACCACCACCAACAATAACAACAACCAGAGGAGGAGAGGAGGAGCAGACCAGCAGCAGCAAGCCAGCAACAACCAGGGGATGAGGGGAGGAGCAGACCAGCAGCAGCAACCAGCGGAGGAGGGGAGGAGCAGACCAGCAAGAGCAGCAACCATGGGAGGAGCAGACCAGCAGCAGCAACCAGGGAAGGAGCAGCAAGCCAGCAACTAGGTGCGGCGGCGGCTACCAAGGAGAGGGTTGGGTCATGGGAGTTGGGTCGTGGGAGGGGAACAGGTTCGATCTAGGTTTCCACAGGGGATGGTTCGATACAGTAAAAAAAACATATGACAGGCGGGCCCAAAAAAATTGAGTCGTTCGACCCAGAAAACACGGTTGTCAAGCAACTCCGTATTAACCTCATCAAACCGATTGTCAAGCCCTTGAATGGTTTGATCAATGACACCAAGATATACTTCTCTTCTATAACGATCATCATTTGTTTGTCATGAATGCTATTAATACCACCAACATGTTTGACCAATGCATCGGGCTTATACCAATTTTTCCAACCACCATTAACAAAGGCATCATCCCTAGGCCCCCCTTTCTTTTTTCTTTTGAACAAATAACACACCAAGCAAAATGCTGCCTCATATTTGACACTATATTCTAACCATTTGTAGGTCTCAAACCAAACAAAGTTGAAGCGTCTGATTTTTACCATAGATTTTCCTGACTTGAAAGTTGTGTGCATATGGTTGGACTGCTTGCTTTGCAATGTATCGTCTCCAAACTTCATCTTGATCATCGACATCATACTTTGTAATAGGAATCCTCTCCCCTGGATCAGGAGGAAGCCTTTGAATATTAAATGGCCTTGCACACGGAGAATGGACTGCTTCATCTTCACTATCACTTTCAATCTCTGCATCGGAATTGACTGCTTCATCTTCAATATCAAATTCAATCTCTGTAGAATGGACTGGAGGTGGAGAATGGACTGCTTCATCTTCAATATTTGACACCATATCTTCAGGTTGCTCTTCGGCTGCAACCTTCCATCTTTTAGCAGCCTCATAATTCCGAAAAAAGGACTGAATGTCACCATTCCTCTTCATCTTTGGTTCTACAGATACAACAAAAAACACAACTATTAGAGACAGCTAAGCTTAGTACAAGCACAACTTTAAGATTGAACAATACTGCTACTACTCAATTGGCAACATATTCCCTTCAATGTACTGCACCAAATATCATCCCTCATGCACGGATTTAAGAATCAATTGGAAGTTCAGGACAGCAAATTAACTGAACGGAGCAACAGTGTACTGTTGACAGAAGCTCACCCAAAGGCCAAAGGGCGTCAGGAACTAGGAACTCAGCGGGGATTGAGCCATTCAGGAGCTAGGGCAGCAGCTCCTCATCTCCGCCGGGCAACGGAGTTCGGACGTCCGGCGACCGACGGGCGGCGGCTCGTGGTGGTTGGAGATCCACCAGCCAGGCAAGGAGCTAGAAGGGGAGCAGAGCGGCGACTCTTCTCGGTGGAAGGAGGCAAGGAGCGGCGGTCCGGCGGATGACCCCGGCGGGATGGCCGGACGGGGCTGGGGATGGCCGGATGGGGATGGGGATGGGGATGAGGGGCAGGGGGGGCTAAATTTCGTGTTTTGACCCTTTTCTGAAACCTATTCGAGATCTGACCCTAGTTTGAAAAAATTTCGAGATCTGACCCTTTTGCTACCGCCAGGGGTATAGGCGGTAGGGTTACAGGCTCTGGCTGTAGGATGCGACGGAGGGGACGGCGGCCGTTTGCCCGAGCTGACGTGGATAAGTACCCTACCGCCAGGTACCTTGACGGTAGGTTGTCTAAACCTACCGCCAGCACCCCTGGCGGTAGGGTGCGGCTCGGTTTCGCCTCCCAAACTTTCTGTGACTAAATACCAAAGTGCCCTGGCGGTAGGTTCACTCTACCGCCAGAGAAGTGATGTTAATCTGCGACCCTACCGCCAGAGGCCGTGGCGGTAGGGTCCTGTGTTTTATTTTTCCAAGTTCATTTGCTTGCTTCTTTTCAAATTCAATTTGACATCAATCTAACAGATAGATTATAACAACAGCAAATAGTGTTTGCATATGAAATTATGATAACCTCACACTTATAGATAGTAAAAATGATGTATCCATTAAGTTCAACATATCAAAATAGGTTCAACTACTAACATAGGTAGCAATAACAAGACACCGAGTAGTTCAACATAAGACAACAACTTTAACTTAGCAAGTTCAACATCACTAGTTCCTCCCCCTCCCCTCTTGGCGGCACGCTCCTCGTTTGTCTTCGAGCGGCCCTCGTCCGGCTTCTTCGAGCGACGATGAGGAACCGGTTTCTGAAACGGTGGTGGGCTCAGAACATCCTGGTGCGGATGAGATACCCTCTTCGCCTGGGTTGGCTGAGTCGGTTGAGGTCCATCATCGTCGTCGTACTCCTCCTCATCACCTTCTCCGTCGTCACCTCCTTCCTCTTCTCCCTCTTCTTCCTCTTCCTCCTCGTCCACTTCCTCTTCTTCCTCGGTCTCGTTAACAAGGCGAGACGACGAGGCGACATGGCTCGAGGAACCTCCTCCGATGTGGCTTGATGAAGCTAGGGCACGTGTCGACCCACCAGGAGGAGGAACATGCACGTCAACCGAGGCAGCGCAACCAAGCATGCCCGCTAGCTTGCGACAGCAGTTAATGATCTTCTGCAATAACAAATATAGTAGAGTATGACTTGGATCAGGTTTAGGGTTGCAAATAAGTAAGAACATGTGGCATGGATCAAATTTGCGTTCGCTCCAATAGAATGCTATGAGGCTTAAAGTTACCTTTGTCGCTTCCCTCAGCTTGTTTTCACCCTCCACGGTTCTGGGGTCAGAACTTAGCGCATTCGAGCCGTCGAAAATGTTTCTGTTTAGCTCTATGGCCTAGGAATCCAATCATTAAAAAGTTAGCGAGAATGACCATGTCATCATCATTAGCTTGAATGCATTTCAACAAAACTTACCACTCTGTTCATAAGGGGCGCATACTCCCTGAAATCACCTTGCATATCTCTGAGGTTTCTCTTATATGCTTCATCCTCAGAGTCATCCTCCTCCTGAAGTGATGGCATGTCCGCTTCCGTCCATCGTAGCCTCAGACGCAGACGAAACTTGATTCCATGGTCGTACCAATTCATGTGCCTCTCATACACATTCCACTAAATGCCTGACCTCTCCTCATCTTTGCGGAACGTCCTCTCGTCCCACATTGTCACAAAAGACTTGTGCTCGTCAGCCCAGTCCAATATCGACTGAGAATACTGCCTGCTCTTCCTGCATAGGGACATAACAAGCAAAAAACACAAAAGACCATAAGAACATCGAACTTAAAGAAATCACGGTAAAGAGATGGCAGCACATACTTGTGAAGGTCGTAACCGCCGGTGTCGTCGGGCCTTGCCGGTGGTGTGTGTTGCAATACGCCAAACTGTGTCGCCACGTGTTGTGGTAGGTGCCATTCGACGGCGTACACGCATATCAGCGGGACAATGCACCGGAAGAGAAGGCGGTCCCGCTCGCACATCTCGTTCAGCTCAAACCCCCAATCTCTATCATGGTATGGCCACCAGTTAACCTATACAAAGATTGTTTAGCAACCGTGAAAGTATAAACGTTTAAAACTATCTCGCTCATTGGTATACCTGAAAAGATGTCAGGTTGTCCAGCTCGTTGGTGAAGGCCTTGTACATCGCACTTCCCTTGCCCGAGAAGACCTTAACCTTGTCCCAAGAATAGGCGACGATAGGGTATCGAGCACTCGCCATCCTCGCCATACTCCGTCCACTCTGTCCGTGGCAGTTTCTCAGGGCGACCAACCGGCAGCCGCTCCCAACTCCAAATCGAGAGGGCCCAGACACACCCACACACCCCAGATGTTTTCTCGGTCCTCTGTGTTGCGTCATCCAGCTGCAAACAACAAGTGATGATCAGATGACACAATTTAAAGCAATTTAAAGAACCACACACATAGGTGAGATGTATGACGTCTTACCGAGCGGTAGAGGTACGCGAGGCCAGCAGACCCCCAGCTGTACCCTGCATCCCAGTCGGCCAGGAAGTCCAGGTACATCCATAGGGCGTTGTCCCCCGAGCAGTCAGGAAAGACCACCTCTGTGAGAAGAAACCACAGGTAGGCCCTTGCATACTGCTCCACGGTCCTCGGATCCGCATCTTGCGGGCATTCAGCCCGGTGGTCTAGGAGCCATGCCAGTGCTACACCGGATGTTCGGTTACTCTTGATGGGAGGGCAGTCGCCGATGAGGGCGGTAACCCTGTCCGGCCAGTTCTTCCTATCCACGCGCCCAATGAGAGCATGGCCCTTGATCGGTAGGGCCGTGATCATGGCGAAGTCCTCGAGCGTCACCGTCATCTCACCACATGGGAGATTGAAAGAGTGCATCTCGGGCCGCCAACGGTCCACCAACGCTGTGAGAGCCGTGTGGATAAGCGTCGGTGGCATACGCTTGAACTGGAGCACGAAACCCAAGAGCCCGGCTCTCCTGTAATATGGCTCGTAGCGGTTGTCGTAGTTCATCTCTTTGACCTTGGTGTGACCCCTCATACGTAAGGGCGGAAGCATCTGTCAATGTGCACACGAAAATAGTTAGAAAAACTTTTGAAAAGGCAAAATTGTGATGCAACACGTTGATCAGTGCTATTTACCACTCCGTTCTCGATGTAACGGGCGCGATGACCGTTATCGAATGCCGGGTCAAGCATAGTGTAATTAGTGCCGATCGCCGGACCAATGGGGGGCCTCCTGAAACACGAACACTTTGTTATGAACATATAATCATATCATGTTAAACCGTTCAACTAAACATCAATCATATCATATTCAACAAATGTAAAAAAATATTATGAATATGAACTGCGGTTCATCTTCAAACTAGTTATTCTATCCTATTATGAATATGAACATTAACCAATCAATTTCAACAATTGTAAAACATATATAAAAATTACCAACATATTCATCTTCAAACCACATCACCTCATCACCTTATATTATGCCAAATAGGTTCTATCCTCAAACTAGTTAACAAATTCAACATATTCAACCACATCACCACATCAACTCGTCAATCATATTCAAACATATTTAACCACATCAAACATCAATAAATAATTCAAAAAATATTAACATGAACTAGGGTTCATCAACTATATAAAATAGGCTCTATCATAGTCAACTTGAACCACATCACCACATAAATCATATTCAACTACATCAAACATCATATTACTCCTAATTAAACAAACCTAAAAACAACAAAATCAAAATCTACTAGATGAAATAGGGTTCATCTTGTGCCTAATAATGCGTCGAATCGACAGCTTCTTAACTAAAACGAATTGGAGGGATTGAGAGAGCTTACTTTTCTTGTTTGAGCCATCTCGATCCGAAAAACCGTTCTAAACGAAGAAGATCAGATGGGGAGTGGAGGGGATGAGAGAGGCCTTCCCTCTCTGTTCTTCTTGGTGCGGCAGGGGAGAAGAAGATGGGGGCTGGGTTCGTGGATGGGCCCCACGAGCCGGCCCCCGCGGGGTTATAACGGTTCGGCACTTACCGCCATGGACAATGGCGGTAGGGTCGACGGCACAAAACGGCAGCCGTTTGGTCAGGCTGACGTGGATAAGTACCCTACCGCCAGGGCGCCTGGCGGTAGGCTGTGTAACCCAACCGCAAGAGACCCTGGCGGTAAGAAAAAGGGTCAAATCCCGAAAATTTTTCAAACCGGGGTCAGATCCTGAATTTGTATGCCAAAAGGGTCAAAACACGAAATTTAGCCGGCAGGGGGCGCTGGATTAGCTTTCAGTGGCTGCGCTCTGCCTGGCCGACGAGCGATGACTGTATCGTTGGCTCGCTGCCTCGCTCGGGAGTAGATGGGCTGCGGCGCTGCCACGCTGGGCTTGGGTTGATTTGGGCCTAAATATCATATGGTAATAAAAAAAATCGAATTTTTCTGGGTGTGCGCCAATGGTGGGCAAAGCCAAAGCAGGGGATAATAGCGGCGCGACAGGGCCTTCCTCCGCAGCGTCTCCGGGATGTGCGGTTGTTGTGGAGATTCATGCGGGTGTCCTGGACGTGTGTGTCGTTCAACGTCAACGACACATCGGTCAGGGCTCCTCTGCCATCGATGGCTCACCCAGATGGGGCGGCGGTATCGGGCGATGGTGCGGCTTCGGTCATGCGGTTTTCTCTGCGGCGGATGTCTCCTATAGGTGTGCAGGATGATGGAGGTGGTCCATCTTGTAGTCAAGCTAGGATGTGTGCGAATTTTTCAATGAAAGCTTGGTTCAGCCACCGTCTGAACCGTGAACGGCAGCGCTCGCGGGCGTTGTTACCTTGTTGGAGGCTTTGTGGGGCTATTTGCGTTTCATGTGTGCCCCGAGGAAACCCCATATTCGAGCTTTCCAGATTGTATGATGACGAGCTTCCCATGTCGTCACCCCCATGGGAGCATCATCTTTAGGGTTATACATCAGCTGGAGAGCAAGTATTTGGCTTGGTCGCTGGATGCAGGTCTCCACATGATTCTCGTGCGGTGTCAAAGGTGGAGCAGCGTGCAATTGAAAGTATCGACGGTAGCTAGTCTTGGTAGCAAGGTGCAGCACTGCTGGATACGTTTGATCGACGCGCACAAGAGGCTGGCACTATCCGGTACCGTGGTGGCGTTGACAGCAGAAGGGTCTGGCAAGATCAGTGCATGGGTTTCTACTTAAGATAGGACAGCGGAAGAAGGCGACGATGGATTCTACAGAGTGCGCATGCAGTGCATGCTAAGGGTCTGCTAGACCGGTTGGTGCTCTCGGCTTGCAGGCGGGCGGCTTGGTGAGAGCACCGGATTTCTTGATGTGCATGAGGCGAGGTGAGGACACTTCATCAACTTTCTAGGTAGGGCGACAATTTTCATTAGGAAGGTGCCTTTGGGTTGATCTATGTACAGCTGCATCGTGAATGATGATGGGAGGGTTGGGTAATCGCTGACCACTCTGAACACTTCTTGGCTATTCTAGATGGCTCGACGGATCCTGTTTTGAAGGAACTGAATTTTCCCGGCCCGCTCAACATCAAAGAACCCTGCATGACGGCTACGGGCACCGCCGGCCGATGTGGCATAGTCCACTGGCTCACTAGTCTGCACGACTCATCAAGGTTTTTCCTGCTTTTCATAGAAAGAAAGAAGAATGAGAAAAGCCGCATGCTCTCCTAGTAACCGACGCTGGCCATCAACCAACAAAGGACGGCCGTGTCCGCGATGCAACTCGTCATCTTGCCATGGACGTAATTTGTCCTCACGAAACAGGCTTTCGCCCCGTTTTATATATAAAGTATCAATCATGCAGAGTACATAGTCGAACGATACAAGGGGATAGGGTAGCCCTTAAACAATGCCGATCCTAGGCAAACCTGATCACGCAACACGCACGCGGCTACGCAACCGGAATAGAGTACAACAAGAACTGAGAACAACACCACCCAGGGGCGGAGACAGGACCCGGGCACCCAGGGCCCAGGCCCGGGCCGTGGGAATTGTTTTTTATGCCGAACTATGTAGATTTCAAGTTGGGCCCGGGGTCTAGCCCAGCAAGCACTGCACGGCTGCACGCAGCCACGCACGAAGGGTCCGAAGAGGCAATCTCGTCCTGCGTCCTCCCAGTTTCCTTCCACCCGCGAGGAGCGGCCTCGACCTAAATCGTGCGATGAGCGGCGGCGAACTCGCTCTGCTGCTCCCCGGCAAGCCGTCCCTCTCCTCGCACCGGTGCAGTGGTGCCCCTCCTCCCTTCTCCCCGCTGCCCGTGACCCCCTGGGACCACGCTCCGTTCCCCAACGCGTGCCATGGTGGCCGCCTCTCCTGCGCCGCTGGCGCGTCTCCCTGCCTCCTAGAAAGATTGCTCCGGGAGACTATTGTGTTTACCAGTTTGATTATGTCATGGTGAGAAGTGGAACACCTTTCTGAAGATTTATTCTTCATACATTTCAATGCATTTGCTGGTTCAAACTGATGTGTACACAACCATATCTAAGATCTGTTCATTTTTGCTGATTCAAATTGAAACAGATTTGATGTATTCAGTACATGTTCATTTGCTTCACAGGAGCTGTTTGATTGACCTGGTGCACGGTACAAAAAAGCTGCAGCAGCAGAAGTTTTCGTCCGACGAAATCAGTACACTTGAGAAGAACTTCTGATATAATTTCTTTCAGGTAAAGCATTAATAATATGTTAAGTATACAAGTGAAGTGTGTTAAGTATACAGAAAGGGTGTAATGCAAAAGGTTAATTCATACTATGTAGCATGTAGCTTTCCAGATTTAAGGATCCATAAGCATTGGGTTAAATTCTAGATCGATTGTGCAATTGAGCCATATTGTATGTTTTCACATGTGGTGTTTTTTGGGTAGATATGAGACACTTTGAGGGTAGTTATAGGCGGTAGAGATTTTCAATCTCGCCGATATTTTTTGGGCCCGGAGTTTGCTCCAATCCTGGCTCCGCCACTGACACCACCCTAAGCCCTATAGCACCTAAGTTCCACGACAACGCCCCCAGGAGGGAGACGATGCAAGGCGTCGCCGTTGCCTAGTCCCGATAGACATAGGTTTTCACCCGGAACCCGGACACGGAGAGGAGCGCCACAACGACGTCTTCAGGAAGATAACGGCGCCCCCGAGCGTCGCCATCGTCAGTGACAAAGCGCGGATCTTTCGCTCGGCAACTCCACCGTCACTAGTAGAAAACGGCCCATTAATCCCGGTTCCAGAGGCCCTTTAGCCCTGGTTCTGGAACCGGGACAAAAGGGTTGGGACTAAAGCCCAAAACCTTCAGTCCCGGTTCGCTTACAAACCGGGACAGAAGGGGCTCCACGTGGCCGCTGCGGGGCACCCAGGCAGGAGGATCTTTAGTCCCGTTTGGTAATACCAACCGGGACCAAAAGGCCTCCACGCGTCAGCAGCTGGCAGGAACTAGGGTTTTTTTGGAGGAGGGGGGGCTAGGTGTTTTGGAGGGTTAATTTAGGGGTTTCATATTGTGTTAGCTAGGTAATAGAGAGAAGTGGCCTCTCTTTATCTCCATGCTTGATCGACGCTAGCAACTATACGTATAGAGAGAACTCGACAAACTAGCTAGTAAGCAAATGAAGGAACCATTTAGTACACAAGATCGTCATGAACATATACAGAGAGAAGTGAACTCTCTTTCTCCGTGAGATTGGTCGAACAACAAGTTTTCGTATATCTATCCGATGGTACTAGCTACATATATACAATATAAGATCTCTTACAAACCTTAACATCTATGGTCTATATCAATTTCCACATGGTATTCTCCGGCTTTACGTATGACGTGGTCAAGAAAGAATCCCGCCAATTCCTCTTGAATAGCTCGTATGCGATCATGTGATAGGAGTTCATCCCACATCTGCCACATCTAATTTAAAGAAGTGGGTCAATACATATATATGAATGAAACTCAATACAAATGATGGTAATAAAATAAAATTGTGAATTCTTTTGTTTACGTACATCATATTGTTTTGCAGAGTAGCCCCATTTAGATGTCGTCGAGTTGTTGATGAACTCGCAAACGTAGTATCCACAAAAATCATTCCCAGCTTCCTGCCACAAGCACTTTACGAGAAATAGAGTTCAATTAAACTGATAATCAATCATGCTTAATGGTTTTGATAAAACTAGCTAGAATCAATGGGAGATGCGCGGAACTAGCTAGTAGTGCTTACTTTCGGGTGTGTAAATCACAGCTCCATCGGCAGTGCCGGAACAATGGCGGTGAACTCTTTCCAAACCCTACCAGACAAAGAGAATAATTACTTGATATCAGGAAATGAACAAAGTTGCCGATATGGTGCGATAATGATTGATTGAACTTACTTCTAGAGCATATCAGCCATTTCCGCATACTCCTGGGGATCTTTTCTTCTCGAGTCTAAGAAAGTTACTATTCCCTATTCAAGCTTAATCTCTAGCAGAATAAAGTGGAATCTGCGCACGCATTCATAGCTCATCAATTACATTACTATAATTAATCTTGAGTGAGGGAAACCGAATATGCACAAGACAGTAACACTCACTTGAAGTTGTAAGGAAAGAGTATTTTATCTTTGTTTTGATTTTTAAGCAACGATTGTCCTTGGTATCTGCGACATTGTGTTTGACCGTCCATTCATGTATGATATTTAGGTTAATGAACCAAATGTCATAGATATCTGCTTTTCTGCATTCGACGATCTTAAACCTGCATAATATAGTGAGGATAATTATATATACATGCAATGAAAGAGCTGAGCTATATATAGAGACTTAATTACAGAAGTAGTACTTACATACAATAGCAAGTCATGAGTGTTTTTGTCGAGGGCCTTTTGATTGTATAACTGGAATAACTCGTCGAATTCAACAAACAACAGATCCAATCCAATGAGGTTGTGCCCCTCTTTAACTCTCAGCGTCACAGTATCCTTCCCAGACTGGCCGCATCTTTCCATGTACCATTCATGCAATCTTCGCATCATCGTTGTTAGAGGCGGATGATCTGGTTTGACGAGAGGCTTCCAGTACTCGAATTTGAAGGGGTCCGCCTCCATTGTTTCAAACTCTACATCATCGGTCTGGTAATCAGCAGGATTGGTACCGGGCACCATCCCTAGATGATTAGCGACGATATTGCTAGACACCTTGAGCGGGGGGCACGATTGCTTCACCTATTCACCGAGCTGGGGAATTTTTTCACACTTCTTCGTTCTGCTAACATTGCCTCACTGCAAGTACTTCCCGACCGCTCCGCTTCCTTATATGCCTTTTTAATAGTGCGCACATAGTTGGAATCCGGCGGAGGTGGTGGTGGTCGCTTCAGGGCATCGATAGTCCGCTTCACTTTCACCGGATCTACCGTTTCCTTCAGAGGTGGAGGTTTTCGTGCAAAAAAGTCCCTCACCTGGGCACGACTGATGTCCTCGTTTTCCTTGTCGATCCTCTCATATGGTAACTTTTCCGGAGCCTTGAGAGATGGACCGTATTTGAATTGCTTCCCTCCTCTGCTTGTACTGCTAGCCGCCGGAGCGGCGCCCTCTCTTCCGCGTTTGCTGACGCGGCGGAGTCCGCTAACACGCTAGAGGAGGCGGAGTGCTCCAATGCGCCGGAGGAGGCGGAGGAGGAGCCGTAGTGCGCTCATGCGCCGGAGGAGGCAGAGTGCTCGTCGGAGGAGGCGAAGAAGGAGCCGGAGTGCCGTCACACGCCGGAGGAGGCAGATGAGGAGGCGGAGTGCCCTGGTCACTCACCGGAGAAGGAGGCAGAGGAGGAAGGGGAGTGCCCTGACTCACCGTAGGAGGAGGAGACGGAGGTGTCCAGTTTGGAAGCTTGATGTGCTCCTTCCACCATTGACATGGAGTCTTTAGAGCAAGACCCAACTGAATCTCCCTTTCACCTGTAGGGTGGTCAAGATCGAGCTCCTCAAATCCCTCCATTACTTCATCCACCATCACAACAGCATAGCCATGTGGAATTGGATGACAGTAAAAAGTTCCGTCGGGTTGAGGAGGTGTAACACAACCGACAACCACCTTCAAGGTGAGGTTTTAGCATTTCGCCATAAGCTCGCAATGTTTAGCCTCCGTGATAGCATCCACTGGGTAGCTAGGAGCTGTGAAGTCAGGCTGCTAAACGAGCTACGTGGAATTCATGCTGCTTCTTCACTGAGATGGCGGAGTAGCTTCTGGGGTAGCTTCTGCATTTCGCTCAGCTCTTGTTTCCTCTTCCTCTCCCGGGTTTTGTAACCGCCTGCACCGGGAAAGCCAACCTTCCACGCAACGGAGCATGGCGTGCCTCGTGTTCGTCCAGGGTGCTCAGGATTCCCGAGGGCCTCAGTCAGCTCGTCATTCTCTCTGTCGTGAATGAACGTCCCTTCCAGCGCTGCGGCGATATACTTCTGAAGCTTCAGGGTCCAAAGTTCCCCTAACCCCGAAGAACCAAGTTGCTCGTCCGTCCAACGGCACTTCCCTGTTTCAGGGTCCAAAGTTCCCCCAACCCCGAAGAACCAAGTCCTTGAATGGTCTGGCCAGTTCATGTCTCTGGTTCGACCCCTTTAGCAATCAGGTCATTCTCAGCTTTGTCCCACAACGGTCGGGCTTTGAGGTAGCCGCCTGACGTCGTGCGATGGTGATACATCTTCTTTGCAGCATTTATCTTGTTTATCTCTGACATTTTCTTACTATTGTCCGATGTCCTATAGACCAGAAATGAGGGCCAGTGATCTCTTATCTTCTCAAATTGGCCGGTGAATTATGGAGTCTTCCCTTTGTCGACAAACGTTGATTTCAACTCATTCTTCCACCTCCTGAATAGATCTGCCATCTTCTTAAGAGCACACACCTTGACCAGTGGCTCTATAACTGCCTTATTCGGATCCTCCTCTAGCGGTAGGGTGAAATTTGCCTTCAGCGAGGTCAAAGATCATCTTTCTGTCTATCGGTGACATAAGAAACTTGAGGGTCTTTGTTCTTAGGCTTATTCCATAGCTAGATGCTGATCGGGATGCTGTCCCTAACAATAGCTCCGAACTGAGCAGAAAATGCATCCTTGGTCCGCCTGGGTTCAGTCGGTTGGCCATCGTCCGCAATTGCTGTGATCCTGAACATTTCATCCTGGCGCAACCTTTTCTTCTGGCCTCGTCTCATTACCGAAGTTTGGCTCGATCTGGAGGGCTATAAAAGAAGAAAGAAGAGTTAATATATGTACATACCAAAACAATTAATGCATCAATTAGCTAGTCAGGACAAACTTAATTGATATATATACCTCGCCAGACTTTGCAACAGCTCCCGACTCCGTTCGGTCACCGGAGCCGTCATCATGGTCTTCTTCTTCCACCGGCATTCGGTCGCTGGAGCCATCATGATCATGTCTTTCCTCCTCCATTGTTCGATCACCGGAGCCTACTTCATCCTCTCCTTCCAGACCATCAGTGTCGTTGAGAAACGACAAGACATCACCTCCGCCGATGAGGGGTCGAGGGTCGAGATTTATCAAGGATGCCCCCATTATGGATGTGCACAAGTTGATCCAATTTTTTTCTGAGGAAGTGAACCGGGACTAAAGGGGGGCATTGGTCCCGGTTGGTGCCACGAACCGGGACCACTGAACCCGTTTCGTCCCGGTTGGTGCTACCAACTGCGACCAAAGGCCTTATGCTGCCCGCGACCAAAAATTTAGTCCCACCTCGCTAGTTGAGAGGGGCTCGGAGTGGATTATAAGCCCCACAGCTGCTGCCCTCGAGAGCTCCTCTTAAATGCAGGCTTATAAGGCTAAACACACTTTATCTGCCTGTGGGCCTACTGGGCCTTCTGCGGGCCTGAATCCTGGCCCATGGTTGGGTTTCAAGTCGTATTCAGGCCGTAGTGGTCCAGTAGGTGGCATTTTTTAAAAAAAAATCTATCTTTGTTTTGTTTTTTGCTTTATTTTTTCTTTTGTTTGTACTTACGTTTTTCAGTGATTCTTTTTGCTGTTGGGTCACAAAAATTATAAACTTTCTGTTAGTGCCATTAGTTTTCAGATTTGAATAGTTTAAATTTGAATTTTTTGAAATTAGTGTGACTCACTAGTTTGTGAATAAGTTTACTATAAAAATAGATTTTTGAGTGATTCTTTTTCCTGCTATTTAATATTACTGTGTTTTATCATTATATTCAATTTGGTAATTTTTAGGTTATTTTAAATATCTGATTTAATCAAAAACAAATTCGTTATTTTTGTTTGATATTTAAGTTTCTATTAAAAAATTTCTTTATGAAAATTCTGTTTCGTATTAATGTTTTGAATAGAAAATAATTTGATAATTTTAGTTGCATAAATTTTATATAATTTTAGTTTCAAAAATACTAGTGGTTTATAAAAGCTTTTTAGTTGATTCCTTTTGCTATTAGAGTTTTATAAAAGCTTTTTAGTTGATTCTTTTTGCTATTGAAAAATATTATAGTTTTGTTTTTGTTGATCATAATAGAATATCTTAATTGATTATTTTTAGTTCATTCTTTTTGCTATTAGTTCATTCTTTGAGCTAAATGACACTGAAATTAAAAAAAACTACAAATGAACTCTGAAAAGGTTGAAAGTTGGCATGGTATCATCATTTCACCCACATAGCATGTGCTAAAAGGTTGAGAGGGTGATGACAAAAACTAGATGCACTTCATGTGCAAAATGGACAGTCTCTTTCGAAGTATCAGGGTTTCAGATGAAAACTCATTTGTTACAAAGGGATTTCATTTTTTAATACTTATTTTAACTCCAGACTTTTTGTGTGTTCAAAATGCATCATTCAAAGCCACATCATCAATTTTCAACGCTTTCTGACTTAATTTGGTATTTTTCATGCATTTACTGATTTTTTAAGCTAAATGACCCTGAAATTGAAAAGCACTACAAATGAACTCTGAAAAGGTTGAAAGTTGGCATGGCATCATCATTTCACCCACATAGCATGTTATAAAAAGTTAAGAGGGTTACGGCAAAAACTGGATGCACTTCGTGTACAAAACGGACAATTTTTTTGAAGTATCAGGTTTCGGACAAAAATTCATCTGTTACAAAGGTATTTCATTTTTTGAACTTATTTGAACTCTAAACTTTTTGTGTGTTCAAAATGAACCATTAAAAGCCACATCATCATTTCACCCACATAGCATGTGCTAAAAAGTTGAGAGGGTTACAGCAAAAACTGGATGCACTTCGTGTACATAACAGATAATCTCTTTCGAACTATCAGGGTTTCATACGGAAACTCATCTATTACAAAATGCATTTCATTTATTTGAACTTATTTGAACTATAGACTTTTTGTGTTCAAAATGAACCTTTTAAAGCCACATCATCAATTTTCAACCCTTTCTGACTTCGTATTGTATTTTTCATGCATTTACTGATTTTTTTAAACTAAATGGCCCTGAAATTGAAAAGCACTACAAATGACCTCTGAAAAGGTCAGAAATGTAGTCAACACAAAACGCAATGACATCCTCTATTTGATGGCCCATGTAGATGCTTCCTTCTGGCCTAGCGCGATTACATACATATGTCTTTAGGACTTCCATGAACCTCTCAAAGGATAGCGCCGTTAAATACAGGGCCGAGAATGACAATCTCGTCGACTAGATGAACTAGGACATGCGTCATGATATTGAAGAAGGATGGCGGGAACACCAGCTCGAAACTAACAAGACATTGCACCACATCACTCCTTAACCTTGGTAGGATTTCTGGATCGATCACCTTCTGATAGATTGCATTGAGGAATGCACATAGCTTCACAATGGCTAATCAAAGTTTTCCGGTAGAAGCCCCCTCAATGCAACCGGAAGCTGTTGCGTCATAATCACGTGGTAGTCATGAGACTTTAGGTTCTAGAACTTTTTCTCTGGCATATTTATTATTCCCTTTATATTCGACGAGAAGCCAGACGGGACATTCATACTGAGTAGGCATTCAAAAAAGATTTTCGTCCCTTCTTTGGTAAGAGCGTAGCTAGTAGGACTGAGGGAGTCCTGGACTAGGGGGTGTCCGGACAGCCGAACTATCATCGCGGCCGGACTCCAAGACTATGAAGATACAAGATTGGAGACTTTCGCCCCGTGTCCGGATGGACTTTCCTTGACGTGGAAGGCAAGCTTGGCGATACGGATATGTAGATCTCCTACCATTGTAACCGACTCTGTGTAACCCTAACCCTATCCGGTGTCTATATAAACCGGAGGGTTTTAGTCCGTGGGGCGAACAACAATCATACCATAGGCTAGCTTCTAGGGTTTAGCCTCCTTGATCTCGTGGTAGATCTACTCTTGTACTACCCATATCATCAATATTAATCAAGCAGGAGTAGGGTATTACCTCCATCGAGAGGGCCCGAACCTGGGTAAAAACATCGTGTCCCCTGTCTCCTGTTACCATCCGCCTAGACGCACAGTTCGGGACCCCCTACCCGAGATCCGCCGGTTTTGACACCGACATTGGTGCTTTCATTGAGAGTTCCTCTGTGTCGTCACCTATAGGCCCGATGGCTTCTTCGATCATCAACAACGACGCGGTCCAGGGTGAGACTTTTCTCCCCGGACAGATCTTCGTATTCGGCGGCTTTGTACTGCGGGCCAATTCTCTTGGCCATCTGGAGCAGATCGAAAGCTACGCCCCTGGCCGTCAGGTCAGATTTGGAAGTTTGAACTACACGGCCGACATCCGCGGAGACTCGATCTTCGACGGATTCGAGCCGCAGCCAAGCGTGCGGCACTATCTCGATGTGCATGATCTAACTCTGCCGCCGAACAGTGTCTTGGAGGCCACACTAGTGTCCGCTCCGGCCATTGATTCGGAGCCGATCTCGCCGATCGAGGATGGTTGGTTGGACACCACCTCGGGGGCTGAAATCTCTACGGCGATTGAGCCGAACACCATCCCTGTCATTTGCGAAGACCGTGACTCCAAGGTGCCGGACTCCTCTCCGGACTCCGAACCCCCGGCGCCCCTGCCGATCGAATCTGATTGGGCGCAGGTCAAGGAGTTCACTGCCGCGGACATCTTTCAGCACTCGCCCTTTGGCGACATCTTGAAATCACTGAAATCTCTCTCTTTATCAGGAGAGCCCTGGCCAGACTACGGTCAGGAAGGTTGGGTTGGGACGACGAAGAAATTCAAAGCCCACCCACCACGCACTTTGTAGCCACTGTCGATAGCTTACACGACGTGCTCGACTTCGACTCCGAAGACATCGACGGTATGGACGACGATGTAGGAGACAACCATGAACCAGCACCTATAGGATGCTGGACAACCACCTCATCCCATGATGTATACATGGTGGATACACCTAAAGGAAGTGACGACGAGGAACAACGGACGCTTCTGAAGGATAAATCCCTCGAAAAGCAGTCAAAATGGCAATGTAAACGCCGCACAAGGTCCCGCCTCGACAAAGACCCATCCATAGAGCAGGGCGAACTGGTGGACGACGAACATGCTATCGAGCAACCGTCCGAACAGGACAACTCGGATAAACAACCCGTCCCCGGCGAAGATAACAGTTCGGACGATCTCACGCCGGACAAATTGTTGGAGCAGAAGAACCTCCACAAAAGGCTCGTCGCCACTGCGTGTAGCCTAAAAAAGCAGAAGCGGAAGCTCAAAACAGCAGAAGAGGCACTCAGAATCAGATGGAGCAAAGTATTCAACATCGAGACAAATCTGGCTGACGATCGCCCGAACAAAGAGCTAACCAAAGAGAAAATTACTGCCCGAATTGGATGAGGAGGCCGTAGAGCCCCCACAATCAAAAAGCAAGAAGGCCACCCGGTCGGATGGACGACCCCACGACAAACAGAGAGCGGCAAATGGCACCGCACACAAGCCGGTACGCGATCCGCATAAGGATTCACATCAAAAGGATGGCACAGTTAGGTCCATCTATGGGCCGAGAAAGCAAGCTCTTCAAAAGCAATGCAACATGCCAAATTTCCGAACATCATGGCACACCCAAATCCTATGGGTGCCGCACACCCCCTGTGTTTCACCGATGAGGTGCTGGATCACGAATTCCCAGCGGGATTCAAACCCGTAAACATAGAGGCATACGACGGAACAACAGACCCTTGAGTCTGGATTGAGGATTACATCCTCCACATATACATGGCTAGAGGAGATGATCTCCACGCCATAAAATACTTACCCCTCAAGCTCAAAGGGCCAGCCCAGCATTGGCTCAAAAGCCTCCCTGAAAATACCATTGGAAGTTGGGAAGGGCTCGAGGACGCTTTTCGGGCAAATTTTCAAGGGACTTATGTCCGTCCTCTGAATGCAGACGATTTAAGTCATATAACTCAAGAACCCGGAGAATCAGCCCGCAAATTCTGGAACAGGTTCCTCACCAAAAAGAACCAAATAGTCGACTGTGCGGACGCCGAAGCCTTAGCAGCTTTCAAACACAACGTCCGAGACGAATGGCTCGCCAGACACCTCGGCCTGGAGAAGCCGAGAACCATGGCTGCATTGACAAGCCTCATGACCCGCTTTTGCGCGGGAGAGGATAGTTGGCTGGCAAGATGCAGTACCAGCGATCCAAGTACATCCGAAGTAAGGGATGGAAATGGAAAACCACGATGCAGCAAGGACCAGCACCGGATTAAGAGGAACGGTCCAAAGAGCGCGGCAGTCAACGCCGGATTCAAAAGCTCACGGCAGAACAATAAAAACTGCCCTTTAAAGACAATAGCGATGAGCTATCGAACTTAAACAAAATCTTGGACAAGATATGCCAAATCCATAGTACTCCCGGGAAGCCTGCAAACCATACCCACAGAGATTGTTGGGTCTTCAAGCAGTCCGGCAGACTCAATGCCGAACACAAGGGGCTCGACACACCAAGCGAGGACGATGACGAACCCCACAAGCAGAGCACCGGAAAACAAAAGAATTTCCCACAAGAGGTTAAAACAGTAAACTCACTTCACGTGATAAAAGGGAAAAACAGAGCGCGCCCATTAAGATGCGCGCCGCACAAACTACCCTAGCGGAGTACCAACACTGGTTGTCAAAACCAATCACCTTCGACCATCAGGACTATTCCGGAAGTATCCGGAACGCATGATGGACTGCCTTGATATTGGATCCTATAATCGACGGATTCCAATTTACACAAGTCCTCATGGATGGCGGCAGTGACATAAACCTGATATATCAGGACACAATCCACAGAATGGGGATAGACCCAACCAAACTTCGCCATAGCAACACCTCCTTCAAAGGGGTAATGCCAGGCCTGTATGCCCATTGTACGGGCTCCCTACTGCTAGAAGTTGTGTTGGCTCATCCGACAACTTCCGCGAAAAGTTAACCTTCCACATCGCCCCATTCGAAAGTAGCTATCCAGCACTACTGGGGCGTGAAGCTTTCGCCCGCTTTAACGCAATATCGCATTATGCATCTCTTACACTTAAAATGCCCGGTCCACGCGGCATCATCTCATTAAAAGGGAGTATTAAGTGTTACTCGAGCATGGAAGAACGTGAGACAGCCTTGACAACCCCACACCTATCCGGCTCCGCTAATCAAAGCACCTGAATAGGTCATTCAAACCCCAGACACGGCTAGACGAGTCCGGCGCCTACTAGCAGCATGCCCCCATACAAGGGGTTGCACGCATGTACAACAAGAGACAATAAAGCTCAAATTTATTCACTTTTCGAGTCGTACTCTGTTTATTTAATATAAAGTACATTTTTCGCACGATCTTTTTTTTTCTTTTCAACTAAGTTCCTCTCTTTTACAGATGAACAACATGCTACACCCGTCCAGAATACGGCTGCGCGGAGACACGGTATGAGGCGTGCAGTAGGGACCCGTTGCAAGGATTCTTTTCAGATTAAGACCCTGCGTAAACCTTTTTTACTGTCTCTTGTTGATACACATCCCCTGGTTTCTAGCTATAACCGAGGAGGAGGCTGGTGTTTTGGCATCGGCCGCACCTGAATTTTTGCACGTACCTGGACACCAGGGGCTTAGGGCATTATTCTGCCCGTTTTTATAAATACCGAATACCTTAGGGAGTGTTCGGCGTCTTGAGTTAGACCTTATATGCATCAGCTCCGAATCATGTCTTTGGTCAAATGTTGGGTTTGCCCGTCTCATGTGTTTTGCTGCCTTACGTTCCGTTCTATCGGCTAACGCGGCACCAGGAGAACTACTGCGATTGTGCCCCGGTTCGGCTGGGCGAGCACCTCAGTAGAGAAAGCCGAAAACTGACTGTCATGATATAGCGAGAGACTGGTCAACCACTCGATGACTCATCGGAATGTTTAGAATTCCTCCGCATTAACGAAGGACCGTTTTCCGGTCAGGCACATACGCACTTTAATTCGGGAGAGTGCGGTGCCCCGAGGGCTATATAGTAGCCCCACCCTCGAACTCCTATGGCTAAGTGAAAGTGATAAAGCATTATAGTCCGTTTGCCTAGTTTGCTACGCTACCACCTCCTTAATAGGACCAAGACGTTGGATTAAGTGTGAAAAGGTGCCTTCTTTGCAAACACCCCCGCACTATGTGCGTGGGGGCTGAAGCCGAAGACTGCCATCTTTCAGGTTATATATACATATACATCAACGGCCGCACAGGGAGTAGTTTACTACTTGAACGAACAAGTATAAAAAGCTGTTATATTATATTGAAACATTGTTTTCACAAATCATACATGTCATTTAAACATAATATCCTTCGAGCACTGCGTCTCTATTAAACGAGCGCCCTGCAGAACTTCCTCAAAATAGTGCTCGGCAGGTACTCGGCTTCTGTCCGAATCTTGGGATGCAACGTCGGTGGTCTTCATCTCCGCCCAGTATGTCTTGACACGGGCAAGAGCCATCCGCGCTCCCTCTATGCACGCCGACCGCTTCATTGCGTCGATACGCTGATACCGCACCAAGGAACTGCTGTACTAAGCCAAAATAGCTCTTGGCTGGGGTCCGCCAGCCACAAATGAGTCAAGACATGCTTCATGGCAAGTCCGGATAATCGATTCAGCTCGGCCCATTCGGCCAACCGATCGGTCAGCGGAAGAGGACGCTCCGGACTATGGAATTGCGACCAATATAGCTCTTCCCTTTTGTGCCCCTTCTGGCCTCGGAAGTGCTCCATCAGCGTCATGGCGCTTCGCCGCTAAGTCTAGATAAGCATCCTCCGAACTCGACAACTTGTCCAACTGAGCATGCCGGATCCGTGAACGTCCTCCGCAGCAGAAAAGGCTTTCCAGCAGCAACATCCACAGCCTGACGCAGCTCCTCCTTTGCAGCTCTCATTGCGGAGCGGGCATCCTTAGCTTCGGCGGTGACTTTTTTCAGGTCCTCTTGCTCCACTTGACGTTCTTTTTCAAGAACCTCGCAGCGGTCGGTAGCATTCTTCAACTTTATGGCCATATCGGCCAGTTCCTCTTTGCTTCTGCAGTGAGCAGCCCGTTCGGCTTTTAGCTCTTCGGCCGCCCTTAAAGCGGCCGCACTATTATTTCTGGCTTGCTCTTTCGCTCGGGCGAGTTCCGCCCGCAGCTCCTCCACAGCAGCGGCACCACCTGCATTAAGCATACAAGTCGTAAGGCATGGGCATCAAGCTCCCTTACCAGGTGTCCGCGTAGAGGTCGCATACCTTGTGACTTGTCAAACCTTTTATTGACCAGCGCGATGTCTGCATCCGCCTCGTCAAGTTGCCGCTTTAGTTCGGCATATTCATCAGTCCGGCTGGCCACCGGACGCCCCACCGCCTATTTAGGAGCGGCGCAATGTTATAACTGAGATTATGATCCTCAACACGCTGTCAATTTTGACAACATACCGAGTCTCAGGGGCTATTCTCTATACAGGGCGCATTCTATATGCATAACTATCAGAAGGTACATCATTTTTGCGTACCTCGAACCCCGTCAGTAAGCTTCTGACGGCTTCATGCAATCCGCTCTCCGCGGATGCAATTCTTTCAATCACCGTACCCATTAGCACACAGTGATCTTCTGAGATAGCCGCTCGCCCGAGCAGATCCTTCAGCTCCTCCGACCGCACGCCAGTTGATCGGACCTTCCGGCCCAGCCGGACTTGGGGAAACCCTCCGCGACGACACCTCAGGGTCGTCCGCCTCGCATGAGGGTGCGACAGGTGGAGGCGTTTCGCTCTCCATCATCTCCGGAAGAAGATCCCCCGAAGACGAGCTCTGCTGAGAAGGGCTGAGATCCGAACTACAAGGTACAATTTCGGTTATCTTCAGAAATAAATACAGGGATGTTCCTTACTTACAAGACCCCTTCTTTTTACTTACGGCTCGCTGGAGGGCTGATCCCCTTGCGGAAATAGTGCAGCTGGGATACTTCCCAGCACCGGACTCTCTGATGAAGATTTCTTTCCCCTCTTTGAGGCGTTGACCTCCGGATCTTCCGAAGCGGTCCTCTTCTCTCCTAGGAGGGTGGGACTTTTGATCCCTCCTTCCTCAGAAGCCTCCTTCGTGGAGGCAGTTGCTTCCCTGCTCCCCCCTTCGCCTTCTTTAAAAGGCACGGCCTTCAACATCTTGGTCAGCATGGGATCCGGCGTGGTCTCTGGGAGGGGAGCCGGACACCTTATCAACTTTGCCTTCGCTATCCACTCCTGTTCAGGAAGCAGCTCCTTTAAGGGCACGTTTAAGATAAATGAACGGACAGCCTGTCCGCGTACAGGACTACTTGCTTGAGTATCTGGGCGATTGCAGCTTAGTCCTGCGTCCTCAGTCAGGTCCGGACACTTCTCTTGTGATACGAAGAAAAATTTATACATCTCCATGGGCGTCGTACCCATAAAATGTTGGAAAGCTCGTGGTCCCTCCGGATTAAATTCCCACAGACGGAGGGGCGACGTTTGCAGGCAGAAGGCGCCGAATCAACATAACCTGTGCCACTGCGACCAGATTGATCTCTCTTCCTTGGAGGTCTCGAATACGGCCCTGCAACAGAGGAATGTCCTTGGACGGCCCCCAGTCGAGCCCCTTGTTGACCCATGACGCCAGCCGCTGTGGTGGACCTGAGCGGAAGGCAGGAAGCGCCACCCATTTGGTGCCCCGGGGAGCGGTAATATAAAACCACTCCCGTTGCCACAAACCAAGCTCCTCTTGAAAAGAGCCCTCGGGCCATGGAGCATCAGCACACTTGCTTATGACTGCCCCTCGGCACTCTGCTTGTTGCCCCTCGATCATCTTTGGCTCCATCTTGAAGGTCTTGAGCCATAATCCAAAGTGAGGGGTAATATGGAGGAAGGCCTCACATACGACAATGAATGACGAGATATGGAGGATGGACTCCGGATTCAAGTCATGGAAATCCAGCCCATAATAAAACATGAGCCCCCGCACAAAGGGATCCGTCGGGAAGCCTAAACCCCGAAGGAAGTGAGACACAAACACCACGCTCTCGCCGGGCTCGGGAGTGGGAATGACCTGCCCTGGAGCAGGCAGCCTATGCGAAATCTCGCCAGTTAGATACATGGCGCCTCGCAGCTTTAGCACATCTTCTTCTGTGACGGAGGAAGACACCTATCGGCCGAGCTGGTCGAAGCCGGACATCGTCGAAGGTCCGAAGCGCCTAAATCTGAAGCTTTGGGTGTTAGAACTCGAAGCGCGAGGCGAACTCGATGGAGGATGGAAAAAAGAAGAGGGCCTTGGTCTCATTATAAAGAGGTTGAATACCAAGAGCCCTCCCCGTGGCCGATTAGGACTCGCCTTCGATAGAGGAGGCGTGCCAACGGGCATGGTTGGGTTATCCACGTCCATATTGATGGGAATCCCGGAATAAGGGGGCACGATCTACGCTTTGATAAGACGTGCGAAGGAAACCGCCTCGCTAAACGTGCTAAGGTGGAACAGTAAAAAAAGCGATTCATATAAAGGCTTGGCATTGGTGTGATGTCACGCCGCGGAATACGTCAGCAGATCTGTGCAAAAATTATTCTCTCTACGGTGATATGTGGAACTTGTTTTGCAGAGCCGGACACTATCCTTGTGTTCAAAACCTTCTATGAAGTATTCGGAGGAGGAACCCGCCTTGCAATGCCGAAGACAATATGCGCGCCGGACTCGTCGTCATTGAAGCCTGGTTCAGGGGCTCTTGAGGAGTCCTGGACTAGGGGGTGTCCGGACAGCCGAACTATCATCGTGGCCGGACTCCAAGACTATGAAGATACAAGATTGAAGACTTCGTCCCGTGTCCGGATGGACTTTCCTTGGCGTGGAAGGCAAGCTTGGCGATACGGATATGTAGATCTCCTACCATTATAACCGACTCTGTGTAACCCTAACCCTATCCGGTGTCTATATAAACCGGAGGGTTTTAGTCCGTAGGACGAACAACAGTCATACCATAGGCTATCTTCTAGGGATTAGCCTCCTTGATCTCGTGGTAGATCTACTCTTGTACTACCCATATCATCAATATTAATCAAGCAGTAGTAGGGTATTACCTCCATCGAGAGGGCCCGAATGGGTAAAAACATCGTGTCCCCTGTCTCCTGTTACCATCCGCCTAGACGCACAGTTCGGGACCCCCTACCCGAGATCCGCCGGTTTTGACACCGACAAGGACCTTCATACTGCTTTGGAGGCATGCCGTCTTTTTCGTGCACACGTTGCTGGTCCTCCCGTGCCTCCGGTGTATCTTTTGTGTTCCCATACACGCCCAACAAGCCTAGCACGTTCACGCAAAGATTCTTCGTCACATGCAACACGTCGATGGAAGAGCGGACCTCTACGTCTTTCCAGTAGGGTAGGTCCCAAAATATAGATTTTTTCTTCCACATGGGTGGGTGTCGGCGTCATTCAGAACAGATAGTCCGCCGGGACCCTTTCCAAATATTACTTGTAAACCATTGACCATATCAAGTATGTGATCACCGGTACGGACGGCGGGCTTCTTCCGGTGATCCACCTCGCCTTTGAAATGCTTGCCTTTCTTTCGACATTGATGGTTGGTCAAAACAAATTGGCGATGCCCCAGGTACACATTCTTCCTCCATTTGTCAAGGTATATACTTTCGGTGTCATCTAAACAGTGCGTGCATACGTGGCATCCCTTGTTTTTCTGTCCTGAAAGGTTACTGAGAGCAGACCAATCATTGATGGTTACAAACAACAATGCATGTAGTCAAATTCCTACTGTTTGTGCTCATCCCAGCACACATACACCATTTTCATTCCACAAATTTAAAAGTTCTTCAACTAATGGCCTTAGGTACACATCAATGTCGTTGCCGGGTTGCTTAGGGCCTTGGATGAGAACTGACATTATAATGAACTTCTGCTTCATGCACAGCCAAGGAGGAAGGTTATAGATACATAGAGTCACATGCCAGGTGTTGTGATTGCTGCTATGCTCCCAAAAAGGATTAATCCATCCGCGCTTAAACCAAACAATACGTTCCTTGCGTCACCTGCATTTCCTCCCAGCACTTTCTCTCGATTTTTCTCCACTGCGACCCGTCAGCGGGTGCTCTCAACTTCCTGTCTTTCTTACAGTCCTCTCTGTGCCATCCCATCAACTTGGCATGCTCTTTGTTTCTGAACAGACGTTTCAACCGTGGTATTATAGGAGCATACCACATCACCTTGGCAGGAACCCTCTTCCTGGGCCGCTCGCTGACAACATCACCAGGGTCATCTCGTCTGATCTTATACCGCAATGCACTGCATACCGGGCATGCGTTCAAATCCTCGTATGCACCGCGGTGGAGGATGCAGTCATTAGGGAATGCATGTATCTTATGCACCTCCAATCCTAGAGGGCGTACAACCTTCTGTGTTGTGTACGTACTGTCGGGCAATTCGTTATCCTTTGGAAGCTTCTTCTTCAATATTTTCAGTAGCTTCTCAAATCCTTTGTCAGGTACACCATTCTCTATCTTCCACTACAGCAATTCTAGTATGGTACCGAGCTTTGTGTTGCCATCTTCGCAATTGGGGTACAACCCTTTTTTGTGAGCCTCTAACATGTGATCCAACTTCAGCTTCTCCTATACACTTTCGCACTGTCTCTTTGCATCAACAATGACCCGGCGAAGATCATCATCGGGCACATCGTCTGGTTCCTCTTGATCTTCAGCTTCCCCCGTTGCAGCATCACCGTATTCAGGGGGCACATAGTTGTCATCATCCTCTTCTTCTTTGCTTTCTTCCATCATAACCCCTCTTTGTCCGTGCTTGGTCCAAACATTATAGTGTGGCATGAAACCCTTTATAAAGCATGTGGGTGTGAAGGGCTTTCGAGTTAGAGTAAGACCTCGTATTCCCACATAAAGGGCATGGACAACACATAAAACAATTCTGCTTGTTTGCCTCAGCCGCAGCGAGAAAATTATGCATGCCCTTAATGTACTTTCGGAGGTGTATGCATTACCATTACATCCATTGCGGTTCATCTGCGTGCATTATATATAATTAAGCGTGTCAAAAACCATTACAGAACATCATGAATAGATAAGTGACCAAATTAATAGAAGTTCATCATCACATTAAAACCAAAGTACATACATAGTTATCATTCAACAACATATAGCTCTCCAGAGCATCTAATTAAACCATACATTGAAACTATGTAAAACATTTCAATGCAACAACAAATGCGATCATAATCGCAACTAAGGTAACAATTGCTCCAACGGCATAATGATACAAAGCCTCAGTTGATTGGCATATTTTCTAATCTTTCTAATCTTCAAGCAAATTGCATCCATCTTGATCTTGTGATCATCAACGACATCCGCAATATGCAAGTCCAATATCATCTTCCCCTCCTCAATTTTTTTCAATTTTTTCCTTCAAGTTATTGTTTTCTTCTTCAGCTAAATTTAACGTCTCGACAATAGGGTCGGTTGGAATTTCTGGTTCACCTACCTCCTAGATATAAAATCTATGTCACGTTGGTCAGCATAATTGTCATAAGCACTAAATTAACCAAATAATTATAAAAGATAATATATACTACATTTGAATCATAGACATGACGAGGGCCGACGGAGGAGGATACCAAAACCATGGCACTATATTCTAACGAACAATAATATAAGTAATAAAATTACACAAGTATCTATCTAAATCATACAAGTAAGAACTTTTATCTTTTAGAAAGAAGATAAGATCAAGAGGCTCACCACGGTGGTGTCGGCGACGAGATCGGCGCGGGCGATCGACGGCGGTGAGGACGGGGACGTGACAGGACGGACCGTCAAACCTAGACACATCTCGAGGAAAATGGACCTTAGACAAGGAGCTTCGAGATGAGAAAGCTTAAGTGTGACTCGGGCATTTCATCGAACACCTCATGTGCATATGAGTGAGCTAGAGCACCACAAAGGTCTTCCACGGCCGGCCAAAAAAACAAAGCACTCCACTTCTCTGCTCTTGGGCAAGGGGGTATATATAGGCATCTCTTTGGTCCCGGTTCGTTGCTGGAACCGGGACTAAAGGACCACATTTGGTCCCGGTTCCAGCCACGAACCGGGACTAAAGGTTGTGGGCCAGGAGCGAGGCCCATTGGTCCAGGTTTGTGTCTGGAACCGGGACCAGTGGGGCCAGAAGAACCGGGACCAATGACCCATGAGGCCCAGCCGGCCCTGTGGCCTCACAAACTGGGACCTATGACCCCGTGGGTCTGGGTCCCGGTTCGGGACTGAACCGGGATTAATGGGCTTACACGGCCTGGACCAAAGCCCTGTTTTCTACTAGTGTGTGTCCCTAAACGAGGTCTCCAGGGCAAGACTGGCGAGCCCAGAACTCCAGATCTCTATCGGGGCACCACCATCGTCAGAGACAAGAGCGCGCCAGAGCCACCCGCCGCACCACCTCTTGCCGCCCACAAGACCAAGAGAGAATTCCGTCCCCGCCGTCATGGCGCCCGCCGGAGAGCCAACCATGCAGACCGCCATCTGGGCCGCGCCACCCCAGCATCCATGTCCAAGGCTCCACTAACCGTCCACTTCACGATGCGTCCACCATGGTAGGAAGAGTAAAAGGGGTCTCCTTTCACTCCTAGCTCGGCATCAGCCATGGAGTATGGGTCGATGCTTCCACAGTAGGATGCATCCACGCTTGCATCTCCAGCTAGTCCTGTGGACAGAGGAAGACACTACCCCGTGACTCCTGACGGCGATCTTATCGCGCTCGCACGATGCCATGTCCATGGAGCTTAGCATGGATCTGCCCGACCACCACCAACTCACACTGTACCCGCTAGGAGAGGGACCTCCACACCCACGGGCACCACCCGGATCGAGCCCAAGCACACCGACCCGGAGCACAAAATCCGACTCGCCCCGGGCCCCGCAAAGATCCGCCCGAGCATAAGCCCCATCTCGCCGCCATGCCTCCGGCCTGGAGCTAGGGGAAGGAGGCCTGCTTCCGCCACCCAACACCATCGGCACAGGGACGACGCGCAGCTTGTGCCACCACCAACACCGACCCGCACAACCCGCACCTTGGACAAGGCCAACCCAGCCGTCGATGCCGCTGGCCTGCCCACCATGGTGCGCCCCCGCCCCAACCACCACCAGCACCCAAGGGCCACCGGGGAACAAACTGGACTTCGCCACCTAGGCCCGCGCCGCCCGCATGCAACTAGCCAGAGGAGCCGCCCGCCAGATCTGGATCGGGCTGCCATCGCCCCGACGCAGCCCACATCGCGGGCACGCCCCGCCGACATCCCAGCAGCCCACCACGCGCCTCCACCAGCTGCTGCCGTTGACCGGGGGTGGGGGGGGGGTGGGGGGACCGCCATCGTCACGCCGCCGCGCCCTGCCCAGCGCTGCACAAACACCCGAGGGGGGCCGTCCCGCGCCAGCCCACCCCGCGCGAAGGATGAAAAGGGTCCGCTACCGCCGGTCGGGCTTTGCCCGGCTGCGCACTTCGGCGGCGGAGGGGGGGGGGGGGTCGAGGAGGGGTGGGGGCTGGCGGCAGCCGACGTAGGCCCCCCCCTCCCCCCACACCCCGCGCGGGAGCGGGAGCGGGTCGGGGGCGATTTACCCGTAATTTGCTCCTGTAAATAAAGTATCATCAAATGTGGCTTACTCCTTGATGTCAAATCCAAAAGGCAGCGCCCCGTCTAAAATAGTGTATAAATTTCTCATTGTAAGGTTACAAATTTAGGCCTTCTTTGATTCATAAGATATGAATGTTATAGAAATAGAAAAATCATAGAAAGTGAGACGACATGCATCTCAATTCTTATAGAAAAAGATATGTCATTTGATGCATAGGATAGGAATTTTTCCATTGAGTCTAAGTTAATGTTTTTCTCCTTCAAAATGTGAAGGATTGAATCCTATCCTATATAGAAATAGGAATCTGTTCCTACAAACCAAAGGGTTCAAAGGAAGTATTCCTTTGCATGCCCTATCCTATAGAATTCTTACAAACCAAAAGAGGCCGTACATTCATTTGTATGTGGATGCGGTGGACAACACGGGACGCAGGTGCAGAAGTAATCACATGGGAGTCGAATGGTTTCAGGAATTAATCTGGTTGCATGCGCGAAGTTCCATAAAGGCAAGTGTTTAGGAACGGCGCACCGGCTGAACCGTTCCGCCGGCCCCACGCGGGCCACTCGATCGAAGCCACGCGCAGCGCATCGTACGCTCGCGCTCCTCCCGATCCCCTTCGTCCTCTTCCTCTTCCTTTTCCTCGCGTCGCGTCGCCCTCTTCTTCTGCCCTCTCCTCCCCCCCCCCTCCCCCCCCCCTCCCCCCCCCCCCCCCCCCCCCCCCCCGCCCCCCGGTCGCAACGCCACGCGCTCCCCTCCCCGCTCGGAGCTCGCCGGTGACCATCCCATCTCGTCGGCGACCGAGGGGCGGTGACAACGGGAGATGCTGCAACCGGTGCTACGGGGTGCTACCACGGCGACACCTCCCTCGCATGCATCGGAGCTCTGCCTACCTCGCTGGACCCGGCCACGCCGGAGCTGCAACCAGCCATGGCAGACTACCCCTCACGGCGAATTTTTGCTGGAACCGGTTGTAGCGAATTCAATCGCCGGTGGTAGCAAAAATCTACTACGGTTGCAGCAAAACGGCGTCATCGTCATCACGGGGTCGCAGCCGGTGAAGCGCTCCCTCGCCGGCGGCCATGGCTGCCTGCAGCCACGCCCGGATCCTCCCGCGTATACAAGTGTTGCAACCGTCACCTAGAAAAGCTTCAACACCCGTTGAAAAAAGCTTCAACCATAGACATAGAAAGCTTCAATGGCACTGCACAAAAAGGGAAAGCTGCAACCGTTGTTGGATTTTGCTACTACCGGCAAAGCTTTTTGCTACATCCATCAGGCAGAGCTACGACCTCGCGAGGACGACAATGATTTTTTTGCTGCAACCGTAGCAGGCTTTTTGCTACTACCGTTGGAGGTTTTTGCTACATCCAGTAGATAAAAAAGCTTCAACCAGACAACAAAATACACGAAAAGTTACAACCGTTTTGACAAAAAGCTTCAACCCGCAGATGAAAAAGCTTCAAATAGAGATTGAGAAAATCCTCCTACGACGATGACCATGGCATATCTATGTGTTTTTGTTGCAACCGCAGAGTAAAAAGCTTGCAACCCTTTTGTGAAAAAAGCTTCAAGCTCAGGTGAAAAAAGCTTCATTTTGCACGGTGGAAAGCTTCAATCCGCGAGAAAAGCTTCATCAGGCATAGAGAAAAGCTTCAACCGATGAGATGCTTCAACCTGACTCGCCAATGGCAGCGAGCAGCGACGTTGAGAGCTGCGTCGGCGACACGACAGTCCAGCGACGGTGGCGGCTGCTAGGCGCTGCGACGACAAGAGGTGCCGGTGTGCTTCAAGTCTGGTGGCGAGGACAACCGGTGAGGGCGGGGACTGGCGACGAGGACGGGCGGCGAGGGCGGGGACCGGCGACGAGGACGGGCGGCGAGGGCGGGGTCCGGCGATGACGAGGAAGACCGGCGAGGATGGGGACCGGCGACCACCGGAGGGCAGGCGAAGGGGGCGGCGACGCGGGGGGGGGGGGGGGGGCGGACGCGTTCGGCGGCGAGACGGGGAGGAAGAGAACGACCTGATTGGATCCAACGGATCGGGACGGACCGATTGGACAGTTAGGGTTGGACCGGCCGAAGCGTTCGGCCGGTGCGCCGGCGCCTAGCATCGAGGTTTAAAACCAGCAACCGTTTTTATGAGCCAAACAAGGCCGCTTATTTGTCAGGTTCGAATAAAATTAGATCAATACTGCAACAACGTTGAAAATAGTTAGCTCATATATTTTGGGGCAAAATTCATCTCCGTGTACATATACTTAGAGACCAAGTGTGCATATACTTAGCGACTAAAATGTTGAGAAGCGATATTTCATACAGCATACCCAAGCCTCTATCCAGGCCAAGTTTTTGCCTCAAGGTTGTTCCACTTGTTTGAAAAAGACTTCTAGTGAATTATGCATATGACACGTGCTATTAATTTGGTACCTGCCGGGGTAGAAATGCTTTGTGGATTCAGGGTTTTATTTGAAATTTTTTGAACGTGTGTGCGCCTTGGTTTGGTTGGTTTAGTATTTACTGCTGCATGTGTGCCAGTCTTTGTGCTGAAGTTTGTGTCCTGACAGCCCCTTTTACTTCGATGCTAGCTTCTTCGGTCTTGTGATTGGTTTGGGTACTCCGGCCGCTGTTGGCCCAGTTGTCCTGTCGTTGTCGACCTCGGCCGCTGTTGGTCCGGGTCGCTTTCTTGCTTTCGATTCGTCGTCGGGTGGTTTATCGGTTGATCCTGTCGCTATCGCTGCGTGGCTGCCGCTGTTTCTTCGGTCGGTGTTTCCTTCTGGTTGATCAGTGCCGCTTTACCCTGGTAATCAGTGTTGCTTTGATCGTTAAATCTAGAGACATCGCCGCTCCTGATCGGTGCCGCCTCGATCGTTCAATCTAGAGACGCCGCGGACTTCCACTGTCCACCGATCCATCACCGCCGCTGCGCTCTACAAGCAATAAAACGATCTCCTCGGCATCCCTCCATTAGAATCGTCTCCACGGCCCTTGCTCGATCTCCATCGAAGCTGTGTTCTTCTGTTCCTTTTCCATGCACCACGATCAAGCCACGCGGGGGGCGCAACCGTCAGAAAAGGCGAGCAGGTGAGGTTGATCTTGACAGCGTCCTACTGCTCGCCGGCAAGGCTGTCCGGCTGTCCCATGGGGAGTGCCGCCTGAGTCTCTTTCTCCTCAGGCACGCGGCCTCTCCCCTCCAGCGCCGGTTCTTCATGCCTTTGCCGTCGTCGGGCCATCACCGCTTCTCCCTCTTTCTCCCGGTATGTGGGACATGCTGTGTCCCTCGCCTCGCACCTCTGGACGTCGCCCTGTTCTATCTGCCCTTCTTCTTAGATCATTCATGTGTAACATCAGGAGGGACGGCGGTACGGTTTGGCTTTGGAATGGTGCTCCATGGTGGCCGCAGGGCTTCGACCTGCTCTTCAATCCGTTTCTCTTTGCTTTCCTCAGATGGAATGGTGCTCCATTCGCCACATCCCCGAGCATGCCCCACCATGGTCGGATCCTAGTGGCCTGCGGCCTTCCTTGGCGAGAGGCGTCACGGTCCATGGCATTGGTGGAGGCGGCGATCGACACGGCGGGCAGCGACAATATAAAATCCTGTATGTTGTGCTCCTGACCGTGAGGATCACGACCGCACGAACGGAGGGACGACAACACCGCGGAGCTATTGAACCTCCAGCAGTTCGGCTTCTCCCTGTCCGCACAGGAGAAAGCCACTTATCTCTCTGATTTTCTAGCTAGAAATTGGTGTGCTTCACTTATTTCTACTAGATGCATCATGCATGTTACTACTCGAATTCTTTGTATTTCGCTTGGGATCTCGATGGACCTAATAATCTTCTCTGAATTTAGTGGTGCTGCAGGACCTGATCAGAGCGCGGCTCTGGACACTGCAGGAATTCACATGCACCGCCACCAATTTTAATTGAAGATAACATAGTGAAATGCAAAATTAGAGGGTACAAGTAGAAAAAGGGCCTATAGTGGGTTGGTGAGGCGCTTTAGTGGGTTCATGAGCAGGACTAAAGGATCGTCTTAATCTTGACCCTTTAGTCCCGGTTCAATCCAGAAGGGACAGATGGGCCTCCACGTGGCCTGTCCGCTGAGCCCAGGCAGGAGGGCTTTTGGTCCCGGTTGGGGGTTTTGGGAGGTTAATTTAGGTGTTTCATATATTGTGCTATAGCTAGCTAATTAATAGAGAAAAGTGTCCTCTCTTTTATCCGTGCTTGGTCGACGCTACGTACATACGTATAGAGAGGACTAGATAGACATGCTACCTAGCTAGTAATTAAACAAACAGAAGATCGTCATGAACATATATGCATACAGAGAGAAGTGATATCGACCATCTCTCCTTCTCCGAGAGATTGGTCGAACAACAAGTTCTCGTATATCTATCCGACACTACCGGCTACGTATATACAATAATTATCTTTTACAAATATATAATCTCCAAACATACGGACGCGTGGTCCACATAGTATTCTCCGTCTTCAGCGATCACGTGGTCAAGAAAGAATGCCGCCAATTCCTCTTGAATTGCTCGCATGCGATCTGGTGCTACGAGTTCATCCCGCATCCGAAACATCTAATGAAACTCAACACAAATGATGGTAATAAAATAAAATTGTGAATATTTTTATTTACCCACTTCATATTGTTTGTCGGAGTAGCCCCGCTCACAGGTCGTGTGGCGGATGGACTCGCAAATGTAGTATCCACAGAAATCATTCCCTTGTTCCTGCCACAACCACTTTACAAGAAATAGAGGTCAATCAAACTGATAATTAGCAAGCATGCTAAATGGTATTGATGAAACTAGCGCTTGAATCACTAGGAGATGCGTGGAATATGCTACTATATAGTACTTACTTTCGGGTGTCTAAATTGCAGCTTCTTCGGTAGTCCCGGAGCTTTTTTGGTGAATTTTTCCAAGCCCTGCCATACAAACAAAACAATTACTTGATATCAGAAATGAACAAAGTTGCTGATATGGTGGATAATGATCGATTTAACTTACTTCTCGAGCATTTCAGTCATGTCCACATACTCCTTGGGATCTTTTAAGCTTGGAGTCTAAGACAGTTACTACTCCCTTCTCAAGCTTAATCTCTAGGAGAATATAGTGGTAGCTGCGCACACATGCATAACTCATCAATATTACATTACTATAACCTGGACTAATAAGGAAACCGAATATGCCACAAGACAGTAACACTCACTTGAAGTTGTAAGGAAAGATTAATATATCTTTGTGTTCATTTATTACCAACGATTGTAGCAAGTTGGCCTCGATATTTTCCTTACGAAATTCAACCTCAGTTTTATCTATGAGATATGTGTTAATGAACCCAATATCACCCACTTGTCTTTTCTTCAATTCGGCGATCTTCAATCTGCATAATATAGTGAGGATAATTATAAATACATGCAATGAAAGGGCTGAGTATATAGAGAGACTTAATGACAGAAGTAGTACTACTTATAGACAGTAGCAGGTGACCGTTGCTTTATCGATGGCCAATTGATTGAAAAACTGATAGAACTCCTCAAATGGAATAGGCAACAGTTCAATTCCAAGGAGGTCATGCTCCTTTTTAAATCTCACATACAAAGTACTCCTCCCCTCGAGACACTTTGCAGGTTTTCATGTACCAATCATGTAATCTTAGCATCATCGTTGATAGAGAACTTTCATCTTTGACGAGAGGCTTCTCGTACTCGTATCTTTGTATCTGCACCTCCAAGAAATCATAATGTACATCGTCGGGCAGGTAATCTGCAGGATTGCCATAACCGGGCACCATTCTCGGATCGACGATGTCGCTAGTAGGCACCTTGAGCGGGAGGCACGATTGCTTCGCTTGTTCGCCGAGCTGGGCAATTTGTTTCCCAGCTCGTCGTTCTTTCATCCTTTGATCACTGACAGTACTTCCCGACCTCTCCGCTTCGGCAAATGCCTTTCAAATAATGCGCTCATAGTTGCCTTTCGGCCGAGACTTGGGTGGTTTTGTCAGGGCAGCCAGAGTGCGCTTCGCTTTCACCGGATCTACCTGCTCCTCCGGAGGTGGATGTCTCTTTGCTTTCAACCCTTGAAACCAGTCATCCACTTCGGTCTGCGCGATCTTCGCGTTTTCCTCCTCGCTCCTCTCGGCCGGTAACTTCTCTGGAGTCTTGAGAAGGACGAATCTGTATCTCCTCCGCCTTTGGCTGTCTTGCTAGACGCCCGGCAGAGCGAGCGAGCAGATGTCTTCTTTCCTTGCTTACGAGGCGGAGGAGAAGGACTACTGACGCGCCGGAGCAGCCGGAGCGGCGGCGGGTCTCTTCCGCCCTTGCCGACGAGGCGGAGAAGGAGGAGGCTGGCTGCTCGGGCGCTGGCGCAGCAGCGGAGAAGGAGGAGGAGTGCCGCCACGCCGGAGAAGGAGCCGGCCGAGTGCCCTGATCGTCACTTTCGCCGGAGGAGGAGGCGATGGAGGAGGCGGAGTGCCTGACTTCGCGGAGGAGGAGGAGGCGGAGGCGTCCAGTTCGGAAGGTTGATGAGATCCTTCCGCCATAGGCATGGAGTCTTGAGCAGAACCCAGCCGATACTCCCCTTCACCGGTAGGGTGGTCAAGCCGGAGGTCCTCAAATCCCTCCGTTATTTCATCGACCATCACCTTAGCATATCCTTCTGGAATCGGCCGGCAGTGAAAACTTGAGTCGGGTTTAGTAGGATAAACAGAGCCAACAGCCGCCTTGACCTTCAAATTGCTCCATTGCGCCATAAGTGGCAATTTTGAGACTCCGTGATAGCATCCACGGGATAGCTGGCAGGAGCCGTCAAGGCATGCTCCGGCTGAAGCAGCTCGGTGGAAGCCACGCTGCTTCTCCGCTGAGATGGCGGGGTAGCTTCGGGGGAAGCTTCGGCAGGTCGTTTGATCTATTCTTCTTCTCGTTCCTCTAGCCCCATTACCCTTTCGTGCAGCGCCTGCATTTGGCTCTGCTCCAGTTTCTTCCTCCTCTCATGGGTTTTGTAACCCCCTACGTCCGGAAATCCAGCCTTCCACGAAACGGAGCCTGGCGTGCCTCGTGTCCATCCAGGGTGCTCAGGATTCCCGAGGGCCATTGTGAGCTCGTCCTTCTCCTGTCAGAGCGAACTTCCCTTGCTGCGTTGCCCGATATATTACTGAAGCCTCTTGACTGGTATGTCCAATTGTTCGTCCGTCCAAATGCACTTCCCTGTTATAGGGTCCAAGGATACGCCCGGCCCGAAGAACCAAGTCCGACAGCGGTCTGGCCAGTTCATTGTCTCTGGTTCGATCCCTTTATCAAGCAGATCATTCTCAGCCTTGGCCCACTTAGGCCGGACTACGAGGTAGCCACCTGACCCCGTGCGATGGTGAAGCTTCTTCTTCGCATCATTTCTCTTGTTTGTCGCCGACATCTTTTTACTCTTTTCCGATGTCTTGTGGGCCACAAATGCGGGCCAGTCATCTCTAATCTTCTCATATTTGCCCTTGAATTCTGGTGTCTCATTTTTTTCGACATACCTATTGAGGTCTTTCTTCCAATTCCTGAATAGGTCTGC
The DNA here is from genome assembly GCA_021605145.1 of Aegilops bicornis. NCBI lineage: Eukaryota > Viridiplantae > Streptophyta > Magnoliopsida > Poales > Poaceae > Aegilops > Aegilops bicornis. The sequence goes on along the minus strand of CM038673.1, from coordinate 688,724,689 downwards.
CATCTTCTTAAGAGCAAAAGACTTGATTAATGGCTCTATTACTGGCTTCTCCGGATCATCCTCTAGCGGTAGGGTAAAATTTGACTTCAGCTCGGTCCAAAGATCATTTTACGCATATCATTGACATAAGACACCTCGGGGTCTTCGTTCTTAGGCTTATACCATTGGTGGATGCTGATCGGGATCTTGTCCCTAACGAGAACCCCGCCTTTGAGCAACAAATGCCTTCTTGGTCCGGTATGGTTCAATCGGTTGGCCGTCGTGCGCGATTTGTATGATCTCAAACTTTTCATCCGAGCTCAACTTTTTCTTCGGGCCTCGTCTCTTTACTGAAGTTGTGCTCGATCCGGAGGGCTAGAAAAAAGAACAAAGACAAGAGTTAATTAATATGTGTACATACCAAAACAATAAATGCATCAATTAGCTAGTCAGCACAGGCTTAACTAATATATATACCTAGCCGGACTCGGTTTGGTGATCACCGGAGCCGTCCTCACGGTCTACTTCTTCACCCTCTCCTTCTTGCACCGGCATTGGGTCATCGGAGCCATGTAAATCATAGCCAGCTGCTTCTTCACCCTCTCCTTCCAGACCATCATTGTCGTTGAGAAACATCAACGAGCAGACGGCATCACTTCCTTGTGCGATTATGTCCCTCAACAACGCTTCTTGTGCTTCGTCTCGGGGGGTGTCCATAGATTCTACAAATATTTACAACATGGCAATTATTAATCAAACAGGAGAGATGTGGATATATTAGTGGCAAGCGTAGAACTAGCTAGCTAATCACAATAAGGAATCATATTAGTGGCCTCGGCTGCTTCTCTAGGGTTTGGGGTGGCCTCGACAACGCTTCAAGGGTTAGGGGTGGCCTCGAGAACGCTTCAAGGAGGGTAATATCGACCCCCACGTGTTGAAGCTATCGGGAGGGGTCGGCGTTGAACACTACATATATGTCCCACAAGTGGCGTGGGCATCGGCCTTGTGATAGGGTAGAGGTCGTGGATCGCTGAGCGGTCGAGGTCAAGGGTCGAGGATCGCCGAGGGTCGGGAGGTTGCCTAGTGTCAAAGGATTCAACAAAACCATGTCTTCATCATTAGGCGAAAATGTGAGGTCCATGATGGTGAAGCTCTCCAAAGTTATTTTGGAGCGGAGTCCTAGATAGGATAATTCGCTTTTTGGTACAAAGTTCAGCAAGAACCTTCCGAATATCATTATTTGGAAGGCCTAAGGCAAATTATCCTATCCGGGACTCCATTCCAGAATAACTTTGGAGGACTTCGTACCATCATGCCATGGTTACTTCCGGCTAATGATGAAGCCATGGATTTCTTCAATACTTTGACACTATAGGAACCCTCGACCCCGAAACCCTCGACCCTCTACCCTAGTTCCCGACCCTCGACCCCTCGGCGATCCTCGACACCCTCGTTATATCGACAACGACGCGACATACATATACATGGGAAAATAATGTTATCGAGGAGGGGGTATCGGTACCCCCCCCCCTCGTGTTGAAGTTTCTTCTTTCTCCTCTATTCCTTTCTTTCTTCTTCTCCTCTTCTTTTTCTTCTTATCCCTCGAGAAAGGAAAATAAGGAAAAGGAAGAAAAGAGGAAGAAGGAAGAAGAAGAAGAAGAAAAAAAAGAAGAAAAAAAAAGAGGAGAAGAAGAAAAAATAGAATTTTTTTTCTATTTTTTCTTCTTCTCCTCTATTCCTTTCTTCTTCTCCTCTTCTTTTTCTTCATTTTTCCTCTTCTTATTTATTTCTCATCTTCTTCCTCCCCTCTTCTTCTCCTTTCTTCCTCTTCTTATTTTCCTTTTTCCTCTCGTTCTTTTTCTTCTTCTTCTTCCTTCTTCCTTCTTCCTCTTTTCTTCCTTTTCCTTATTTTACTTTTTCCTCTACACTAACCTAATTAAAATGCACTAACCTAAAATCGATATCTACTAACAACCTAAATAAAAATTAATACATATATGAAAAAACATATATAAACAAAAATGCTATGAACATTATATTCATACATACATATATAGCCACATCCATTCATCATATAGCTATAAACAAAAAATTAATACATATATGAAAAACGTATATATAAAAAATGCTATGAACAGAGCCTCGACGGGCGGCTCACAACGGGGCGGCAGCGAGGGCAACAGGCTTCAGGCGGCGCGGGGCAGGGGCGACGAGGACGGCGGGCTCGGGGCGGCGACGGGGACGGCGGGCGGCGCTCAGGCGTGTTTCGGGGCAACAGGCGGCTCTTCAACGGGCGCGCTTCGGGCGACGGCGACGACGGGCTCGAAGCGGCGCGGGCAGGGGCGACGAGGACGGCGGGCTCGGCGAAGCGGCGCGGCGAAGCGGCGGGCGACGTCGGTCTGGCGCTGGCGGCAACGAAGGGCGGCGACGACGTGTGGCGGCGACGACGACGAGGAGCGAAGCGTCGGGCAGAGGCCGGCGTCTGCGGCGGGGATGAGGAACTGAATGAAATTTTTGCCAAGTGTTGTATATATAGCAAGACCATTGGTCCCGGTTCGTGAAACCAACCGGGACTAATGCCTCCCTTTAGTCCCGGTTGGTGCCACGAACAGGGACCAAAGGCCTCTGTGGCATTAGTCCCGGGTCGTAGCACCAACCGGGACTAATGCCACCCTTTAGCCCCGGTTGGTGCCACCAACCGGGACCAAAGGCCTGTGCTGCCCCGAACCCAAATATTTAGTCCCACCTCGCTAGTTGAGAGGGAGGCGCACCTGTTTATAAGGTGCGGTGCGTCTTCCCTCTCGAACTCCTCTCTAAAGCAGGCTTTCGGGCCTAAACCTGCAATCTGTGCCTGTGGGCCTACTGGGCCTCCCGCGAGCCTGAATCCTGGCCTATGGTAGGGTTTCTAGTCGTATTCAGGCCGTGGGGGCCCAGTAGGTGGCACTTTTTTTTGTTTTTTTGTTTTCTTTGTTGCTTTATTTATTTTATTTTGTTTCTACTTACAACAAAATACTTATTGTTGCTATTTTTATTTTTTTCCAGTTTATTTGTTTTGCTTTCTGCATTATTTATTTTTTGTTGTTTTTTGCTTTATTTTTTAATTCTTTTTGCTTTTAGTTTTAGAAAAATTATAAACTTTCTGTTAGTGCCATTAGTTTTCAAATTTGAAAACACTTTTTTTGTTTGCTTTGTTGCTTTATTTATTTTATTTTGTTTCTACTTACAACAAAATACTTATTGTTGCTATTTTTATTTTTTTTCCAAGTTTTTTTGTTTTGTTTTCTGCATTATTTATTTTCTTTTGGTTTTTTGCTTTATTTTTTAGTTCTTTTTGCTTTTAGGTCAGAAAAATTATAAACTTTCTGTTTGTGCCATTAGTTTTCAAATTTGAATTCTTTGAAATTTGTGTGAATCACAAGTTTGTGAGCTCAACAAGGCGTGTAGATGGACGGGCTTATAAACCGGTGTGAGCGCCCTTCGGTTGGCGAGGTTTTCAAATTCATAGTTTTCAAATGAACTCTGAAAAAGTTGGCATAGCATGTGCATGTACAAAACGGACAATGGTATCATACTCGTTTGTTACAAAGTTGGCATGGTATCATCATAATACTTGCGGGAGAAAGTCTTTACTTTTTATTCGCTTGTGTCGTTTGCTTATTGCGCCGTAACCATGGATAATCTTCATCGTTTATCAGGATGCTTGGGTCAGCCTTGACTTTGAAGGGGGGAATTTCATGAAACTTTTCATACTCTTCAGACATGTCTGTCTTGCCCTCCACTCGCAGGATGTCCCTTTTTCCTGAAAGAACTATGTGGCACTTTGACTCATTGTATGATGTATTCGCTTCCTTATCTTTTCTTTTCCTCGGTCTGGTAGACATGTCCTTCACATAGATAACCTGTGCCACATCATTGGCTAGGGACGAGCGGTTCGTCGGTGTACCCAAGATTTTTCAGATCCACGGTTGTCATTCCGTCTTGTGGGTCTACTGTACCCCGCCTCCTGACAGATTGACCCACTTGCACTTAAACAAAGGGACCTTAAAATCTACTCCATAGTCAAGTTCCCATATGTCTACTATGTAACCATAATATGTGTCATTTCCCTTGTCGGTTGCTGCATCAAAGCGGACACCGCTGTTTTGGTTGGTGCTCTTTTCATCTTGGTCAATCGTGTAAAATGTATTCCCATTTATTTCGTATCCTTTCCAAATCATTACATTCGAAGATGCTCCCCTGGACAACAAGTACAGCTCATCAAAAACAGTGTTGTCACCTCTGAGACGTGTTTCTAACCAACTGCTGAAAGTCCTGATGTGTTCACATGTAATCCGATCGTCGCCTTTGCTCCGGGTGTTTGGGCGCATAATTGTTCTTGTGTTCATCGACATACGGGTCACCAAGGTAGAGTTACGTAGAACTGTGTAGTGTGCTTGAGACCAAGAATATCCGTCCCTGCATATTATTGATTCCCTTCCAAGCGTTGCAGTCAGTCTCCCCTCATACCGCGATTTAGGGAGACCTATCTTCTTAAGGCCAGGAATGAAGTCAACACAAAACCCGATGACATCCTCTGTTTGATGGCCCATGGAGATGCTTCCTTCTGGCCTAGCACGGTTCTGAACATATTTCTTTAGGACTCCCATGAACCTCTCAAAGGGGTACATATTGTGTAGAAATACGGGCCCCAGAATGACAATCTCGTCGACTAGATAAACTAGGACGTGCGTCATGATATTGAAGAAGGATGGTGGGAACACCAGCTCGAAACTGACAAGACATTGCGCCACATCACTCCTTAGCGTTGGTACGATTTCTGGATCGATCACCTTCTGAGATATTGCATTGAGGAATGCACATAGCTTCACAATGGCTAATCGGACGTTTTTCGGGAGAAGCACCCTCAATGCAACCGGAAGCGATTGCGTCATAATCACGTGGCGATCATGAGACTTTAGGTTCTGGTACTTTTCTCTGGCATATTTATTATTCCCTTTATATTCGACGAGAAGCCAGTCGGGACCTTCATACTGAGCAGGCATTGAAACAATATTTCTTTCTCTTCTTTCGTAAGAGCGTAGCTGGCAGGACCTTCATAATGCTTCGGAGGCATGCCCTCTTTTTCGTGCAAGCGTTGCAGGTCCTCTCGTGCCTCAGGTGTATCTTTTGTCTTCCCATACATGCCCAAGAAGCCTAGCAGGTTCACGCAAAGGTTCTTCGTCATGTGCATCACGTCGATCGAAGAGCGGACCTCTAGGTCTTTCCAGTAGGGTAGGTCCCAAAATATAGATTTCTTCTTCCACATGGGTGTGTGATTCTCAGCGTCATTCGGTACAGCAAGTCCGCCGGGACCCTTTCCAAAGATTACGTGTAAATCATTGACCATAGCAAGTACGTGATCACCGGTACGCATGGCGGGCTTCTTCCGGTGATCTGCTCGCCTTTGAAATGCTTGCCTTTCTTTCTACATTGATGGTTGGTCGGACGAAATCGGCGATGGCCTGGTACACATTCTTCCTGCAGCTTCGGTATATACTATCGGTGTCAAGTAAACAGTGTGTGCATGCGTGGTATCCCTTGTTTGTCTGTCCTGAAAGGTTACTGAGAGCGGGCCAATCGTTGATGGTCACGAACAGCAACGCCTTTAGGTCAAATTCCTCCTTTTTGTGCTCATCCCACGTACGTACACCGTTTCCATTCCACAGCTGTAAAAGTTCTTCAACTAATGGCCTTAGTTACACATCAATGTCGTTGCCGGGTTGCTTAGGGCCTTGGATGAGAACTGGCATCATAATGAACTTCCGCTTCATGCACATCCAAGGAGGAAGGTTATACATACATAGAGTCACGGGTCAGGTGCTGTGATTGCTGCTCTGCTCCCCGAAAGGATTAATGCCATCCGCGCTTAAAGCAAACCATACGTTCCTTGGGTCCTTTGCAAACTCATCCCAGTACTTTCTCTCGATTTTTCTCCACTGTGACCCGTCAGCGGGTGCTCTCAACTTCCCGTCTTTCTTACGGTCCTCACTGTGCCATCGCATCAACTTGGCATGCTCTCCGTTTCTGAACAGACGTTTCAACCGTGGTATTATAGGAGCATACCACATCACCTTCGCAGGAACCCTCTTCCTGGGAGGCTCGCCGTCAACATCACCAGGGTCATCTCGTCTGATCTTATACGCAATGCACCGCATACCGGGCATGCGTTCAGATCCTTGTAGGCACCACGGTAGAGGATGCAGTCATTAGGGCATGCATGTATCTTCTCCACCTCCAATCCTAGAGGGCATACGACCTTCTTTTGCTGCGTATGTACTGTCGGGCAATTCGTTATCCTTTGGAAGGTTCTTCTTCATTATTTTCAGTAGCTTATCAAATTCTTTATCAGGCACATCATTCTCTGCCTTCCACTGCAGCAATTCGAGTACGGTACCGAGCTTTGTGTTGCCATCTTCGCAATTGGGGTACAACCCTTTTTTGTGATCCTCTAACATGCGATCGAACTTCAGCTTCTCCTTTTGACTTTCGCATTCTGTCCTTGCATCGACAATGACCCGGTGGAGATCATCATCATCGGGCACATCGTCTGGCTCCTCTTGATCTTCAGCAGCTTCGCCCGTTGCAGCACCATCGTGCACATCGTCTGGTGCATCTTGATGTTCAGTATCATCACCGTATTCAGGGGGCACATAGTTGTCATCGTACTCTTCTTCCTCGCCGTCTTCCATCATAACCCCTATTTCTCCGTGCCTCGTCCAAACATTATAGTGTGGCATGAAACCCTTCTAAAGCAGGTGGGTGTGAAGGATTTTCCGGTCAGAGTAAGACTTCGTATTCCCACATATAGGGCATGGACAACACATAAAACCATTCTGCTTGTTTGCCTCAGCCACTTGAGAAAATCATGCACGCCCTTAATGTACTCGGAGGTGTGTACATCACCGTACATCCATTGCCGGTTCATCTGCGTGCATTATATATAATTAAGTGTGTCAAAAATCATTACAGAACATCATGAATAGATAATTAAGTGACCAAATTAATAGAAGTTCATTATCACATAAAAACCAAAGTACATACATAGTTCTTATCTAACAACATAAAGCTCTGCAGAGCATCTAAATTAATTAAACCATACATTAAAACTATGTAAAACATTTCAATGCGAAAACAAATGCGATCATAATCGCAACCAAGGTAACAACTGATCCAACGGCATAATGATACCAAGCCTCGGTATGAATGGCATATTTTCTAATCTTTCTCATCTTCAAGCGCATTGCATCCATCTTGATCTTGTGATCATCGGCGACATCCGCAACATGCAACTCCAATATCATCTTCTCCTCTCAAGTTTTTTATTTTTTCCTTCAAGAAATTGTTTTCTTCTTCAACTAAATTTAACCTCTCGACAATAGGGTCGGTTGGAATTTCCGGTTCAACAACCTCCTAGATAAATAAAATCTATGTCACGTTGGTCGGCATAATTTTCATAAACAATAAATGAACCAATAGTTATGAAAAGATAATATATACCACATCCGAATCATAGACAGGGCCGAGGGCCGACGGGGGCGGATACCAAAACCATCGAACTATATAAGATGCAATAATAAAAGTAAGAAAATAATACAAGTAAGAATATTTTTCCTTTCAGAAAGAAGATAAGAACAAGAGGCTCACCATGGTGGTGCAGGCGATGAGATCGGCGTGGCTGATCGACGGCGGTGAAGACAGGGACGGGGCGTGACGGACCGCTAAACCTAGACAAATATTGAGGAAAATGGAGGTTGGAGGTCGAGCTTGGAGAGGAGAAAGCTTAAGTAGTGTGGCTCGGGCATTTCATCGAACACCTCATGTGCATAGGAGGTGAGCTAGAGCACCAGAAAGCCCCCTCGCCGCAGAGAAAAACAGAGCACTTTGGAGTGCTCTGCTTTCGCTCATGAGGGGTATATAAACAGCACTATTGGTCCCGGTTCGTGGCATGAACCGGGACTAAAAAACCTTTGGTCCCGATTCATGCCACAAACCGGGACCAATAGTGGTGAACCAGAGAGGCCCATTGGTCCCGGTTCGTCCCACCAACCGGGACCAAAAGGTCCGGACGAACCGGGACCAATGGCCCACGTGGCCCGGCCGGCCCCCTGGGCTCACGAACCGGGGCAAATAGCTCCATTGGTCCCGGTTCTGGATTGAACCGGGACTAATGGGCTGAACTGGCCTGGGCCATTGCCCCCTTTTCTACTAGTGGGTCCACCAAGACACTGCATAGTATACAGAGATCATTGATCCTCATAGTCACTTACCCACCAAGAAAGCTACATGATAGTTTTTTTAGTAATAGGTATATAATTTTGTTTTTCCTTCTCACGGTTTGTTTATTCCGGTTGCCTTATCTTCAGTTAAGCATACATTTTTTTTTACAAATTAACCGCATCTTAGTATCCTGTTGTTGTACATGCCAGTAAATTTTATAGGTTCAATTATTAATTGTTGCACATAGCTGGGTTTGATTCGAAGTTCTGCTTTGTTCTATAACTGTAGGAATGTAGTTCTCGGGAGTTTAGTGCTACGATTAAGTAATTCATGTAGTGAGTAAATGGGTGACACTCAGATTGTCAGAATGTGCTTAGTGTAGTACATAAATAATCCTACATATGATTTACTTGTATAACACTTTCTGTGGATTGCAGGTCTGTAATGCTTCTTGTGTTTCTAGGTCTGTAGAGCACGTTGAATCTTGCAAAGAAAGATAATTCTGAAGTTATTTCATATTTGCTGTGTACATGCAATTTTGGTTTTTGTTTTATGTGGTCCATAAGAATCTACAAATAATGTTCAGGGTTGTTAAAACAAGACTCACCGCAGGAGTGAGACTAGCATGTTCGAGGCTTCAGGCACTAAACAGAAAGAGATCAGTCAAAATTTATATGACAAAAGGAGCATCTTTATTTGTGTGTGGGAGTAAAGAGGTCCATATTTCCAGAACATCGTGATACTTTTAAAGGTACAAGTACAGTAGTTCAGCATAGGCCAGGGACTTTCCCTTCTGCTCTAATCCGCTTACCTGTTCAAGGGATGTTTTGTTGTCCCCGTATGGTCAATGAAAGTTGGTCAGACACTGAGGTCATCCAATCCACCACACGTTATGACCTGCTAATCAACATCGACTACTATGCCTTGCAGTTTCATCTATTTTGATGTTTCAAATATGATCTGCAACCATTTGTTTCCTGCAACCATTTTTGCCTTTATCCGCATCCGCATACAGATTAAAAACGGAAGAGAAATCTATGAACTGTATTATTTCGCAGTACATAGATCGGACAGATTTGATTGTAGGTATAGCATATTCAGATCTTTAAGGCATGGCCATCTCAACAATAATCAGTACATTACAGGAGTGTAACCAAAGATGTGACATCAAGTTCATATATTTAGTCATGCATAGCGCATTGTTTATATTCAGAAAGCAAGAGACAGAAACAGTTTTTATCAGCGAATTGAGTTTAGTTAGATTTGCTTGATATCCGTTTGCAAAATCTAACTCTTCTTTTCCAACGAGGGTTAGGCATATGCAGAAGCATCTACTCCCTCTATTTCTAAATATAAGACCTTTTAGGGATTCCAATTTAGAGATTCCAATACCGAGACTACATACGGAGCACAATTCTGTATAAAAATGTGCATTTGAGTTGTGGCTGTTTATCTCAACATACAGTTTGCTCTCTTTTTTCTCTCGCAAAGTACACTTCGCCCTTTTTAGCCGTTTGTGTTTGTCATGATTGGGTGTGATAGGAAGCATGAGATACGATCGCTACCCCATCGGCAATGGACGTCCCACGAGTACAAGGAGAGGCGTAAATATGCACATACACCTTCCGAGGAAACCCAGCTCCGATGAAAAGAAAATGCCAGGCAAGATGACACGCCAATAAGCCCTCGCCCTCCACAAAGAAAGTAGAAGGTCTGTCTTCAGTTTTTAGACCCACTTTGCACTCCCAGTCTGTCCTCGAACCGGAAGCACACGCCAATCCTGCAGGATGTTGCACTAGAATGACATAAGCTATGAATGGCAGTAATACAGATCTTAGTACGAGAGTAGCAATGTGTACTTTGTACTTTGTAAAATATATGGATCATGTGATGAATAAATCTATGCTTTCCAATTCACCTTTATACATTGCTTGCCTTATTGTAACCCCTGAATTGCACACGTATATTTTTTTCTCTAAATCTAAATTAGTCAAATAAAAGAAATTAGCAAACTAGCATTACTATGCCGTAACATATTTCATCATGATGCATCAACGGGGCGCGGCGTGCCGCCGCGCGGGCATTGCTAGTTACTAGACTAGAGAGATAGGCATCGCTATTTGACATACAGGGATTCCTCATCGGAGTCAATGAGTGGAACTTGCCAGCTTTTTCAGGCCGGCAATCATCAATCATCCAACAAAGTTCGACGAGAAGAAGGATGGGAGTGCACCATTTGACGTTTGTCGTCACCAGGGAGGAAGTAGGCGTAGATGTTTTCCCGAGACCACTCATGCCGAACAAAATTATCAGCTGAATAAGGTGTGTGTACATTGCCGTACATGTTGTACCTCATGTGGATAGAGGATACTTCCTCTATATGTTGTTTAGTTAGAGTCCATCGTCAATTCCAGTGGCATAGATTCATCATCAGTCATGGCTTATCATCCAATAAGCTACTCTACACTCTACAACTAATTACAAGGGCTAGTCATATATAGAAGTGAGGAGCAGTACGATGGTTATATATAGAGATACAAATGTAAAATAATGTAGCCAGGAGATGGCATATAAGTAAGAATTATTAAAGACAGCAACTCTGTGAACACTTCAAAGTTATATGTATAGGTTGCCGCATGAGCTGGGTAAATGTAGTAGGACTGTAAGAGTAAGTCTCTCACCCCTCGCCGCACATGAGAGTGTGTGATATTAGTACAAAGCACGAGTTGCCGAGTTGCCGCGCCCGTCCATTATAAGGTAGAATGAAAAAAGTACTTAGATCTGAATAACACAATGACCTAGAAATACATAGACGTTATATTTCAGAAATCTCCGCCGACATTCCTTGGGTCAGTAATGTAGATTAAGGAAAATAATTCTATGTTTTGATCAAGGTAGCAAATTTTCTGATTTCACATAACTGCCGGTTCAAATGGCTCACACTAATGCTACATACATATTACCGTGGTGTTTACAAAGTTGCTGTTCAAAACAGAGAGTACCGTGATATCATGGACAGATCTACCATCCAGCCTTATGCTAGATAGGTTACTATATAGTAAGTTTCAATGAAAACTGAAAATAATAAGATTGTAGAAAATCCAGGCTTCGAGAATTTTCTAGGTTTACCCATGTTGTCTGAATTCAATGGCTCCAGCATGTTCATGCGCACATGTGACTTCAGATCACGTTGCCATGACTTTCTGATTTGCTCAAAGAGTTGTACCTCCTCGGACACTCTATGAAACCAAAAACTCATGACCTGTTCACGTTAGTTCCTGCAACATATTTGCAATTAGGATATGAAATCAATACAGGAAAACTGAAATATTCATATAGCCTCCAAATGTGAAGATAAGAAAAAGTTGGTAGAGAGATAACTTAAAGGAACTCAGTTATATTATTGTCATAAATCATAATGCTCAACATGGATAAAAGACAAGCAGAAAAGGGCCCCTGCGTCGCACCACGGGCGACTCAGGTGGCGATAACCTAGCGGCCACCCGAGCCCCCGTCTTCCCCGTTGGCCCCTTGCCGCCACCGGAGGATGCTGGTGGGTGGCGGATGACGACGGCAGGGCTTTCTCTTCTGGTCGGCTCGGGGTGACTCACCAAACTATATCAGAGGCTTTCTTTGAAGTCTAATTTGATGAAAATAGTTGGAGCCTTTTGTGTAGCATAGCAGTGCAAGATTTCAGTTGCATAAAGGAAGATTTCTGATATGAAATGGCCCGAAAGAAATCCTATTTGAACGTCTTGAACTAGCAAAGGTATTAGGAGTTTAAGTGCCTTTGTGAGCAATTTTCCAATCGCTTTGATTGAACAATTTTGAACGAAGATAGGTCGGAATCAGGATAGATTATTACCTTCGTTGTGTTCTGGAAGTAGGGTCATGAGGGCACAGTTTAGGCATGATGAATCTAAATCTGACAGATGGAATTCATTCTTTTTTGCGGAAAGAGAGATGGAATTCATTGAAAAGGCGAAACAGTTTTTCTTTTAGCAAAGGCCAGAATTTTCTATAGAAACCAGACCCGAAGCCATCTGGGCCCAGGCTGGTGTGAGTGTTCAAGATGACGAACTTATGAGATAGTTCTTGATTTGTGAATGGTGAGTTGAGGTTCCTACGCTGAGGTATTTGAACTGGGTTGTAAGAGCGTAGATCAAAATTCCAAGAGGGGTTGACAGATTTGCACATTAGATCAGAGAAAAATTGGCGAGAATTTATGCATTTGCGTAATGAGAAAAAATGGTTTGACTATTAAGGTTGACAGAGACGATCTTGTTCCGGCGAAGCCGTGCCATTGGGGAGGCATGGAAGAAACCTGTATTTTCATCCACATCCATTGCGGACCCAATATAAATAGATTTTGAATTATCAAGAGACGAATGGTGTGCTCTGCTCTTGAAAGGAAGCATGTATCCTTAATTCGGTAAGGACAGAGATAACAGTTTTTGTTGGAGTTGTGACGAATATAGTGTACAAGGTAGGTTACAGTTGGACTTGTAGTTGTATGACACCCAGACAAGTGGTGTTGAGTGGTGATGTTGAGTTCAGGTAACTCCTATGTGGGACACCCAGTATGTGAGTTGTTCACTTTCACGCAGGTCAGTGATCAGTGTGTGATGATGTTGGACTGATACTCTGAAAGTTGGGAGCGCAAACTAGAGTAATGTGGAACTTAATTTTGCTCAAGTGTTGACTGTGGTCAAGAAAAGAAGGGACTACAAGTTGCAGGTAGAGTCACATGGAGTCTTGGAGTAGCAGCGGTGCTCATGGGATAAGCACAAGTCCAATGTACATGGAAGTTTGACACATGAACGAACTCAAAGTGGTGAAGAATATTCGCCAAGGTGGAGTTTGTTAGAGTTGTGTCGAATATAATATACAAGGTTACAGTTGGACTTGTAGTTGTATCGTGTTTACGTAGGATGTGGAGTCGTGTCCTAGTAGGACACTTGTATCCTAGGCCTCTCATATATAGCGGGGGTAGACACACGATGTAACCTATGTCAACATAATAGCACCGGAACACAGGGGAAGCCGGCGGCATATGTGCCGGTGTCCAGGGCGATCGGGTGCAGTATTATAGCGGTGTCATGGGAAGGAGCGCCCACAGTCAGGCCCCGGGGATGTAGCCATATCGGTGAACCTCGTTAACAAATCTCGGTGTCATGTCTCGTGTGATTGCTTGGTCCTTGAATGATCGACGGTATGTCTCAGATTTATTCTAGCAAGTGGTATCATGAGCAAGGTTTGAAGGAGGTCACGGTTGTTGTTGATCTGAAGGAAGTATCGAGTTAAGATGCAGCCAGGTGCGGTGTGGTTTTTGACGAGACTGAAAAAAAATTGATCGGAAGAAGGTGACGTGAGGGGAGTATGCCGGAGGTCTTGCAGATCGGATGCGCATGCAGTGCAGGATTGATCCAAGTGGCGGCGGCGAAACCGCTGGAGTTCTTTGTCTTGAAGCTGACGGGATCGATGGAAGCAGCGCGGCGTGCACACGCGGCTTGACAGCGATTGGGGCAGCAGGTGCGTGGCGGCGGCAGGGCTAGAGCACTGCATGTAGCAGGCCCACACGACCCAATCAGCACGAGGCGATGGCCTCGTCCGGGTGCGGGTCCGAGTAGGCCGGCGGGGCACAGCTGGGATGCGGCAAGTGCAAACCACGCTGCTGGAGTCCCCAGGCTAGACGCGTGCGAAGCTGCGAACTAATCGATCTGGAGCAGGCTGGGCAAAGATACGTGAGATTTGTTTGACAAAAGAACGACACATGGCAGACCCAAATCGACGGAAGAAACATCCATTGATACGTATCCATTGAAGCTAGCAGGGACGTTGACAAAGCAACAACCAGCATTGTAGATCGAGCCTTGGAGCTACAGCACGTGAAGGCCAAAATTGTTTGGTTAAATTGTTATTAGTACTGGGAGGTGACAACGGGTTTTCTTCATGTATTATTGCATCGTGAAAAGTTCAGTTGGCACAACAGAGATGCTTGAAGGAGTTGCAGGAAGACAATTCAGCTAAGATGAAATTATCATATGATGGATAGAAATTCTTGGAAGACTATTTGGGAGCCTCGATCGTGTCGTACGGTCGAACGAGTTCGGCTGGGTCGGACTAGGCAGTCTGACGGGATCGACGTAAGTCGGTTGATACAGAAGACGGTGGTGGGATCGGCGACAGCGACATTGGAGCGTGATACTGATGGTGACCGACTTCTGGGGCGTGGAAACACGTGGCGCAGGCCCCGAGGGCTTGTGTGGCTTCGACAATACTATGGCGCGGGGTTGATTCAAGACGGTGCGCAAATGAGAGCTTGAAGTCGACGGGGCGCGTGGGTGGACTGATCATCTACCATGGAGTCATATTGAAGGTGGAGCTGGATTGAGGGGCTACGGTGTAAGAATCCAGAGAAACGAAGCCTATTCAGCGGGAAAAAGTGAGGGACACGTAGTTCGGACTGGAGCCCAGTGGTCTGATGGAAGCGTGAAACTCGTCATCGGTCGGTGATGATCGGTGGTACTCTGCAGTGGAGGTTGAGTGGCGTGGGTTCGCGACCCTTGAGACTCGACCGCGACAGCGAAGGCTCGACGCAGTAATAGCGGCGAGGCGTGCGGTGCGCACGATGCATGGAGACGGATGGTCATACATGTGGTGAGACAACTGCGAATTTGACTCGGGGTGACTACAAGCAACGGTGAAATTCCTTCAAGTTTCAGACAAGCGGTCAAGAAAGGAGCGGTGATGTTGAGTTCAGGTAACTCCTATGTGTGACACCCAGTATGTGAGTTGTTCACTTTCACGCAGGTCAGTGATCAGTGTGTGATGATGTTGGACTGATATTCTGAAAGTTGGGAGCGTAAACTAGAGTAATGTGAAACTTAATTTTGCTCGAGTGTTGACTGTGGTCAAGAAAAGAAGGGACTACAAGTTGCAGGTGGAGTCACATGGAGTCTTGGAGTAGCAGCGGTGCTCATGGGATAAGCACAAGTCCAATGTACATGGAAGTTTGACACATGAACGAACTCAAAGTGGTGAAGAATATTCGCCAAGGTGGAGTTTGTTAAAGTTGTGTCGAATATAGTATACAAGGTAGGTTACAGTTGGACTTGTAGTTGTATCGTACTTACGTAGGATATGGAGTTGTGTCCTAGTAGGACACTTGTATCATAGGCCTCTCATATATAGCGGGGGTAGACACACGTTGTAACCTATGTCAACATAATAGCACCGGAACGCAGGGTAAGCCGGCCGCATGTGCCGGTGTCCAGGGTGACCGGGTGCGGTATTGTAGCGGTATCATGGGGAGGAGCGTCCATAGTCAGGTCCCGGGGATGTAGCCATATCGGTCAACCTCATTAATAAATCTCGGTGTTGTGCCTCGTGTGATTGCTTAGTCCTTGGATGATCGACGGTATGCCTCGAATTTATTCTAACAGTTGTACAATTGTTTTGGTCTCTATTCTGGGAGATGATAGTTTTCTCCTGCGTTCAGCGCTACGTGGGATAGGGCTCCGTTTGAACGTTGGCTGGTCGCAGGACAAGTGCATTGTAGTGCTGCAGTACATCCTAGCCTAAGAGCCCAATTGTTTTCAAACTGGAAAGATATTGTGCGAGGGATATCGGTATCGAGAAGTGACGAGCGGAACATGATCAGAAACAAATCGAGTTCTAGAATGGGTTGGTTGCGTCTATTAGACCAGGTAAACTTGCGGTCACCAGGGGTAGTTTAATGAGGGTCAACCATTTAAAGTGATGTTAATTAAGCATGTCGTACCTCGCTCGGACCGTAGGAACGTGTTGATATTCTTTATACCTGGCTCACACATGAGATTAAAATCGCCTAGGATAACCCACCGTTGGGTCAGAGGAGGAGCGCAGCTGGCTACATCATCTAAACTTTTTGTTGGAGATAATGTTCAGTCGGAGCGTACATGTTTGTAAAAAGCAGGGGCGCAGTCGTGGCTAGACAAGTGGCGAAGATGGTATGCATGTAGGTGGCATTGTTGGTCGAGAAGATCGTCAAGATTGTAGGAGCCATCAGTGTTTGTTTGAGAGACTAGATCTAGGTGCTTTGTGAGGAAACTGTTTTGTTTACACACATGCAAAAAGCTTTGGGCCGGGGCGCTGGCCTAACGCTCGGCCGGCCGCTCCCGCACGCGCGCCTCTGATTGGTCGCGATCCACGCTGGAGAGAGCCACGTCTGCTCCCCCATCCACCACATATTGGCAAAATTTCGTGTTTTGACCCTTTTTGGAAAGTATTTCAGGATCTGACCCCTGTTTGAATTTTTTTCGAGATTTGACCCTTTTGCCTACCGCCAGGGCCTCTGGCGGTAGGGTTAGATAGCCTACCGCCACGGCCCATGGCGGTAGGAAACTTATCCACGTCAGCGCGCGGAGACGGCGCCGTCCCCCTCCGTCGCACCCTACCGCCAGGGGCCCGGGCGGTATGCCAGGGGCCCTGGTGGTAGACTGTCTAACCATACCGCCAGGGCCCCTGGCGGTAGGGTCCGGGCAGTTATTTGCCCCGGAGCCCCCGCCTCTTCCCTTCTCCCCACCTCCCCTCCCCCGTTGGCAGTTCTTGTTTTTCTCCCCCAAGTCGCCCCTCTCTCCCTCTCTCATCTCCTCCACTCCCCCCCTTGGATCTTCACCGATTCTTCACCGTTTTGGCGGATCGAGATGGCCCCGAGGAGAGAACCGTAAGCTCCTCCGATCCCTTCAATTAGTTTTTGCAAACTTGCTACCGACTCGACGCATTATTTGCTTGAAATTCCTCATGTTTTTGAACTAAGATTGATTTTTTTTCACTTAAGATTGATTGTAGTTATAGTTCTTAGTTCTTTAGTAAGTAGTGGTATTGGATATGTACTCTAATCAATAGTTCATATGTTAGTGTGAAGATGAACCCTAGTTCATAATTTTTTTTGTTAAAAAAATTATGATGTAATGTTGATAAAGGGATGAACCCTAGTTTGATGATGCAAGTGATATGATGATATGATCTATTGTGAAGAGGAAACCTAGTTTGATGATGCATGTTGATATGATGATATGAAGATGTTGTTTGGAAAAAAAAATTAAAATATGAATCTATGATGTATGTTGGAGGTTTTTTTTGATATGATGCATGTTGATATGATTTGATCCATCATGTGTAGTAGATGTTGTTGGAGGAATATGCTTAAAATTTTATCTTGATATGATTTGAGTTCATTGTTTGTTTATGTATGCTTATGCTTATGGTGCTTATGGTTATGAAACTCTATTAAGGCGGCCACCTCTTGCGGACAACATCGGCCCACGGTACTGCATGCTGGACTGGGCATTCGACAAGGGTCATCGTGCCCGTTTCATAGAGAACGGAGAGGTAAGTGATATGAAAGAAATTTTGATCAAAGTTCTCGGATTGATGAAAATGATTTCCTAACTTTTTGGCGTTCACTTTTTGACAGACACTCCAGCCACTGCGCATGAGGGGTCACGGGGTTCATGGGCATATGGACTACGACGAGCGCTACGCGCCGTTCTTCAAGAGAGCCCGTCTGTTGGGTTTCGTGCTGCAGTTCAAGCGTCAGCCGCCGACGCTTGTCCACGCGGCTCTCACAGCTCTGATTGACCGTTGGAGACCGGAGACCCATTCTTTCCATCTGCCATGCGGGGAGATGACGGTGACCCTAGAGGACTGGGGGATGATTACTGCAATGCCGATCGAGGGTCATGCACTCACCGGTCAAGTGGAGAGGGCCAACTGGCAGGAGAGGGTCACCAACCTCATCAGCGACTGCCCCGGTGCCAAGAGTAACCGTACATCCGGTGTGCCGTTGATCTGGCTCTCGGAGCACCGGAGGACATGCCCCCAAGGCGCAGATGAGGCGACTGTGGAGTTGTACGCGAGGGCCTATCTGTGGTATATTCTCTCGGAGGTCGTGTTTCTAGACAGCTCCGGGAACTCTGCCAACTGGGCGTATCTGTTCTTCCTAGCGGACTGGGATGCAGGGTACAGTTGGGGGACGGCATCTCTCGCCTACCTATATCGTTCGGTAAGAGAGTGTCTAATTGCGTACCTACCTACGAAAGTGTGTCCATAACATTTTCTTATATCTGATCCTCATTTGATGTTTTGCAGCTTGACGACGCAACACAGAGGATGGGAGACAAGTCCAATATGAGTTGCTTTGTCTGGGCCTTCTCCATTTGGATGTGGGAGCGGCTGCCGGTGGGGCGTCCGGAGAAGTTGCCAAGACGCCCATGGGAAGACTATGGCGAAAAAGGCGACGAGACTCGAAACCCCACCGAAGCTTACGAGTGGGACGTTGTCAAACTCTACACGGGCCTAAACAAGACTTCGTACAAGACCTACACAAACGAGTTGGACGCTTTGACGCATACGCAGGTATATGAACTCACCCAACACCTTTCTCTTTGATTCCGCTATTGACCGAGAGTGCGAACTTACCAAGGTATATGTAATAGGTAATCTGGTGGCTGTATCGACAAGAACGAGAGTGGGACTTTGATCTGAACGTGATGTGCATAGCGGACCGTGGTCTCTGGCGGTGCATCGTGCCCATGATCTGTGTGTACGCCGTCGAGTGGCATTTGCCACAACGCGTGGCCACGCAGTTTGGGATTTATCAGCATACCCCACCGGGCCAGCCCACCGATACCGGCGGCCACGCGCTCCACCTGTGAGATTATCATGTTTCTTGTTGCTTATGATGATCTCATTGCTCTTATGATGATTCTTGTTGCTTATGCCTTGCAGCATGAGCGGCGGAAGAATCGATCGATCCTGAGGCATCGGGAGAGGAGCATAAGACTCATGTGACGGAGTGGAACCGACGGAGGTGGCGTAAAGGCGTGGAGAGGAGAGTGACTAACTGGGATGATTACAGGCCGACACATGAGGTGGTACGATGATGGCCAGAAGCATCGTCTTCGTCTCAGGCCTCGATGGACGGCGGAAGACATCGCGGAGCTGGAGTGGGCTGACCCCAATGAACAGGCATACCAGACCGGCATCAGAGACATGCACAGTGGATTTAGGGAGTTTGCACCCCTCATCAACAGAGTGGTACGTTTGAACCGACGGTCGTATTTAAAATATTTTATTCATCAACGTGACTGACTTATGCCGTTGCAGTCCGGTGAGCTGAACAGATGCATCTTTGAAGCCTCAGATGCACTAGGTCATCTTCCCGGGAGCGTACAATCTGAGACCAGAGTCAGGGGGACGATGAAGGTACAATTTCAGCCTCCTCGGAACAGATGCATCTTGTTCTCTTTTAGTTTGGTTAAACTTCGTTTGATTGAACTTTTCTAGTGGTTATGAAGCTACGTGGAACTATGTGTTTGCTATTTGTGGATCTATGTGTTTGCTATTTGTGAAACTATGTGGAACTCCGTTTACTAATTAGTTGAAGTTCCTTTGAAATGTTCTATGCACTTCAAATTTGTTAATGTGTATGTGATGCCCAAGTTTAATTGTTTGAGATCTGTGATATTGTTGTCATATTTGTGAAACTTGCTATAATATTATTGTCATATTGAATTTGAAAAGAAGCAAGCAATTGAACTTAAATTCATAAAACACAGGACCCTACCGCCAAGGACCCTGGCGGTAGGGTCAGACAGCCTACCGCCAGGGCACTTCAATTCTTCGTTACAGAATCATTACACTGAAAAAACAAGACCCTACCGCCATGGGCTCTGGCGGTAGGGTCGCACAGCCCACCGCCAGGGCCCTTCAATTCTTCGTTCTGTAAACACTACCTTTGAAACAGGACCCTACCGCCATGGGCTCTGGCGGTAGGGTCGCACAGCCTACCGCCAGGGCTCCTGGCGGTAGGTGCTTAACCACGTTTAGCGTAGTCAAACGGCCGCACTCCCCCTCCGTCGCACCCCTACCGCCATGGGCCGTGGCGATAGGCTATCTAACCCTACCGCCATAGGCCCTAGCGGTAGCAAAAGGGTCAAATCTCGAAAAAAATTCAAACAGGGGTCAGATCCTGAAATACTATCCAAAAAGGGTCAAAATACGAAATTCGGCCCCACATATCCACCTTATCTTCTCCTTGTCTTTTTCCCCCTCTCCCAAATCTCTCTCCTCCTCCTCACACCTGAGGCCGCTCCTTGCTATGGACGACATGGCCGCCCTCCTCGTCATCCAAGCCGGCCGCCCCTCCTCCTCCGATTCCAGCTGCCGCGAGCACGACACCGTCCGCCAATCGCTTGCGGCAAGCCGCTGCCACATGCTTCGTCACCTGCGGCCGGGGAGCTACATCCACGGTGACCGCGGTGACCACGCCCGCTAGATGGTGGAACTGCTGTTGCTAGATGCTGGAACCGGCAGATTTTTTTGCTACTACGGGAGGTGACCATGGTGACCACGCCTACGAAATGTTGCAAGCACCCTCGCTAGATGCTGGAACCGGCAAAATTTTATGCTACTACGGGAGGTGACCGCAGTCACCAGCACGACAGAGCTAGAACCAGAGAAAGTGAGATGCTACAATCGACCTGTTGTGGTGCTGCAACCCACAAAGTAACTACCGTTGTCCGTTTTTGCTGGAACCAGAGAAATCGATGGGGTTGCGTCAGGCGATGGTGGAAGCTGCTACATGTGGAGGGATGCTACGACCGGCGTGTTGCGAAGCTACAACCCGCAACATCATTTGTTACAACCATTGCCTGTTTTTGCTGGAACCAGAGAAGATCGAGGTTACTAAACATTGCACAATGAGTTTCAACCAGCGAATTGAAATGCTACAAGCGGCAAATTTGTTTGCTGGAACCATATATAGTGATTTTTTGCGAGTTACTTCGTCGTCTCCATCGGTCCATCGACTACAGAGCTAAGCTGCAAGCAAAGGACGATGGCGGAGCTGAGATGAGCTGCAAGCAAGGGATTGACGGCGGAGCTGCAATCATCGACGAGGCGGGAGCTGCATCTGGTGGCGCGGATGAGGATTTTTCATGCTGGAACCGGCGACCTACAAGCTCCATGGATAAAAAAAATTGAGCGGGAGGAGGAGATTGCGTGAGGGCAGCGAGCGGCGGCGAACCGCGGCGAGGCCTGGGTGTGCGGCGGTGCTTCATACTCGGTCGCCTCGCGGGGGGCCGACAGCGCCGCAGCCTCCTGTCGCTGATGTGCGGCGCTCGCTGAAGAAGAAGGATAAAGCGGGGGAGGCATATCCGATGGGTAGCAGTCATTGCATCGCTAGGAATCCTACGGTCCTTGGTGGACCGGCCGAATCGTTCCGCCGGTGCGCCGGCGTAGAGTAGCGCCCAAAAGGAAAGGCTAACCTAGTTGTTCTGGACACGATAAATGTCAGCAAATAACCTAGCGTGACAGGCTACTAGGGCCGGGGTTTTTCTGAAGTTCAGTAGGGCTGCAACGGCAGTGTTAGTTTCCTTCAGTTTCGTCAGATAGCTTTTTTCTCGTTTCAGTTAGACAGCGCCTGAGGACGCGGCATGTGCGATCCCGAGGCCCTTAGATCGCAGCATGAGCACGCCCATGGTCGTGGGATGGCACGACCCAGTAGTGGGGGCTGTTCTTGATCCGTTTTTCCCGTTCACCAAGTGAATAAGAAGAGAGAAACAGAAAGGCGGCAAGTATTGCGCTGCAGCAAAAGGTTCAGTCTCGTGTGTGTGTGTGTGTCTTCGCCATCGACAGAGCTTCGAGCTTAGAGATAACAATTGGCATCAGAGCCGTTCTTCGGTCGAGGCATGGCGGGGGCGACACCGGCAACAAGTCGCCACCGACGCCCGACGCAAAGGTCTCCGACGGCTCGAGCTAGTCGTGGCGAGAGATCCATGGCGCGGGTGGTGCGCGACATCGGGCGTGGCGTGGCCGCAGCCGACGAGGACCAACTACACCGACTGGGCTGTCCTCATGCAGCTCATGATGGAGGGGCGGCAACTCTGGGACGCCGTGGTGACGGGCACGGCGGAGCGCAGCGACGATCGGCTCGCGCTCGAGGCCATTCTGCGTGGCGTGCCACCGGAGATGGGGCCTACTCTCGCCGGCAAGGCCACGACGAAGGAGGCGTGGTAGTCCGTCAAGACCATGCGTCTCGGTGTGGCTCGCGTTCGCGAGGCCAAGCTCGCAACCCTCACCAAGCAGTACAACGACATCCGTTTCGCCGACAGCGAGACGATCGACGACTTCGCCATGAGGATCACGAACATGATGGCCCATATGGCACAGCTCGGGGAGACCGTTCTGGAGAAACGCGTCGTCCGCAAGTTCCTCCGTCGTCCCGAAGAGGTATTCCCAAATCGCTCTGTCAATCGAGATGCTTGTTGATCTGGATACTCTCTCCGTGGAGGAGCTCACCGGATGGCTGAGAGCCGCCGAGGAGAGGTACGACCTCGACCAGGGGGACTCGGGCGTCGGGCGCCTCATGTTCACGGCGGAGGAGTGGCTCGCGCGCATGCAACACACTGAGAACTACGGGTCCGGAGGCAGCGGATCCGGCTCAGGTCGCGGCGGTGGACGCCGCGGGCGAGGCCACGGACGCGGCGGCGGGAGCGGCTCTGGCAGCCGCGCAAAACCCACGGACCAGTGCCGTCACTGCAAGAAGTGCGGGCACTGGGCGCGTGAGTGCAGGACGCGCCTCCGCGAGGGGCGCGGGGAGGCAAACATCGCCGAACAAGGTGGGCACGCCGCGGACGGGCACGACGACGACCCGACGCTCCTGATGGCGGTGATCGCCGCGACCCCGACACAGAGCACGGGGGAGCACGTCATGCTCAACGAAGAGCGTGCAGAGGCGAACCTGGGCGCTGAGGAGGCGCCGTGCGACGGCCGTTGGTTCCTGGACACCGGCGCGTCCAACCACATGACCGGCGATCGGTCGGCGTTCGTGGAGCTGGACGAGGGCGTCACCGGCAGCATCAGGTTCGGGGACGGCTCCAGCGTGGCTATTCATGGCCGCGGCACGGTCACGTTCACCGTGCGCAGCGGCGACCACCGCGCCCTCACCGATGTCTACTTCATCCCGCGCCTCAAGACGAGCATCATCAGCCTCGGGCAATTGGACGAGCACGGCTGCACCACGAAGATTCATGGCGGCGTTCTGACGCTGTACGATCGTCGCCATAATGAACTCGCTCAGGTACGCCGCAATGGCAGACGCCTGTATGTTGTGCGCCTGGATATAGCGCATCCTATTTGCCTGGCAGCACACGGCGGCGACGAGGCATGGAAGTGGCATGCCAGGTTCGGCCATCTGCACTTCGACGCGCTCCGCCGCATGGGGCGCGCTGACATGGTGCGCGGGATGCCGTTGGTGGATCACGCCGGGCAGATCTGCGACGCGTGCCTGGTGGGGAAGCAACGGCGTGCTCCGTTTCCCTCTCAGACGCAGTACCGAGCGACAGGGGCGCTCGAGCTGGTTCACGCCGACTTGTGCGGGCCCATCGCTCCAGCTACTCCCGGCGGCAAGCGCTACTTCATGCTCGTCGTGGACGATCATAGCCGCTATATGTGGGCTATGATGCTGCCAGCGAAGGATGCTGCCGCGGCCAGCATCAAGCAGTTCGTTGCCGCGGCAGAGGCGGAGCAAGGTGCACGTCTGCGCGTGTTCCGGACGGACCAAGGCAGCGAGTTCACTTCCAGCGCGCTCGGCGAGTACTTCGCAGAACAAGGCGTACAGAGGCATCTGACGGCGCCTTACTCGCCGCAGCAGAACGGCGTGGTGGAACGGCATAACCAGACCGTTGTTGACATGGCAAGGAGCATGCTCAAGGCGAAGAACATGCCGAGCTGGTTTTGGGGGGAGGCCGTGGCGACTGCGGTGTTCATTCTCAACAGATCCTACACCCGCAGCGTCAATGGCAAAACCCCGTACGAGGTGTGGTACGGCAAGAAACCTGTCGTGCATTTCCTGCGCACTTTCGGTTGCGTCGTCTACGTCAAGAACACACGGCCCGGCCTGAAGAAGCTCGACGACCGCAGCACCAAGTTGGTCTTCATCGGTTACGAGGCGGGCTCGAAGGCGTACAGGGTGTACAATCCATTGACCAGGCGCGTGTACGCGTCACGGGACTTGGTGTTCGACGAGGGCGCAAGCTGGGACTGGGGCGTCACGGGCGAGCACACGACGGAGCCATTTGTCGTCCACCACGAGCTTCCTCTGCCCACGGGAGGGCGGAGCGTGAACACCGCAGCTGGCGACTCGAGTGGGGACCAAGAAGGAGGCCACGACCCCGTGGTGAACTCACCAGCCACGCCCACCAGCAGGAGCGTGGGTGGTTCGCCCGCCACGCCCCAGAGCGCGGCCGCGTTGATCCCTCCAGGGACATCGTGGACCGGCGCCTCCACGGCCTCTTCGGACGGGTCCGGCGGCGGGGCGTCTCCGGACGAGGCGCCAGGGGCGATCGAGTTCGTCACGCCACCCGCGGCTCGGTACGACTCGTATGATGCTGATGAGGATCCATTCGCGGGACATCGCTTCCGCTGCCTCGCGGACGTGTACCGTGGCGCGGCAAAGTCGTCTGCGCCTGAGGAACGCCTACTGCTGGCTGAAGAGGAGCCGTCTACATTTGCAGAAGCAGCGCCTCATGAGAGCTGGCGTAGCGCGATGCTGGAGGAGCTGGCATCTATTGAAGGGAACGGCACCTGGACACTCACTGATCTGCCTGCAGGTCACACGGCCATTGGCCTCAAGTGGGTGTTTAAGCTGAAGAAGGATGCCGCAGGTGTCGTCGTCAAGCACAAGGCGAGGCTCGTGGCCAGGGGCTTTGTACAGAAGGAGGGCGTGGACTACGACGACGCGTTCGCGCCCGTGGCCAGGCTGGACTTCGTGCGCGTCATGGTCGCCATGGCGGCACAGCGTGGCTGGGAGCTGCACCACCTCGACGTCAAATCGGCTTTCCTCAACGGCGAGCTCAAGGAGGAGGTCTACGTCACGCAGCCACCTGGTTTCGCGCGGAGAGGCGAGGAGCACAAGGTGTTCCGTCTCCACAAGGCACTCTACGGGTTGCGACAGGCGCCGCGAGCTTGGAACGCCAAGCTTGACTGCACGATGCAGCAACTTGGGTTCACAAGTTGCCCGTCAGAGCATGCCTTGTATGCACGAGGCAAGGGACAAGCACGGCTCCTGGTCGGTGTCTACGTCGACGATCTCGTGGTCACCGGAGCTGACGCCGAGGCGATTCGCAGTTTCAAGACCGAGATGATGGCCAGATTCCGCATGAGTGATCTTGGATTGCTCAGCTTCTACCTTGGCATAGAGGTGAAGCAGGGCGACGGAGGGATCACCCTGTCGCAGGCGGCGTACGCGGGTGAGCTCTTGGAACGAGCAGGCATGGCGGATTGCAATCCGGCACACGTGCCCATGGAGCCGCGCCTGAAACTCAGCAAGGAGGGGCCAGAACCGCGTGTGGACGCCACGGAGTATCGTAGCATCATCGTAGGACTCCGCTACCTCACCCACACACGGCCCGACATCACCTTCGCCGTGGGGTACTTGAGCCGTTTCATGGAGACGCCGACCACGGCACATCTGGCTGCCGTCAAGCACCTCCTTCGCTACATCGCTGGCACCCGCAGGTATGGGTGTAAGTACATCAAGGGCGGCAATGGTGGAGGGCTCGTGGGGTACAGCGACTCAGACATGGCCGGCGACATTGACGATCGCAAGAGCACATCCGGCAACATCTTCTTCCTCGGAGGAGCACCAATCACTTGGCAATCCCAGAAACAGAAGATCGTCGCGCTGTCTTCGTGTGAAGCCGAGTACGTGGCCGCAACGACGGCAGCCTGCCAGGGCATCTGGCTGTGCAGGCTCGAGGGAGAGCTACTCATGGAGGAGGCCGGCGCCATCACCATCTTCGTCGACAACAGGTCGGCCATCCAGCTGTGCAAGAACCCCGTCTTCCACGACCGAAGCAAACACATCGACGTTCGTTTTCACTTCATTCGGAGGTGCGTGGAGGAGGGAAAGATCAGGGTCGAGCACATCGCCACCAGCGATCAGCTCGCGGACATTTTCACAAAGTCTCTTGGGCGCACGCGGTTCCTGGAGCTGCGCGCGCGTATCGGCATGGTCGAGGTTTAGGCTCTTTGTCACGACTAGCTTAGGGGGAGATTGTCAGCAAATAACCTAGCGTGACAGGCTACTAGGGCCGGGGGTTTTCTGAAGTTCAGTAGGGCTGCAACGGCAGTGTTAGTTTCCTTCAGTTTCGTCAGATGGCTTTTTTCTCGTTTCAGTTAGACAGCGCCTGAGGACGCGGCATGTGCGATCCCGAGGCCCTTAGATCGCGGCATGAGCACGCCCATGGTCGTGGGATGGCATGGCCCAGTAGTGGGGGCTGTTCTTGATCCGTTTTTCCCGTTCACCAAGTGAATAAGAAGAGAGAAACAAAAAGACAGCAAGTATTGCGCTGCAGCAAAAGGTTCAGTCTCGTGTGTGTGTCTTCGCCATCGACAGAGCTTCGAGCTTAGAGATACCAATAAACACCAGAGATAAGGGCAAATAACGGTGGGAGAGTGCCAATAAGAGGTTTAGGGGACACACTCACCTCCGTGTGATGCATGTCACATGCGCCACAACAAAACGTAATTGGTCCAAAATAGCACACTTAGAAAGATAAAGTAGGCCGCACAGTGGCAGTGATTTAAATTAAGGGTACGACCACAACAGATTTATGTGCAAAGCACACCCTGGGCAAGAGGGCGTGGTCACCATGGAGATGTAGTGGATCTCTCAGCTCCCCCGGTTTAGTCAGCTTGGCGATGTCCTAGTCGGAGGCGTCGCAGAGAGTGGCGATGTTTGCAAGGGCCTGGACTACGTCGACTTGCTCCTTTGGGCACTGCCACACTGGTGAGCCCCGAGATGTCCAGCGCAATGACTAGCGCGTTCCAGGCTTGGCTCAGATCAAAGTGGCATTCCTTGAAGCGCATGGCCTTGTGGGTCATGGAGATGAAACTTGGCCCCTCCAGCTTGGCCAGGTGACTCTTTGGCAGAGGTGCTGCTTGATGTCGGTGATGCGCTTGTTGAGGGCAAAGTTTTTTTTTTTCGTTACCAATTTTTCTCAGCTCGGGGCGGAAAGACCGGTTTCCGAAAAATCTTGGAATTTTTGGACAATTTTGGTCTGAAATTTTTGGACAAAAATTGAATTCAAAAAATTTTGCACTAAAATATATTAAGTTTAAGTCTGCGCGTATTTTACTTACTAGTACGGTGGACAGAACACCTCTTCTCAATCAGAAGGGCGCAGGTTCTATCCATGCCGAGTGCAGCACTGCAGCGAGTTATTTTTTTTTCGAATTTCTTTTGAACTAGGATTAAAAACATAATTCTCACACTAGTAGAAAAGGGGCCATTTGTCCCGGTTGGTTAGGGCCTTTTGTCCTGGTTGTTGAACCGAGACTAAAGGGTAGTTACTAATGCCCTGCCCTTTAGTCCCGGTTATTATACGAACCGGGACAGATGGGCCTCCACGTGACCGGTGCGCCGAGCCCAGGTAAGAGGGCCTTTGGTCCCGGTTGATGGCACTAACCGGAACCAAAAGGCATCCACGCGTCAACATTTCAGGGGTTGGGGTTTTTTTTAAAGGGGGGGGGAGGGGGGGTTGGGGGTTTTGGGGGGTTAATTTAGGTGTTTCATATATTGTGTTAGCTAGCTAATTAATAGGGAGAAGTGTCCTCTCTTATCTCCGTGCTTGGTCGACGGTACGTACTATACATAGAGAGGCCCTCGACACGCTAGCTAGTAAGAAAATAAAGGAAACCATTAAGTACAGAAGTTCGTCATGCATACCGAGAGAAGTGATCGATCGACCTCTCCTTCTCCGAGAGATTGGTCGAATAACAAGTTTTCGTATTATCTATCCGACGCTACTGGCTACATACATATATAATATGTAAGATCTCTTACATTCCCCTAGTAATTGAAATCAACTTTCACATGGTATTCTCCGGCTTTATTGATGACGTGGTCAAGAAAGAATCCCGCCAATTCCTCTTGAATTGCTTTCATGCGATCTTGTGGTAGGAGTTCATTCCGCATCTGCCATGTCTAATTTGAAGAAGGGGGTTAATACATATATATGAATGAAACTCAACATAAATGATGGTGTAATAAAATGAAATTGTGAATATTATTGCTTACGCACTTCATATTGTCTTTTAGAGTAGCCCCAATTATTTTTCAAAGTCGCGTTGTAGATGAACTCGCACACGTAGTATCCACAGTAATTATTCCCTTATTCCCGCCAGAAGCACTTTACGAGAAATAGAGGTCAATCAAACTGATAATGAAGCATTATAAATGGCATTGATGAAAGTATAGCTATAGAATCAAGGGGAGATGCGCGCAGCTAGCTAGCCAGTAGTACTTACTTTTGGGTATGTATATCGCAGCTCCTTCGGCAGTCCCGGAGCTTCTGCGGTGAACTGTTTCCAAACCCTGCAAGACAAAGAAAATAATTATTATTACTTGAGATATCAGAAAATGAACAAAAAGTTGCCGATATGGTGCGATAATGATCGATTGAACTTACTTGTTAAGCATTTTAGTCATGTCCGCATAGGTTTCGGGATCTTTTCATCTCGAGTCTAAGACGGTTACTAGTCCCCGCTCAAGCTTAATCTCCAGAAGAACATAGTGGAAGCTGCGCACGAATGCATAACTCATCAATTACATTACTATAACCTCGCTCGAGTAATAAGGGAAAGCGAATATGCACACGACAGTAACACTCGCTTGAAGTTGTAAGGAAATAGTATGGTATCTTTGTTTTGATTTTTGATCAACGATTGTAGCAAGTTGGCCTCGGCCTCTTCGGCATGCTTTTTAAGCTGAATTTCATCTATGATATTTGTGTTAATGAACCCAATATCATACATTTCTTGTTTTCTGCACTCGACGATCTTCAATCTGCATAATATAGTGAGGATAATTAATTATAAATACATGCAATGAAAGAGCGGAGCTATATATAGAGACTTAATGACAGAAATAGTACTGACAGACAGTAGCAAAAGACCATTAGTTTATCGAGGGTCTTTTGATTGAAGAACTCGAAGAACTCAAATGGAACAGGCAATAGATCAGTTCCAATGAGGTCGTGCTCCTCTTTAATTCTCAGATACAAAGTATTCGTCCCCCCAGACTCTCTGCAGGTTTTCATGTACAAATTATGGAGTCTTCGCATCATCGTTGTTAGAGATTATTCATCTTTGACGAGAGGCTTCCCGTACTCGTATCTGTGTTCGTCCACCTCCATGAAATCAAAATTTACATCGTCAGGTAGGTAATATGCAAGCTTGCCATAACCGGGCACCGTCGCCGGAGCATTAGCGACGATGTCGCCGCTAGACACATTGAGCGGGGGCACGATTGATTTGCTTGTTCGCCGAGCTGGGCAATTTTTTTCGCAGCTGCTCGTTCTTTTGACCTTTGATGTCTGACAGTACTTCCCGACCGCTCCGCTTCGAGATATGTCTGTTCAGTAATGCGCTCATAGTTGGTTCTCGGCGGAGACTTTGGTGGTTTCCTCAGGGCATCGATAGTGCGCTTTGCTTTCACCGGATCTACCTTCTCCTCCGGAGGTGGATGTCTCTTTGCTTTCAACCCTTCAAAGAAGTCGTCCACTTCGGCCCGCACGATCTTCGCGTTTTCCTCCTCGGTCCTCTCATACGGTAACTTCTCTAGAGGCTTGAGAGAAGGACCGTATATGTATTGCCTCCCGCCTCTGGCTGTACTGCTAGACGTCGGGGCAGACGGAGCGGCTGCGGCGTCTATCTTCTTTCGTGCTTGCTTACGAGGCGGAGGAGAAGGACTACGACGCGCCGGAGCAGCCGGGGCGGCGGCGGGTCTCTTTTGCCTTTGCTGGCGAGGCAGAGAAGGAGGAGGCTCCTGGCTACTCGGGCGCGCCGGCGCAGGCGGAGAAGGAGGCGGAGTGCCGCCACGCACCGGAGAAGGAGGCCGAGTGCCCTGATCTTCACTCGCCGGAGGAGGAGGCGGTGGAGGAGGCAGAGTGCCCTGACTTGCCGGAGGAGGAGGAGGAGGCATCCAGTTCGGAAGCTTGATGAACTCCTTCCGCCATATGCATGGAGTCTTTACAGCATAACCCAGCCGAGTCTCCCCTTCACCGGTAGGGTGGTCAAGCTGGAGGTCTTGAAATCCCTCCGTTATTTCGTCCACCGTCACCCTAGCATATCCTTCTGGAATCAGACGACAGCGAAAAGTTGCGCCGGGTTCAGAAGGTCGAACTTGGCCGACAGCCGCCTTGACTTTTAAGTTCTGCCATTGCGCCATAAGGTGGCAATTTTGAGACTCCGTGATAAAATCCACGGGGTAGCTATCAGGAGCCGTCAAGACATGCTCCGGCTGAAGCAGCTCGGTGGAAGCCACGCTGGTTCTCCGCTGAGATGGCGGGGTAGCTTTGGGGGAAGCTTCGGCAGGTCGTTTGCTACGATCTGCTTCTCGTTCCTCTAGCCCTTGTACCCTTTCGTACCACGCCTGCAGTTACCTATGCTCCACTTTCTTCCTCCTCTCCTGGGTTTTGTAACCCCCTGCATCCGGAAAACCAACCTTCCACGGAATGGAGCCTGGCGTGCCTCGTGTTCGTACAGGGTGCTCAGGATTCCCGAGGGCCATTGTGAGCTTGTCGTTCTCCCTGTCTGGAACGAACGTCCCTTGCTGCGCTGCATTGATATAGTGCCGAAGCCTCTTGACTGGTATTTTCAGTTGCTCGTCTGTCCAACAGCACTTCCACGATCTGAGGTCCAAGGTTCCGCCAGCCCGAAGAACCAAGTCCGGCAACGGTCTGGCCAGTTCATTGTCTCTGGTTCGATCCCTTTATCAAGCAGATCATTCTCAGTCTTGGCCCACTTAGGCCGGGCTTTGAGGTAGCCACCTGACCCCGTGCGATGGTGAAACCGCTTCTTAGCAGCATTTTGCTTGTTTGTCGCGGACATCTTCTTACTCTTTTCCGATGTCGTGTGGGGCACAAATGCGGGCCAGTGATCTCTGATCTTCTCATATTTGCCGATGAATTCTGGTGTCTCTTCTTTGTCGACAAACTTTTTCAGCTCTTTCCTCCACCTCCTGAATAGGCCTGCCATCTTCTTAAGAGCAGAAGACTTGATTAATTGCTCTATAACTGGCTTCTCCGGATACTCCTCTCGCGGTAGGGTGAAATTTGCCTTCAGCTTAGTCCAAAGATCATCTTTCTACATACGGGGTCACCAAGGTAGAGTTCTGTAGAACTGTGTAGTGTGCTTGAGACCAAGAATATCCGTCCCTGCATATTATTGAGTCCCTTCCAAGTGTGCCTTTTCCAGTCAGTCTCCCCTCATACCACGATTTAGGGAGACCTATCTTCTTAAGGCCAGGAATGAAGTCAACACAAAACCCGATGACATCCTCTGTTTGATGGCCCATGGAGATGCTTCCTTCTGGCCTAGCGCGGTTACGGACATATTTCTTTACGACTCCATGAACCTCTCAAAGGGGAACATATTGTGTAGAAATACGGGCCCTAGAATGACAATCTCGTCATTTGGATGAACTAGGACGTGCGTCAAGATATTGAAGAAGGATGGTGGGAACACCAGCTAAAAGCCCGACAAGACATTGTGCCACATCACTCCTTAGCCTTGGTACGATTTCTGGATCGATCACCTTCTGAGAGATTGCATTGAGGAATGCACATAGCTTCACAATGGCTAATCGGACGTTTTCCGGTAGAAGCCCCCTCAATGCAACCGGAAGCAGTTGGGTCATAATCACATGGCAGTCATGAGACTTTAGGTTCTGGAACTTTTTCTCTAGCATATTTATTATTCCCTTTATATTCGACGAGAAGCCAGTCGGGACCTTCATACTGAGCAGGCATTCAAACAAGATTTCTTTCTCTTCTTTCGTAAGAGCGTAGCTGGCAGGACCTTCATACTGCTTCGGAGGCATGCCGTCTTTTTCGTGCAAACGTTGCAGGTCCTCCCGTGCCTCAGGTGTATCTTTTGTCTTTCCATACATGCCCAAGAAGCCTAGCAGGTTCACGCAAAGGTTCTTCGTCACGTGCATCACGTCGATTGAAGAGCGGACCTCTAGGTCTTTCCAGTAGGGTAGGTCCCAAAATATAGATTTCTTCTTCCACATGGGTGCGTGTTCCTCAGCGTCATTCGGAAAAGCTAGGGCGTGATACGTCTCTGTTGTATCTATAATTTTTGATTGTTGCACGCCAATATTCTTCAACTTTCATATACTTTTGGCAACTTTTTATACTATTTTTTGGGACTAACATATTGATCCGAAGGCCCATGCAGGCCTCCTGTCTGTTGCATGTTTTTTGTTTCACAGAAACCCAATATCAAACAGAGGCCAAACGGGATAAAAACGGAAGGAGAATTATTTTGGAATATTTATGATTTTTGGGAAGTAAAATCAACGCGAGACGGTGCCCGAGGGGGCCAGGAGATAGGGGTGCGCCCGGAGGCAGGCGCGCCCTGGACTCTCCTGGACCCCCCGTAAGGCGGTTGACGCTCTTCTTTTGCCGCAAGAAAGCTAATTTTATGAGAAAGATCTGGGCGAAATATTCAACCCAATCGGAGTTACGGATCTCCGGATATAAAAGAAACGGTGAAGGGGTAGAATCTGAGAATGCAGAAACAGAGAGATAGATCCAATCTCGGAGGGGCTCTCGCCCCTCCCACGCCATGGGAGCCAAGGACCAGAGGGGAAACCCTTCTCCCATCTAGGGAGAAGGTCAAGGAAGAAGAAGAAGAAGAAGGGGGGCTCTCTACCCCTTGATTTCGGTGGCGTCGGAACGCCGTCGGGGGCCATCATCATCACAACGATCTTCACCAACACATCCGCCATCATCACCAACATCTCCATCACCTTCCCCCATCTCTATGCAGCGGTGTAACCCCTCGCTTACTCGTTGTAATCTCTGCTTAAACATGGTGCTCAACGCTATATATTATTTCCCAATGATGTATGGCTATCTTATGATGTTTGAGTAGATCCGTTTTGTCCTATGGGTTAATTGATGATTGTGATTGGTTTGAGTTGCATGTTTTATTATTGGTGCTGTCCTATGGTGCTCTCCGTGTCGCGCAAGCGTGAGGCATCCCCGCTGTAGGGTTTGCAATATGTTTATGATTTGTTTATGGTGGGTGGCGTGAGTGAACAGACGCACAGACCCGAGTAAGTAGGTTGTTTGCGTATGGGATAAAAGGGGACGTGATACTTTAATGCTACGGTTGGGTTTTACCTTAATGAATCTTTAGTAGTTGCGGATGCTTGCTAGAGTTCCAATCATAAGTGCATATGACCCAAGTAGAGAAAGTATGTTAGCTTATGCCTCTCCCTCAAATAGAATTGCAATAGTGATTACCGGTCTAGTAACATAGTCAATTGCTTAGGGACAATTTCACAACTCCTACCACCACTTTTCCACACTCGCTATATTTGCTTTATTGCTTCTTTATCTAAACAGCCCCTACTTTTTATTTATGTGTTCTTTATTATCTTGCAAATCTATCCTATCACACCTACAAAGTACTTATAGATTCATACTTGTTCTAGGTAAAGCGAACGTCAAGCGTGCGTAGAGTCGTATCACTGGCCGATAGGACTTGAGAGAGTATTTGTTCTACCTTTAGCTCCTTCTTGGGTTCGACACTCTTACTTATCAAAAGAGACTACAACTATCCCGTATACTTGCAGGTCATCAAGACCTTTTTCTGGCGCCGTTGCCGGGGAGTCATAGCGTGGGGTGAATATTCTCGTGTATGCCTGTTTGCTTTATCACTAAGTAATTTTTATTTGTTGTTCTAAGTTGTTCTCTATCTTTAGTTATGGATATGGAACGCAAAATACCAAAAAAATTAGGTGTACTTGCTACTCATGGAGATGGGGTAACTCCTAAAACCCTCGATTCTCATTATGCTAAGATATTATGTACTACTTTGATAATCCCGAGAAAACCCCATTCAACTTTATAATGGGAGACACGTTGGATCAACGTGAATACTTTAGGGATTATCGCTCGACACAAAAAGGGAAACTATTATGGGATCAATTTATTATGTTGCGTTGGTATGCCTGGAATCTATGCTTGAGATCTGATATTACTTGTTGCTCTAGGATGGAGGCTCCACACCTTCCCTTTTCATGCAAATTTAACGATAATGAAACCTTAGCTTCTTATGCTAATGGTATATATGATTACTATGATGTGGAACAAATAGAAGAATTTGTTGCTTTTAAGGCTGCTTATGAAATTGAATCTTTGTTTGAAAAGTATGAAGCTTTAGATGATGATGCTTATAGGCCTGAAAATCTTGCTATACTTAGATATTGCTATGAAAATTATGAATATAATTACTATATTAATGCATTTATTGAGAAAGTCTTCGCTGTCCAAGAAGAGACTAATATTTTACAGGAAGCTATGGAAGAAGAAATTGATGAAACAGTGAGCTCATTGGATGAAAAAGATGATGAGGAGAGCGAAGAACAAAAGGAGGAAGAGCGGATTAGCTACCCGTGCCCACCTTCTAATGAGAGCAACCCTCCAACTCATACATTATTTAATTCCCCTTCATTCTTACCGAAGGATGATTGCTATGATGATTGCTATGATCCCTTGAATTTTTTGAAATATCCCTTTTTGATGATGCTTGCTATGCTTGTGGCCAAGATGCCAATATGAATTATGCTTATGGAGATGAACTTGCTATAGTTCCTTATGTTAAACATGAAATTGTTGTTATTGCACCCACACATGATAGTCCTATTATCTTTTTGAATTCTCCAAACTACACTATATCGGAGAAGTTTGTGCTTATTAAGGATTATATTGATGGGTTGCCTTTTACCATTGCACATGATGATTTTGATGAATGTAATATGCATGTTCTTGCTGCTCCTACTTGCAATTATTATGAGAGAGGAACTATTTCTCCACCTCTCTATGTTTCCCATACTATGAAATTGCAAGAAACTGCTTATACTATGCATTGGCCTTTACTTGGTGTGCATGAATTGTTCTTTTATGACATGCCGATGCATAGGAAGAGAGTTAGACTTCGTCATTACATGATATATGTTACTTTGTGCTCACTACTAAATTACAAATCATTGTTAATTAAAATTGGCTTTGATATACCTTGGGATCCGGTGGATTCATTACTTGAGCACTAAATGCCTAGCTTAATGGCTTTAAAGAAAGCGCTGCCAGGGAGACAACCCGGAAGTTTTAGAGAGTCATTTATTTCTGTTGAGTTCTTTCATATAGTTTAAAAACAAAAAATAAAGAGGGAAACCTAAAACTTTTCAAAAAAGGAAAGTGAAAGTGAGAAAGACAAGCATTGTTGAAATGGGAGAGCTCCTTGAACTTTGTTCATGCCCACGGAAACTTTGTGAATCTTGATTACAGAAAATTTCCATCAAAAATAATTATCCCCTTGTACAATTCCATTGTATTATAAAAATAATGTTCCAAGGTTTGCCTTTAGGATGTTTACAATGCTTGTTGGTTTGTACGGTGCTGGACCGAAACTTTGGCTGTAGTGCGTGATTTTACATTTTTAACTGGAACCTCAATTGGTTCTGATTCTTTTTGCACTGTCTTGCTATACAAGTTTTTTATTGTTCCTAATTTTGGTAGAAATTTTGGGGTAACAGAAGTATGGTGGATGTTCAGATTTCTACAAACTGTTCTGTTTTTGACAGATTCTGTTTTTGATGCATAGTTTGCTTGTTTTGATGAATCTATCAATTTATATTAGTGGATGCAGCCATGAAAAAGTTATATTACAGTAGAAACATTGCAAAAACAAAATATGAATTGGTTTGCAACAGTACTTAGAGTGTTTATTTGCTTTATTATACTAACGGATCTTACTGAGTTTCCTGTTGAAGTTTTGTGTGGATGAAGTGTCTAATCGAGGAGGCCTCGATATGAGGAAAAGGAAGAGAGGCAAGAGCTCAAGCTTGGGGATGCCCGAGGCACCCCAAGTAAATATTCAAGGAGACTCAAGCGTCTAAGCTTGGGGATGCCCCGGAAGGTATCCCCTCTTTCTTCAACAAGTATTGGTATGTTTTCGTATTCGATTCATTCGTGCGATATGTGCAAGTCTTGGAGCGTCTTTTGCATTTAGTTTCCATTTTTCTTTTATGCACCATGCTGGTATGAGATAGTCCTTGTTTGATTTATAGAATGCTCATTGCACTTCACTTATTTCTTTTGAGTGTGGTTTTATAGAATGCTTCATGTGCTTCACTTATATCATTTGAAGTCTGGATTGCCTGTTTCTCTTCACATAGAAAACCGCCATTTGTAGAATGCTCTTTTGCTTCACTTATAATTGTTAGAGCGTGGGCATATCTTTTGTAGAAAGTATTAAACTCTCTTGCTTCACTTATATCTATTTAGAGAGATGACAGGAATTGGTCATTCACATGGTTAGTCATAAAATCCTACATAAACTTGTAGATTGTTGAATATGATATGTTTGATTCCTTGCAATAGTTTTGCGATATAAAGGTGGTGATATTGGAGTCATGCTAGTGGGTGGTTGTGGATTGTAGAGACACTTGTGTTGAGGTTTGCAAGTCCCGTAGCATGCACGTATGGTATCCGTTGTGTGACAAATTTGAAGCATGGGGTGTTTCTTTGATTGTCTTCCTTATGAGTGGCGGTCGGGGATGAGTGATGGTCTTTTCCTACCAATCTATCCCCCTAGGAGCATGCGCGTAGTACTTTTTTTTCAATGGCTTGTAGATTTTTGCAATAAGTATATGAGTTCTTTATGACTAATGTTGAGTCCATGGATTATACGCACTCTCACCTTTCCATCATTGCTAGCCTCTTCGGTACCATGCATTGCCCTTTCTCACCTCGAGAGTTGGTGCAAACTTCGCCGGTGCATCCAAACCCCGTGATATGATACGCTCTGTCACACATAAGCCTCATTATATCTTCCTCAAAACAACCACCATACCTACCTATCATGGCATTTCCATGGCCATTCCAAGATATATTCCATGCAACTTCCATCATCATCATATACATAACTTGAGCATTCATTGTCATATTGCCTTGCATGATCGTAAGATAGCTAGCATGATGTTTTCATGTCTTGTCATTTTTTTGATGTCATTGCTACGCTAGATCATTGCACATCCCGGACATCACGGAGGCATTCATATAGAGTCATATCTTTGTTCTAGATATTGAGTTGTAAGTAAATAAAAGTGTGATGATCATCATTATTAGAGCATTGCCCCAGTGAGGAAAGGATGATGGAGACTATAATTCCTCCACAAGTCGGGATGAGACTCCGAACTTTATGAAAATAAAAGAGGCCAAAGAAGCCCAAATAAAAAAAGAGGCCAAAGAAGCCCACAAAAAAAAGAAAAAAAAGGGAAAATAAAAA
The DNA here is from genome assembly GCA_021605145.1 of Aegilops bicornis. Classification (NCBI taxonomy): domain Eukaryota; kingdom Viridiplantae; phylum Streptophyta; class Magnoliopsida; order Poales; family Poaceae; genus Aegilops; species Aegilops bicornis. The sequence continues at coordinate 688,687,042 of CM038673.1, read as the reverse complement.
AAATGAGAGAAAAAGAGAGAAGAGGCAATGTTACTATCCTTTTACCACACTTGTGCTTCAGAGTAGCACCATGTTCTTCATAGAGACAGTATCCTATGCTTTCACTTTCATGTACTAGTGGGAATTTTCATTATAGAACTTGGCTTGTATATTATGATGATGGGCTTCCTCAAATGCCTGAGGTCTTCATGAGCAAGCAAGTTGGATGCACACCCACAGTTTTCAGTTTGAGCTTTCATACACTTATAGCTCTAGTGCATCCATTGCATGGCAATCCCTACTCCTCGCATTGACATCAATCGATGGGCATCTCCATAGCCCGTTGATTAGCAGCGTCGATGTGATACTTTCTCCCTTTTTGTCTTCTCCACATAATCCCCACCATCATTTTCTATTCCACCTATAGTGCTATATCCATGGCTCACGCTCACGTATTGGGTGAAAGTTGAAAAAGTTTGGGATTACTAAAGTTTGAAACAATTGCTTGGCCTGTCATCGGGGTTGTGCATGATTAAATACTTTGTGTGATGAAGATAGAGCAATAGCCAGCCTATATGATTTTGTAGGGATAACTTTCTTTGGCAATGTTGTTTTGAAAAGACATGATTGCTTTATTGAATGCTTTCAAGTATTATTGTTTTTATGTCAAATGATAGACTATTGCTTTGAATCACTCGTGTCTTAATATTCATGCCATGATTAGACATATGATCAAGATTATGCTAGGTAGCATTCCACATCAAAAATTATCTTTTTTATCATTTACCTACTCGAGGACGAGCAGGAATTATGCATGGGGATGCTGATACGTCTCCGTCGTATCTATAATTTTTGATTGTTCCATACCAATATTCTTCAACTTTCATATACTTTTGGCAACTTTTTATACTATTTTTTGGGACTAACATATTCCAGTGCCCAGTGCCAGTTCCTGACTGTTGCATGTTTTTTGTTTCGCAGAAACCCAATATCAAACGGAGTCCAAACGGTATAAAACGGACGGAGAATTATTTTGGAATATTTATGATTTTTGGGAAGTAAAATCAACGCGAGACGGTGCCCGAGGGGGCCAGGAGATAGGGGGTGCGCCCCAGGGAGGCAGGCGCGCCCTGGACTCTCCTGGACCCCCCGTAAGGCAGTTGACGCTCTTCTTTTGCCGCACGAAAGCTAATTTTATGAGAAAGATCTGGGCGAAATATTCACCCCAATCGGAGTTACGAATCTCCGGATATAAAAGAAATATTCACCCCCCGTAAGGTCAAGGAAGAAGAAGAAGAAGAAGGGGGGCGCTCTCCCCCTTGCTTTCGGTGGCGTCGGAACGCCGTCGCGGGCCATCATCATCACCGCGATCTTCACCAACACCTCTGCCATCTGCACCAACATCTCCATCACCTTACCCCATCTCTATGCAGCGGTGTAACCCCTCTCTGACCCGCTGTATTCTCTACTTAAACATGGTTCTCAACGCTATATATTATTTCCCAATGATGTATGGCTATCTTATGATGTTTGAGTAGATTCGTTTTGTCCTATGGGTTAATTGATGATCGTGATTGGTTTGAGTTGCATGTTTTATTATTGGGCTGTCCGATGGTGCTCTCCGTGTCGCGCAAGCGTGAGGGATCCCCGTTGTAGGGTTTGCAATATGTTTATGATTTGCTTATGGTGGGTGGCGTGAGTGAACAGAAGCACAGACCCGAGTAAGTAGGTTGTTTGCGTATGGGATAAAAGGGGACTTGATACTTTAATGCTACGGTTGGGTTTTACCTTAATGAATCTTTAGTAGTTGCGGGTGCTTGCTAGAGTTCCAATCTTAAGTGCATATGATCCAAGTAGAGAAAGTATGTTAGCTTATGCCTCTCCCTCAAATAGAATTGCAATAGTGATTACCGGTCTAGTAACATAGTCAATTGCTTAGGGACAATTTCACAACTCCTACCACCACTTTTCCACACTCGCTATATTTGCTTTATTGCTTCTTTATCTAAACAACCCCTACATTATATTTACGTGTTCTTTATTATCTTGCAAACCTATCCTATCACACCTACAAAGTACTTCTAGTTTCATACTTGTTCTAGGTAAAGTGAACGTCAAGCGTGCGTAGAGTCGTATCAGTGGTCGATAGGACTTGAGAGAGTATTTGTTCTACCTTTAGCTCCACGTTGGGTTCGACACTCTTACTTATCAAAAGAGGCTACAACTATCCCGTATACTTGCGGGTTATCAGTGCGCCGGGACCCTTTCCAAAGATTACGTGTAAATCATTGACCATAGCAAGTACGTGATCACCGGTACGCATGGCGGGCTTCTTCCGGTGATCTGCCTCGCCTTTGAAATGCTTGCCTTTTTTTCGATATTGACGGTTGGTCGGAAGAAATCGACGATGGCCCAGGTACACATTCTTCCTGCAGCTTCCCAGGTATATACTATCGGTGTCAAGTAAACAGTGCGTGCATGCGTGGTATCACTTGTTTGTCTGTCCTTTAGGTCAAATTCCTCATATTTGTGCTCATCCCACGTACGTACACCGTTTCCATTCCACAGCTGTAAAAGTTCTTCAACTAATGGCCTTAGATACACATCAATGTCGTTGCCGGGTTGTTTAGGGCCTTGGATGAGAACTGTCTTCATAATGAACTTCCGCTTCATGCACATCCAAGGAGGAAGGTTATACATACATAGAGTCACGGGCCAGGTGTTGTGATTGCTGCTCTGCTCCCCGAAAGGATTAATGCCATCCGCGCTTAAAGCAAACCATACGTTCCTTGGGTCACTTGGAAACTCATCCCAGTACTTTCTCTCGATTTTCTCCACTGCGACCCGTCAGCGGGTGCTCTCAACTTCTCTCTTTCTTACGGTCCTCACTGTGCCATCGCATCAACTTGGCATGCTCTCCGTTTCTGAACAGCCGTTTCAACCGTGGTATTATAGGAGCATACCACATCACCTTCGCAGGAACCCTCTTCCTGGGGGGCTCGCCGTCAACATCACAAGGGTCATCTCGTCTGATCTTATACCGTAATGCACCGCATACCGGACATGCGTTCAGATTCGTGTACGCACCCCGCGGTAGAGGATGCAGTCATTAGGGCATGCATGTATCTTCTGCACCTCCAATCCTAGAGGGCATACGACCTTCTTTGCTGCGTATGTACTGTCGGACAATTCGTTATCCTTTGGAAGCTTCTTCTTCAATATTTTCAGTAGCTTCTCAAATCCTATGTCATGTACACCAGTCTCTGCCTTCCACCGCAGCAATTCCAGTATGGTACCGAGCTTTGTGTTGCCATCTTCGCAATTGGGGTACAACCCTTTTTTGTGATCCTCTAACATGCGATCGAACTTCAGCTTCTTCTTTTGACTTTCGCATTGCGTCCTTGCATCGACAATGACCCGGCGGACATCATCATCATCAGGCACATCGTCTGGTTCCTCTTGATCTTCAGCAGCTTCGCCCGTTGCAGCATCATCGTGCACATTGTCTGGTTCCTCTTGATGTTCAGTAGCATCACCGTATTCAGGGGGCACATAGTTGTCATCGTACTCTTCTTCTTTGTCGTCTTCCATCATAACCCCTATTTCTCCGTGCCTCGTCCAAACATTATAGTGTGGCATCAAAACCCTTATAAAGCATGTGGGTGTGAAGGATTTTCCGGTCAGAGTAAGACTTCGTATTCCCACATATAGGGCATGGACAACACATAAAACCATTCTGCTTGTTTGCCTCAGCCACTTCAAGAAAATCATGCACGCCCTTAATGTACTCGGAGGTGTGTCTGCCACCGCATACATCCATTGCCGGTTCATCTGCGTGCATTATATATAATTAAGTGTGTCAAAACCATTACAGAACATCATGAATAGATAATTAAGTGACCAAATTAATAGAAGTTGATCATCACATTAAAACCAAAGTACATACATAGTTCTCATCTAACAACATAAAGCTCTGCTGAGCATCTAAATTAATTAAACCATACATTGAAACTATGTAAAACATTTCAATGCGAAAACAAATGCGATCATAATCGCAACCAAGGTAACAACTGATCCAACGGCATAATGATACTAAGCCTCGGTATGAATGGCATATTTCCAATCTTTCTAATCTTCAAGCGCATTGCATCCATCTTGATCTTGTGATCATCGACGACATCCGCAACATGCAACTCCAATATCATCTTCTCCTCCTCAATTTTTCTTATTTTTTCCTTCAAGAAATTGTTTTCTTCTTCAACTAAATTTAACCTCTCGACAATAGGGTCAGTTAAAATTTCCAGTTCAACAACCTCCTAGATAAGTAAAATCTATGTCACGTTGGTCGGCATAATTGTCATAAACAATAAATGAACCAATAGTTATGAAAAAATAATATATATACCACATCCGAATCATAGACAGGACGAGGGCCGATGGGAGCGGATACCAAAACCATCGCACTATATAAGATGCAATAGTAAAAGTAAGAAAATAATACAAGTATCTATCTAAACATACAAATAATAATATTTTTCCTTTCAGAAAGAAGATAAGAACAAGCGGCTCACCACGGCGGTGCCGGCGATGAGATCGGCGCGAGTGATCGACGGCGGTGAAGACAGGGACGGGGCGTGACGGACCGCTAAACCTAGACAAATATTGAGAAAAATGGAGAAAGCTTAAGTAGTGTGGTTCGGGCATTACATCGAACACCTTGTGTGCATAGGAGGTGAGCTAGAGCACCACCAAGCCCTCTCCCCCTCGGTGGCCAGAAAAAATAGAGCAGTGTGCTCTGCTCTTACGCGAGGACATCATTGGTCCCGGTTGGTGGCATGTTGCCTTTGGTCCCGGTTCATGCAAACAACCGGGACCAATGATGATGGGCCAGGAGCGAGGCCCATTGGTCCCGGTTCGTCCCACCAACCGGGACCAAAAGGTCCAGACGAACCGGGACCAATGGCCCACGTGGCCCGGCCGGCCCCCGGGGCTCACGAACCGAGTCCAATGCCCACATGTGTCCCGGTTCTGGACTGAACCAGGACTAATGGGCTGGCTCGGCCTGGACCTTTGTCCCTTTTTCTACTAGTGTCAAGTTACGCAGATCGCCAGCTTTCAATTCCTACCACCAGGCCACGAAGCCAATTCTGAACAATTGTGCATACAATATCTATTTGACCTGGCCACCAGGCCACGAAGACAGAGAGGGTTGCACAAAACGAAAGGAAAACAGAGACCAAGTTTACATGGCACATGTCGTAAATATTTTTTGCCACACATCCTTAGTAATGCACATTCTATTTTCTTAAGACGCATGTGTTCGAGTGCTATTTTGCCACATCCTCAAGGATAACGTAGTTGCTAACACCGAAAGAGTCTTGCAACCCATTTTTGGAAGGGGCTTCAAGGCCATGTGAATAGTCACGTTCGACAAGAAACAAACAGGCCGGGAGGTAGTATAGGATGAGTGCTTCATTGTTAGATGGCCGTCTTTCCAAAGCCAAGGCGGCGCAGGCAAAGCATGCGTGATCAGACGCGCTTTTTCGTTGCAGCTCGCTCCTGATCTCTGCTTGTGTGCTTGGTGAGCCAATCAGGTAGCATGCAAGTTGCGAGCAGCGCATGCCTAGGCAATAGATTCTGAGCGCTCGGGCTAGACTAATCTCTCGGCTGGACGGAGCCGGACCACCACGCAATGCAAACATGCCTCTGTGAATGTGTATGTTAAAGATGTTTTCATGATGCCACTCATTCCAAAGTCGTGCTTGCTTGCATCAAACTTGCATCAATGAAATGACATTTTGTTTCTTCAGACGCTAACCAAACAGAAGAACCAAGGATCTACGGGACTAGGCTTACAAACAGTTCTCATCGGAGGTGGCAAGAATGTGCAAAGACCATACTACTATGTACTACTAGTGAGGAGGACCCACGATCGAGTTAGCTTGCACATGGGAAGTCATTTTCAAGTGTCTCCCTGACATGTTGATGGCTCTAAGTACTGGTTCATTCATGAGAGTGGTTTTTTGTAGGACCAGCTACACGGTACCCACTATCATAACCGTCCAAATGAGGCTCTGGTGCATGAGGATTTGTGCCAGATACAACAGCTACAACTAGGATTGCAGGCCTACCTCAACAGTAACCACATGAATAAAAAACTGAATGGCTGCCTAGCTCAGTATCGATTCTGACACCGCAATTGCATGGCCACAGTACATGCCAGATAAAAAATTCTCATACTTCTCTCTCACACGAACGAAGCTCTTCTCCTTTTGTCAATATGTGGTTGTCGTTGACGGAAAGCGACATACTATTTCGGGAATAAATCACCACGAGAAGAAGAATATATATCTTGCATGTGTTAGCTTAGTTCATCGCTGTGCTGCCAATCTGCCATGCCTCGTTTGGGGCTACTACTGTTTATGACATTGCATTTGCATATACCTCTGACTCTCACAGACTGTTCCTGTGTCATCCCTTGAATGCCCATCTTCTCTCTCTGCCTTTATGCTCTCCTCTCTCTATCATCCGTGCATGCATCTCTCTCTTTAAATCTTCTGAAAAAACAATTGCACAACAACGTTCTCTCTCTCTCAGTTTTGCATGCAGACTCTCTCTCTACTTCAATTACTGGCAACCTCACGTGACTACAGTGCCTGCATGCAGACAGCAGAGAGAGGGCTGGTCCACACAGAGAGCGCAGGTCAGTAACTACATGCAGTCCGCACTTGCTAATCACACTACAGGGAACAGCTGGCGCCCCGTGATACTCCTTTTCAGCGCAAATCTCGAAACAGACCAACGGGCCAGATAGTAGGTAGCGTGGAGCTCGGGCTAGGAAGAAACTTTGTGTTCATTTATGAATGGTGATAGATGACTAATAGAAGAAATCAATTATTTTACTAATTTTCTATGGTGGGTCTACCATTTTCATGATCAAGATCGCCGCCCACATAAGTGGCTAGCTAAAAGGCGGTGCGACCAACAACGACTTGTAGACACTTTTTACACAATGAAAGGATCATTATTCTAACATTTGAATCATTCGATGCACACAACTCATTTTGTTTATGCGGAGCTCAAGATGTCAAGGCAAAGTAAGATGCAAACTGAAGTAAGCTAACATCACTAATCCCACCATCGACTGTACGACAACATGCCAATTTTGCAACTTAATGCTTTATTCAAACCATCGAAAAGAAGCGACACATGTAGTGTATGTATCAGGGCATCCTTGTAGATTCTCCATCACAATGGGTTGTGGAATTACACCATGCCGTTTGTTTTCTGAAAGATGTAGCCAAGTGTGACCAATTAAATTTGATATCATTGAAGAAATTTTGCGGACAAAGATGATTTTACATGCAAGTAAAATTTGGTCGATAGATTCCCAATATAGTCAAAGAGGGCACAATTAATTAGATTATTTTAGGCGATGTGAAGATACACGAGCTTTCTAAATTAGAAAATGGACAAGAAGTTCAAATCAGATCTCTATGTAGATGGTTTATTGAACTACCAAAACTCTACAAAGACTACATGTTTCCAGCTGTTGCGGTCCTGAACACAACCAACATATTTGTTTCCAGTTCTAAAAATGCTAATCCCGATAGGTTTACCAGGGAAGAATTAATGGATCCACATAGTTGAACCAATGCCTAGAGTTGGTCCAGTAGTCTAAATTATACCGAGATGGTTGCGAGCAGTTTGCATAGTTCCAGTTTGCCCATTATAGCAGGGGTTGTGCCAACAAGGTCATTACTACTCAGGAAAGGTAATTGAGAACAGTCAACTTGCCCAGCCATGTTGGTACCAACACTTCAAATGAATTGAAGCCTATAATTCAGAAGTAGCGAAAAGATGCAAACCCCAATGGAATCTGAATCAGACCCGTGAAGTGGTTATAGTGGATGCAACAATGGTGATAGGAGATCTCATCAATCCCCGAGGGTGTTGCAGCGGGGGTTGGAGAAGGCCGAGTTCCGCGGGAAGCTATGCGGCGGAGGTTCTTCGGCCACCCAGAAGCTGCTTGACTTAATGCCCCATAGAAACGAAGATGGAATGAAGATGATCATTTTCTCATTGACAGGTGGCACTAGTAGAAAAAGGGCCTACAGTCCCGGTTCATAAGGGCCTTTAGTCCCGGTTCGTGAACCGGGACTAAAGGGTCGGTACTAATACCCTCACCCTTTAGTCCCGGTTCTATCCAGAATCGGGGCAGATGGGCCTCCACGTGGCCTGTCCGTGAGCTCAGGCGGAGAGGCCTTTGGTCCCGTTGGTGGCACCAACCCACCAATAGGCATCCACGGCGTCGACATTTCTTTGGCTCTGGTTTTGTTTTTTTCAAAAGAGGGGGGTTTGGGGTTTTGGGGGTTAATTTAGGTGTTTCATATATTGTGCTATAGCTAGCTAATTAATAGAGAAAAGTGTCCTTTCTTTTGTCCGTGCTTGGTCGACGCTACGTACTATACATACATTATAGAGAGGACTAACTAGACATGCTATAGCTAGCTAGTAATTAAGCAAACAGAAGATCGTCATGAACATATATATGCATACAGAGAGAAGTGATATCGACCACCTCTCCTTCTCCGAGAGATTGGTCGAACAACAAGTTCTCGTATATCTATCCGACGCTACCGGCTACATATATATAATAATTATCTTTTACAATACGGACGCGTGGTCCACATGGTATTCCCCGTCTTCAGCGATCACATAGTCAAGAAAGAATGCCGCCAATTCCTCTTGAATTGCTCGCATGCGATCTGGTGCTAGGAGTTCATCATTGCGAAACATCTAATTTTAAGAAAGGGGTCAATACATACATATATATATATATATATATATATATATATATATGAATGAATGAAACTCAACACAAATGATGGTAATAAAATAAAATTGTGAATATTTTTATTTACGCACTTCAAATTGTTTGTCGGAGTAGCCCTCTCACAGGTCGTGTGGCGGATGGACTGCATAAGCGTAGTATCCTGAAATCATTCCCTTGTTCCTGCCACAACCACTTTACAAGAAACAGAGGTCAATCAAACTGATAATTATAGCAAGCACATGCTAAATGGTATTGACGAAACTAGCGCTTGAATCACTAGGAGATGCGTGGAATATGCTACTATATAGTACTTACTTTGGTGTCTAAATTGCAGCTTCTTGGTAGTCCCGAGCTTTTCCGGTGAATTTTCCCCAAGCCCTGCCATACAAAGAAAACAATTACTTGATATCAGAAATGAACAAAGTTGCTGATATGGTGGATAATGATCGATTTAACTTACTTCTCGAGCATTTCAGTCATTTCCGCATACTCCTTGGGATCTTTTCGTCTCGAGTCTAAGACAGTTACTACTCCCTGCTCAAGCTTAATCTCTAGGAGAATATAGTAGAACCTGCGCACGCATGCATAACTCATTAATATTACATTTCTATAACCTGGACTAAATAAGGGAAACCGAATATGCCACAAGACAGTAACACTCACGTGTAGTTGTAAGGAAAGAGTATTGTATTTTTGTGTTCATTTATTTCCAACGATCGTAGCAAGTTGGCCTCGGTTTCCTTGGCACGATATTTAACCTCATTTGCATCGATGAGATATGTGTTAATGAACCCAATATCACCCACTTGTTTTTCTTCATTTCTGCGATCTTCAATCTGCATAATATAGTGAGGATATTTATAAATACATGCAATGAAAGAGCTGAGTTATATAGAGATACTTAATGACAGAAGTAGTACTACTTACAGACAGTAGCAGGTGACCGTTGCTTTATCGATGGCCAATTGATTGAAAAACTGATAGAACTCCTCAAATGGAATAGGCAGCAGTTCAATTCCAAGGAGGTCATGCTCCTTTTAACTCTCAAATACAAAGTATTCCTCCCTCGACTCTTTGCAGGTTTTCATGTACCAATCATGCAATCTTCGCATCATCGTTGTTAGAGAGCTTTCATCTTTGACGAGAGGCTTCCCGCACTCGTATCTTTGTATCTGCACCTCCAAGAAATCAAATTGTACATCGTCGGGCAAGTAATCTTCAGGATTGCCATAACCGGGCACCATCCTCGGATCGACGATGTCGCTAGCAGGCACCTTGAGCGGGGGCACGATTCCTTCGCTTGTTCGCCGAGCTGGGCAATTTGTTTCCCAGCTCGTCGTTCTTTCATCCTTTGATCACCGACGATACTTCCCGATCTCTCCGCCTCGGCAAATGCCTTTCCAATAATGCGCTCATAGTTGCCTTTCGGCGGAGACTTGGGTGGTTTTGTCGGGGCAGCGAGTGCGCTTCGCTTTGACCGGATCTACCTTCTCCTCCGGAGCTGGATGTCTCTTTGCTTTCAACCCTTGAAACCAGTCATCCACTTCGGTCTGCGCGATCTTCGCTTTTCCTCCTCGCTCCTCTCAGACGGTAACTTCTCCGAGTCTTGAGAAGGACCGAATCAGATTCTCCTCCCGCCTTTGGCAAGATCTTGCTAGACGCCGCAGAGCAGACGGAGCGGATGTCTTCTTTCCTTGCTTACGAGGCGGAGGAGAAGGACTACGACGCCGGAGCAGCCGAGCGGCGGCGGGTCTCTTCCGCCCTTGCCGACGAGGCGGAGAAGGAGGAGGCTGGCTGCCGGACGCGCCGGTGCAAAGCGGAGAAGGAGACGGAGTGCCAAGACGCGCCGGAGAAGGAGCCGGCCGAGTGCCTGATCGTCACTCACGGAGGAGGAGGCGGTGGAGGAGGCGGAGTGCCTGACTCGCCGGAGGAGGAGGAGGAGGCGGTGGAGGAGGCGGAGTGCCTCGACTCACGGGAGGAGGAGGAGGAGGCGAAGGCGTCGATTCGGAAGGTGGATGAGATCCTTCCGCCATAGGCATGGAGTCTTGAGCGTAACCCACCGATACTCCCCTTCACCGGTAGGGTGGTCAAGCCGGAGCTCCTCAAATCCCTCCGTTATTTCATCGACCATCACCTTAGCATATCCTTCGGAATCGGCCGGCGGTGAAAAGTTGAGTCGGGTTTAGTGGGATAAACAGAGCCAACAGCCGCCTTGACCTTTAAATTGCTCCATTGCGCCATAAGGTGGCAACTTTCAGCATCCGTGATAGCATCCACGGATAGCTGGCAGGAGCCGTCAAGGCATGCTTTGCTCTGGCTGAAGCAGCTCGGTGGAAGCCACGCCGCTTCTCCGCCGAGATGGCGGGGTAGCCGGGGAAGCTTCGCAGGTCGTTTGTTGTGATCGGCTGCTTCTCGTTCCTCTCCTCGTTCCTCTAGCCCCATTACCCTTTCGTGCAGCCGTGCATTAGGCTCTGCTTCCGCTTTCTTCCTCCTCTCATGGGTTTTGTAACCCCTGCGTCCGGAAATCCAGCCTTCCACGAAGGGAGCTGGCGTGCCTCGTGGTCCGTCTGTGGTGCTCGAGGATTCCCGAGGGCCATTGTGAGCTCGCCCTTCTCCTGTCTCGAACGAACTTCCCTTGCTGCGCTGCTTTGATATAATGCTTAAGCCTCTTGACTGGTATGTCCAATTGTTCGTCCGTCCAAATGCACTTCCCGTTATAGGGTCCAAGGATCCGCCGCCCCAAGAACCAAGTCCGCAACGGTCGACCAGTTCATTGTCTCGGTTCGATCCCTTTATCAAGCAGATCATTCTCAGCCTTGGACCACTTAGGCCGGGCTATGAGGTAGCCACCGACCCCGCATGATGATGAAGCTTCTTCTTAAGCATTTCTCTTGTTTGTCGTTGACATCTTTTTACTCTTTTCCGATGTCTTGTAGGCCACAAATGCGGGCGATTATCTACGATCTTCTCATATTTGCCCGTGAATTCTGGTGTCTCATTTTTTTCGACATACGTATTGAGGTCTTTCTTCCAATTCCTGAATAGTTCTGCCATCTTCTTAAGAGCAAAAGACTTGGTTAATGGCTCTATTACTGGCTTCTCCGGATCATCCTCTGGCGGTAGGGTAAAATTTGACTTCAGCTCGGTCCAAAGATCATTTTTCTGCATATCATTGACATAAGACACCTCGTGGTCTTCGTTCTTAGGCTTATACCATTGATGGATGCTGATCGGGATCTTGTCCCTAACCGTAACCCCGCGACCGAGCAACAAATGCCTTCTTTGTCCGGTAGGGTTCAATCGGTTGGCCGTCGCCTTGCGATTTGTATGATCTCAAACTTTTCATCCGAGCTCAACTTTTTCTTCGGCCTCGTCTCTTTACCGAAGTTGTGCTCGATCGGGAGGGCTAGAAAAAGAACAAAGACGAGAGTTAATTAATATGTGTACATATATATATACCAAAACAAAGGCGAGAGCTAGTCGACAGGCTTAACTAATATATATACCTGGCGGACTCGGTTTGGTGATCACCGAGCCGTCCTCACGGTCTACTTCTTGCACCGGCATTGGGTCATCGGAGCCATGTAAATCATAGCCAGCTGCTTCTTCACCCTCTCCTTCGGACCATCGTTATCGGCGTTGAGAAACATCATCGAGGAGACGGCATCACTTCCGGTAATGCGATTATGTCCCTCAACAACGCTTCTTCTCGCTTCGTCTCGGGGGTGTCCATAGTTTCTACAAATATTTACAACATGGCAATTATTATTCAAACATGACAGATATGGATATATTAGTGCCAACGTAGAACTAGCTAGCTAATCACAATAAGGAATCATATTAGTGGCCTCGACGCTGCTTCTCTAGGGTTTGGGGTGGCCTCGAGAACGCTTCATGCTAGGAGGGGGTACGTAATATCGACCCCCCCCCCACGTGTTGAAGCTATCGGGAGGGGGTCGGCGTTGAACAGTACATCTATGTCCCACAAGTAGGGTAGAGGGTCGTGGATCGCCGAGCGGTCGAGGTCAAGGGTCAAGATCGCCGAGGGTCGGGAGGTTGACTAGTGTCAAAGGATTCAACAAAACCATGTCTTCATCATTAGGCCAGTAACAGGTGCATGATGGTAAGCTCTCCAAAGTTGTTTTGGAGCGGAGTCTCCAGATAGGATAATTCGCTTTTTGGTACAAAGTTCGCCAAAAGGCAAATTATCCTATCCGGACTCCATTCCAGAACAACTTTGGAGGACTTCGTACCATCATGCCATGGTTACTTCCGGCTAATGATGAAGCGATGGATTTCTTCAATACTTTGACACTATCGGTACCCCCCTATCGGAAAAGGAAGAAAAGAGGAAGAAGGAAGAAGAAGAAGAAAAAAATAGAGGAGAAGAAGAAAAGAATATAGGAGAAGAAGAAAAATAGAAAAATTCTATTTTTCTTCTTCTCCTCTATTCCTTTCTTCTTCTCCTCTTCTTTTCTTCTTTTCCTCTCATTCTTTTCTTCTTCTTCCTTCTTCCTTCGGATCCTAGAACCCTCGAACCTCGACCCTAGAACCCTCGAACCCTAGAACCCTCGAACCCTCGACCCTAGAACCCTCGAACCCTCAAACCCTTGTGGCTCGAAACCTCGACCGACCTCGACGACCCTCGACCGGCCTCGATGATCCTCGACCCCTCTGTGACCCTCTCGACCCTCTAGCCTAGTTCCCGACCGTCGACCCCTCAGCGATCCTCGACACCCTCGTTCCCGATAAAAAGAAGAAGAAGAAGAAGAAGAAGAAGAAGAAGAAGAAGAAGAAGAAATGAGAAGAAGAAAAAAGAGAAGAAGAAGAAATAAGAAGGAAAATAGAAGAAAAAAGAGAGGAGAAGAAGAAGGAAGAGGAGAAGAAGAAAAAAGAATTTTTTCTTCTTCTCCTCTATTCATTCTTCTTCTCCTTTTTCTTCTACTTCCTCTTCTTATTTTTTCTCCTCTTCTTCTCCTTCTTCCTTCTTCCTCTTTTATTCTTTTTCCTTATTTTCCTTCTTCCTCATTTAACCCTAACTCTAAACAGTACAACTTCCTCGACGTCCCCGCCTCTCTCTAATGAACAAAATAAAATCTATGAATAAAAAAACATCATATTCTATACATCAATATATATACATGAACATTTATCTGCAAAAAACATCATATTCTATACATCAATAAAAAACATCATATTCTATACATTAATAAAAAACATCATATTCTATACATCAATAAAAAAACATCATATTCTATACATCAATATATATACAAAAAAACATCACATATATATGCAGAAAAAAATCATGGCGGCGGCAGGGGGGCAGGGCAGGTGCGCGCGCGGGGGCTCACTGTGGGCGGAGGCGACGACGAGGTCGCTACCGACGGGGCGGTGGGGAGGCGGAGGCGACGGCGAGGTCGGGAGGCGGAGGCGACGGCGAGGTCGGGAGGCAGGGGCGGCGACGGCGAAGTTCGGCGAGGTCGCTGGAGGCAGCGGGCGGCGACGGCGAGGGCGCGGGCGACGGGCGGGACGGCGACGACGAGGTGGCGACGAAGCAGATGACAGCGGCGACGACGGCGGGGGCAGACGGCGCCGACGACGGGCGCGGGCGACGACGGCGACAACGGGCGCGGCGACAGCGATGGTGACGACAGGCGTGGCGGCATGACGGCGGGCGGCGTCGGGCAGCCTGGCGGCGTCGGGGAGGTTGGGGGCAAATGGGCGATGAATCTGAAATTTCACAAGTCTTGCTTATATAGAAAGAGCATTGGTCCCGGTTCGTGGCACGACCGGGACTAATGCCCCCTTTAGTCGGTTGGTGCCACCAACCGGACCAAAGGCCAAATTTCAGCAGCCCAAAGGGCGGGAAGCGGCGACCTTTGGTCGGTTGGTGGCACCAACCGGGACTAAAGGCATTAGTCCCGGTCGTGGCACCAACCGGGACTAAACCCCTTTAGTCCCGGTTGGTGCCACCATCCGGGACCAAAGGCCCGTGCTGCCCCGAACCCAAATATTTAGTCCCACCTCGCTAGTTGAAGGGCGCCGCACTGGTTTATAAGCTGGTGTGCGTCCCCTTCGAGCTCCTCTCTAATGCAGGCTTCGGGCCTAATCATGCTACTGCTGTGGGCCTATTGGGCCTCTGCGGGCTGAATCCTGGCCCATGTAGGGTTTCTAGTCGTATTCAGGCCGTGGGGGCCTAGTAGGTGGCAGTTTTTTGCTTTATATTTTATTTCTTTTTGCTTTTAGTTTTAGAAAAATATAAACTTTCTATTAGTGCCATTAGTTTTAAAATTTGAAAACACTTTTTTGTTTTCTTTGTTGCTTTATTTTGTTTCTACTTACAACAAAATACTTATTGTTGCTATTTTTATTTTTTCAAGTTTTTTTGTTTTGTTTTCTGCATTATTTATTTTCTTTTGGTTTTTTGCTTTATTTTTTAATTCTTTTTGCTTTTAGGTCAGCAAAATTATAAACTTTCTGTTAGTGCTTTTAGTTTTAGAAAAATATAAACTTTCTGTTTGTGCCATTAGTTTTAAAATTCAAAAACACTTTTTTGTTTTCTTTGTTGCCTTATCTATTTTATTTTGTTTCTACTTACAACAAAATGCTTATTGTTGCTATTATTATTATTTTTTCAAGTTTTTTGTTTTGTTTCCTGCATTATTTATTTTCTTTTGGGTTTTTGCTTTATTTTTAATTCATTTTTGCTTTTAGGTCAGCAAAATTATAAACTTTCTGTTAGTGCCATTTGTTTTAGAACAATTATAAACTTTCTGTTTGTGCCATTAGTTTTATAAAATTTGAATTTTTTGAAATTTGTGTGAATCACAAGTTTGTGAGCTCAACAAGGCGTAGAGGGACGGGCTTATAAACCGGTGTGAGAGCCCTTCGGTTGGCGAGGTTTTCAAATTCATAGTTTTCAAATGAACTCTGAAAAAGTTGGCATAGCATGTTCATGAACAAAACGGACAATGGTATCATACTCGTGTGTTACAAAGTTGGCATGGTATCATCATAATAGTTGCGGAGAAAGTCTTCACTTTTTCTTCGCTTTGTGTCGCTTTGCTTATTGCGCCGTAACCATGGATAATCTTCATCATTTATCAGGATGCTTGGGTCAGCCTTGACTTTGAAGGGAATTTCATGAAACTTTTCATACTCTTGAGACATGTACATCTTGCCCTCCACTCCAGGATGTCCCTTTTTCCTGAAAAAACTATGTGGCACTTTGGCTCATCGTATGATGTATTCGCTTCCTTATCTTATCTTTTCCTCGGTCTGGTAGACATGTCCTTCGCATAGATAACCTGTGCCACATCATTGGCTAGGACGAACGGTTCGTCAGTGTACCCAAGATTTTTCAGATCCATTGTTGTCATTCCGCATCTGTGGGTCTACATACCCCGCCTCTGACAGATTGACCCACTTGCACTTAAACAAAGGGACCTTAAAATCTACTCCGTAGTCAAGTTCCCATATGTCTACTATGTAACCATAATATGTGTCATTTCCCTTGTCGGTTGCTGCATCAAAGCGGACACCGCTGTTTTGGTTGGTGCTCTTTTCATCTTGGTCAATCGTGTAAAATGTATTCCCATTTATCTCGTATCCTTTTCAAATCATTACAGTCGAAGATGGTCCTCGACAACAAGTACAACTCATCACAAACAGTGTTGTCACCTCACGAGACGTGTTTCCAACCAACTGCTGAAAGTCTGATGTGTTCACATGTAATCCGATCGTCGCCTGCTCCGGGTGTTTGGAGCCTTGCAGACTGTTCTTGTGTTCATCGACATACGGGTCACCAAGGTAGAGTTCTCAGAGAACTGTGTAGTGTGCTTGAGACCAAGAATATCCGTCCTGCATATTATTGAGTCTCTTCCAAGCGCGTTTTTCGGTCAGTCTCCCCTCATACCGCGATTTAGGGAGACCTATCTTATTAAGGCCAGGAATGAAGTCAACACAAAACCCGATGACATCCTCTCGTTTGATGGCCCATGGAGATGCTTCCTTCGGCCTAGCACGGTTCTGAACATATTTCTTTAGGACTCCCATGAACCTCTCAAAGGGGTACATATTGTGTAGAAATACGGGCCCCGTAATGACAATCTCGTCGACTAGATGAACTAGGACGTGCGTCATGATATTGAAGAAGGATGGTGGGAACACCAGCTCGAAACTGACAAGACATTGCGCCACATCACTCCTTAGCGTTGGTACGATTTCTGGATCGATCACCTTCTGAGATATTGCACCGAGGAATGCACATAGCTTCACAATGGCTAATCGGACGTTTTCCGGTAGAAGCCCTCTCAATGCAACCGGAAGCAGTTGCGTCATAATCACGTGGCAGTCATGAGACTTTAGGTTCTGGAACTTTTTCTCGACATATTTATTATTCCCTTTATATTCGGTGAGAAGCCAGTCGGGACCTTCATATCGAGCAGGCATTGAAAGAATATTTCTTTCTCTTCTTTCTTAAGAGCGTAGCTGGCGGGACCTTCATATCGCTTCGGAGGCATGCCCTCTTTTTCGCAAGCGTTGCAGGTCCTCTCGTGCCTCGTGTGTATCTTTTGTCTTCCCATACACGCCCAAGAAGCCTAGCAGGTTCACGCAAAGGTTCTTCGTCACGTGCATCACGTCGATCGAAGAGCGGACCTCTAGGTCTTTCCAGTAGGGTAGGTCCCAAAATATAGATTTCTTCTTCCACATGGGTGCGTGATTCTCAGCGTCATTCGGAACAGCTAGTCCGCCCGGACCCTTTCCAAAGATTACGTGTAAATCATTGACCATAGCAAGTACGTGATCACCGGTACGCATGGCGGGCTTCTTCCGGTGATCTGCCTCGCCTTTGAAATGCTTGCCTTTCTTTCGACATTGATGGTTGGTCGGAAGAAATCGACGATGGCCAAGGTACACATTCTTCCCGCAGCTTCGGTATATACTATCGGTGTCAAGTAAACAGTGCGTGCATGCGTGGTATCCCTTGTTTGTCCGTCTCCGAAGGTTATCGAGAGCGGGCCAATCGTTGATTGTCATGAACAGCAACGCCTTCAGGTCAAATTTCTCCTTTTGTGCTCATCCCACGCACGCATACACCGCTTCCATTCCACAGCTGTAAAAGTTCCTCAACTAATGACCTTAGGTACACATCAATGTCGTTGATGGGTTGCTTAGGGCCTTGGATGAGAACTGGCATCATAATGAACTTCCGCTTCATGCACATCCAAGGAGGAAGGTTATACATACATAGAGTCACGGGCCAGGTGCTGTGATTGCTGCTCTGCTCCCCGAAAGGATTAATGCCATCCGCGCTTAAAGCAAACCATACGTTCCTTGGGTTCTTTGCAAACTCATCCAAGTACTTTCTCTCGATTTTTCTTCATCATGCGACCCGTCGTGGTGCTCTCAACTTCCCGTCTTTCTTACGGTCCTCACCGTGCCATCGCATCAACTTGGCATGCTCTCCGCTTACGAACAAACGTTTCAACTGTGGTATTATAGGAGCATACCACATCACCTTCAGAGAACCCTCTTCTGGGAGGCTCGCCGTCAACATCACTGTGGTCATCTCGTGCGATCTTATATACGCAATGCACCGCATACCGGGCATGCGTTCAGATCCTTGTAGGCACCACGGTAGAGGATGCAGTCATTAGGGCATGCATGTATCTTCTCCACCTCCAATCCTAGAGGGCATACGACCTTTTTGCTGCGTATGTCTTGTCGGGCAATTCGTTATCCTTTGGAAGCTTCTTCTTCATTATTTTGGTAGCTTCTCAAATCCTTTATCAGCACAACATTCTCTCGCCTTCCACCGCAGCAATTCGAGTACGGTACCGAGCTTTGTGTTGCCATCTTCGCAATTGGGGTACAACCCTTTTTTGTGATCCTCTAACATGCGATCGAACTTCAGCTTCTCCTTTTGACTTTCTCATTGTGTCCTTGCATCGACAATGACCCGGCGGAGATCATCATCATGGGGCACATCGTCTGGTTCATCTTGATCTTCAGCAGCTTCGCGTTGCAGCACCATCGTGCACATCGTCTGGTGCAACTTGATGTTCGATAGCATCACCGTATTCAGGGGCACATAGTTGTCATCGTACTCTTCTTCCTCGCCGTCTTCCATCATAACCCCTATTTCTCCGTGCCTCGTCCAAACATTATAGTGTGGCATGAAACCCTTGTAAAGCAGGTGGGTGTGAAGGATTTTCCGGTCAGAGTAAGACTTCGTATTCCCACATATAGGGCATGGACAACACATAAGACCATTCTGCTTGTTTGCCTCAGCCACTTCGAGAAAAGCATGCACGCCCTTAATGTACTCGGAGGTGTGTCCGTCACCGTACATCCATTGCCGGTTCATCTGCGTGCATTATATATAATTAAGTGTGTCAAAAATCATTACAGAACATCATGAATAGATAATTAAATGACCAAATTAATAGAAGTTCATCATCACATAAAAACCAAAGTACATACATAGTTCTCATCTAACAACATAAAGCTCTGCAGAGCATCTAAATTAATTAAACCATACATTGAAATTATGTAAACCATTTCAATGTGAAAACAAATACGATCATAATCGCAACCAAGGTAACAACTGATCCAACGGCATAATGATACCAAGCCTCGGTATGAATGACATATTTTCTAATCTTTCTCATCTTCAAGCGCATTGCATCCATCTTGATCTTGTGATCATCGACGACATCCGCAACATGCAACTCCAATATCATCTTCTCCTCCTCAAGTTTTTTTCCTTCAAGAAATTGTTTTCTTTTCAACTAAATTTAACCTCTCGACAATAGGGTCGGTTGGAATTTCCGGTTCAACAACCTCCTAGATAAATAAAATCTATGTCACGTTGGTCGGCTTAATTTTCATAAACAATAAATGAACCAATAGTTATGAAAAGATAATATATACCACATCCGAATCATAGATAGGACGAGGGCCGACGGGGGCGGATACCAAAACCATCGCACTATATAAGATGCAATAATAAAACTAAGAAAATAATACAAGTAAGAATATTTTTCCTTTCAGAAAGAAGATAAGAACAAGAGGCTCACCACGGTGGTGCGGGCGATGAGATCGGCGCGGGTGATCGACGGCGGCGAAGACGGGGATGGGGCGTGACGGACCGCTAAACCTAGACAAATATTGAGGAAAATGGAGGTTAGAGGTCGAGCTTGGAGAGGAGAAAGCTTAAGTAGTGTGGCTCGGGCATTTCACCGAACACCTTGTGTGCATAGGAGGTGAGCTAGAGCACCACCAAGCCCCCTCCCCCTCGGCCCGAAAAACAGAAAGGTGTGCTCGCTCTTGTGAGGGGCTATATATAGCACCATTAGTCCCGGTTGGTGGCATGAGCCGGGACTAAAGGAAGCCTTTGGTCCCGGTTCATGCCACAAACCGGGACCATAATAGTGGTGGGCGAGCCAGACCATTGGTGGGTTCGTCCCACCAACCGGGACCAAAAGGTCCGGACGAACCGGGACCAATGGCACGTGGCCCGGCCCCACAGGCTCTCACGAACCGGGATAAATGCTCACATTAGTCCCGGTTCTGGATTGAACCGGGACTAATGGGCAAAACAGGCCTCAACGATAGCCCCTTTTTCTACTAGTGTGGGGCCCACATCTCATCTGCCACCTCAGTTGGTCGAAGTTTTATTTCTGTTTGGTGTTCATCATATAGCATGCAGGACCAAGTAGGCAGTTTCGCTGCCAAACATTCTAAGCCTCGAGTCAAGGAGATCTGTTACTCATCGGCCTAAAACATGGACAGTTTATCTACTTGAATATTGTATGCCATGAGACCTTCTATCCGGGCACGCGTCTTCCAAAGCCAATCCGACGTGCTTCTCATTTCTGTGGGTATGGTTTGCAAAGCGATCGAGTAGCCTCCAAGCTGAAACTAACGCATGCCCAAAACCTAGATTCTGAGAGCTCCGACCAGGCTAATCTCTCGCCTAGATGGGCCCCCGTTAGGCAAGCCATTCATGCATGCCTCCTCTTTGAAGGTGCATGTTAAAGATGTTTTCACGATGCCACTCATTTCCGTCGTTCTTGTTTGCATCACATTGACTTCAATCAAGTGAGTTTTTTTTCTTCAGATGCTCACGAAACAAAGAACCTATGAGGTGTGGGCTTAGACTCACAAACATTGCAAATCACAGGCCGCAAGAACGGGTGTGTATGTGTGCATGTGCATGTATGTGTGAATCAACTTCCACACAAGGAAATACAAAGCTGATGCTATTATATGGTACTACTAGTGGTCAGGGACTCGAGGTAATATCTTGCACATGGCGAAGCTATTTTCAAACCTCTGCTGGACATGTTGATGGCTCTAAGTGCACGTGTATTACGAATGGTGATACGTGACTGATATAAGAAATCAATATTTATTGTTTTCTTTAGTGGAACATATCATTCTTTTGATCAAGGCCAGGTCGAGCTATTAGTCTTTTTTTTAACATAGCACTGACATAGATGGCCATACATACATACATACATACATACATACATACATACATACATATATACATACACTCACCCATATATAAACTTCGTATACGTCGCTTGTCGTATGAAGACTTCCGGTAGACCGGCAACCAGGGGCTTCTGTTGCTTTCATGGATACTTTTCACTACACGATCCGTCAAGGTTCTTCCTGCTTTTCCTAGAAAGGAAAATGAAAAAAGCTGCATTTTTTTGAGGCAAAAATGAGAAAAGCTGCATGCTCTCCTAGTAACCGATGCAGGCCATGAGCCAACAAAGGACGACGGTGTCCGCGATGCAACCCGTCATCTTTTTTCTTTTTGACATGATGCAGCCCGTTATCTTACCACCTCCTATGTGGAAGTAATTTACTCCTATATAAAGTAGCATCAAAAGTGGCTTACTGCGTATGTACATATTCATCAACACCAAGTCGAGGGAAGTTTCAGTACCACCGGGCAAAATGGGGAGGAGTGACCGAGTGAGCCTGCAGGTGCCGTCGCCGGCAGCACGAAAGCGTCCTGGCCAGAGGTGGTGGGCTGGCCGGAGCGCGACCCAGCACTCTAGATCAGCAGCGACAGGCATGACGTCTCAGTCGCCTACATACACGGCACGGGGCCCTGGCCGCCTGGTCCGCACCCCTGGCGTGTGGTCGTGGTGTCGGATGTGGTGACCGGCGTCGTGGTCCAGACACCCATCCTCGGCTAGCCCGCATAAACCCCTCGTGCGTGCACACAGATACATACTTCCTCCGTCCGAAAAATTTTGTCTCTTAAATAAATATATGTAGGACCAAATTAGTGCCAGATACATTCATTTGAGGAATAAAGTTGGGACAAGATTTTTCGGACGGAGCGAGTACAATAGTATCGTATTACCATGTTGCATGGGACATGAATAAAAATCCATCATTTGGTCGATGGTGACTTGCTGCCCAAAGAAAAAAAATTATTCGAGACAGTGTCTTGTTGGATGCAGCTTCAGCCTGACCAGATAATATAGCACGTGAATGATATAGTACTATGTTTCCGAATAGTTTCCTTTTCTAGCAATCTAACATCAGTGCATCATGTTCAGGTCTATCGCAGGTTCATCTGCTACGTCTCTAACATCAAGTTCAGGTCCATAGCTCGAAGAGAATTTCGTCAACAAACACGCAAACTACAAAAATGTTTAAAGAGAAGACAATATGGACAACATCTGCTGGCCGAGTGCCCAACTCTAGCAGTCCTTTTATCTCCATAGCATGCCATGATGCAAAACAGAGCAATTCCCACCCCTAGGGAAATTGGGGAAATTTTAAACTAAATAAGGTGCCTCCTACCGATGTGCAGTTCTTCATTAGTTCACCGTCAACCTCAGTGACGTAGATTCATTTCATGAGCGAGCATGGCTTGTTTGGCGGTCTAGCCCAACAAACTAACCTACATCCGAATCAAAGAGCACAAATGAGCAGATATGTTAACGGTTCAACATCACAAGGGCTATCTCTTAAGTTCACGTGTCTTTTTTTTTTTTGACAAAGGATGGATTTTATTAACTCAAAATGAGTCTGACGTACGGGAGTATAGGAGACTAGCAAGCCAATCGCCTGATCCCAGCGGCCAGCGATCGAGTCGTTTCTTCTCAGGAAAGGTAGCGAGAGATCCTCACGAAAAAAAGGAAAGATAGCGAGCAATCAGCGGCTGGACGGTTTCCTTCCTGTTACGTTCGACTATTCCATCACGAAGAATCCGGCAACGATTCCCACGTCCCAGCCCTAGCTTCTAGCCGCCGACGCCGTACACGCACGCACGCACAGATGCACTCCCACCTCGCCGTCCCCTGATAATCTCCTTCCTAATCTGGTTATGTTCGCCGCACAGATGCACGCTCCTTTGGCCTTTGCAGCTTTGCTCAATTGCTCTCCTCTCCTCTCCGTCATCTGCAGACTTTAGAAACGTACAGACTACAGAAGTTCGACCATGAGGATACTGGACATCAGGTTTGAGGTATATTATTCATACAACAAATTCTTTTGTTCAGGGCTGGCACCGTTCAACAATTGATACAATTTTTTTTTTTGTTTTCAGCATTGTGTTTGTTCTCATGCCACCCAGCAAGAGGAAATATCCATCGGGCAGCGACAAAAGGAAAAAAGAAGAAGTTAGTGAATAAACTGATACACTCACAGCGCAGAGGTATTCACAAATTTCTCAAGCCAAGCAATATTGGTGCTTCCACTACTTCCCCAAACCCAGATGATGGTTGGCGATTGTTGCCATAGTGAAAGAGCAACAAACTAATGAAAATTTGGACTCTGATCAGCAAGAAGAAAATATCAACTCCAACATCGGCAATAACAATGTAAGTGGCTCCGAGAATGTGGGTAACTCGTCGGATGCCACTGAGTTAAGGTCGGCCTTATCTGAGTTACGTCATGCTTCTGACACTGATCCTAAACATAAAAGTGATGCAAAAAATTTATTTGACTCACTTGGTCGCTTTGAGTTTCTAGTTGGTATGATTAACTGACATGATATTCTATTTTGTTGTAAATGAAGTTAGCAAGATGTTGCAATCGTCAATCATGTGCATTGGCTCCGCTTTGAAGCGAATAAAAGGTATAACAAAATATTTTGAGAAGTACAGAGATGATGGGTTTTCTTCAAGTTTGAGCGTCGCTAAAGGTATTGCAACTGAAATGGGAATAGAGCCATTGTTTCCAGTGAAACGTCGTGCTACGAGGAAGAAACAGTTTGACGAAAGTGATTGTCAAGAAGAAATTCTAGAATCTAAGAAGGCTTTCCGAGTTAATTATTTTAGTGTTTTGGTTGATATGGCAACCAATTCTTTGAATGATAGATTCAGATAACTCATGGTGTTTAAAGATATATTCGGATTTGTATTGAACTCTGGCACCCTGAAGTCATTAAGTGACAATTAACTTGAAGAATGTTGTACAAAATTTGCACAAAATTTCTCTCTTAATGGTCGTCTGATGTTGAGGCATACGATCTTATTTCTGAATTGAAGATTATGAGATTCACTTTGCTAGATGGGGTAATGTCTGCTATGGAGATTTTCGGGCATGTCAGAGAAGTTGATTGTTATCCTAATATCTCCATTGCCTATCATATCTTATTTACTGTGGGTGTGGCAGTCGCATACGCCGAAAGAAACTTTTTGAAGTTGAAATTATTGAAGAATTATTTGAGGTCAACATTGCCTCAAGATAGGTTAAATTGTTTGGCTACATTATGCATAGAGAAGAAATTATAGGATGAGATTGAAATCGACCCCATCATAAGTGACTTTGCATCGAGGAACGTTAGAAGAAAATTTGAAGGTAATATGTATAAATTATTTGATAGGCATACTAATTTTGGATCCATTCAATTATTACTAATAATAATTTATATATACATTTTTTACACAAAAGTATATTACAACGACTTGTATATTAAGGGCCCCCAATTTTTAATTCGCCCCGGGCCCCCGAAATCTCAGGACCGGCCCTGCTAAGATGCACACAACCAACACACACAACCAACATCAAAACACGCACATAAAAAACACGCCATTAAATAGCATAGCCATATAAGGCCAAAGCTATGCATAGGCAAGGAAAAAAATGACCAATTTTGCGATTGGCAAACCAACCATTTCATGACACCACATGAACATCAAGGTTCTTCAATAGCAACGCCTTCATGAAGGGAGCAACGATCGTATCTAACTAATTTTGAATAGTACTTACTAACTAATGGGAAAAGCTGTTGCCAACTGCCCAACACCGAGCCTTGGAACTCTGTGTTAGAAATAGGCCACAACAAGAAACAAATAGTCCAGGGAGATCGTATGCAGCGAGTGTCTTTTGACCATGTGTCTTCCAGAGCCAAGGCGTTGTAGGATGACCAATGCAACGGGACTCAGCTTTTTCGTGAAGATCGCTTCCTATGTCAGCGTCCATGCTTTGTGTACCGATCGAGAAGCATCCAGGTGCAACCGGTGCACACCCAGGCGATGGATTCTGAGTGCTTGGGCAGGTTAATCTCTCGCCTAGACGGATCCCGACCAGGCAAGCCATTCATCCCTCTTTAATTGTGCATGTTAAAGATGTTTTCATGATGCCACTCATTCTAAAGTTGTGCTTGCTTGCAACAAATCAATCAAGTGATTTTTTCTTCAGACACTCACCAAATAAGAGAGGTGTGGGGTTAGACTCACATACATTGGTAATCACAGGTCCCAAGAATGGGTGTGCACGTGCGCATTTGCGTGTTGTGTGTGAATGGAAATCTAGACAGAGAACTTCAAAGACGATACTACTATACCCCCCCCCCCCCCCTCCCCCGCGGCACGGTTCTATTAGGCTTTGTTCGGTTACACCCTGTCCCAAGGGGATTGGAGGGGATTTGGGGGGGATTTGACTTATACGGGATTTAATCCCTGCCAACCCCCTTCAAATCCCTGCGAACCGAACGCAGCCTTAAGTATATTATGGGACGGCGGGAGTACAACTGGCTACTGAAAATGGACAAGGGTAATAAGTTAATAACGTTGCACATGGTAGAAGAAATCAATGTACTATTTTACTAATTTTCTTGAGTGTAACCTATCTCTGTCCACCGGCCGCCGCACAACACCACACTTTTGGCCGAGGCGATGGGAAAGAAGAAGAACACCAAGAAGATTTGGACAACCGCATCGGTAGGACGGTAGATCCATGGGGGGAGTTCCGGATATTATTCGCGCCTTCGCCCAAGGTCATCAGGCCCTTCGTCATCGACGTCTCCATCCAACGCGAGGGCAGTCCTGACCTTGTTGAACGACGAGGAACAGATGCCGCAGTTGCTTGCCCCAGCGGCCCGAACGGATGATGAATTTATGCAGCAGATGAAGGAGGCATTGTGCCAGTCATTGATCGACCGGGGTCCGGCGCTGTCACCCCCTCCATGCAACTGCGTTGTTCAGATCGGACGCTACGTCAAGCAAGAGTCACCGTCGCCTCCAAACAACTGGGACATCCAATTCAGACATTACGTCAAGAAGGAGCCGTGGTGCCATTCGCACCGCTAGCCGGGCACACAATGGTGCTTGGGCATCCCTGCCGTCAAGAAGAACGAGATGTTTTCCCTGCCGTCAAAGCCGCCACGGCACCTCTACTACTACCTCAAACGGGTCGGCATTGGCGACGCTCGTCGTCTAGCTTGGCCAAATGCAAAGCCAAGACGGAGGAGTGCCGCAGCAGGCGGTGCCAGGCAGCGCAAGGCAGAGTTCAGCAAGCCCTAGGTGAGATCGTCTTGGGTGCCTGTGGAGGCTTGGGCCCTCTGTCGGTCCAAAACCAATGTCAAGTCAGACGCCTGCTGCAAGTGCAGGCTCAACACCCAGCTCCTCCAAGTGTCGCTGACAGAGGCCGAGCACGCCCTGTGCCTCAAAACGGCCGACAAGCGCCACAAGGCATTGAATGATACGACCAAGCATTGTGCGCCGCAAGCGCGCTGATGCACCTGGGCAGGCATGTGGCCGAGTGTTTGGACCCTGAGTGCGCCATATCGGACGGGCTGGGATGAAAAGTGTGGGGTCCAATTCATTTGATGAGTTGTGTATAGGGGAAGGGTTAGTTGCACACATTATTAACAAAATTTTGAGAAGTTAATGTTTGGGAGAATGTTTTGGGATTTAAGTTTTGGGAAAAGGACTATAGATGCTCTAACATCAAGTTACACACACACCACATTTAACAGGAAGACAACATATGCTTGCCTTCTATGAAACAAAACAGTTGCACCGGTGCTTTTATGTCTCTTGCACGCTATGAAACAAAACAGAGCAACTCCCACCCCGCAATTAACTAGAAAAGAATCATACCGTCGGGTGTTAGATTTAAAGGTGTACAACCACTACTAGGGAAAACCTTATACACAGAATTTTAGCAGTAGCGCGTGTCAAAAAAGCACGCTGGTGCTAAGTAGTAGTAGAGAGCTTGTGTAAACGGCGCTACAGATAAAGTTGTAGCAGTAGCGCGCCTGAAGATAAAAGCGCTACTACTAAAATTCCCACGGCTTGGCCGATAGGCTACACATAGTAGTAGCGATCTACTTCGAACTGCGCTACCGCTACTTGCTTTGTAGCAGCGCGTTTGCGCTGAAAGGCGCTACTGCTAGAGGATATAAAATTAAATGGAAAGCAAATAGAAAAGTAAATGAAAATGAAAGAAATAGAAGAAGGTGAAAGAAAAAAAATGTAAAAAAAATAAATGAAAAAGGGGAAAAAAGAGAAAGGAATAGCAGTACCGTGTATCGAGGAACGAGCTGTAACTAACTTAGCAGTAGCGCACTTCCTGTAACGCGCTACTGCTATTTCTGACTTAACCGCGCAGTTCGTTCTTCCCCACGGCCACTTCCCCCAAATCGATCCAACTCCTCCCCTGTCGCTGCCGCCGTCGCCCGTCGGCCGCCGCGTGCTCTCCGCACACCCTCAACGCCGCCCCCGACCCCGGATTCGACGCCGCCCCCGACCCCGATCTCGACGCCGCCCCCGACCACGACCTCGACGCCGCCTGCCCCTCCCTCGCCGCAGACACCCGAGGTGAGCACGCCTGCTCCTGCCCCTCCCCTTCCTCTGCCTAGGGTTCTTCAAATTTTAGTTGCATCAAATTAGTTAGGGTCATCTATGGGTGGAAACGAATCGGATGCGGATGTTATAGGATATGGATGCGGCTCGGATGTTTTCTTAGATGGTGTTTTCTTAGACAATGAATAAACACTATTGTAATGCATAATAATTTCTAAGATTAATCATAAAACAAGTAAAATTTGACCACTTATTCACTTTTAAGTTGGATAATTGGAATATCCGCTACCATGATGTCTACTATACAACCTTCTTCTTGTAGAAGTTGTTGGGCCTGCAAGTGCACAGGTTTGTAGGACAGTAGCAAATTTCCCTCGAGTGGATGATCTAAGGTTTATCAATCCGTAGGAGGCGTAAGATGAAGATGGTCTCTCTCAAGCAACCCTGCAACCAAATAACAAAGAGTCTCTTGTGTCCCCAACACACCCAATAGAATGGTAAATTGTATAGGTGCACTAGTTCGGCGAAGAGATGGTGATACAAGTGCAAAATAGATAGTAGATATAGGTTTTTGTAATCTGAAATAATAAAAACAGCAAGGTAACAAGTGATAAACGTGAGCGTAAACAGTATTACAATGATAGGAAACAAGGTCTAGGGTTCATACTTTCACTAGTGCAAGTTCTCTCAGCAATAATAACATAGATAGATCTTATAACAAGCCCTCAACATGCAACAAAGAGTCACTCCGAAGCCACTAATAGCGGAGAACAAACGTAGAGATTATGGTAGGGTACGAAACCATCTCAAAGTTATTCTTTCGGATCAATCTATAAAAGAGTTCGTACTAGAATAACACTTTAAGATACAAATCAACCAAAACCCTAATGTCACCTAGATACTCCATTGTCACCTCAAGTATCCGTGGGCATGATTATACGATATGCATCACACAATCTCAGATTCATACAACCAACATAAAAGTACTTCAAAGAGTGCCCCAAAGTTTCCATCGGAGAGTCAAGAACGTGTGCCAACCCCTATGCATAGGTTCCCAATGTCACGAAACCCGCAAGTTGATCACCAAAACATACATCAAGTGGCACATGATATCCCATTGTCACCACAGATAATCACGGCAAGACATACATCAAGTGTTCTCATAAAAGACTCAATCCGATAAGATAACTTCAAAGGGGAAACTCAATTATCACAAGAGAGTAGAGGGGGAGAAACATCATAAGATCCAATTACAATAGCAAAGCTCGGGATACATCAAAATCGTGCCATAGATGGAACACGAGAGAGAACATGATAGAGAGAGATCAAACACATAGCTACTGGTACATACCCTCAGCCCCGAGGGTGAACTACTCCCTTCTCGTCATGGAGAGCGCCGAGATGATGAAGATGGCCACCGGTGATGGGTTCCCCTTCCGGCAGGGTGCCGGAACGGGCTCCCGAGAGGTTTTTGGTGGCTACAGAGGCTTGCGGCAGCGGAACTCCCGATCTATCTTCTTTTCTGGAAGTTTTTGGGTAAGTAGGTATATATGGGTGAAAGAAGTACATCGGTGGACCGAAGGGGGGGCCACGAGGCAGAGGGGCGCGCCCCCACCCTCGTGGGCACCTCCCTTCTTCCCTGACGTGCACTCCAAGTCCATCGGGTGGCTTTCCTTCCAAAATTAACTTCTCCAGTTGATTTCGTTCCGTTTCAACTCCGTCTGATATTCCTTTTCCTCGAAACACTGAAATAGGCATAAAACAGCAAATCTGGGCTGGGCCTCCGGTTAATAGGTTAGTCCCAAAAATAATATAAAAGTGGATAATAAAGCCCAATATTGCCTAAAACAGTAGATAAAGTAGCATGGAGCAATAAAAAATTATAGGTACGTTGGAGACAGATCAATCATCCCCAAGCTTAATTCCTGCTCGTCCTCGAGTAGGTAAATGATAAAAAAGAATTTTTGATGCGGAGTGATACTTTGGCATAATTTCAATGTAACTCTTCTTACTTGTGATATGAATATTTAGATCCAAAAGATTCAAGACAAAAGTTCATATTGACATAAAAATAATAATACTTCAAGCATACTAGCAAAGCAATCATGTCTTCTCAAAATAGCATGGCAAAAGAAAGTTCATCCCTACAAAATCATATAGTGAGGCTATGCTTCATTTTCGTCACACAAAGATGTTCCCAACTTCTATACCCCGATGACAAGCCAAGCAATTGTTTCATACTTAAATAATCTCAAACTTTTTCAACCTTCACGCAATACATGAGCGTGAGCCATGGATATAGCACTATGGGTGGAATATAATATGATGATGGGATTGTGTGGAGAAGACAAAAAGGAGAAAGTCTCACATTGACGAGGATAATCAACGGGTTATGGAGATGCCCATCAATTGATGTCAATATGAGGAGTAGGGATTGCCATGCAACGGATGCACTAGAGCTATGAATGCTCAACAAAAGAAAACTAGTGGGTGTGCATCCAACTTGCTTACTCATGAAGACCTAGGGCATTTGAGGAAGCCCATCGTAGGAATATACAAGCCAAGTTCTATAATGAAAAATTCCCACTAGCATAAAAAGACAACTTATGAGACTCACTACATGAAGAACAAGGTGCTACTTTGAAGCACAATATATGAGACTCACTACATGAAGAACAAGGTGCTACTTTGAAGCACAAGTGTGGAAAAAGAGATAGTAGCATTGCCCTTTTTATTTATTTTCTTTTTTTGGGGCCTTTATTTTGGCATTTTTTTGGGCAATGCTCTAATAATGATGATCATCACACTTTTATTGATTACAACATCAGGATTACAACTCAAAACTTAGAACAAGATATGACTCTATATGAATGCCTCCGGCGGTGTACCGGGGTGGTGCAATGAATCAAGAGTGACATGTATGAAAAATAATGCATGGTGGCGTTGCCATAAATATGATGTCAACTACATGATCATGCAATGGCAATATGACAAAAGTAATGTATGTCATGAATATGACAGTAGTGCAGAACCGGCCTTTAGTGCCGGTTCGTAACGGCCTTTAGTGCCGGTTCGCCAACCGGCACTAAAGAGTGGGGACTAAAGCCCCCCCCCCTTTAGTACCGGTTCGTCACGAACCGGCGCTAAAGAGCCACCACGTGGCACGAGCCAGGCCCGGGTGCGTGTAGAACATTAGTACCGGTTGGTAAATGTTTGGGTGTTTTTTTTTAATTTTTTCTTTAATTTTGTGTTTTCAATTTGGCTTTATTTTCCATTTAATTCTTTTTTGTTTGCTGGTATTTCACGATACTACAAATTGTACACGTTATGCATATATATAAATAGATTTTCTCGTACGTAGAACCGCATATATATATATATATATATATATAATATATATATATCATCGAATGTCTCACACATACACATGTATATACATATACAATTTCTCCTACATGTTGCCTTGGTGCCTTCGGAGCATGCACGATGGCAAGTGGTTCATGGGGGCGGTAGCGGGTAATAGTATTTGTCCTTTGGGATCTATGACCTGGTCGAGGAAAAATCCGGCTATTTCCTCTTGAAGTGCTAGTATGCGCTCCTCGGGTAGGAGCTTATCCCGCACCTCTCTGAATGGTTAAGAAGGAGATCAATATGCATGTGTATTAGTTGTGTTACAAGATATCGATAATTGTGTGAATAGAGTTCTGACAACGTACCCATTCCTGCATTTGAGATCTGCTCCTTTCGGACGCCATCATGCGAATGTTCTCGCAAACGTAGAATGCACACAGATCATACCCCGACGCCTGCTTCAGGGCCTTTACGAGAATGGAATTGAATCAGATAATGATTAATCAAGCATGATAATTAATTAATGGTATTGAAACAAGAATTAAAGAGATGGCTAGCTAGCTAGTACTACTTAATTACTTACCCTTGGTCGATATCAAAACAACTTTTTTGGCCAATTGCCTGGAGTCACCTTGATGAACTTTGCCCAAGCCCTGCCCGCCGGCAAAGAAAATCAATAAAGGGGTTATTAAATAGTTCATATCAGGAAATGACGAACTAATAATAGGCCGAGATATAGTTAATAATGATTGAAATTACCTGTTGACTATCCCCTTCATGATGGTGTAGTCTTTATCTTCTTTAAGTAGCGAGTCGAGTAATCGCTAATCGTTGCTTTGTCAACTTTAATGACTAACAAGATCCAGTGGAAACTGCATGCGCACACGCTTGCATGTCTTAATTAAGCGGGCATGTGCATAAAATTAATCAACTATATATCGTAAACCGTATACACTTAGTTATTAACATCTAGCTAGCTAGTAAGCAAAAACAGAATTTGTATTAACTCACGAGAAGTTGTAAGGAAGTAGTATATCTTCATTGGTATTGAGGCACTTCAAGAACTCTAGCATGCTTTCCTCTACACCTGCTTTAGAAGTTGCAAGATTCCATGTGTACTCATTAATGGTATTTGGGTCAATGAACCCAATGCCATAAGGCCCAGATTTTTTCATTTCATACATCTTCATCCTGCATATAATACCACAGAAAAGAATATATAGTGAGGATAATTACATGTAATGATTGATCAAAAATTACAGAAAGAAATCACTTACAGACAATAGCAACTGACGAGAGATTTGTCGAGTGCATCTTGATTGTATAACTGAAATAGTTCTGAATACTCAACGCACAGAGCTTTCTCATGGTAGTAATGCTCTTTCTTGACATTCACCATGAGGGACTCTCGATTGGAAATCTTGGTAATGTTCATGTACCATTGATGCAATTCATACATTCTCGTTGGGAGGTTCTTGACCTTGTCTGGCTCGACAAAAGGTTTGCCCCGGGCATTTTCCATTTTATTTCCTCCTCTCTAAGCGGAGACATGGGCTCAATTTCAAGGTGTTGTCCAACAGAGATCTTGAGCATTTCAGCCTGCATTATATGCTCCTCCGTTATTACCACATCGCCTAGCTGGGGAACTTTAACGGTTTGCCCACAATAATATTGGGCACGCGGCCTCCTCTCATGTGTTGTTGGCACAACAAGCGGGGGGATCGATTGCGCCGCCTGTTCTCCCAGCTGGGGAAAGGTTTTCCCGCATTTTTTGTTCGCTGCTTGTTGGCTCGAGCTCGAGCTCGCTTCCTTCTTTAGCCGTTCTCGATGTAGTTTCCTGATTTGGCACTCATAGTCCAAGTCAACAGGCTTGGGAGCTGGTTCTCTAGCCATATGAATGAAGTGGTCAATTACTTTCTCAGACACTTTCTCCTTTGGCGGCGGTGCCGTTTCGTCCAAAATGGGCGCCCACTTGGGCCTGCACTATGGCTGCATTTTGCTCCTTAGTCATGTCGTAAGGCCTCACGAGGAAGAGGAGCGAGGCTTGGACCATATTTATATCGCTTGTCTCACTGCATTTCCCGAACTACCTTGACTCGTACCACTACGCACCATAGTTGCGGCATGTCTCTTCTGCGATTGCTGAGACGGCGGAGATGGCTGATGTGGCTGAGTTGGACCAGGAGAAGTGGCCTGACGATGTGCCGGACTTGAAGCAGGAGGTGTGGCCTGACACGGTGCCGGACTTGAAATCGGAGAAGTGGCATGACGTTGTGCCAGACTTGAAACCGGAGGAGTCAGCTCACGCGTTCGGGGACTTGGAGGAGGTGGCGGACTTCAAGGAGGAGTCAGCTCACGCGTTCGTGGACTTGGAGGAGCGGGAGCCTGCTGACTCGGTGGCGGAGTCGGTGGACTTCGAAAGATGATGCAATCCTTTCTCCATAGGATGATACGATGTATGGCCTCTCCCAGTGTGCACTCGTCTTCACCTTCAGGAATGTCAAGTTGTAGCCCCGAATATGGGTCCACCACTTCATCAACCATGACACGAGCATAGCCCTCTGGAATCGGGATGCAATGGAAGGTTGCTTCGGGGTAATCGGAAAAGCAACGCCGTCCGCCACCTTCATGGATATGTTCTTCATTTTGGAGTGTAGCTCACAGTTAGTGTTCTCTATGATGTCATCCACAGGGTATGTATCCAGCAGTGTGTCGCCCGGGGCAGAACCAACGCTGCTTCTCGGCATGGATGGGATGGTGCTATCCAATGGTGGACGACCATCCGCTTGCTGCTGCCACTGCTGAGACCCCCTTTCCTGGCTAAGTGAGTCGATCTGCTGCTGCTGCTGCTGCTGGAATTTGAGTGCCAAGTCTGCGTGCCTTGCTTCTAGGCCTTGAAGGCGTTCTGCATCCTGCTTCCTCTGCTCCTCCTCCAGCTTCCTTTTCTTCTCCTCCTCCACCTTCCTTCTTGCACGGGTCATGTAGTCCTCGTTCTATTCTGAAAAGCCCTCATACCAGGGAATAACGCCCTTGCCTCGTGTTCTTCCCGGGTGTTCAGGATTTCCTGTATGCCAGAAGCTCGTCGTTTCTCTTGGGCGTGAACACCCCTTTCGAGCTTCTTCTATTGCGTCAATTATCTTTTGTTCGGCTCCTTTTAGACTTGCCTTCTTCGAAACTAGGCCTGTCTTCGGGTCCAACACCCCCCCATGCGCATAGAACCAAGTTCTGCACCTGGGGGGGCAGCTCTTAGTAACCAGAGTGACCCCTGCATCCTCCATCTCTTGCTCAGACTTATCCCACTTAGGCATTCCCACCCACAGAGCCACCGGATCCAGCCTATGGAACTGCGTCTTTTTTGCGGCATTTGCCTTGTTTTTTATCGACCGTTTCTTAGGTAATTCTGAATCCTTGAAGGTCACGAAATCGTCCAATGCTCTCTTTGCTTCTCCAGTGTTCCCGTGAATTCTGGAGTCTTCCTTTCTGTAGCGAGGTAGTTGGCCCATACAGTTTTCTTGTGGGTGTTGAATGCAATTGCCATCTTCTTAAGAGAAGCGCCCTTGACTTTCTCCACATCTGCTTCAGTGAAATGATCTGGTAGGGTGAAATGTTCCATCGAGATTTCCAAAGGACTTTTTTGGCTCGGCTGTCGACTCCAAGTAACACCTGGACGTTTAGTCTTTGGCTCTTTCCATTCTTGAATGGAGATCGAGTTTGTCCTTCACAAGAACTCCGCACTGACGAGTCCACTTGTTCGCAATGTTCTTAGGCGTGAGGGGTTCACCACAAGGTTTGATGGATTCGATGTTGTACTTTACACCATCCTTCAACAATCTGCCTGGGCCTCGCTTTGTCCTGCCGTCTATAGAAGCAGATTTGCTCGATCCAGAGGGCTGAAAGAAGAATGATCGATTCGTTGATATATCTTCAATAAAAAAACATGTGATGATCACCATGATGCCTGCTTATATAAATATACCTCACCGGTAGTCTTTGTTATTTGAAGATCAGCATTGTCTGTGTCATCACAAACATTGTATGTGTCATCATAATCATAATCATAGTTCATGACTTCATCAGCTCGGTCGTCGAGATCGAATATCTTTTCATCACCCTCTCCGGTATTGTTCAGATATTGGGAGCCGTCATCTGCTTCATTCAGATCATCTAGCATGTGAGGGCTGCGTATGATGTCGAACAATTCCTCTTCTATCTCTCTGCCGGTATTATCCGCCATAGCTTTTACTTAACTAATACATAAGAAATATAAAACAATTTAATTAGTATTCAAATTACAATGCATGGATGCAATCAATAAGGAAAAACTGAAACTCGAATACATCGTCTTAATATATATAATCTCGAATACATCATCGTCTTAATATATATAATCTCGAATACATTGTCTTTAATATTATATATCGAATACATCACTGGCTAGGTACCTAATAAAGATCGAGTACTACAGAAGAATCTAGGCCACTCGCGGTCCCTAGGGCACGGGCGGTGGACACCCAAAGAGAAGGAACCGTCACAGGATCATATCTCCGGCCATCTGCCCAAACAACCTGCCAAGTATTGGAGAACCTGACGTCCATAGCAGCCATGTAGCGATGGACGTGTTCGTCCTCCTCCCTGACACGGCGACGCACCACCTCCGGCGACGCCGGCTCCCTCTGCACCGAATATGGCCCACGCGAACGCCGCCAAAGGACATCAGGGTCGACGACGGGACCCGAGGTCGGTTCCTCACCAAGAGGCGCGCCCCTCCAGGTAGCACCTCCCAGTGCCAGCCCGACGGAGCCCAGTACCGGACATGGGTCCTCTGAAGCAGGACGTCGTCGCGAACGGGTCGACGGCGAGGATGCGGGCCATGCATATCGTCGAGAACAAATACTATATGCCCGCAAAAAGTAACATTTTTTAAATGATTGGATTGTGATAACTAAAATTATATATATATGCAAATTCTAACAATTTGACATTAATCTAATTCATCTAACTAAAACTAATTCTAAAATTTCCTGATTATATAACTAACATTTCTATAACAATTCTAATATTTATATAACTAAAAACAGAAAAATTGCTAACATTTCTATAAATATTTCTATAACCAAAAAACAGAAAACATATATAACATTTCTATATAACTAACATTTCTAATATTTATATAACTAAAAAACAGAAAAATTGCTAAAATTTCTATAAATATTTCTATAACTAAAAAACAGAAAACATTTATAACATTTCTATATAACTAACATTTCTAATATTTTATTACAAAAAAACAGAAAATTGCAAACATTTCTATAAATATTTCTATAACTAAAAAACAGAAAACATTTATAACATTTGTATATAAGTAACATTTCTAATATTTATATTACTAAAAAACAGAAAAATTGCTAACATTTCTATAAATATTTCTATAACTAAATATTTATATCACTTGTGTGTGTGTAGTGTGTGTGTGTGTAGTGTGTGTGTGTGTGTGTGTAGTGTGTGTGTGTGTGTAGTGTGTGTGTGTGTGTGTAGTTTGTGTGTGTGTGTGTGGACAACTGGACATGGCGGCCGGGGCGAGCTCACTGGCGAGGCGACGACGGGGCGGCGACGACGGGGTGAAGGGACGGTGCGGTGACGACGGGGCGACGGGACAGGGCCGCGACGACGAGGCGGGGCGACGACGCCGGGGCGGCCGGGCGCGGCGACGGGACGGCGGGGACGATGGCGACGAGGACGGCCGGGCGGCGACGCCGACAGGGGCGGCGAAGAGGGCGGCACGGCCGGGTTGGCGACGAAGGG
Source organism: Aegilops bicornis (assembly GCA_021605145.1). Taxonomy (NCBI): domain Eukaryota; kingdom Viridiplantae; phylum Streptophyta; class Magnoliopsida; order Poales; family Poaceae; genus Aegilops; species Aegilops bicornis. Next base: position 688,650,001 of record CM038673.1, on the reverse strand, counting down.
CGGCGGCGACGCCGACGGGACGGCGGCCGATCAAGGCGGGCGCGACGGAGGGAGGAAACAGAGGGAAGAAACAGAGGGAAAGTGAATTTTTTCAACTAGTGTATATATAGGATGGACCTTTTAGTACGGTTGGAGCCTCCAACCGGTACTAAAGTTCTGTTTTGGCCAGCCAGCGTGAAGCGCACCCCTTTAGTACCGGGTCGTGGCACCAACTGGTACTAAAGACCCATCCTTTAGTACCGGTTGGAGCCACCACCCGGTACTAAAGGGGGTGCGCTGACTCCAGGCGGTGCGCAAGTTTAGTCCCACCTTGCTAGCCAAGGGGCTACCAAGACCGGGTTTATAAGCCCCAAGGCGGTAGCTCTCGAGCTCCTCTCCTAAGCAGTGCCCACTGGGCATACATTCTCTTCTGCTTAGTGGGCCTACTGTTTTATGGGCCTGCATCCCGGCCCAACAAAAGGTTGGGTTCCTAGTCGTATGCAGGCCGCTTTGGCCCAGTAGGCGGGCTTTTTTATTTTATTAAATTTTTCACTTTATTTATTTTTGTTTTATTTATTTTTGAGTTGTTTTTTTGCTGTATTTAGAGTTTATTTGTGAATATTTTTGCTTTAGGTACAAAAAATTATAAACTTTCTGTTAGTGCCGGTAGTTTACTAATTTGAATAGTTTAAATTATGAATTATTTGAAATTAGTGTGAATCCCTAGTTTGTGAATAACTTAACTTTGAAAAAATATTTTTTCAGTGATTCTATTTTCTTATGTTTAATAATAGTGAGTTTTAACATTATGTTCAATTTGGTAATGCTTAGGTTATTTAAAAATGAAATGCCTTTGTAACAGTTGAGTTTTCGCTGAAACCCCGATACTTCGGAAGAGATTGTCCATTTTGTACACGAAGTGCATCCAGTTTTTGCCGTAACCCTCTCTACTTTTGTTTGCACATAAAATTTCTTTGCGTTTCAAATGCCAAAACACATAACTACCCTAACTATTACAGAGATTCCCTCCTGGGTGTGAAACACAGAAGAAAGTGATGATAGTGAAGCCGATCACATCCCAGATCTTTAGGTGCGAGTACAGTCCTTGTTGTTCACATGTAATCCAATCGTCAGACTTCTCGGGTGTTTGGAGTGTAGAAAATTCTTGTGTTCCTCCATGTACGGAGCCACCAAGGTGGAATTCTGTAGAACTGTGTAGTGTGCTTCAGTGAGAGAATGCCCGTCCATACATATTATTTGATCCCCTCCTAGCGTGCCTTTTCCATCCAATCTGCCCTTATGCCGCGATTCAGGAACACCAATCGACTTAAGGTCAGGAATAAAGTCAATACAAAACTCAATGATCTCCTCATTTTCATGGCCCTTCGAGATGCTTCCTTCTGGCCTAGCACGGTTATGAACATATCTCTTCAAGACTCCCATGAACCTCTCAAAGGGGAACATATTGTGTAGAAATACAGGACCCAAAACGTTAATCTCTTCACAAAGGTGAACTAGGACGTGTGTCATGATGTTGAAGAAGGATGGTGGGAACACCAACTCGAAACTAACAAGACATTGCACCAAATCATTATGTAACCTTGATATGATTTCTGGATCAATTACCTTCTGAGATATTGCATTGAGGAATGCACATAGCTTCACAATGGCTAATCGAACGTTTTTCGGTAGAAGCCCCCTCAATGCAACCGGAAGGAGTTGCGTCATAATCACGTGGCAGTCATGAGAGTTTAGGTTCTGGAACTTTTTCTCTGCCATATTTATTATTCCCTTTATATTCGACGAGAAGCCAGACGGTACCTTCATGCTAAGCACGCATTCGGAGAAGATTTCCTTCTCTTCTTTGGTAAGAGCGTAGCTGGCCTGACCCTGATGTATGCCGTCTTTTCCGTGCATACGTTGCTGGTCCTCCCGTGCCTCTGGTTTATCTTTTGTCTTCCCATACACGCCCAAAAAGCCAAGCAGGGTGACGTAAAGATTCTTCGTCACGTGCATCACGTCGATTGCGGAGCGGACCTCTAGGTCTTTCCAATATGGCAGGTCCCAAAATATAGATTTCTTCTTCGACATGGGTGCGCGTCCGTCAGTGTCCTTCGGAACAGGTTTTCCGCCAGGACCCTTTCCAAAGATTACCTTCAAATCCTTGACCATATCATGTACATCAGCACCAGTACGGTGGCGAGGCTTCGTCCGGTGATCTGCCTCACCTTTGAAATGCTTGCCTTTCTTTCTTAAGGGATGGCTTGTCGGAAGAAATTGACGATGTCCCAGGTACACATTCTTCCTACAACTATCCAAATATGTAGTGTCGGTATCATCCAAACAGTGTGTGCATCCGCGGTATCCCTTGTTTGTCTGTCCTGAAAGGTTACTGAGAGCAGGCCAATCATTGATGGTCACGAACAGCAAAGCCTTTAGGTCAAATTCTTCCTGTCTGTGCTCATCCCATGCACGCATAATTGCTCCATTCCACAGCTGTAATAGTTCTTCAACTAATGGCCTTAGGTACACATCAATGTTGTTGCCGGGTTGCTTAGGGCCTTGGATGAGCACCGGCATCATAATGAACTTCCGCTTCATGCACAACCAAGGAGGAAGGTTATACAAACATAGAGTCACAGAGCCACGTGCTATGGTTGCTGCTCGCTTCCCCAAAAGGATTAATGCCATCTGCGCTTAGACCAAACCATATGTTCCTTGGGTCACCTGCAAACTCCTCCCAAGACTTTCTCTTGATTTTTCTCCACCGCGAACCGTCGTGGGTACTCTCAACTTTCCGTCTTTCTTACAGGTCTTCTGCGTGCAACCGCATCACCTTCGCATGCTCTTTGTTTTGAAAACGCTTTCAACCATGGGTATTATAGGAGCATACCACATCACCTTGGCAGGAATCTTCTTCTGGGCGCATCCCTCGGCGTCATCGGGGTCATCGCGACTGATCTTATAACGCAATGCACCGCATACCGGCAAGCGTTCTAATCCTCAGACTCACCGCGGTAGAGGATGCAGTCATTAGGGCATGCATGTATCTTACGCACCTCTAACCCTAGAGGGCAGACAGCCTTCTTTGCTTCATACGTACTCTCGGGCAGTTCGTTGTCCTTGAAGCATATTCTTTATCATTACCAAAGAACTTTCCAAATCCCTTGTAAGATACACCATTCTTCGCCTTCCATTGCAGCAATTCAAGTGTGGTGCCCAACTTTTTTTTGTCGCCTTCGCACTGGTACAACAATTTCTTGTGATCCTCTAACTTGCGCTGCATATTCGTCCTCTCAAGATCTGTTGCGAAGTTTCTCTTTGCATCGGCAATGGCCCGACCTAGATCATCAGCGGGCTCATCTGATGCCTCTTCTTCAGCTTCTTCCCGCATTGCCAGCTCAGCTTCTTCCCCCATTGTTGTATCATCATATTCAGGGAACCCATGGCCAGGATAGCCGTCTTCGTCCTCTTCTTCTTTCTTCTTCTTCATTGTCTTCCATCATAACCCCTCTTTCTCCGTGCTTGGTCCAAACATTATAGTGGGGCATGAAACCAGACTCAAATAGGTGGACGTGAATGGTTCTTGATGTAGAGTAATTGTGACCATTCTTACAGCCAGCACATGGACAAGGCATAAAACCATCCGCCCGCTTGTTTGCCTCAGCGGCAAGCAGAAAAGTATGCATGCCATTAATGAACTCGGGAGAGCATCAGTCATCATACATCCATTGTCGGCTCATCTTCATTACACAACACCGAATAGACCAAATTAATACAAGTTCATACATAAAGTTTATACATAAAGTTCATATACATCACTTAATTAAATGCAACATACAAATAACTCTCTAGCTAAAGAATTTAAATGAAACAACAAATGCGATCAGGATCGCAACTAAGGTAACAATTGATCCAACAACATAATGATACCAAGCCACACTATCAATGGCATATTTCCTAATCTTTCTAATCTTCAACCTCATTTTCTCCATCTTGATCTTGTGATCATCTACGACATCGGCAACATGAAACTCCAATTACATCTTCTCCCCCTCAATTCTTTTCAATTTTTCTTTCAAATACACGTTTTCTCTTTCAACTAAATTTAACCTCTCGACAATAGGGTCGGTTGGAATTTCCGGTTCACATACCTCCTAGATAAAAATATCTATGTCAACTTGATGGGCATAATTTGTCATAAACACGAAATGCAACAACTAGTTTTAAAAAGAATATACCACATCCGAATCATAACAAGGATGAGGGCCCACGGGACGGATATCAAAACCATGGCACTATGTATAACAAACAACGACGGGTAAGATAATTATACGAGTAACTATATATCCAAATCACACAAACATCAATTTGGTAATGTAAAACATTCATGAACAAGAGCCTCACCACAAGGTGGTGCCGGCTGACGGAGAGTCTTGAGCGATCGACGGTGAATTCTGACGGAGATTTAGAAGGCACTAAGTAAACCACACCTACATATGCAAACTAAGTGTTACTTTTGACCTCAAATTGCATATAAATCAAATACTAGCAAATTATAATTCCTCCCAAATTAATCACTATACAAAGCATTGCAAGAGCTAATCTAGCAATGAGAGTTGAAAGGACAAAGCTGCTAACCTTTGTGATCATTTGAATGGATGGGGCCCTTCAAATCTTGACAAATTTTGGGCAAAATTTGTGAGGAGCTCGAGGAAGAGAGGGGAAGAACAGAGGAAGTGAGGGGAAAGGGGATGAACAGAGTGGCTCGGTGGACGAAGGGTTTATGTACATCGACCTTTAGTACCGGTTCGTGCCACGAACCGGTACTAAAGGTGCTGGACGGGCCCCAGTCTGACAACACCCTGCCACCACTCTCTTTAGTTCCGGTTCGTGGCACGAACAAGTGCTAAAGGTTAGCCACGAACCGGTACTAATGAGAACGGCCGGCTAGCCATTGGAACCGGCACTAATGGACACATTAGTGCCGGCTCAAAATCAAACCGGCACTAATGTGTCTCAGATTTGCCCCTTTTTCTACTAGTGTGATGATGGAAGTTGCATGGCAATATATCTCGGAATGGCTATGGAAATGCCATGATAGGTAGGTATGGTGGCTGTTTTGAGGAAGATATAAGGAGGTTTATGTGTGATAGAGTGTATCGTATCACGGGGTTTGGATGCACCAACTCTTAAGGTGAGAAAGGGCAATGCACGGTACCGAAGAAGCTAGCAAAGGCGGAAAGGCAAAAGTGCGTATAATCCATGGACTCAACATTAGTCAAAAGAACTTATATACTTATTGCAAAAATTTAGAAGTCATCAAAAACCAAGTACTACGCGCATGCTCCTAGGGGGATAGATTGGTAGGAAAAGACCATCGCCCGCCACTCATAAGGATGCACAAGCCAGGTACACTTCATGTTTCAAATTTGTTACACAACTTTAACCATACGTGCATGCTACGGGACTTGCTAACTTCAACACAAGTATTCTTTGAATTCATAATCACCCAACTAGCATGACTTTAATATCACTACCTCCATATCTCAAAACAATTATCAAGTATCAAACTTTTCTTAGTATTCAACACACTCATAAGAAAGTTTCACATATCTTGAATACCAAGTACATTAATATTAAGCAAATTACCATGCTATTAACGACTCTCGAAATAATCTAAGTGAAGTATGAGAGTTCATCTATTTCTTCAAAATAAAACTACCACCATGCTCTAAAAGGTATAAGTGATGCACTAGAGCAAATGACAAACTACTCCGAAAGATATAAGTGAAGGTCAATAAGTAGCTAAATAATTATGCAACTATGCGAAGACTCTCTCTCATTTAATAATTTCAGATCTTGATACTTTATTCAAACAGCAAGCAAAGCTAAAGAAAATGACATTGCAAGGATAGCACAACTCATGTGAAGAAGCAAAAACTTAGGCTCAACCGATACTAACCGATAGTTGTTGAAGAAGAAAGGTGGGATGCCTACCGGGGCATCCCCAAGCTTAGATGCTTGAGAATTCTTGAAATATTATCTTGGGGTGCCTTGGGAATTCCCAAGCTTGAACTTTTGTGTGTCCTTAATTCCTCTCATATCATGGTTTCTCTATTTCTCAAAAGCTTCATTCACAACAAACTCAACAAGAACTCGTGAGATAGGTTAGTATAAACCAATGCAAAACCTTATCCATCTCTACTGTAAAAAATAACTTAAATTATTATTCAACATTGCATACTAAATGCCTCTTCATATTTAATACTCCTATCCTCAAATACAATCATTAATTAAGCAAACATATGCAAACAATGCAACCATAACAACAATTTGCCAAAACAGTACAGTTTGTAAAGAATGCAAGAGTATCAATACTTCCCTGACTCGAAAAATTATGAAATAAAATTCCAACTGTAATAAATTTGTGAGAGCTCAATATGCAAAAAGATTCAACATTATACGACTCTCTGACTTTTCTAGGGAATGTTTGCAACAGTGGTAAACTTTCTGTTTTTCAAACAGCAACATGTATACTAGCAAAATAAGCATGGCAAAGGCTATCCTTGACTTCTTTATTGAAACTAAAGATGCAAAACATTATTCTAAATAACAGCAAGCAAATACTAACAAAATGAAATGACGCTCCAAGCAAAACACATAACATGTGGTGAATAAAAATATAGGTCCAAGTAAAGTTACCGATGAACGAAGATTTAAAGAGGGATGCCTTCCGGGCATCCCCAAGCTTAGGCTCTTGGTTGTCCTTGAATATTACCTTGGGGTGCCTTGGGCATCCCCAAGCTTAGGCTCTTGCCACTACTTATTCCATAGTCCATCGAATCTTTACCAAAAACTTGAAAACTCCACAACACAAAACTCTACAGAAAACTCGTAAGCTCCGTTAGTGAAAGAAAACAAAAAACCACTTCAAGGTACTGTAATGTACTAATTCTAAATTCATATTAGTGTAATATCTACTGTACTCCAACTTATCTATGGTTCATACCCTCCGATACTACTCATAGATTCATCAAAATAAGCAAACAACACATACAAAACAGAATCTGTCAAAAAACAGAACAGTCTGTAGTAATCTGTATCAAACGTATACTTCTGGAACTCCAAAAATCCTACCAAATTAGGATGTCCTAAGAAATTCGTTTATCAATCCAGACCAAAAAGAATCAGATCAGAAGCATGTTTATGTGAATTAACAAAACTAATTTACTGGGTGCAAAAGTTTCTGATTTTCAGCAGGATCAACTCAACTATCACCGTGAGCTATCCTAAAGGTCTTACTTGGCACTTTATTGAAACAAAAGCTATAAAACATGATTACTACAGTAGAATAATCACGTGAACACACAAAAACAGTAAGTAATAATATTGGGTTGTCTCCCAACAAGCGCTTTTCTTTAATGCATTTCTAGCTAGGCATGATGATGACAATGATGCTCACATAAAAGATAAGAATTGAAACATAATAAGAGCATCATGAAGCATATGACTAGCACATTTAAGACTAACTGTAGGACCTTGAAGTATGTCTAGAGGGGGGGGTGATTAGACTACTTGACCAATAAAAACTTAACCTTTTCGCAGTTTTATAGTTTGGCAGATTTTAGCTACTTTAGGACAAGTCAAGCAATCATCACACAATTCAAGCAAGCATGCAAAGAGTATACTGGCAGCGGAAATTAAAGCATGCAACTTGCAAGAAAGTAAGGGGAAGGGTTTAGAGGATTCAAACGCAATTGGAGACACGGATGTTTTTGGCGTGGTTCCGATAGGTGGTGCTATCGTACATCCACGTTGATGGAGACTTCAACCCACGAAGGGGTAACAGCTTGCGAGTCCACTGAGGGATCCACCCACGAAGGGTCCACGAAGTAGCAACCTTGTCTATCTCACCATGGCCGTCGCCCACGAAGGACTTGCCTCACTAGCGGTAGATCTTCACGAAGTAGGCGATCTCCTTGCCCTTACAAACTCCTTGGTTCAACTCCACAATCTTGTCGGAGGCTCCCAAGTGACACCTAGCCAATCTAGGAGACACCACTCTCCAAGAAGTAACAAACGGTGTGTTGATGATGAGCTCCTTGCTCTTTTGCTTCAAATGATAGTCTCCCCAACACTCAACTCTCTCTCATAGGATTTGGATCTGGTGGAAAGAGGGTGTGAGTGGAAAGCAACTTGGGGAAGGCTAGAGATCAAGATTCATATGGTAGGAATGGAATATCTTGGCCTCAACACATGAGTAGGTGGTTCTCTCTCAGAAATGGTAAGTTGGAAGTGTAGGTTTAGTCTGATGGCTCTCTCTACGAATGAAGAGGAGGTGGAGGGGTATATATAGCCTCCACACAAAATCTAACCGTTACACACAATTTACCAAACTCGGTGGGACCGAATAGTTAAACTCGGTCGGACCGATTTAGTAAACCTAGTGACCGTCAGTGATTTTCGGTGGGGCTGACATGCATCTCGGTGAGACCGATATGGTCAGGGTTAGGGCATAACGTAATCTCGGTGAGACCGATTACACAAACTCGGTGGGACCGATTTTGGTAATTAGCTAACCAGAGAGTTGGTCGTAAACTTCGGTGGTACCGATTTGCTCTTTTCGGTGAGACCGAAATGTTACAAAAAGGAAATAGAGAGTTTACATTGCAATCTCGGTGGGACCGATCGCTCACTTCGGTTGGACCGAAACGTTACGAAGGGAAACAGAGAGAATTAAGAACGGATTGCAACAAGGAAATAAAACCTTCTAAAGAACAAATATCATAATCAAATTCCTTGAAATCCGAGATAGTGGGTTCAATGCTATTTAAAGTCATGACCTCTCCAACCTCACTTTTACCAATTTTAGCATCAAGATCAAAAACTCTGAATTTTTGGGACGCCTTCTAGGTAAAGTTGACTCATCTTCAGTCCCATAATTTTCAAGATTCATATTGAAAAACAAAGATCTAATAGGAGACGCATCAATAACTTTAAGATCTTCATCATTGTTTTCATGGAAACTAGAAGAACACACCTTTATAAAGCTATCTTTCTTAGCATGTAATCTAGTGGTTCTTTCCTTGCACTCGTCAATGAAAATTCTCATTACTTTGAGAGACTCATTGATATCATGCTTAGGGGAAGAAGATCTACGTTTAAGAGAATCAACATCAAGTGAAAGTTTATCAACATTCCTAGCCAAATCGTCAACTTTGAGCAATTTTTCTTCAAGCAAGGCATTAAAATTCTTTTGAGAAATCATAAATTCTTTCACACTATTCTCAAAATCAGAGGGCATCTTATTAAAATTACCATAAAAATTATTGTAGGAATTTCCATAATTATTAGAGGAATTACTAGGGAACGGTCTAGAATTAAAGTTTCCTCTATAAGCATTGTTTCCAAAACTATTCCTACCAACAAAATTCACATCCATAGATTCATTATTATTCTCAATCAAAGTAGACAAAGGCATATCATTAGGATCAAGAGAAGTATTTTTAGTAGCAAACAATTTCATAAGTTCATCCATCTTCCCACTCAAAACATTGATTTCTTCTATAACATGCACTTTTTTACTAGAAGATCTTTCGGTGTGCCATTGAGAATAATTTGCCATAATATTATTAAGAAGTTTTGTAGCATCTCCTAACGTGATTTCCATAAAAGTGCCTCCCGCGGCCGAATCTAAGAGATTTCTAGAAGCAAACTTCAAACCGGCATAAAATTTTTGTATGATCATCCATAAATTCAAACCATGAGTAGGGCAATTGTAATCATCAATTTCATTCTTTCCCAAGATTGGGCAACATGCTCATGATCAAGTTGTTTAAAATTCATAATATCGTTCCTAAGAGTGATGATCTTAGCGGGAGGAAAATACCTAGAGATAAAAGCATCTTTACACTTGTTCCAAGAATCAATACTATTTTTAGGCAAAGACGAAAACCAAACTTTAGCGCGATCTCTAGTTGTGCCACAGAGAATCAAATCACACCTATAGTGATGCACTCTTAGAACTCCTTTGGGGACGCCGTGCCACCCGCAATAGAGAAGTCGTCCTAAAACTACACTTCAATTTTAGGATGGATCCATCGAATGCGGATGAACGAATACTACATCGAGGTACACCGTGAAAAGACGCCTCGACAACTACCATGCATGGAATTGACAAAATGTCCATATTACTCATGAGCAATGTACATTCTCTTAGTCTGGCATGGATGAATATGAGGGGGTTTTCAAGCACATGTACTTCCATGACTACTCAGGCATCTAGTCCAATGCAAGAAAAATGATGAAAACTATTCCATTATAAAGAAACACATTTTAGATGACAAAATCGAGAATCAATATAGGGGAAATAAAGGAGCCACATAAGATGTGCTAAAGAAGAAAAACTAGGAGCTGAACTTAATACCGTCCAAAGGTGAAAACATGGGAGAGGATTAAGTTTTGAATAGAGGATTTCATTTCTCCGAGGAGAGAAGTTGGGGAGTGCAGTTGTAAAAATTTGTTCAACGCTGACCAAGCTATGGTACATATTTTCCCAAGCTAAATTCATTTCGAATAATTTGTAAAGTGAATAAGGTGAGTCCACTGTCAATCTTAGTGGCATAGATTGCATGGTTCAGCATGGCTTGTGGTCTTGTAGTCCCATCAAGCAGCTTATGAAAGCATGTAGTTGTAGTGTTAGGAAATCACAAAGGTCGATCCTATTTGAAAGTAATAGTGGCAATGGATGTTGCAAAATCAACTCTACTTATTAAACAATAGCTGCATTGCAATGGCAGTATCTGAGAGTTAGGTGTCGAGATGCAATATACTTGAGTTACCAGATAGTAAATCACTTGGTCCATATGGTTTTAATAAAGAGAACATTGCTGCAAAGTATTAACAGTTCTTAAATTTCTTTGACCCTAGATTAAGATGGTTCTACTTCTGTGGATGCTTATAGACATATTTTCCTCTTCAATGCACTATTAAATTGATCACTAAATTACTAGCTAGCGGACTACATAAGGTTATTTTAGAGCTGATTCACACAAAGCACTATGGTTCGCCAAATAATGAATCATTCAAGATTGTGCTGCTTGGGCATATAAATACTTGAATATACAGGATTATGTTTAGAATATACAGGAGGCATTGCTTTTGGATAGGTAAAGATTTGGAAAACAAAACCCAATCCTGGCAGATTGGGCGTTCTGGCGATTATCAACCTTGAGGCTAAAAATGATAGCCTGCTTCTCAAATTGGTGTTAAAGTTTCTGAACTGTTGTGATCCCTTGGGTGAAATTAGTCTCGGAATCATACTATCATAATGGCCTCCCACTTAGACAGACAACTCAATATTCTTTTTGGTGGAGAGATTGTTTGAAACTCCTACAGACCTACAAGATGAATGCAGTTTGTACCTCTCATAGTAGGCAATCTATTATATTTTAAAAAGACACGTGAAATGTTAATGGGATAGATGTAGTTTTGTCCCCACCTATTTTCATTTTTTTTAAATTCAAACATCTCCTTATAGGAAGTGCTTCCAACAGACGATATGTCATGTCTTAGCATAGATCACGGTTCTAAGACCTTGTGAATCATATCTCCTTCCATGAGAAACATAACTGGACAACTGATCTAGGAAGAAGACCAAGGATGGTTTCACGATACCACATATTCTTAAGCCATGCTTGCTCACCCCACATTTGCACCGACCGAGTGGTCTTTCTTTGAATCGCTCAACCAACAAAAGAAGCTAAAGAGTGTGGCGTTCGGATCCCAAACATTAATAATTGCATATCGAAAGAACTAAGGTGCTAATTATTAAAAAATAAATAAAGAGAAGTACATATCATGTGTGTGTGAACGAACTTCTAGACCTATATATTGGCGATCAATGACTCGAGATAATACAGGTGCACATGGTGACGTTATTTTTGTGTCTTCCCCTGACACATTGACGGCTCTTAAGTACTGGTGCAAGGCGATAGGTGACTTATTAGAAGAAATTAGTCTATTATTTTTCTATATTTTGAATGGAACCGTTTTACCAGATCGGACAAACACACAGTGGTCAAGGTAGTGGACGGAGTTATCTTAACTATGCCACTGTCTGCTTTTACATCACTAGCTAAAAGCCGGTGTAATCAAATATCAACAACGGCCCGTAGAAACTTTGTAGACAATGGAATCAGAAAAGAGGAAGTCGCAATGCATTTTAAGACTTATTATAAAGAATAAAAGACTCATGGATGGTATGGGTCCAGAGGCAAGCTAAAGGATGGAAGTGAATTAGAATCAAACGGTCGTCAAACGAATTCCCAATAAATTGAAGATCTACATGCGACGAATTTTGCACAAAAAATAAACTAGGTGAGTTCACTATCCTAGCCTATGTATCATTCGGTGCACACAACATATTTCATTCATATGATGCTCGTTACGTAAAGACAGAAAGCACCGTGCAAACAGAAAAAAAGGCCACATGGTGCCTAGCTAAAATAAGGAATCCTGACATTGGCGGCATGACAACAGAATTCTTAGGACCGACCATTTAATTTGATTATCAATAAAAAACAACAGAAGTAGTATATGCGAGTGAAGTCAATTTTAAACCTTGAATTTGTACGGCTTGTTGGAAATAAACCTCAACCTCTCAATCCCTGAAATCAGTACCCTTTACTCATGGATCCCAGTATGATATTATCCCTATACCGGTTTAGATCAATTTGATACACCTGAAAAAAAATCCCACCGAAACAAGTCTCTACTCTCCTAACTAGGTGGACCCACATGTCATGTTGGAAATAAACCTCAACCTCTCGCAATGTCACAATACACAGTATATATATCTTCTCTCCTAGTATCTTCTCCCCCAAATCACCTGCGTCTTGTCTGCCTCCTTTGCTCGCGCACAACCGCTGCCCTGCCCTGCCGCTATCGGTGTGGTTATCTTCAGCTCATCGAGGCGGTCCTCCTGATGAGACGAATCGTTTGGAGAAGCACCGTGGAGTTGACGAGCGCAGATCGGCCACTCGGCAGTCCGCCATAAGGTCTCGCATGATACTGCGCACCACCATGGACTAGTCCTCGAGCTTCGGCAGTTTACTTTCTGGCCGGTCGCACTCATACTGACTGGAAGACACGCACGTACAATGGGTTGGTGCCTTGCACAAGCACGCACTACAACGTGAGCCTAGTTCATCGATATTAGATCGATCTCTTCTGGACAGACGCATGCGAGACGTCGGACACACGAGCTGTAGCGGATAGCGTGACTGTGTGACCCCGTACGAGCGGATGCGGACACGAATACAACATGGATTAATTCAGCCAGAGACAGATTGGGGAAGAAGACAGATGACACGTGGACCCGGACCCGCGTAGTCAACGAAAGTTGCGATGAACTCAGCCGGTTCCCGGTGTGCCAAATAGGTATAGGGTTAACCTTGACCAGGATCCGTGAGTACAGGGTATTGATTTTAGAGACTGAGTGATTAGGGTTCATTTCAGATGAGGTGAGCAGTATGAATTCGAGGTTTAAAATAGACTTTACCCTACATGCATCAGAACCCAGACAATACTTTCATAAGGTAGCAACACCAGTACACCAACATTGCTTGAACCGGTCTGTGTACGTCAAAACAAATGATTCCATCTCAAGTTCGCCTCACAGCCATTGCCCCGCCATAGCCACTGGATTCTGAGCGCTTGCCAGGTGTCAGGCTGCAACCGGCGCAAGCCAGGCTAAGTTCTCGCCTGGACGGACACCCGGCTGGCAAGCCATTCATGCATGTGACTACACGCATGTCAAAGATGCTTTCACGATGCCACTCATTCTCAAGCCGTGCTTGCTTGCACCACATTTTCATCAATCAAGTGTTTTTCTTTTCTTTATGCGCTCACCAAACAAAGGAACATAGGAGGTGTAGGCTCACAAACACTGCTAATCACAGGTACCAAGGATGGGTGTGCATGTGTGTACGTGTGCGTGCGTGTGTATTGTCTGTGAGTCGAATTTTAGACAGGGAACTGCAAAGATGGTGCTACTATATACTAGTAGTACTGAGAAAGAACCCAGAGTAATAAGCTTACACATGGCGAAGTTATTTTTCAAGTCTCTACCTAACATGTTGGCAGGCGCAATTATGAACCATGATAGCTGACAAATAGAAGAAATCAATTACTTTGCTAACTTGTAGTGGAACCTCTCATTTGTGTGATCAAGGCCAGACCTAAGTTATTTCAATCTTAAGTGACATGTGCTACTATGGCGCTGACTAGTTACAAGCCTGTGTGACCAAATAACGACTTGCATACACTGCGTACACAACGGAAGGGTAACTATGATATCCTTTGAATCATAAAGCGGGACGAAAACCTTTTTAGGCAATTCATTTTATTCCTATGAAGCTCCAGATGTCAAAGCAGAAAACAACGTGCAAATAGAAACTAGCTAACATCACCAAATCTCACAACCGGTTAAACGATAACATGCTAATCTTGCAGCTTACTACTTGGCTTAAACTACTGAAAAGAAGCAACTAACGTAGTATATGGATCAGGGCACCAAGAGTCCAACACAACACATTCGGACGTAGCGCCACTGCACCTACATTCCGTTGAACCAGTCACAGAAGGCAGAACACATGATTTTATCGAAAAGTTCACCTGACTATCGTCTGCCTGATACAACAAGTGAAGCATACATTTCACCGGAGGCATACTAATATCCCAAGACAAGCCTTCAGTAGGCGATGACATATAACTTGTCGTTGTTAAATCCAATGAATGAAAGCCAGAACGAAGCTTTTGCCTCAGAGCTCAAACGCGTACCATCGCTCGACCCAACCAACAAACAAAAACTGATGTATTGTTGTCTCACAAAGGCATGGTGGTCGAAGATCCCTACCGCTTGTATCTGATTGGAAAAGAGTTGTTGTTCAGTGTACACACTGCACCGCACCATCACCACACAACATCGAAGTCATAACCTGATCATCGACACACCTTGTTAGTGGAGAACCATCGATGCATATTCTTATTAATAAACCGCTGGACTTTGGCAAGATATGGATGCATGCACGAAAATTAGTTCATGACTACATACAATAAGGATAGGTACGTTGGCAAGATCAGTTATTAACAAACCAAGCCTTTGTTTTCCTATAAATGATATGTATAATATAATGTAAAGATTTTCTCTCAACCATTATCAGACCTTCTTTCAGTGTGACTGAAACATTGACTTTCTGGCATATTTCAACTTCCAATAAATGGGTGGTGCAATCAACAGCTAACTGAAACTTTTTGTGTACAAACCCAGTCCAGTAACATCATTCTATTTACGGTGGATAGTAGCATTGTCTTGGGTACTGATCTAGCGTCGCTGCAAACAGTTTTGATGTTTAGTACTGCCTTCGCGCCATTCGGATCACGGTAAGCAAGAACTGCCGCAAAACAGAGCTTAAAAGTCGATAACATATCCCACGAGAGACAGCACGGCATGTGGTTTCGTCATATCAACAATATGTTCAAGCTCCCCGTCCAGGCGTAGAGAAACAAGAGCAGGAGCCTCTATAATCAACACAAAAATCTCAAATTCATGCACCATGTAGACGCATCGACGACTGCCAATTTCTTGAGTGAGGAGGAGACGATCTTAGCATTGCTGGTGAGCAAAAAGCTGTAGTTTCTCAGTTCCAGATCCTCCAAAGCATGGCAGCGGAAGCTGATGAGGCTCCCAAGATCTGTCAGCTTCAGATTAAGCAGGCTGAAGAGATGCAACCTTTTGAGCCTGCAAGGCCATGCCTCGCCTTGGCCTACGGCGCGGCTGACCCAACGGTCAGAAGTCCTGGAGGCGTGCAGCCGGAAGTCCTCCAGGAGTGGGATGTCATGGACGCGCAGAAGGTTGCTGGTAAAGTTGTCGAAATTGTTGTAGGCGCGGTCTCCTCCTCGTCGACGTCGAGGCACGGCACGGCGCGCCAGAGGTGCCTCCACCTCGTTGACAGCAAGCATGTCCGCACCATCTGCAAGGCCTTGAGGCGCGACATGATGGCGTGGATGAGGTCGTCCGGCAGCGCGCTCAGACGGTCGCCGGCATGCCCGACGGCGCCGCCGCCACACGCATGAAGGCTGCCGCTTCCGTCTCCGCCACCCGCGTCACCGCAGCCGCCACCTGCATGTCCGGATGCTCCGTTTTGGCGGAGGCATCCGTGCAGCGCCCTCCAACCATTTTCTTTGGTTCGGGATTACTACGGTACCAGGGAGGGGGAGAGACGGTGCACAATATGCTGCACTGGTGGTAGGGAGAAGAAGGCTGCTTATTCGAAGGAGGCACAGAAATGTCTGCTGGCTGTCCCTACGCCGCCGCGATGGCGAAATTGGGGATCTTGGAGTCGGGAGTGAGGGGAGAACGACGGAGACGAGGCGGATAAGCGGTTGAGCCTAGTGGGCTGTACTGTACACAACGGGCCATTTCTTTACCTCCGGGCCGAAAGGAACATTATTTCAGTCCACATTCGGTGCAAGATTTCTCACTCATCAAATGCGTTTGGGCAACAGCTGGGAAAGAGGTATTGGTCAAAGCAGTAGCACAAGCAGTTTCTGTGTAATCTATGTCCTGCTTTAAACTCCCAAGAGGTTTGTGCGAACACTTAAATATGTTGATCCGGAAATTCTGGTGGGGCAGTAGAGACGGCAAGAGAAAACTTGCTTGGGTTGTATGGAAGGACATGACTCAACCGAAGGACATGGGAGGTTTCGGATTCAAGGATTTTGAGTTGTTCAACTTAGCCTTGCTTGCTAGACAAGCTTGGCGAATAATGCAATACCTAGATTCTCTTAGTTCTCGGATACTCAAAGGTGTCTACTTCCTCACGACAACAACACTTGATGCAGAGCTTGGTGGCCGCCCCAGCCAAATTTATAGGGCTATCATCTAAGGACGGGACATTTTGAAACAAGGCTTGATCCGACGAATTGGCGACGGCATAGCCACCAATATATGGAACGACAATTGGTTGCCAAGGGACGAGATGATGAGATCATATGGGTGCTTGATAAATGATCCGCCTCAAACCGTGTAGGAATTGATTGACCTGATGACGACTAGTGGGGACTTGCATGGCCTCCAGCAGGTAATGCTTCCAATTGACATACCATCTGTCATTGGCATCCGCTATGTACTAGAGTTGTTTCAGATTTTTGGTCATGGAACTCCGAGAGAAACGGACTCTTCTCGGTCCGTTCAGCCTACAAAATGTTGGTCACAACAAAGGATCGACGGGAGGCGTGGCTTGATGAATCAACAGGGACATCCTACACAACGCAAGAGAGAAGCTCATGGAAATCGCTATGGTGAGTCCAAGTACTAGGAAGAATACTGATGTTTCTGTGGAGACTAGCGCGACATTCGCTTCCAATCGAGGATGTCAAGGAACATCGTAATATGGCAACCAGCAGCTCTTGTGGACTATGCGGAGCCCATGGTTCATGGAGGCACTCCCTCCTAGACGGTACCATGTCATGCTGCATTTGGGCCCTTGTGGACAACGAACTTGCGGAGCAGGTGAGGTCGTCTACAGAACCAGTAGCGAAACCTTGGTCTTTTCCATGATCCAGCTGTTATCGAATGATGTTTTCGTGAAGCTAGCAATCACTCTATGGGCAATATGGACTGCGCGTAGAAAGGCCATACAAGAAGGTGATTTTGAGAGCCCCCATGCAACTCATGCTTTTATCAACATGTATATGGCGGAGTTAGAAACTATCAAGGAACATCAACCCTTACCGCAGACTGGGGGCGCAAATCAGCAGCCGCCGAGCATGAGTGTGCGGCCTAAGGCCCCGCCGCTAGGATTTGCAACGATCCATGTGGATGCAGGCACACCTAAATGTTGGGGAACGCGCTAATTTAAAAAAAAAATCCTAAGATCACGCAAGATCTATCTAGGAGATGCATAGCAACGAGAGGGGAGAGTGTTGCCTACGTACCCTCGTAGACCGAAAGCGGAAGCGTATGACAACACGGTTGATGTAGTCATACGTCTTCACGATCCGACCGATCTTAGCACTGAAGGTATGGCACCTCCGCGATCTGCACACGTTCAGCTCGGTTACGTCCCACGAACTCTAGATCCAGCTGAGGTCAAGGGAGAGTTTTGTCAGCACGACGGCGTGGTGACGGTGATGATGAAGTTACCGGCGCAGGGCTTCGCCTAAGCACTACGATGATATGACCGAGGTGGAAATTTGTGGAGGGGGAACCGCACACGGCTAAAACAATTGTCAACTTGTGTGCTCTAGGGTGCCACCCTGCCCCCCTATATAAAGGAGCAAGGGGGAGGCCGGCCGGACCTCCAAGGGTGCGCCCCCAATAGGGGAATCTTATTAGGACTCCAAGTCCTAGTAGGTTTCCACCTAAAGGGAGAGAGGGGGAAGGAAGGAGAGGGAGAGGGGGGAGGAAAGGGGGCGCCCCCCTTCCTTGTCCTATTCGGACTCAAGGGGAGGGGTCGCGCGGCCGGCCCTGGCTGGCCCCTCTCTCTCTCTCCACTAGGGCCCATCGAGGCCCATTAATTCCCCGGGGGGTTCCGGTAACCCTTCGGCAGTCCGGTTTTATCCGAAACTTCTCCGGAACACTTCCGGTGTCCAAATAGAGTCGTCCAATATATCAATCTTTATGTCTCAACCATTTCGAGACTCCTCGTCATGTCCATGATCACATCCGGGACTCCGAACAATCTTCGGTACATCATATCACATAAACTCATAATACCAATCGTCATCGAACGTTAAGCGTGCGGACCCTACGGGTGGAGAACTATGTAGACATTACCGAGACACGTCTCCGGTCAATAACCAATAGCGGATCCTGGATGCTCATATTGGTTCCTACATATTCTACGAAGATCTTTATCGGTCAAACCGCATAACAACATACGTTGTTCCCTTTGTCATCGGTATGTTACTTGCCCGAGATTCGATTGTCGGTATCTCAATACCTAGTTCAATCTCGTTACCGGAAAGTCTCTTTACTCGTTCCGTAATACTTCATCCTGCAACTAACTCATTAGTCACAATGCTTGCAAGGCTTATAGTGATGAGTATTACCGAGAGGGCCCAGAGATACCTCTCCGAAACACGGAGTAACAAATCCTAATCTCGATCTATGCCAACCCAACAAACACCTTCGGAGACACCTGTAGAGCACCTTTATAATCACCCATTTACATTGTGACGTTTGGTAGCACGCAAAGTGTTCCTCCGATATTCAGGAGTTGCATAATCTCATAGTCTGAGGAACTTGTATAAGTCATGAAGAAAGCAGTAGCAATGAAACTAACACAATCATAATGCTAAGCTAACGGATGGGTCATGTCCATCACATAATTCTCCTAATGATGTGATCCCGTTCATCAAATGACAACACATGTCTGTGGTTAGGAAACATAACCATCTTTGATTAACAAGCTAGTCAAGCAGAGGCATACTAGGGACTATATGTTTTGTCTATGTATTCACACATGTATTAAGTTTCCAGTTAATACAATTCTAGCAATAAACATTTATCATGAATTAAAGAAATAAATAATAACTTTATTATTGCCTCTAGGGCATATTTTCTTCAGTCTCCCACTTCCACTAGAGTCAATAATCTAGATTACATAGTAATGATTCTAACACCCATGGAGCTTTGGTGTTGATCATGTTTTGCTCGTGGAAGAGGCTTAGTCAACGGGTCTGCAACATTTAGATCCATGTGTATCTTGCAAATCTCTATGTTCCCTTCCGACACTTGATGACAGATGGAATTGAAGCGTCTCTTGATGTGCTTGGTTCTCTTGTGAAATCTGGATTCCTTTGCCAAGGCAATTGCACCAGTATTGTCACAAAAGATTTGCATTGGACCCGATGCACTAGGTATGACACCTAGATCGGGTTTGAACTCCTTCATCCAAACTCCTTCATTTGCTGCTTCCGAAGAAGCAATGTACTCCGCTTCACACGTAGATCCCGCCATGACGCTCTGCTTGAAACTGCACCAACTGACAGCTCCTCCATTCAATAAAAATACGTATCCGGTTTGCGACTTAGAGTCATCCGGATCAGTGTCAAAGCTTGCATCGACGTAACCATTTACGACGAGCTCTTTTTCACCTCCATAAACGAGAAACATATCCTTAGTCCTTTTCAGGTATTTCAGGATGTTCTTGACCGCTGTCCAGTGCTCCACTCCAGGATTACTTTGGTACCTCCCTACTATGCTTATAGCAAGACATACATCTGGTCTGGTACACAACATTGCATACACGATAGAACCTACGGCTGAAGCATAGGGAATGACTTTCATTTTCTCTCTATCTTCTGTAGTGGTCGGGCATTGAGTCTGAGTCAACTTCACACCTTGTAACCCAGGCAAGAACTCTTTCTTTTATTGATCCATTTTGAACTTCTACAAAACTTTATCAAGGTATGTGCTTTGTGAAAGTCCAATTAAGCGTCTTGATCTATCTCTATAGATTTTGATGCCCAATATGTAAGCAGCTTCTCCGAGGTCTTTCATAGAAAAACTCTTATTCAGGTATCCCTTTATGCTATCCAGAAATTCTATATCATTTCCAATCAACAATATGTCATCTACATATAAGATTAGAAATGCTAAAGAGCTCCCACTCACTTTCTTGTAAATACAGGCTTCTCCAAAAGTCTGTATAAAACCATATGATTTGATCACATTATCAAAGCGTTTATTCCAACTCCGAGAGGCTTGCACCAGCCCATAAATGGATCGCTGGAGCTTGCACACTTTGTTAGCATCCTTTGGATCGACAAAACCTTCCGGTTGCATCATATACAACTCTTCTTCCAGAAATCCATTCAGGAATGCAGTTTTGACATCCATTTGCCAAATTTCATATCATAAAATGCAACAATTGCTAACATGATTCGGACAGACTTAAGCATCGCTACGGGTGAGAAAGTCTCATCGTAGTCAACTCCTTGAACTTTTCGAAAACCTTTCGCAACAAGTCGAGCTTTCTAAACAGTAACATTACCGTCTGCGTCAGTCTTCTTCTTAAAAATACATTTATTTTCTATGGCTTGCAGATCATCGGGCAAGTCCACTGAAGTCCACACTTTGTTCTCATGGATCCCATCTCAGATTTTATGGCTTCAAGCCATTTCGCAGAATCTGGGCTCATCATCGCTTCCTCATAGTTCGTAGGTTCATCATGGTCTAGTAACATGAATTCCAGAACAGGATTACCATACCACTCTGGTGCGGATCTTACTCTGGAAGACCTACGAGGTTCTGTAGTAACTTGATCTGAATCTTCATGATCATCATCATTAGATTCCTCACTAATTGGTGTAGGAATCACTCGTACTGATTTCTGTGATAAACTACTTTCCAATAAGGGCGAAGGTACAGTTACCTCATCAAGTTCTACTTTTCTCCCACTCACTTCTTTCGAGAGAAACTCCTTCTCTAGAAAGGATCCATTCTTAGCAAAAAAGATTTTTCCTTCGGATCTGTGATAGAAGGTGTACCCAACAGTTTCCTTTGGGTATCCTATGAAGACGCACTTCTCCGATTTGGGTTCGAGCTTATCAGGTTGAAGCTTTTGCACATAAGCATCACAACCCTAAGAAACGACAACTTTGGTTTTTTGCCAAACTACATTTCATAAGGCGCCGTCTCAACGGATTTTGATGATGCCCTATTTAAAGTGAACGCAGCCGTCTCTAGAGCATAACCCCAAAATGATAGCGGTAAATCAGTAAGAGACAACATAGATCACACCATATCTAATAAAGTATGGTTACGACGTTCGGATACACCATTTCGCTGTGGTGTTCCAGGTGGCGTTAATTGTGAAACTATCCCATGTTGTTTCAAATGAAGACCAAACTCGTAACTCAAATATTCTCCTCCACGATCAGATCGTAGAAACTTTATTTTCTTGTTACAATGATTTTTCCACTTCACTCTGAAATTCTTTGAACTTTTCAAATGTTCTAGACTTATGCTTCATTAAGTAGATATAACCATATCTGCTCAAATCATCTGTGAATGTAAGAAAATAACGATACCCACCACGAGCATCAATACTCATTGGACCACATACATCGGTATGTATTATTTCCAAGAAGTCAGTAGCTCGTTCCATTGTTCCGGAGAACGGAGTTTTAGTCATCTTGCCCATAAGGCATGGTTCGCAACCACCAAGTGATTCATAATCAAGTGATTGCAAAAGTTCATCAGCATGGAGTTTCTTCATGCGCTTTACACCGATATGACCCAAACAGCAGTGCCACAAATAAGTTGCACTATCATTATTAAAATTCAATCTTTTGTCTTCAACACTATGAATATGTGTATCATTACTATCGAAATTCAGTAAAAATAGACCACTCAGCAGGGGTGCATGACCATAAAAGATATTACCCATATAAATAGAACAACCATTATTCTCTGATTTAAATGAATAACCATCTCGCATTAAACAAGATCCAGATATAATGTTCACGCTCAACGCTGGCACCAAATAACAATTATTCAGGTCTAAAACTAATCTCGATGGTAGATGTAGAGGTAGTGTGCCGACCGCGATCCTATCGACTTTGGAATCATTTCCCACGCACATCGTCACCTCGTCCTTAGCCAATCTTCGCTTAATCCGTAGCTCCTGTTTTGAGTTGCAAATATGAGCAACAGAACCAATATCAAATACCCAGGCGCTACTGCGAGCATTAGTTAAGTTCACATCAATAACATGTATATCAGATATACCTTTCACTTTGCCATCCTTCATATCCGCCAAATACTTGGGGCAGTTCCGCTTCCAGTGACCAGTCCCTTTGTAGTAGAAGCACTCAGTTTCAGGTTTAGTTCCATACTTTGGTTTCTTCTCTTGAGCAGCAACCTTTTTGCCGTTCTTCTTGAAGTTCCCTTTCTTCCCTTTGCCCTTTTTCTTGAAACTAGTGGTCTTATTGACCATCAACACTTGATGCTCCTTTTAGATTTCTACCTCCGCGGCCTTTAGCATCGCGAAGAGCTCGGGAGTAGTCTTGTTCATCCCTTGCATATTATAGTTCATCATGAAGCCTTTATAGCTTGGTGGCAGTGATTGAAGAACTCTGTCAGTGACACAATGAACTGGAAGATCAACTCCCAGTTGAGTCAATTGATTATGGTACCCAGACATTCTTAGTATGTGTTCACTGACAGAACTATTTTCCTCCATTTTGCAACTGTAGAACTTGTTGGGGACTTCATATCTCTCAACTCGGTCATTTGCTTAAAATATTAACTTCAACTCTTGGAACATCTCATATGCTCCATGACGTTCAAAACGTCTTTGAAGTCCCGATTCTAAACCGTAAAGCATGGCACACTGAACTATCGAGTAGTCATCAGTTTTGCTCTGCCAGACGTTCTTAACGTCATCAGTGGCATCTGCAGTAGGCATGGCACCCAACGGTGCTTCCAGGACGTAATTCTTCTGTGCAACAATGAGGATAATCCTCAAGTTACGGACCCAGTCCGTGTAGTTGCTGCCATCATCTTTCAACTTAGCTTTCTCTAGGAACACATTAAAATTCAAAGGAATGGTAGCACGGGCCATTGATCTACAACAACATAGACATGCAAAATACTATCAGGTACTAAGTTCATGATAAATTAAAGTTCAATTAATCATGTTACTTCAGAACTCCCACTTAGATAGACATCCCTCTAATCATCTAAGTGATCACGTGATCCAAATCAAATAAACCACATCTGATCATCACGTGAGATGGAGTAGTTCTCAATGGTGAACATCACTATGTTGATCATATCTACTATATGATTCACGCTCGACCTTTCGGTCTCAGTGTTTCGAGGCCATATCTGCATATGCTAGACTCGTCAAGTTTAACCCGAGTATTCTGCGTGTGCAAAACTGACATGCACCCGTTGTATGTGAACGTAGAGCTTATCACACCCGATCATCACGTGGTGTCTCGGCACGACGAACTGTAGCAACGGTGCATACTCAGGGAGAACACTTACACCTTGAAATTTAGTAAGGGATCATCTTATAATGCTACCGACGTTCTAAGAAAAATAAGATGCATAAAGGATAAACACCACATGCAATCAAAAAATGTGACATGATATGGTCATCATCATCTTGTGCTCATGATCTCCATCACCGAAGCATCGTCATGATCTCCAACGTCACCAGCGCGACACCTTGATCTCCATCGTAGCATCGTTGTCGTCTCGCCAACTATTGTTACTACAACTATCGCTACCGCTTAGTGATAAAGTAAAACAATTACATGACGATTGCATTGCATACAATAAAGCGACAACCATATGGCTCCTGCCAGTTGCCGATAACTTTGTTACAAAAGATGATCATCTCATACAACAATTTATATCACATCATGCCTTGACCATATCACATCACAACAAGCCCTGCAAAAACAAGCTAGACGTCCTCTACTTTGTTGTTGCAAGTTTTACGTGGCTGCTACGGGCTTCTAGCAAGAACCGTTCTTACCTACGCATCAAAACCACAATGATTTTTCGTCAAGTGTGTTGTTTTAACCTTTAACAAGGACTGGGCGTAGCCACACTCGATTCAACTAAAGTTGGAGAAACAGGCACTCACCAGCCAGCTATGTGCAAAGCACGTCGGTAGAACCAGTCTTGCGTAAGCGTACGCGTAATGTCGGTCTGAGCCGCTTCATCCAACAATACCGCCGAATCAAAGTATGACATGCTGGTAAGCAGTATGACTATTATCGCCCACAACTCTTTGTGTTCTACTCATGCATATAACTTCTAGCATAAACCTGGCTCGAATGTCACTGTTGGGGAACGTGGTAATTTCAAAAAAATTCCTACGATCACGCAAAATCTATCTAGGAGATGCATAGCAACGAGAGGGGAGAGTATTGTCTATGTACCCTCGTAGACCGAAAGCGGGAGCGTTATGATAACGCGGTTGACGTAGTCGTACGTCTTCATGATCCGACCGATCCTAGCACCGAAGGTACGGCACCTCCGCGATCTGCACACGTTCAGCCTCGGTGACGTCCCATGAACTCTGGATCCAGCTGAGGTCGAGGGAGAGTTTTTTCAGCACGATGGCGTGGTGATGGTGATTATCAAGTTATGGGCGAAGGGCTTCGCCTAAGGACTACGACGATATGACCGAGGTGGAAATCTGTGGAGGGGGGCACCTCACACGGCTAAAACAATTGTCAACTTGTGTGTTCTAGGGTGCCCCCTGTCCCCGTATATAAACGAGCAAGGGGGAGGCCGGCCGGCCCTCCAAGGGCGCGCCCCCAATAGGGGAATCCTACTAGGACACCAAGTGCTAGTAGGTTTCCACCTAAAGGGAGAGAGGGGGAAGGAAGGAGAGGGAGAGGGGGAAGGAAAGGGGGGCGCCGCCCCCCTTCCTTGTCCTATTCGGACTCAAGGGGAGGAGGCACGCGGCCTGCCCTGGCCGGCCCCTCTCGCTCTCCACTAGGGCCCATCGAGGCCCATTAGTTCCTCGGGGGGTTCCAGTAACCCCCCGGCACTCCGGTTTTATCCGGAACTTCTACAGAACACTTCTGGTGTCTCAATATAGTCGTCCAATATATCAATCCTTATGTCTCGACCATTTTGAGACTCCTCGTCATGTCTGTTATCACATACGGGACACATAAACTCATAATACCAATCGTCATCGAACGTTAAGCGTGCGGACCCTACGGGTTCGAGAACTATGTTGACATGACTGAGACACGTCTTCGGTCAATAACCAATAGCGGAACCTGGATGCTCATATTGGTTCCTACATATTCTACGAAGATCTTTATCGGTCAAACCGCATAAAAGCATATGTTGTTCCCTTTGTCATCGGTATGTTACTTGCCCGAGATTCGATCGTTGGTATCTCAGTACCTAGTTCAATCTCGTTACCGGAAAGTCTCTTTACTCGTTCCGTAATACTTCATCCCGCAACTAACTCATTAGTCACAATGCTTGCAAGGCTTATAGTGATGAGTATTACCGAGAGGGCCCAGAGATACCTCTCTGAAACACGGAGTGACAAATCCTAATCTCGATCTATGCCAACCCAACAAACACCTTCGGAGACACCTGTAGAGCACCTTTATAATCACCCATTTACGTTGTGACGTTTGGTAGCATACAGTGTTCCTCCGATATTCAGGAGTTGCATAATCTCATAGTCTGAGGAACTTGTATAAGTCATGAAGAAAGCAGTAGCAATGAAACTAACGCGATCATAATGCTAAGCTAACAGATGGGTCATGTCCATCACATCATTCTCCTAATGATGTGATCCGTTCATCAAATGACAACACATGTCTATGGTTAGGAAACCTAACCATCTTTGATTAATGAGCTAGTCAAGTAGAGGCATACTAGGGACTATATGTTTTGTCTATGTATTCACACATGTACTAAGTTTCCAGTTAGTACAATTCTAGCATGAATAATAAACATTTATCATGAATTAAGGAAATAAATAATAACTTTATTATTGCTTCTAGGGCATATTTCCTTCACTAAATACTGCAAAAGGGGCTCGGCAGTAGCAGTCCGCCGGGATGAACATGGAACGTACCTTGGGAGTTCTTCACTAGTTATCTCGGGAGTACATGATGCATCTATCCTAGAGTCAATTGCTTGCACAGAAGCATATGCACTGGCGGAAGATCTTGCTCTCCAAAATATCATCATCGCTTCGGATGCTAAGCAAGTAGTAGATGACATCAACCGGAACGGAAGAGGCATCTATGGCTCCATCATCACCCAGATAAGGGCCAGGGCTGTGAGTTTCAACAGTAAGATTGTCTTTGAAGGACGTCGTTTCTAACAACGACACTCATAATCTAGCTAAATTTTCCCTTAATTTACCTGACCTTACTCAACCCCACGACCCTCGTATCCCACAAACTGTAGTGTTTGATGAATAAACTTGTGTTCATCGCTCAAAAAAATCAAATGCGTATGGGCATAACCTCTCAATGAACAGAAATCATTGGTTAAGGGTACCCCTTGGATCGTCCCACATCTGGGGTATGTGACAAGTGACAATGTCACGCGTCGAGGTTTATCTTCGTGTTTAACACGTGACGAAAGGATAGAGGATCGCTAATTTTTCTGCTCTTTTTCCTTTTTGGTTTGATATGCTCCACCGCAAATACCACAGGCCTGGTGCTTCAGCGCTGGAGCACACGTACGCTTCATGGAGAATTACACAAGTGCTCTGCGACGAAGCACACATGTGATCCATCATGAAGCACATATGTGCTTCCCTTTTGTTTTCCTTTTCGATGTACACCTATGTTGCGCGGTGACACACACATGTGATCTGCGACGAAGTACTCCGTGCTCCACCGTGAAGCACATCTGTGCTTTACCTTTGTTTCTCTTTCCAAGCACACCTGTGTTGTTCTAGGTTGGGGTTTTGTGGGATTAGGGTGGGCCAGTGCGGGCCGATCCGGCATGGTCGGCGTGTCCGGACCGTCCCATATATGCCTCACATATGAGATAGATATGAGGGGTATCGGACAACCCAAATAAATGGGTTGGGTTTGAATGGTCCAGTTGAGTCGTTTCTTTTGGTCCGGTCAGTTTCCAGGTTGTCAGCATAGACGTATAGGAGGAAGTGGGTTGTCTAGCTGAAGATGCTCTAACGATGTTTTCTTGGGCATTTCTGCGGTTGTAATAGATGGACTACCCAAGAACCAAACTCTTCAACAATGCATGCCCCATCACCAACATCATCTACCCTTGAGGTCCTCCAATGCATCACCAACAACAATGACTACCTCGTTCAGTTCCACGCGGGCAGGCTGGGCCGACACATCTTACGTGAGGCTCTCGAGCCAATCAATTCAAGAGGATTTGCAGGATGTGATGACTGATAGAAATATGCCTTAAAAGGCAATAATATTTGTATTATTTATTTCCAAATTTATAATTAAGTGTTTATAT
Organism: Aegilops bicornis; assembly: GCA_021605145.1. Classification (NCBI taxonomy): domain Eukaryota; kingdom Viridiplantae; phylum Streptophyta; class Magnoliopsida; order Poales; family Poaceae; genus Aegilops; species Aegilops bicornis. The sequence continues at coordinate 688,622,001 of CM038673.1, read as the reverse complement.
TCTATGTTATAACTCTAATGATTCTTGAATATATGATTCAGAGGAAAACTCGTAAGCACGTATAGAAGAATAAATGGTAAAATATGATTCCTAGTCTTGCCTCTAGGACTAACTCAAGTGTTGTATGATGATTATGTTTTCCTGGTTGTAGGCTTTTTTGTTTACTGAAACAAGGATGCCGACACCATTGAGAGTATGATGTTAGAGCGATCATATTGAATTGAGCCAAGTTATTTGTTATACTTAGAGATGTTATCATTGCAAGTCTAAAGTAAAGAAACACATAGAGTTAATGTATGCCTAGTTCCCTAGACCATGAGTGTATTGAGTCAAATATGCCAAGGCGCTTTTGCCACTCTACCGCTCATCATGGCTAATGAGCAAACAAACCAGAGGATTAATTCCTTAATTGTTTTATTTTATGTGGATGGACATAAATACCCTTTTTAAACCTATGTTGAAAAGAGGGGTGCATTGATGAAAGTGTACTTTTGAAGTACTGGAGCATCGGAGCATTTTATTTCAGGTAGTTCAAAAATTATATTTGAAGTTTAAAAAAGCCAAAAAAAACTCTATATGTTTATATGGATGTATATTACACAATATTAATCTAAATAATGAACCCTAAACCCCCAAAATGTGAAAAGGATACTAAAAAGAAAAGCACCGGGTGCAGGAAGTAGAGAAATCATTATGTGCCCTCACCTAATTAACCACTCCCTTTGTCTCAGCATTATATAAGTTATATAGAACAAAAATTGTATCATTAAGAGCTACTTTGAGGTACTTTATGGGCCTCTAGTCTTTTTTATTGACACAATTTGTGTTTGGATGCTATTTCGCCGCATCCGTAAGGACAAACACTTGCTCGCTAACCCTAATGGTGAGCCTTGCAACAACTTTATTTTGGGGAGGGCCAACGGCCTTGAAGCACATGTGAGTACTTCCATGCTCGATAAGAAATGGAATGGTTGAGTGTGGTATGCAATGAGTTCCTCTGCCATGCTGTGTGTCTTCAGCCATGGCTATGCCGGCAGAACTTATGTGATTGGATGCAGCCTTTTGCCCAGCAATCGATGCACACCCAGTCAATGGGTTTTAAGCGTTTGATTGAGCAAGTCTAGTATCTCGCCATGACCGATCCATCCAGGAGAGCCATCCATGCCTTGTTGACCATCAACGTAAAAGATGTTTCCTCGATGCCACTCATTTCGAAGTCGTGCTTGCATGCACCACATTTGCATTAACCAAGCGATTTTGTCTCCAAATGCTCGGCAAACAAAATAATTAACCTATGAGGTGTGGCATTAGACTCACAAAAAGTGTGTGCATGCGTGTGTGTGAACCGACCTCTAGGCCGGGAACTGCAAAGATCATACATCTATATACTACTAATGGTCAGGGACTGAGGTAATAAGCTTGCACATGACGAAGTTACTTTGAAGTATCTCCCCGCCATGTGGATGGCTCTAAGTACAGTGCACTTATGAACCACATGATAGGTGACAAAGTAGAAAAAAATAGTCTATTATTTTACTGATTTTCTTGAGTATAATCTATCATATTTGTTTAAGGTCGGGGCTATCTCGAGTGAAATATGTGCCTATCGTCACTGACTAGCTACAAGGCAATATGACCAAATATTAGTAACGACGTGTATACACTTTGTATACAACGGAAGGATCATTATCCTAGCCTTAGAATCATTTGATAAACATAACCCATTTTATTCATGTGAAGCTCAAGACTCCGAGGCCGAAACAATATGCAAATATAAACCAAGTAACATCGCTAAATCCCACGACTAATTAAACGACCACATGCAAATATTGAAATTAATTACTAAATTGAAACCACCGAAAAGAAGCAACTGATTTAATTAGTACATGGATGGGGCCATCAAGACAACACATTCAACAGGGTAGCAACACTAATACACCAACATTTAGTGAACCAGTCATTGAAGGGGAAGCACACGATTTTACCACCGATTTCGCCTCACTACCATCTGCCTAATGCAACAAGTGAAGGCTATATTTCGCCAGTGGCATACTAGTATTGAAGACAAGCCTTCAAATAGGTAATGGCACACGAATTGTCGTTGTTAGACCGAACGAAAGCCGAAACGAGGATTTTCTCTCGCAGTCGCAGGTAAGACGTCTATCATCTGTGGACCCAACCAATGAGGGAAAATTGTTTTGTCGTTGACTAAAAAGCCATGTGATCGAAGTAGCTCCCTACCTCTTGTATCGGATTGAAAGATAGTAGTCGTGCAGTTCACACTAGTGTTGCACCAGCACAGAGCGTCAAAGCACACATATAGTGCACCACTCTCAAAACTACTCCGAGGCCGTCGTTCCATATGCGTATGTGAAGTCATTCTAAACAAGCCTCGAAGATCATTTGATAGATCCATAAAGTGTGTATGGATTAAGACTACATCGAGCTGCACCTTGAAAGGACGCCTGCACAACCATAGTGTATGGCGATCGACACAATATCTAGATTTCCCTTGAGTGGTGTACATTCTTTCTGAGTTCGACATGAACGAGAACTAGGGGATGTGCAAGCACATGTACTTCCATGAGCAGCCGACCATGCAATCCAATGCAATAAAGACGATGAAAAACTATTTTATTATGGGAAAACCCGGTTTAGATAACATGGAGAATCTGTATACGAGAAATAAAGCAGCCACCTAAGAAGACCGAAAAAGGTTTTAAAAAAGAGAGTAAATCTCATAGCTCAATTTAATACTGTCCAAGGGTAAAAACAGACACACACACACACACACACACACACACACACACACAGAGAGAGAGAGAGAGAGAGAGAGAGAGAGAGAGAGAGAGAGAGAGAGAGAGAGAGAGAGAGAGAGAGAGAGGTGTTTAAATAGAAGAGTTTACGTCTCCATGGAGAGAAGTAGGGGAGTGCAGTCGTAAAAATTATTTGTTGTCAACATCGACCAAGCTGTTGTTCATATTTTCCCGAGGCAACTCATTTCAGATAATTTATAAAGTGAATAAGGTCAGTCCACGGTCAATCTTAGTGGCATAAATTTAATGGTCCAACATGGCTTGTGGTCTGGGAGTCTCATCGAACAAATTACTAACGTACACAATAATCAAAGAGCTTAATAGATCACGTTGTCGTACAGCTGAACAATCACAAAAAGCGGTCGGGCAAAATCTCTACTAGCACAACAATAGCTGCATTGCAATGGCAATGTCTGGAAATGTACAGGTGTTCACCATCACCTAACTTAGCATAGACCATGGTTTTAAGGCCATGTGAATCATATCTCGTTCCATGAGAACACAACTGGATGAGTGACCTAGGAATAGGGCTAAGGATGGTTTCACATTCCAAAGCCATGCTTGTGCATCCCAAATTCACATTAACTGAGTGATTTTTCTTTGAATCGCTCGACCAACAAAAAAATCTATACGCTGCGGGGTTCGGATCACAAACACTATCTCCACTACTACTCGCAGATCACGAGTACTAAGGTTCCACTTATCATTTTCTCAAACATAGAGCAGTGTTACTTACCATGTGTCTGTGAACCGGATTTTCAGCCACCATGTGAATACCAAAGATGATATATATTGGCGGTCAAGGATTCAAGGCAATGAAGGTGCAAATGCGGAAGTTATCTCCGAGTCTATCCCTGCCACGTTGACTGCTCTAAGTACCGGTGCTAGACGATAGGTGACTAGTAGAAGAAATTTGTCTATTATTTTACTACATATTTCGGGTGGAATCTATCATTTTACTAGATCGAAGAAAGACACCTTGGTCAAGGTAATGGATCCAGTTATCTCAACTATGCCATGGTCTGCTTTTACATCACAAGCTAAAAGCCAGTGTGATAAAATATCAGTGGTCCGGTTATTTTTGTTCTAGGGTCTGCATGTATGCTTGACATAAATATGGGCCTTTTGGCTTGCTTTGACATCAAGAGAAGGCAGAACAAACTGGTGTGGAAGTTGTTGTAGGTCCTCCTATCCTGAGACTCCAGACCTTGGTCATCATCTTGGAGTGGATGATTAAATTTGTACAATTAGCTAAATGCCCGTGTGTTGATATGAAGGAAACAATTAACCATGTCAAACATGGTGTCTTCCTTCCTCATCTCTATCAACCACCACATGTTTTTTTATACGATCCATGTTCAACATCTTCTCCAATCGTTGTGCTTCACAATTTCACATAATATTCCTATTCCACACACATGTATGAATCTTTTTTGATTTTAAATAGTAATATTTTTAATTCTTCAGAATATCTCAAGATGTAGTAGTGTACTCCAACTCATCACGACACATCCTCAAGCGAAATATAAATTTGTTGATTAAGATGGATCAATCTAATGGTAGGTAGAAAAGAATGCCAAAGCAGAATTTCTAAGTGAATCTCCACTCTAACCTCCATAATGTGTTCCCAAGCATTGTTTTCATGGAATCACTCTCTTAAGGTCGCATTTTGGAGAGATATTTCCCTTCTTGTACATTTATCTTGTTAGAAAACTCCCAAAATAAATGGTGGCAAAACACTCAACATAATAATTGTAGCAATGTACTCCATTGATGTAAAATCCCGTCACTATGTTGCGTTATTTGTTCAAAGCGTCTCAACACGACGATTGCTACAAATTTTGGCTACAGATATTCACTGAACTTTTGCTGAGTTGCACCGATATATGCTTTTTAAAACCTAACGAATAGCTCACCAACGAAGGTGCCGAATGAGAACAGTCACATTTGGAAGTAGTGGGCAAGATACAATACGTTCAATGATGCAAACAAATTATGCAATAACAAGATTCGAGAAAGGAAAGAAAAAAAAGAATAGCCATAGTCATAACAAGTAAAAGAACCATAAAAAGGACACCTGGAACAGTTTTCCCGACTACCACTAGTAGAAAAAGGGGCAAATCTGAGACACATTAGTGCCGGTTTGATTTTGAGCCGGCACTAATGTGTCCATTAGTGCCGGTTCCAACGGCTAGCCGGCCGTTCTCATTAGTACCGGTTCATGGCAAACCTTTAGCACCGGTTCTTGCCACGAACCGGTACTAAAGAGAATGGTGGCAGGATGTTGTCAGTCTGGGGCCCGTCCAGCACCTTTAGTACCGGTTCGTGGCACGAACCGGTACTAAAGGTCGACGTACATAAACCCTTCGTCCACCCGAGCCACTCTGTTCTTCCCCTTTCCCCTCACTTCCTCTGTTCTTCCCTCTCTTCCTCGAGCTCCTCACAAATTTTGCCCAAAATTTGTCAAGATTTGAAGGCCCCCATCCATTCAAATGATCACAAAGGTTAGCAACTTTTTCCTTTCAACTCTCATTGCTAGATTAGCTCTTGCAATGCTTTGTATAGTGATTAATTTGGGAGGAATTATATTTGCTAGTATTTGATTTATATGCAATTTGAGGTCAAAAATAACACTTAGTTTGCATATGTAGGTGTGGTTTACTTAGTGCCTTCTAAATCTCCGTCGTAACCACCGTCGATCGCCCGCACCGTCCCGTCGCCGGCACCACCTTGTGGTGAGGCTCTTGTTCATGAATGTTTTACATTACCAAATTGATGTTTGTGTGATTTGGATATATAGTTACTCGTATAATTATCTTACCCGTACGTTGTTTGTTATACATAGTACCATGGTTTTGATATCCGTCCCGGTCGGTCCTCGTCCTTGTTATGATTCGGATGTGGTATATTCTCTTTTAAAACTAGTTGTTGCATTTCGTGTTTATGACAAATTATGCCCATCAAGTTGACATAGATATTTTTATCTAGGAGGTATGTGAACCAGAAATTCCAACCGACCCTATTGTCGAGAGGTTAAATTTAGTTGAAAGAGAAAACGAGTATTTGAAAGAAAATTGAAAAGAATTGAGGGGGAGAAGATGGAATTGGAGTTGCATGTTGCCGATGTCGTTGATGATCACAAGATCAAGATGGAGAAAATGAGGTTGAAGATTAGAAAGATTAGAAAATATGCGATTGATAGTGTGGCTTGGTATCATTATGTTGTTGGATCAATTGTTACCTTAGTTGCGATCTTGATCGCATTTGTTGTTGCATTTAAATTCTTTAGCTAGAGAGTTATTTGTATGTTGCATTTAATTAAGTGTTGTATATGAACTTTATGTATGAACTTGTATTAATTTGGTCTATTCGGTGTTGTGTAATGAAGATAAGCCGACAATGGATGTATGATGACCGATGCTCTCTCGAGTTCATTAATGGCGTGCATACTTTTCTGCTTGCCGCTGAGGCAAACAAGCGGGCAGATGGTTTTATGCCTTGTCCATGTGCTGGCTGTAAGAATGGTCAAAGGGCGAGCGCCCCAGGAAGAAGATTCCTGCTAAAGGTAATGTGGTATGCTCCTATAATACCACGGTTGAAACGTTTGTTCCAAAACAAAGAGCATGCGAAGGCGATGCGGTGGCACGCAGAAGACCGTAAGAAAGACGGAAAGTTGAGAGTACCCGCTGACGGTTCACAGTGGAGAAAAATCGAGAGAAAGTACTGGGAGGAGTTTGCAGGTGACCCAAGGAACGTATGGTTTGGTCTAAGCGCAGATGGATTAATCCTTTTGGGGAGCAGAGCAGCAACCATAGCACGTGGCCTGTGACTCTATGTTTGTATAACCTTCCTCCTTGGTTGTGCATGAAGCGGAAGTTCATTATGATGCGGTGCTCATCCAAGGCCCTAAGCAACCCGGCAACGACATTGATGTGTACCTAAGGCCATTAGTTGAAGAACTATTACAGCTGTGGAATGGAACAGGTGTACGTGCGTGGGATGAGCACGGACAGGAAGAATTTGACCTAAAGGCGTTGCTGTTCGTGACCATCAATGATTGGCCTGCTCTCAGTAACCTTTCAGGACAGACAAAACAAGGGATACCACGGATGCACGCACTGTTTGGATAATACCGACAGTATATATTTGGATAGTTCTAGGAAGAATGTGTACCTGGGACATCGTCGATTTCTTCCGACAAGGCATCCCGTAAGAAAGAAAGGCAAGCATTTCAAAGGTGAGGCGGATCACCGGACGAAGCCTCACCACCGTACTGGTGCTGATGTACATGATATGGTCAAGGATTTGAAGGTAATCTTTGGAAAGGGTCCTGGCGGACAACCTGTTCCGAAGGACGCTGATGGACGCGCACCCATGTGGAAGAAGAAATCTATATTTTGGGACCTGCCATATTGGAAAGACCTAGAGGTCCGCTCTGCAATCGACGTGATGCACGTGACGAAGAATCTTTGTGTGGCCCTGCTTGGCTTTTTGGGCATGTATGGGAAGACAAAAGATACACCAGAGGCACGGGAGGACCAGCAATGTATGCACGGAAAAGACGACATACATCAGGGTCAGGCCAGCTATGCTCTTACCAAAGAAGAGAAGGAAATCTTCTTTGAATGCCTGCTCAGCATGAAGGTACCGTCTGGCTTCTCGTCGAATATAAAGGAAATAATAAATATGGCAGAGAAAAAGTTCCAGAACATAAAGTCTCATGACTGCCACGTGATTATGACGCAACTCCTTCCGGTTGCCTTGAGGGGGCTTCTACCGGAAAACGTTCGATTAGCCATTGTGAAGCTATGTGCATTCCTCAATGCAATCTCTCAGAAGGTAATCGATCCATTGTGAAGCTATCAGTTACAGAATGATTTTATGCAATGTCTTGTCAGTTTCGAGTTGGTGTTCCCACCATCCTTCTTCAACATCATGACACACGTCCTAGTTCACCTTTGCGAAGAGATTAACGTTTTGGGTCCTGTATTTCTACACAATATGTTCCCGTTGAGAGGTTCATGGGAGTCTTGAAGAAATATGTTCATAATCGTGCTAGGCCAGAAGGAAGCATCTCGAAGGGCCATGAAAACGAGGAGGTCATTGAGTTTTGTATTGACTTTATTCCTGACCTTAAGCCGGTTGGTGTTCCTGAATCACGGCATAAGGGCAGACTGGAAGGAAAAGGCACGCTAGGAGGGCATCAAATAATATGTATGGACGGGCATTCTCTCACTGAAGCACACTACACAGTTCTATAGAATTCCGCCTTGGTGGCTCCGTATATGAAGGAACACAAGAATTTTCTACACTCCAAACACCCGGAGAAGTCTGACGAGGATTACACGCGAACAACGAGGACTTTCGCAGGTCGGTTGCAGAAACGTGCCCTGAATGATGGCGATATTCAAAATGACATGTACTCGTTGTCCCAGTTACCATCTTCGAATATAATGACTTTCAAAGGGTACCAGATAAATGGGAATACATTTTACACGATCGCCCAAGATAAGAAGAGCACCAACCAAAACGGTGGTGTCCGCTTTGATGCAACAACCAACACGGGAAAGGAAACATATTATGGTTACATAGAGGACATATGGGAACTTAACTATGGAGGTGATTTGAAGGTCCCTTTGTTTCGGTGCAAATGGGTCAATATGACACGAGGCGGAGTAACGGATGACCCTTGTATGCGGAATGACAATAGTGGATCTCAACAATCTTGCGTATGCAGACGAATCACTCGTCCTAGACAATGATGTGGCGCAGGTTTTTTATGTGAAAGACATGTCTACCAGGCCGAGAAAAAGAAAAGATAAGGAAGCGAATGGATCATACGACGAGCCAAAGCGCCACATATTTCTTTCAGGAAAAAGAAACATCGTGGGAGTGGATGACAAGACAGACATGTCAAAAGATTATGAAAAGTTTGAGGAAATTGCTCCATTCACAGTGAATATTGACCTGAGCGTCCAGTTAAATGATGAAGATTTTCCATGGCTACGGTGCAAAGGGACACACGCGAAGAAAAAGTTTCACACCCAAAGATCTGGGATGTGATCGGCTTCACTATCATCATTTTCTTCTGTGTTTCACACCCAGGAGGGAATCTCTGTAATAATTAGGGTAGTTATGTGTTTTGGCATTTGAAACGCGAAGAAATTTTATGTGCAAACAAATTCTTTTCATGCATTTACTGATTTTTTCCAGCTAAATGACCCTGATATTGAAAAGCATTTCAAATGAATTCAGAAAAGGTTGAAAGTTGGCATGGTATCATAATTTCATCCAAATAGCATGTGCAAAAAAGTAGAGAGGGTTACGGCAAAAACTGGATGCACTTCGTGTACAAAATGGACAATCTCTTTCGAAGTATGAGGTTTTTCGACGAAAACTCATCTGTTACAAAGGCATTTCATGTTTTAAATAACCTAAGCATTACCAAATTGAATATAATGATAAAACACACTAATATTAAACATAAGAAAAAAGAATCACTGAAAAATCTTTTTTCAAATTTAAGTTATTCACAAACTAGTGATTCACACAAATTTCAAATAATTCAAAATTTAAACTATTCAAATTTGAAAACTAATGGCACTAACAGTAAGTTTGTAATTTAATTTTTGTACCTAAAGCAAAAATATTCACAAAGAAACTCTAAATACAGAAAAAAACAACTCAAAAGTAAATAAAACAAAAATAAATAAAGCGAAAAAAATTAAGAAAATAAAAAAGCCCGCCTACTGGGCCAAAGCGGCATGCATACGACTAGGAACCCAACCTTTTGTTGGGCCAGGATGCAGGCCCACAAAGGCCCAGTAGGCCCACAGGGCAGAAGAGAACAGGTAGGCCCAGTAGGCCTACTTAGGAGAGGAGCTCGAGAGAGCTACCGCACTGGGGCTTATAAACTAGTATGTAGCCCCTCGGCTAGCGAGGTGGGACTAAACGCGCGCACCGCCTGGAGTTAGCGCACCCCTTTAGTACCGGTCGTGGCTCCAACCGGTACTAAAGGGGGGCCTTTAGTACCGGTTGTAGCCACCACCAGGTACTAAAGGGGGGGGGGCCTTCCCGCCGCTTGGCCTGGCCAAAACAGACCTTTAGTACCGGTTGGTGGCTCCAACCGGTACTAAAGGTCCATCCTATATATACAACAGTTGGAAAAAATTCACGTTCCCTCTATGTTTCTTCCCTCCATCGCGCCGCCCTGCCCCGATCGGCCCCCGTCGGCGTCACCGCTTCCGCCCTGTCGCCGACGGCCGTCCCGCCCTCGTCGCCGCCCGTCGCCGCCACCAACCATCCATCCCCGTCGTCCCGTCGCCGCGCCCCGGCCGCCCGGCCCGTCGCCGCCCCGCCCCGTCGTCGCCGCCCCGTCGTCGCCTCGCCGGTGAGCTCGCCCCGGCCGCCATGTCCACACACACACACATACACACACTACACACACACACACACACACACACACACACACTACACACACGCACATTAGTTTGTTTTTATAAATTTTTTTGTTTTCTAGTTATAGAAATGTTAGAAATTATTCTTTTTTTAGTTATAGAAATATTAGTAATGTTAGTCATATAGAAATGTTATAAATTTTTTCTGTTTTTTAGTTATATAAATGTTAGCAATTTTTCTGTTTTTTAGTTATATAAATATTAGAATTGTTATAGAAATGTTAGTTATATAATCAGGAAATTTTAGAATTAGTTTTAGTTAGATGAATTAGATTAATGTCAAATTGTTAGAATTTGCATACATATAGAATTTTAGTTATCACAATCCAATCATTTAAAAAATGTTACTTTTGCGGGCATATAGTATTTGTTCTCGACGATATGCCCGGCCCGCATCCTCGCCGTCGACCCGTTCGCGACGACGTCTTGCTTCAGAGGACCCATGTCCGGGACTGGGCTCCGCCGGGCTGGCACTGGGAGGTGCTACCTGGAGGGGCTCGCCGCTTGGTGAGGAACCCAGCCTCGGGTCCCGTCGTCGACCCTGATGTCCTTTGGTGGCGTTCGCGTGGGCCACATTCGGTTCAGAGGGAGCCGGCGCCACCGAAGGTGTGCGTCGCTGTGTCAGGGAGGAGGACGAGCACGTCCATCGCTACATGGCTGCTATGGACGTTAGGTTCTCCAATACTTGGTAGGTTCTTTGGGCAGATGACCGGAGATATGATCCTGTGACGGTTCCTTCTCTTTGGGTGTCCACCGCCCATGCCCCAGGGACCGCGAGTGGCCTATATTCTTCTGTAATACTCGATCTTTATTAGGTATTTAGCCAGTAATGTATTCGATATATAATATGTGAGACGATGTATTCGAGATTATATATATTAAGACGATGATGTATTCGAGATTATATATTCGAGACGATGTATTCGATATTCAGTTTTTCCTTATTGATTGCATCCATGCATTGTAATTTGAATACTAAATTGTTTTATATTTCTTTTGTATTAGTAAAGTAAAAGCTATGGCGGACAATACCGGCAGAGAGAGAAGAGGAATTGTTCGACATCATACGCAACCCTCACAGGCTAGACAATCTGAATGAAGCAGATGACGGCTCCCAATATCTGAACAATACCGGAGAGGGTGATGAAAAGATATTCGATCTCGACGACCGAGCTGATGAAGTCATGAACTATGATTATGATTATGATGACACAGACATTATTTGTGATGACACATACAATGATGATCTTCAAATAACAAAGACTGCCAGCGAGGTATATTTATATAAGCATGCATCATGGTGATCATCACATGTTTTTTTATTAAAGATATGTTAACGAATCTATCTTTCTTCTTTAAGCCCTCCAGATCGAGCAAATCTGCTTCTACAGACAGCAAGACAAAGCGAGGCCCGGGCAGATTGTTGAAGGATGGTGTAAAGTACCACATCGAATCCACCAAACTTAGTGGCGAACCCCTCACGCCTAAGAACGTTGCGGACAAGTGGACTCGTCAGTGCGGAGTTCTTGTGAAGGACAAACTCCCAATCTCCATACAAGAATGGAAAGAGCCAAAGACTAAACGTCCAGGTGTTACTTGGGTCGACGACAGAGCCAAAAAAAGACCTTTTGAAATCTCTGATGGAACATTTCACCGTACCAGATCATTTCACTGAAGCATATGTGGAGAAAGTCAAGGCCGCTGCTCTTAAGAAGATGGCAATTGCATTCAACACCCACAAGAAAACTGTATGGGCCAACTACCTCGCTGCAGAAAGGAAGACTCCAGATTTCACGGGAACACTAGAGAAGCAAAGAGAACACTGGGATGATTTCGTGACCTTCAGGGATTCAGAATTATCTAAGGAACGGTCGATGAAAAACAAGGCAAATGCCGCAAAAATGACGCAGTTCCATAGGCTGGGTCCAGGTGGCTACGCGGTGGGATTGCCTAAGTGGGATAAGTATGAGCAAGAGATGGAGGATGCAGGGGTAACTCCGACATTAGGAACTGGCGCCCAGTGCGTAACTTGGTTCTATGCGCATGGGGGCGTTGAACCAAGACAGTAAGTTTCGCGGAAGGCAAATATAAAAGGAGCCGAACAAAAGATAATTGATTTAATAGAAGAAGCTCAAGGGGGTGTTCACGCCCAACAGAGAGAACGACGAGCTTACGCGCGCCCTGGGAAATCCTGAACACCCGGGAAGAACACGAGGCAAGGGCGTTATTCCCTGGTATGAGGGCTTTTCAGAATGGAACGAGGACTATAGGACCCGTGCAAGAAGGAAGATGGAGGAGGAGAAGAAAAGGAAGCTGGAGGAGGAGCAGAGGAAGCAGGACGCAGAACGCCTTCAAGGCCTAGAAGCAAGGCACGCGGACCTGGCACTCAAATTCCAGCAGCAGCAGCAGATCGACTCACTTAGCCAGGAAAGGGGGTCTCAGCAGCGGCAGCAAAGAAGCGGATGATCGTCCAGCATTGGATAGCACCGTCCCATCCATGCCGAGAAGCAGCGTTGGTTCTGCCTCAAAGTAAACACTGCTGGATACATACCGGTGGATGACATCATAGAGAACACTAACTGTGAGCTACACTCCAAAATGAAGAACATATCCATGAAGGTGGCGGACGGCGTTGCTTTTCCAGTTACCCCCGAAGCAACCTTCCATTGCATCCCGATTCCAGAGGGCTATGCTCGTGTCATGGTTGATGAAGTGGTGGACCCATATTCTGGGCTACAGCTAGACAATCCTGGAGGTGAAGACGAGCGCACACTGGGAGAGGCCATACATCGTATCATCCTATGGAGAAAGGATTGCATCATCTTTTGAAGTCCACCGACACCGCGTCGTCTGCCGACTCCTCCTCGAAGTCCGCCACCGAGTCAGCAGACTCCCGCTCCTCCAAGTCCACGAACGCGTGAGCCGACTCCTCCTTGAAGTCCGCCACCTCCTCCAAGTCCCCGAACGCGTGAGCTGACTCCTCCGGTTTCAAGTCCGGCACAGTGTCATGCCACTTCTCCGGTTTCAAGTCCGGCACCGTGTCAGGCCACACCTCCTGCTTCAAGTCCGGCACATCGTCAGGCCACTTCTCCTGGTCCAACTCAGCCACGTCACCGTCTCCGCTGCCTCAGCAATCGCAGAAGAGACACGCCGCAGCTATGGTGCGTAGCGGTACGAGTCGAGGTAGTTCAAGAAGTACAGGCGGAGACAAGCGATATAAATATGGTCCAAGCCTCGCTCCTCTTCCTCAGAGGCCTTACGACATGACTAAGGAGCAAAACGCAGCCATAGTGCAGGGCCAAGTGGACGGCCATTTTGCACCGAAACCGGCACCGCCGCCAAAAGAGAAAGTGCCTGAGAAAACAATTGACCACTTCATTCGTATGGCTAGAGAACTAGCTCCCAAGCCTGTTGACTCGGACTATGAGCGTCAAATCAGGAAACTACATCGAGAACGGCTAAAGAAGGAAGCGAGCTCGAGCTCGAGCCAACAAGCAGCGGGCCAAAAATCCGGGAAAACTGTTCCCCAGCTGGGAGAACAGGCGGCGCAATCGATCCCCCCGCTTGTTGTGCCAACAACACATGAGAGGAGGCCATACCAATATTATTGTGGGCAAACCGTTAAAGTTCCCCAGCTAGGCGATGTGGTAATAACGGAGGAGCATATAATGCAGGCTGAAATGCTCAAGATCTCTGTTGGACAACTCCTCGAAATTGAGCCCATGTCTCCGCTTAGAGAGAAGGAAATAAAACGGAAATATGTCCGGGGATAACCTTTGGTCGAGCCGGACAAGGTTAAGAACCTCCCAACGAGAATGTATGAATTGCATCAATGGTACATGAACATTACCAAGATTTCCAATCGAGAGTCCCTCATGGTGAATGTCAAAAAGGAGCATTACTACCATGAGAAAGCTCTGTGCGTTGAGTATTCAGAACTATTTCAGTTATACAATAAAGACGCACTCGACAAATTTCTCGTCAGTTGCTATTGTTTGTAAGTGATTTCTTTCTGTAATTTTTTATCAATCATTACATGTAATTATCCTCACTATATATTCTTTTCTGTGGTATTATATGCAGGATGAAGATGTATGAAATGAAAAAATCTGGACGCTATGGCATTGGGTTCATTGACCCAAATACCATTAATGAGTACACATGGAATCTTGCAACTTCTCAAGCAAGTGTAGAGGAAAGCATTCTAGAGTTCTTGAAGTGCCTCAATACCAATGAAGATATACTACTTCCTTACAACTTCACGTGAGTTAATACAAATTCTGTTTTTGCTTACTAGCTAGCTAGATGTTAATAATTAAGTGTATACGGTTTACGATATATAGTTGATTAATTTTATGCACATGTCCGCTTAATTAAGACATGCAAACGTGTGCGCATGAAGTTTCCACTGAATCTTGTTAGTCATTAAAGTTAACAAAGCAACAGTTGAAGTACTCGACTCGCTACTTAAAGAAGATAAAGACTACACCATCATGAAGGGGATAGTCAACAGGGAATTTAAATCATTATTAACTATATATCGGCCTATTATTAGTTCGTCATTTCCTGATATGAACTATTTAATAACCCCTTTATTGATTTTCTTTGCCGGCGGGCAGGGTTTGGGCAAAGTTCATCAAGGTGACTCCAGGCAAATGGCCAAAAAAGTTGTTTTGATTAATCATTATCTGATTCAATTCCATTCTCGTAAAGGCCCTGAAGCAGGCGCCGGGGAATGATTTGTGTGCATTCTACGTTTGCGAGAACATTCGCATGATGGCGTCCGAAAGGAGCAGATCTCAAAGACAGGACTGGGTACGTTGTCAGAACTCTATTAACACCATTATCGATATCTTGTAACACAACTAATACACATGCATATTGATCTCCTTCTTAACAGTTCAGAGAGGTGCGGAATAAGCTCCTACCAGCGGACCGCATACTAGCACTTTAAGAAGAAATAGCCAGATTTTTGCTCGACCAGGTCATAGATCCGAAAGAAGAATACTATTACTCGCTACCGCCCCCATGAACCACTTGTCATCGTGCATGCTCCGAAGGCACCAAGGCAACATGTAGAAGAAATTATATATGTATATACATGTGTATGTGTGAATAGATAATGGTGTTGGCTGTGAGACATTCGATGATATTATATATATATATATATATATATATATATATATATATATATATATATATATGCGTTTCTACGTACGAGAAAATCTATTTATATATATGCATAATGTCCGGGATATACCCCGCGGTATGACCCGGCCGGACTTGGCGATTCACCAGAAGACCCGGCTGGAGCTAGGCGACTCACTGGCGATCTGCCTGGACATGGCGGTTTACATATAACCCGCCTGGACATTGTGACTCACTGGAGACCCGGCGGGCGGGTCAAACGGACGACAAGGCCCAAGGCCCAGTAGGCCGGTTCATGTGATGGTGGGCCGACTTAAGAAGAAAGGTGTAAGGAATATTTCCCTTACAAGGAATCAAGACTCGGACTTGTATCCGGCTTATAGTAAAATATAGGCTAGTCCTAGTCCTACTAGGACTTCACATGTAACCCGCCCCTCTAACTTATATAAAGAGGGGCAGGGCTCCCCAAAAAGGGACAAGCAACAAGAACAATCTCTAGGGCTAGACACAAAGAGCCGGCTTACCGGCGACTCTCTCATGATCATAATGAGACCTAGCCACAAAAAGCATGTAGGGTTATTACCGGATGATGTTTTCCGGGGCCCGAAGCTGTCTAAACCCTTGTCTTGCGTGTTGATCCGCCCTGCATCTCTCGTCCCACTCAACCCCTCTCAAGCTACCACATAGATGCGTTGGCCTCGTGACTAAGTCCTGACACTAAGGACATCTGCCGTGACAAATCCACGACAGTTGGCGCCCATCGTGGGGCCTGCGCACGGTGATGTTGAGTTCTTGAAGGGATTTCTTCCAGGGATCCAGAGTTTACATTTTTCCGGATGAAGAAGAACCGGTTTGAAGGGATTTGTGTCAGCTTCAAGTTCATCGGACCAGATTATGATCGGTGGGGATTAAAGGTTAAACAAAAAATTAGGGTTGCGCCCTGAGCCGCCGGTCTTGCAAGTCGGATCCAAGAGGACGAAGAATTGTGTGTTATGCGTCACCACGGCCGAGTAAGTTGCCAAATTAATTTCCGCTGAGTCGCCGAAGAATGGCCAGAGTCGATGGAGCAATCCATCAATCCAAATTTAAATCGGCTTTTGAAGCGTTGCGGTGCGTCGTCGAGACCGACAGGAATCCCAGCAATTGCATCAATCCGGTTGGTGTGTCGGTTTACCCGACTCTCAAGTCCCAAGGCTATTTGTTCTACATACAAACTTTGTTTCATTCACGTACTGTATGCGGCATTGCGCGTGCTTGATCTACAGCAGCTTCACGCGTGATTCACCTCCACCTGACGGCAGCCACGTGCTCGGGACAGCTGCAGTTTTTTGCTGTTAGTCCGGATTTGATGGACTGGGAACATCCCATATAAGAATCGGGATTGCTACTACTTGGTCTACTAGTAGTAGTACGTGGTCGGGTCATAATTGATCTCAAATCATTGTCAACTAGTAGTTCTTTGCAACACCAATCAATGGGCATTACGAGCTGGATCGGAGAAGATAATCAAAGAGAGGAAAGTCCCGGGCGGACGGTTCGTCAGTTTATAAAAGGAAAAACAAATCGTCAAAGCAACGGCGACCCGGATCGGATGGAGCCGTGGGCGTCGACTTGTTCCTGCAGCCGCTGCAGCTGTGCCTCAAGCCCACTTCCGAGCCGTTGCCGGACCGGTGCCGGGCCACCCCGGACTCGCCTCTGTTGCCATCCGAGCCGCGGTGGTCTTCGCCTCTGACCTTCAAGCTGCTCAGCAAGCTCGTCTTCGCGCTATTCCTGCCCTGTCTATCCCAAGTCGCCGTTACTGCTGTAGGTATGCCTCGAGCCGGCTGCCGTCGGCTCTGCCTCACCTCCGCGCTGGTTAGCCCGACTGTGAGCTGCCCTGACGGCCTCTTTCCGTTTCCGCGGACGGACCGCTGGCCTCTGCCCGATTACCTTTGTTGCTGTCAAACCGTCATTGAGCCGGAGCTGCCGCCGGCTAAGGGTCGCCCTGTTTAAATCGCCTCGCTGTTGTAAAAGGACGCAGCCGTGTCCCGTCTTCCAGCACCAAGGTCACTGCCACGGTCCTGTCTTCCAACCCGCCAGCACCGCCACGAGTCACCGTCTACGAAGTCGCCTCATTACTGGAAAATACTTCGAACCGGCTCCCTGCTGGGCTGCATCCCAGTCGCTCCGGTGGTTTACCGCTGCCGCGAGATGCCCCGGTTTCTGCCTCGCGCTGTTGTTGAAACACCGGTGCACCCTTGTGCTTGCTTAAGCCGCCCATGCTGGTCTCTGCTGTTCCGAACAGCTGCCTTGGAGCTGCTTTGAGTCGCCGGCTTCACCCGGCCTCACCCACACTGAGCCACCAGGAAACGCCGCTCAACGCCGTGGCGCTCGCCTCGCCTGAGTGTTCCAATGCACCTTGGCGTCAACCGTTCTGCAGAAGACCAGAGTGCGTGCATCTGGTGGTGACTATACGGAGCGAACATGAATTTTTAGGACTACAGGTTCATGGCGTGGATATGCCCACTCCGAGCTCCAGTAGCACTCAGACATTAAACAATTGAGGAGGAATCATCAAACAATAAGTACTCCATGAAGGGTCAAGAGGGAAAATACATACGTACCCACAGGAGCCTAACAGCTCAACTCTGCATGCAACACGGAGTTTGACCATTTGAGGAGTCAGTTAATTCATCCTCACACGCGGTCGCTTGGAGTCGGCCTTGCCACGTCGCTCCCGCGGCCACCTGCCTGTGTCGTTGCAAGTCACCGTTGCCGGGTCGACGTCGTCACCTCCAAAACTACCTCTGCTGCCATCCGAGCCGCCTGAGTCGGCTGCATGATGCCTCACGCCGCGCCTCCGCAGAGTGTTGTCGCTGGTTTGCCATCGTATAAAGGAACATGGATCACGGTGCTAGGGCCACATCAGACATTTGATATGTTTTGATCCCACTATCCACGTTCATCCGAAGAAAAAAAATACCAGCAAAGGTGGTGCCATGTTGTGCCTATGAAGTATACGTCAGCACCGTCATGCACCGGCGTCTGCGCCCGTTTACTGATGGAACAGGTGTGCGCAAGTCGCCGCCCGTGCATCTTAATTTACGTCAACCCTCCGGAGCCGCGTTGAGCCGCCCTTGCTGCTTTGAGCCGCCGGGTATATTAAGTCGCTGGTCTGCCTGAGCCGCCGGAATTATGTTAAGTCGCCGGTCTGCCTGAGCCACCGGAACTATATTGACTCGCTGGTCTGCCTGAGCCACCTCTGTTGCGATAAAAGGATCATCCTCGTCCAAACAAATCAGGTGATATCCATCCAAGTTTGTTTTATTATCACATGTTGTTTTTGTCAAAGAACAAGTTCATCTTTGCCTTGGTCTGCAATATTGTTTATGCAGGACAATTATTTTTGACAAAAAGTAATATTATACCGAGGAGGTGGAGGTATGCCAACATCTTTTGGCACAGGTGGTCGTCGTTACTCAACGGACTCCCGCACCGTTTTACAATGTCGTGGCCGTCTCTCGCGACCGTGCTGGCTTACAAAGCCGTGGCCGTCTCCCGCGACCACGCCGGCTTACAACAAGGAGGACAACTTGCTCGTCCGCACCGGCTTACAACACCACGGCCGATTCATCAGTCTGTGCCGCCTCAGATGTGGCGGTCGTTTTTACCGTTCGTCTCTTGTGGCCTGGTCTACATCAACACATCGGGCCACACCTGTCTGCATGAGTTGTTTATTGAGTATGAGTAAGTCACTACTTGGGAAGCCGGTTTTCTTACAACAAATTGGAGGCAAATTATCATGTATTATCAGCTGCCGTCTGCACTGGATGGCACAACGGGCAGGCGCACAAGTCGTCGCCACTACGGTTTGGTTAAGTTCAAACAGCCAGTTGGAAGGAACCATTGGCCGAGTTGCTGACACGGCTCAGACGGGATCACTTATAACCCGCCGCAGTCACCTCAACCTTCTGTGGATTCACATCGCGTTATCAACGCCAATGATATACGCCTTCTGCTATGGTCAAATATGGAGAATCTCAAGCCAACTCTTCGAGTCATCTTGAGACTCGGGGGCTACAATGGTATGGCTCGGCAAAATTAGCCGGTTTCAATGAATTCAAGAGCTCCGGGTCATTGAAGGGAAGATAACCTGGCCCTGGAGGCTACTGTTTTATTGGTAAATATTTAAAAGCCGTCAGAAAAATTTCCGGCTCAAAATGAAGATTCCGGTTTAAAATACAGCTCAAGAGACATCTCTCTCCCGCAAAGCTTTTAAGCTCTCAAAACCAGTTCAACATCCGGCTCAAGGTAAATTTGTCCCTTACAGAGCTTTGAGGATCTCAATATCCGGTTTAAGAATTTCCGGTTCAAAAAGAATTAATCTCTCGCAAGTTCGAGATCTCAGACAAATTAATGGTTACCAAAGAGAACTTGTTGTCATGATGCATGGTTCAAAACATGGGCATCCTGCCTTACGGCTTATCTTATCATGGTCACTTGGGGGCTTCCTGTTCAAACATAGGTCGTATTCGAACCAAAGAGAACATAGCTGTCGATACCCTTTTGATTAGCAAACTACTGAACCTACTTGGGGGCTTCTTGATCGTATCCGAATCATAGCTCAACCCCTTTGGGAATCGACGTGGATCGTATTCGAATCAGCGTCGCTAAACAACTCTTATAAAGTCACTTGGGGGCTTCCTGTTCAAACATGGGTCGTATTCGAATCAAAGAGAACATAGCTGTTAATACCCACTTTGATCGGCATCGCCAACGCCACTAGGGGCTATATGATCGTATTCGAATCTTAGCTTAACCCCTTTGGAACGGTTTACTGATCGTATTCGAATCAGAAGCCTCAAAATTTTTATCTGTTTTTATACAATCGCAAGTAACTTGAGTTGTCACAAATATCATATGTGACGGCTCTTACAGAGTTGAGTTATCAACTTCACTGTCCGGGTCACATAAGCCGGCGGTATCATTTGAAGGATCATAAGGATCTTGTGATCTACTTGTGTGCAGGATAAGACTACATTTGGGTGGTTACCCGCCCTGGCTTTTGACGTTAAGTCGCCAGGGCATATGTTGTTTAAACTCTTTGCAGGATTTGCAGAAATATGACATATAAATGATTAAGTTCAAGCTCATTACCAAAGTTGATGCTTCAAAATGATTATCCGTTCTGGATTTTTCTCAAAGGCTATAAGCCGCCGGGTTATAAAAATTCCGGCTTACAATGGAGGTGTATTAAATCGCCATCGGCCAAGAACCGCCGGGTATTTAAACTCTGGATTTACTTATCAACAGATAAGGTATTCAAAGTCGCTTTGGCGAAATGGCTATTATTTTATTAATGAATATGATTTATTCTACAATGGAAAGAATAGTCCCGAGTCGCTGCAGGCTTACGACCCGGCACTTGGGGGCTACATTATTCAAATTGAAGTTACATCAAATATGCAAGTCTCATGTCGCTGCAAGCATGCACCATGACACTTGGGGGCTAATGCAAAGTCATTTTTGTTTACCTCATTGAAGACCCGACTGATCACATCATAATGAGCCGGCCCTTGGGGGCTACCAATTGCTCCTGTCAACAGTTCAAGGTACACAAGTCTTAATCCATTATATTGAAGGATCCATTGCTCAGTTGGTAAAGCACAAGGCTCTTAACCTTGTGGACGTGGGTTCAAGCCCCATGGTGGAGATTACATCATATGATGTTATTATCAATGAATTATATACAAAGTCCCAGCTCAGTAATATCTTACTGAGCCGGCCCTTGGGGGCTACACGTTGCTGCTCCAGTTTACATGATAATATTTACAAAGTCCCTGCTCATTATTGCATAATGACCCGGCCCTTGGGGGCTACACTGGTTGAAGTTTTATGAGCATAAGGCAATTACAAGTCCCAGGTTGCTGCAAGCATGACAACCCGGCACTTGGGGGCTACAGGTGATATACATATAAGGGGAAAAATCTTCAAAATTATCAGTTCTGAGCAAATCAGGAGGATCAATTACATAAATCGGTGTCAACAACAATTATGACCCGACATCATCTGTTTTATAATCAGTCAGTTTTTGGTAATGATAAACCGGCAAGTTTTACATCTTCAAGCCGGCTGAATATCATATGAGTATTTGAAGACCAAAATTATTTAACCCGGCGCCTTGAAAGCCGACTCAAGTGGATTATTCTTCACAATATTTTTCTGTTAGAACAAACTGGTGTGGAAGTCGTTGTAGGTCCTCCTATCCTGAGACTCCAGACCTTGGTCATCATCTTGGAGTGGATGATTAAATTTGTACAATTAGCTAAATGCCCGTGTGTTGGTACGAAGGAAACAATTCGACCATGTCAAATTAACACGGTGTCTTCCTTCCTCATCTCTATCAACCACCACATGTTTTTTATACGATCCATGTTCAACATCTTCTCCAATCGTTGTGCTTCACGATTTCACATAATATTCCTATTCCACACACATGTATGAATCTTTTTCGATTTTAAATAGTAATATTTTTAATTCTTCAGAATATCTCAAGATGTAGTAGTGTACTCCAACTCATCACGACACATCCTCACCCGAAATATAAATTTGTTGATTAAGATGGATCAATCTAATGGTAGGTAGAAAAGAATGCCAAAGCAGAATTTCTAAGTGAATCTCCACTCTAACCTCCATAATGTGTTCCCAAGCATTGTTTTCATGGAATCACTCTCTTAAGGTCGCATTTTGGAGAGATATTTCCCTTCTTGTACATTTATCTTGTTAGAAAACTCCCAAAATAAATGGTGGCAAAACACTCATCATAATAATTGTAGCAATGTACTCCATTGATGTAAAATCCCCGCCACTATGTTGCGTTATTTCTTCAAAGCGTCTCAACACGACGATGTGCTACAAATTTTGGCTACAGATATTCACTGAACTTTTGCTGAGTTGCACCGATATATGCTTTTTAAAACCTAACGAATAGCTCACCAAGAAAGGTGCCGAATGAGAACAGTCACATTTGGAAGTACTGGGCAAGATACAACACGTTCAATGATGCAAACAAATTATGCAATAACAAGATTCCAGAAAGGAAGGGGGGAAAAAAGAATAGCCATAGTCATAACAAGTAAAGGAACCATAAAAAGGACACCTGGAACAGTATTTCCGACTACAGCAATGGTGGATGTATCTGAATATGGATGATCAGTTATTTAGTTTACAATAGCGCACATCGATACGATGCACTCCCTCCGCCCCACAATATAAGAGTGTTTTTTACACTACGCTAGTGTCAAAAACAAACGCAACAACTAATAGAGTTACCTTAACTTATCAAATTCAGAAAAGTTCAGTACAAGACACGCAGCAACCGGAAGAACAAACCAGGAAAATCAGGGAGATCCAATTGCCCGACAGAACACTGAGGCTAGCCACCTGACCTCCGTCAAGATGGCCGAAGGAGAAGAAGCTCCAACGCGCCCTCAGCCGGTTAAGCATCCTGGCTGTCCGATGCAGCCCGCTGGGAAAGGCTGGCCCTTCCTGATGCAGTACCGAGGTGACGAGCGACATCAGCGAGGGAGAACACAAGCTACGCTGATTCCGGAAGAACTTCGCCAACGCC
This sequence comes from Aegilops bicornis, assembly GCA_021605145.1. Classification (NCBI taxonomy): domain Eukaryota; kingdom Viridiplantae; phylum Streptophyta; class Magnoliopsida; order Poales; family Poaceae; genus Aegilops; species Aegilops bicornis. The sequence continues at coordinate 688,598,971 of CM038673.1, read as the reverse complement.
GTCAAAGACGGCACCCACCGGCAAATCGTTTACATCCACTGCAGCGTCAAGGTATGCAGCCACTGCAGCGTCGTAAGCGAGACGCTCCGTCGGTCCCTCCGTGACGTAACTTTTGACATGACGAGCGGCTGGCGCCTGCTGGAAGAACGACGTTCGGCCTGGTCCGGTCCGTGACGCATATCCGTGTCCGACCTCCGACAATGCTGGGGCTCCGACTCCGATCGAGGTCACAGGCCCGATTTCGACTTGTTCTCCTGCTGGTCCATAGCAGTAGTTCTATAAATTGAAGCAAGAGGACGTGCATCGCAGCAAGCGATTTGTGTCCCTGATTTTCGTCGGCGAAAAGAGTAGCGATTTTCTGATCCTCGGGACAGCGGTAGCAGCAGCAGAAACCAGTAGTTCTCGTACGACCCTCCCACGATGAGGCTTCTTCCGGCCGCCCTCGGCCTCGTCGTCGTCCTCCTCCTCGTTCTAAATCCCAATGGCGTGGAGGCCCGGCCAGCCCCTGCCGGCGGCCATCAGAAGAAGTCGTCGAGTAACACCTTCTTCGTTTTTGGGGACGACTTCGCGGACAACGGGAACCTCCCACCCACCGAGCCTGTCACGGAGATGTCGCGGCAATGGGCCTATCCCTACGGCTCCGTGTATGCCGACGCCCATGGGTTTCCGCGACCAAATACTCCGTCTGGCCGGTTCTCCAACTACAAAATCCAGCCAGATTTCATCGGTAAGGCACTACGTTATATTACCACAAAAAAAGTACTGTTATATTGTAATCCTTGCCCCCCTGGTGCATCACAATTATCCCTACTCACTGTTTTATGAATAACTTGCAGCAACAATGTTGGGGTTGGAGGAGGCCCCTCCTGCGCATGCCCTCACAGCTGAGAAAACCTGCGACCCGTCCGGCATGACCTTCGCCTATGGTGGTGCAGGTGTGCTGGAAAGTACATCACATGGAGTTCACACCCTCCGCAAGCAGGTCAACGCTTTCAGGAAGATGGTCAAGGATGGGACCATCTCTGAGAAGCAGTTGAGTCACTCGGTAGCGCTCGTGGCCATCTCCGGCAACGATTATGCAAGCACGAGCGTGATTGGCCTAAGTAGCCCCAGCGATGTGAGTATCATATCAACACAGAATGTATACATATCCATACACTAATTTGAACAACTAATTTGTTTGTGTGTCTTACTAACATAATTTTCATGTATGTGATGCAGATTAATGCTTATATCGGAAAGGTGACAAAAGAGATCGTAGCTAATGTGGAGCAATTGTTGAAGCTTGGGGTGACAAAAGTTCTTGTCAACAACTTGCACCCTATCGGTTGCACGCCATCACAAACCCGAACCAATAACTACACTGCGTGCGATATTTTTGGAAATTTAGGTGCGTCAATCCATAACGATAACCTAAAACAAGTTATGGCAGTAAAGAAGAATGTTCACATCGTCGACCTATACGCCGCCTTTAGTAGCATTGTGGATCATGCGCCAGGTATGTATGTATTTTCATGCAAAATGTCTCATTATTTTAAAAGCTCCTAACATAATTAGATGGAGTTTGATTGTGTGCTTGCACTACTTCTTATGAACTTTTTTATTTTATCTATATTAATGTAGGTAAAGGCTCAGATCTATCTAAGCAATTCAAGCGCAAACTATCGCCCTGTTGCGAGAGTTTGGATTCGAATGGCTATTGTGGACAACAAGGCGAGTCATCCTCAGAGCTTCTATACACCGTGTGCGACAAGTACGACAAATTTTTCTATTGGGACGACATGCACCCCACACATGCAGGATGGGAGGCTATCATGAAACAGTTGGAAAAGCCCTTGAAGGAGTTTGTAGATCAAGACTAGGAAGCTAGGTTTTAAATAAATTATTTACGTATGCATCCACGATGACAATCTTCTGATTGTATTTGTTTGATAGTTTCAAGTATTTCAAAGACTGGATTTTCTAGGATGAATATTAAATTGTATTTGCATCTTCTTTTGTGAAAACTATATTCATAAGATGTAATTAATATTTGTCATATGCCACATTTACAATAAAGAGTATTCTAGCTATACAAGTCGAATACTTGCCTATATACGTCCGAATAAGCTCAATGCAATTCCACATCGATCGATTTTTGTTGTCAGCATGGTCTACCGGGGCAACATGTTCTAAGGGTGATGACGGGTGCCTTGTCGACCGTAGTGGTTGTACGCTACGGTCATCCAGAGCCCTCGATGTATTTATTTATTTGGGCTGCTTTGTACTTATATGATGAACCTACTAATGGATCAAAGTCCTTTTTCACCAAAAAAATATGATAAAAAACTAAAGCCAATCATTCGAGCTTGATCACCCATTCTCACAAGATTTGAGGATGTTCAGATAAGAATAAGGTATATTTTTTAGCATCTTCGGCATTTAATTAGTTCATCGGAAATACACCATCCAAATACACCTTTGTGCTCTTCGAGATTAACTTGTTGGCTTACAAAAAACTAGCACCGAGATGCTTGTTTGCTTTTAGGACGGAACTCCCTGAAGGGCCGCTGCTTTTCCATTAAGAATGTACTCCCTCTGTAAACTAATATAAGATCATTTAGATTACTAAAGTAGTGATCTAAACGCTCTTATATTAGTTTACGGAGGGAGTAGATAGTTACAGTAGACTTCCGAATTAAATAACTGACATTTGGGCATGTGTTGCAACTTGACAATAGACTCCACTTCATCGAAATTGTCGACTTGGGCATGCATTGTGACTGTACATGGATTTCTCTTGTGCAGTCAACGCTTTTCTTGATTCAGGCAAGGATATATAGATTTGAAACAATTTTAAAAATGTTGTTGTATTTAATTTTTAGGGGGTGCACAAGTACTTCCATGACCGTCCAGCCGGCAATCGAGTGTAACAAAATATGATATCAATATGGAAAAAGAAACATCACTAGAAACGGTATTCATTTGTAGACATAGTGGTAGGTCAAGAATTCGTTTCTCATGTGGAACTCGTGGTTATTCCATTAGCACCCCAGCTGAACAAAATATCTGGCCACCAATACTCTCACATCATCCGCACACCTTTTGGCCGTAGCAACCTAGGTCCATGCCTCCTCGCTCCCATTGCTGGCAAGGAATGTGCGATTTTATTACAAGCCCCGGGGTTCAAAGAAAGAATGACTGAACCGAAGTTTAGGGGCTCCCGCAATGTCACCGTACGCAGGGTCAAAGTCTGTAATCTGCAGTGCACCAGTCAATGAGAAATCAAGAATTGGCAGAGAGAAAACAGATCAGAAGTCACGTAGGGCGACCCGGGAGACTGGGCGGGCGCCCGTCGCAGCGTGCGAGACGGCGCCGTCCATCGGGGGGGATCGCCGGCGCGTCAGCGGGCGCTTCTGGGCTCTCGCCGAATCCGACGAAGATGACGTGGACGACGATGGGGAGAATTCTCCGGCGGAGTCGCCGCCGTCTCCGACGCCCTCCGATCTCATATGTGAATTTTTTCATTCAGGTTATAGCGAGGATGATGTGGCTACAACGATTGATCGGATTCTGCCACCGGATGATCCAGCGCATATTGGTCTTCACGCAGGCGAGAAGAATGAGATGATCCGACGCGTAGTTCATCGGAAGACGGCGGCGTCGGCGCTTAGACCGTGCAAAGGGCCCATACCTAAGGTGAGTCTTCCGAATCTCACGTTATTCGATTTGATTAGACCGGAGTCTTGGATCACTGTCAAGAACAAGAAGAATGCGAGGCGGCGCGCCGGTATGCAGGCAACGGCGGCGCCCGTGACGGCAACGTCGATGACCTCAATCTCGTTCGCGAGATCGCAGCGATTGAATCAGCTGCTAGGTGGAGTTGGGCCGGTTCGGAGTGGACCGGGTCCGCGAGATGTTGGGCCGGAGAAAGATGGGTATGAGGCCCATGCTGGACCGGGCCACTCTCCTACACCTATCGCGTTGCCGTGCACGTATGAGCGTGATTGCGTTTCTCTCGATCGTGCTCAGCCGCCTCTTTGCCCTAGGGTTCGTAGACACGGCACGAGAGGTTTCCCTGCCTGTGGTCTACGTCGGGCTAGGAGGATTTGCCCGCTGCTTGACATGGCCGGCCGCGGGGCGGCGCCGCCGCCAGCCAAGAAGGCCGCGTCAGGTCATGTGGGACGGGGCGGGACAGCTCCGCCACCGGCGGCGGCCGCTGGACGTGGAGTCCAGACGTCGTTCGGCGAGGGCCGGCGGTGGGGGGCGTTCCTCGTGGCAACCCGGGCGAGGTGGCCGCCCTTGGGCGCTGCCCACGGGCAAGTGCCCTTCCAGCACCGCTGGTCGGGCGACATGAGGCCCCGACGCCGGGCGCGGCGCCTGCTCTGCCGGCTGCGGGCCGCGGAGGGCTTCGGCCGGTTGCGCCGGGCGCGACCGGTGTGGCTCCGGCTGGCCGCGGTGGAGGGCCTCGGCCTGTTGGGGGCTTGCCGGCGCCCTCGGGCAATCAACCTCATGCGGCTCCTCCGCCCCATTACGTTGCGAGGCCGGCGCAAAACCGGTCCGGTCCGACTCAGACAAACAACAGAGAGCCCAACGATCCGCCCCGAGGCCAGTGGGGGGATGATGGGTATGATGCGTATGGTGACGGACAGCACCGAGGATCCTCTTCCACGGGAGGAGGTCGTGGATATGCCTGGCAAAGCGACGGGTCTGCTGAGAGACCGTTTCTCGGCCCGGCAGGTGGTTTTGTCGAGGGGGCCTCCGGCCCGGATCACCGTCAGAGAGGAGGCTTTCGTGGCCATCGTGGTGGTCGGGGTGGGGGCCGTGGGAGATTTCGCCGACCGCCCCCGCCCAGGGCAGTTGATCCTGCGGCGTCTACAGTGGAGTCTGACCATACTTCCACTGAGCTTCCTTCCCAGGCGATGGAGGTGGTGAACGCCTTGGCCAGTGTTGAGGTTCCTGAGGCTGGGACGGTGGATGAGGCTACCGACAGGTCTGATGCCGAGAGGGCGTCCAAATATGCACGTAAGAAGGAGAGGATGATTTTTTACAGTTGTGGTGAGAAGGGCCACTTCATTGCTGAGTGTGTGGACCAGCTGTGTGAGTCGTGCGACAAGCCTGCACATGACTCGGGGGAGTGCCCGTTGTTGCGTGACCTGCCTCCGACGCTGAATATTTATGGAGTCTATTGTGCTGAGCTCATGTTTTTTGAGTCCCCGGCGGCGAGAGAGGTCCCGGAAGATACCCTGAGCTTGACTACCGGGATTGTGAAAGCGACCCAGGGCGAGGTGACTGAGGCACAGATTGTGAGGAGGCTTCAGGAGCTGGCTCCTGGGGATTTTAGATGGGAATTGGTGCTTATCGAGGACAGGGTTTTCAAGGTTGATTTCCCATCTGTGGATGGTTTTCAAGGTCCCCGGTACTAAGTGTATCCTGGAGTACCACGAGTGGAAGAAGGTTGAGCCTAAGGGAAAGGCGCTTACGCAGGTCTGGTTGCGGTTTATAGGGGCTCCTTCTAAGCCTCTGCAGGATGCTTGAGTGGTGGCCAGTATGGGCATCATGGTTGGGAAGACAGAAAAAGTGGATATGGCTTTCACACGTGCCCATGGGGTGGCCCGGCTTTTAGTGAGTGTTCTGGATATTGAGTTCGTGCCTGATAAGGTCAACTGGACCTATAGGGGAGAGGTGTTCCCACTAGAGATCGAGTTTGAGGACACTGATTTATTTGCTGATGCGGTTAATGGAAACGATGTTGACATGCACGACAGTGATGGCAATGCGGGGGCCAAGGGGGCACCGTCAGATGAGCCCACGCGAGAGGGGTCTAACGGTTCTCACCCAGCTACTCAGTCGCCTGGGGATGGGACCGGGGCTGAGCCCGCAGTTTCACCAACGGTGCCCATGACTACTCTGCGTTTTGGGTCTTTTGAGCCAGCCTCGGCACCTCCCAGACTATGGAGTGACCGGGTAGATTCTGATGATTATCTTGAGCACACGCTCCCTCCGTTGGAGTTCGAGGGGGATGCTGGATTGTTTGCTGGACGGCCGGCAAGGACTTTGGTCGGCGCTACGGAGAGGAGGCCGGAGGGTGCTTCTCTTGTCCTGGCGCCTCACGTGGACGCGACTCCGGTGTCGGGCGATCGCGGGCGAGATGGGTCGTGGGGGTGGGGGTTCGGGGCAGGTGGCCTCGTCTTCTCCCATCCTCATCCCGATCCCGGTGGCGTCGGTGACGCCGGCCCCGAGGGGGTCGGCCGGTGCTGGGAGAGGGAGCCCGAGGCAGGCGGCCTCGGCTCCTGCTACTCCGATGGTGGCGGTATCCACCGCGGCAGCAGCTGCGTTGGGGGGGTGCTGGGGCAGGAGGCCCTGTCTCCTCCCTCTTCCCCGACGGTCAGGAGGACCGCCTCTCCCTCGCCGATGGCTCATCCGTCTGAGCCGGCGGCTGGGGTGGGAGGAGGGTGCGGGTAGGCGGCCCCCGTCATCCCATCTTTGCTCCTACCCATGGCCGGGGTCCCTGGTGTGGGGCACCCGTCTGAGGGGATCAGGAGCCCGCAGACGCCTTCTCTGGTAACCTCGGCAGACCCTTTGAGGGATTCAGTGCCAGGTTTTACTAGGGAGGAGGTTGTCGCGTTTGGCGGGATCCCGGACCCTAACTCTGAGGGGAGACGGATGAGTGCTCGCATCCTCGACATCCCTGAGGTGGATGATATGCAGCAGCGGTGCGCTATGAGGGCGGCCAAGCTTCAGGAGGCTGCTTTATCTTCTGGTATGTCCGTCAACTTATCTAATTCCTTATTGCATTTTTCTAATGAGGACATTATAAATAAGCAAACCAATTAGGAGTTTCACTAGGTGCTACGGATAGTGAGATTACCAATTCGGTGAATGATCTATTAGATTTGGAGGCGGAACGTGCCTTAGAGACTATTCGTAATCTTGCAGCAGTTAAACCAATGAATGATGATGAGATTGATGCGTTAGGGGTTAGAGTGCTCGATAATCTGTGTGCGGATCTAGCACCCCCCAATCATGACTCGGAGGAAGATGATGTACCCTAGAGAATGATGCTAGTAATATTTGTGAACCCGGTTATGAGGACCGGCGTGAGCTTAGTAAACCTAAGCGTAAGTGGAAACGGAAGATCTATCCTGATTTCGCAGTTCGTAGGAGTGCTAGGATTCGAACCACTAAAAAATTCCATGATGAATTATCAGAGGAATTTTTTGGAATAGCAGAGGTCTGAAGGACTTGGCTAAAAGAAGATTCCTAGGTGAGGCAGCTTTAGAGCAGAGGTTAGATTTTGTTGCTCTATCGGAGACGGGTAGAAATAACTTTGCGCCCCAGTTCCTCTCTTCTCTTGTGGGTGGTATTGATTTCGATTGGCATTGCCTCCCTCCGCGAGGAAGATCGGGTGGTATCTTACTAGGTGTGAGATGCGATTCGCTTGAAGTCCGAAGTGTAATGATGGGCGACTTCGCGGTGAAGTTTCGAGTCAGGTCTAGGATAGATGGTTTTAACTGGGCTTTGGTGGCGGTTTATGGTGATGCACAACCCGAGCTTAAAGCGGAGTTTCTGGCGGACCTTGTTCGAATCTGTGGGTCAGAACAGCTTCCAATTTTAGTTGGAGGTGATTTCAATATCATCAGGAGGAGAGAGGAGAAGAACAATGATAACTTTGACGGCAGATGGTCGTTTATGTTCAACACCATTATTGAAAGCTTGGATCTGAGAGAGATAGAGCTTTCTGGTAGAAAGTTCACCTGGGCTAATGCTCTGGCAAACCCAACCTATGAAAAACTTGATCGAGTTCTTGCGAGCGTGGAGTGGGAACAAAAGTTCCCTCTGGTTACGGTGCAAGCTCTTTCGAGGGAATATCTGATCACACCCCATTGTTCGTGGACTCAGGGGAGCCGAACCACGTGGGTAACAAGAACACCTTCTCCTTCGAGATGTCATTGTTTGAACGTGAGGGGTTCTTGGACTTAATTGCCAGGGAATGGGATAGAGGTGTAGGAGGCAAGACTGCGATAGAGCGTTGGCAGAATAAGATTAGGCATTTGAGAAGTTTCTTACGGGGTTGGGCTAAGCACCTCAGTGGTGTGTATAAGATTGAAAAGGATAGACTCCTTACTCTTATACAGGCCCTGGACATATAGGCTGAATCCACTATTTTATCGCCAGCTGAGCTTCAGGTTAAAAATGAGGCGGAGAAGAGGTTGAAAGAACTGCTCCGCGAAGAAGAATTGAAGTGGGTTTTGCGTGCTAAAGTCCGCAAAGTGGTCCAAGGGGACGCGGATACTCAGTTCTTCCATTTGATAGCTAATGGCAAGCACAGAAAGAAGCGTATCTTTTAGCTTGAGCAAGACGAGGGCACTATTTTAGGTCAGGATAACCTAAAAACATATACTACCGACTATTATAAGAAGTTATTTGGACCACCGGAGGATAATTGTGTGTCCCTCGATGAGTCCAGGACTGAGGATGTACCTCAGCTATCGGCTGCCGATAATGATATTCTGGTTGCCCCGTTCTCAGAGAAGGAGGTGTTTGATGCTATTGCACAGATGAAAAACAATAAGGCTCCCGGACCGGATGGATTCAGCAGAGTTCTATAAAAAGTGCTGGCACATTATTAAGGGGGATTTACTACCTATGTTCCATGATCTGTTCTCTGGACAACTTCAATTATTTTACTTGAATTTTGGGACTATCACACTGCTTCCCAAGAAGACGGATGCGGTGAGAATTGAGCAATTCAGGCCGATCTGTATCCTCAATGTTAGTTTCAAAATTTTCACCAAGGTCGGGACTAACAGACTCACACAGATTGCGATTACGTGGTGCAACAGTCCCAAACTGCTTTCATGCGGACAGAAATATCCTTGAAGGGGTGGTCGTCCTGCATGAACACTCCATGAAATCCATTCCAAAAAATTAGATGGAGTAATTTTAAGGTGGATTTCGAGAAAGCGTATGATAAGGTCAAATGGCCATTCCTCCAACAGTCATTGCGTATGAAAGGTTTTGATGAAGCCTGGCGACGACAGGTTGAATCATTTACACAAAAAGGTAGTGTGGGAATTAAAGTTAATGATGACATAGGTCATTACTTCCAGACACATAAAGGCCTAAGACAAGGAGATCTGATGTCCCCTATCTTGTTTAACATTGTGGTGGATATGTTAGCAATTTTGATAGGAAGGGCTAAGGAAAATGGTCAAGTAGGTGGATTGGTACCTCATCTTATTGATGAAGGTGTATCCATCCTTCAGTACGCCGATGATACAATCATCTTTATGGAGCATGACTTGGCCAAGGCGAGAAATATGAAGCTTGTGTTATGCCTATTTGAACAATTGACCGGGTTAAAGATTAACTTTCATAAGAGCGAGCTGTTCTGTTTTGGTAGGGCCAAAGATGAACATGATGCTTATAGGCAATTGTTTGGGTGTGAGTTGGGAGAGTTACCCTTCTCTTACTTGGGGATTCCAATCCACCATCGTAGGCTGACAAACAGAGAATGGAAGTGCATCGAGGACCGATTTGAGAAGAAAATGAGTTGCTGGAAGGGTAAGCTCATGTCATACGGAGGCCGATTAATCCTGATTAATTCGGTGCTCACGAGTATGCCAATGTTTCTCCTATCGTTCTTTGAGGTCCCAGTTGGTGTTAGGAAGAGACTGGACTTCTATCGATCGCGTTTCTTTTGGCAGGGTGATGAGCTTAAAAGAAAATATCGGCTTGCTAAATGGGATATCATCTGTAGACCGAAAGACCAAGGGGTTCTAGGTATTGAGAATCTAGAAGTTAAGAATAAATGCCTTCTTAGCAAGTGGTTGTGGAAGCTCTCATCGGAGAATGATGCTATGTGGGCTCAAATCCTTCGCAGCAAGTACCTCCAGACAAAAACTTTCTCCCAGGTTACAGTCAGGCCGACCGATTCGCCTCTTCCGAAAGGCCTGATGAAAGTCAAACATGCCTTGTTTAATAGGACGATGTTTGTTATTGGAAACGGCACGAGTACACGTTTCTGGGAGGATACTTGGCTCGGCGAGACACCCTTGGCCATCCAATACCCATCTTTGTACCGCATTGTTCAACGACGTGAGGTGTTCGTCGCATCGGTCTTTCAATCTACCCCCCTTAATATTCAGTTCCGACGAACGCTAGCGGGCAATCGTTGGGAAGAATGGCTCTGTCTAGTTAGGAGACTGGTGGAAGTCCAGCTTTCACAACAACCCGATGAATTACGCTGGAAATTGACTCATTCTGGAGTATTCATGGTTAAATCAATGTATATTGATGTTATTAATTCGAACTCCATTCCTACGTCCAAGCATGTTTGGGATGTCAAAGTTCCTTTGAAAATAAAAGTGTTTATGTGGTTTGTCCATAAACAAGTTATTTTAACTAAGGACAACTTGATAAAGCGTAATTGGACATGACCTACTAGGTGTAGTTTCTGCGATCGGGATGAGACTATCAAACACCTCTTTTTTGATTGCCCGTTGGCCAAGGTACTTTGGCAGACGGTCCACATTGCTTTTAATATCAATCCACCGAATTCTGTTAATGCGTTATTTGGGACATGGCTTAATGGGATTGAGCCTGACTTAGCGAGACATATTCGGGATGGAGTTTGTGCTTTCCTGTGGACTATCTGGACTTGCTGAAATTATTTGGTTTTTAACATAATATCATGTATACATTTTTTACAGGTCATATTCCGAACTACGGCACTGATCCGTTCGTGGTCGCTACTCACCCAGACGGAGGCCAGGGAGCATTTGGTTACTGGGTCTTTCCGCTGGGAGATGGTAGCTCGGGATATCTTCAACCGGTTTGGATGGCGGTCATGTAATAGGATAGGCATTTAGTATCCCTATCTAGTTTTAGCCGGCCGGTTGTGGCGTCTTTTCTTGGCTAGTCGGTGCTTCTAGCTCTTTTTGGCTCTGTGTGAGCTTTCTGTGCTCTTTTTATTATTTTTGGAGACCTTTGGAACCATGTTGGCACTACTTTACTTGGTTAATAAGATGGCCGTATGCATCTTTCTGATGCAGAAGCCGGGGAATCCCCTTTTTCAAAAAAAACGTACGATAGAAGAGGTAACAGAAAAGGATTATCAAAATTAACAGTACTACCTAAACTACCTGCCAAAGGATGGTAACCGGGGGTAGGCCGGTAGGGTGTAAAGGTCAAAGCGGCCCTAGAATGGCAGAAACATTTGAAGAGAATAACTTAGATTTGGCGCAGATGAACCATACGGGGTGAAGTACCAAAAATTTGATGTGACCAAATATCAAATAGTGATAGATGTTTTCCTGAGGTCACTCATTCCGAGTAGTAATAAACTTATAAATTGGCTAATGTGTCGGTATGTTACAATGCACACCCTGTGCCTCATGCCAATATACGACGATTTGTTATAGATGGCCAGGCTAAGTCCACTGCCAACCTCAAGTAATGTAAATTCATCATCGATCATGGTTTTTTTTGGCGGTCTATTCCAACAAACTAACATATACTAGGATCATAGAGTCTAAATGATCACATAATTTGAACCATTCACAAGGGCGCTTCTAATATATGAAATGAGTAGTAGCTTGATGGTTATATATAGAAGCATATGTAGAGCAAGGTGTGGTTGGCTGGTGGCAATGTCATAAGTCTAATAGAAGCACTTCCTTGTGGAAACTGGAACATGTAAATGTTGTACATATAGGCTACCGCACGAGCTAGATGGCATAGTAGGTCTCTCTCATTCCTCACCTCTCATGATAGCGGTTGTAGGGTTCCTTCGTGTTGTCAATGATGTGGGAACGAGAGTAATGGGGGATGTTTTCCATCAACGACATTCACAGCTCTAGCACTGCAATATGTACAAGGGACGGTCAATGGCGGGTGCCTTGCTTCGAGGCAGTTACTTCGCCGACAACGGTAACCTCCCTCTTGTCGAGCCCGTCACTAAGATGTTGCAGCAATGGGCCTACCCCTATGGCTCCGCATATGCCGGCACCGATGGGTTTCCGCGACCAAATACTCCCGTCCGGCCGCTTCTCCGACTATAAAATTCAGTCTGATTTCATCAGTCAACACTCAACACTCAACACTATGTTATATAATTACTCCTTCTGTCCCAAAATGCAAGACCATTTTTGACACTATCATAGTCTCACAATGATCTTGCATTTTAGGACGGAGGGAGTATTATGTTACAGAAAAATTGTGATCTTTGGTGCATAATAGTTATCCTACTCACTGTTTTATTAATGGGATAATTGGTTTTATGCCACTAGTTGAGTCACCCTCGGCAGGTTTACCCTTAGTTGTCGAAAATTCTTGGTCTTGCCCAAGTGTGCCTGGTTCCCTTATGTTTTTGCCCTTCCGTCCCAATGCCGCCCCGTCAAAGGCATTTGACCGTTAGGGGGATACTTTTTTGGACCATTTTGCCCCTCCTTACAACTTCACTAAAAAACAAAGAAAAAACAATGTGATGCTTACATATGGGCCCAACTAAATACAAAATAAAAAATAACAAATAGAAAAACCACACTCTCTCCCCCTTTCCCATCCTAGCTCCGCCGCACTGGCCATATGCCACCCGCGCCGCCTGCGTCGCACGCCCTACCTCCGGTGCCCCCCACAACCACCTCCCTCTCTCATCCCAGGCGCCGCCCCGGTCAGCCGACTGACGCTGCCTCTCTCCTCTCCTCTCTCTACCGTCGTGCAAGCAGCAACAACATTGGCAAGCAATTGCAGAACCACCGTTACCGCCATGGCAGCGTCAGTGCTGAGTTGCGGCACTGCTGGGTTGCGCTGGGCGTGGCTGCGTGGTGGCCCACACGCGCGACGGATCGAGGTGGCGCGAGGTGCCGGTGTGTCTCCTGCTCACGAATGCGAGCGGGGAACGGGGCAGTGCCAGAGGCAACGACGACGGAATCTGCCAGGCGAGGTGAGATGGTTTGGGTTGCGTAGATCTATAGGTGGATCGACGGATCTAGCGCGGCTGCTCGCGGTGGCACTCGAACTGGCCGGCGGTAGAGAACTACCAGGCGGCGACAACCTCCTATTGCACGCAGAGAGAGAGAGAGAGAGAGAGAGAGAGGCCGGTAGGTGACACGGTGGCCTATGGCAGGTCGATGGCGGTGGTCCAGATGTGAGGTGGTCTGGGCAGACACCAGGTCGGCTGGCGCGGCGTGCATCCTCTCCTAGTTGCGGCGCTGGTCGGGGCTGAGAAATAAACACCTTTTCTTTTATCTTTTTTGTATGACATGTGGGCCATACATAGCAGTGAGACATTTAGAAAAAAAAAGCATTTCAATCTATGACAGGTGGACCCACTGATCCTGTTGTCCTATTTGATTGGTCTTTGCCAACACGTACGAAGGGCAAACTGGTCCAAATAAATGTCCCCTTAACGGTCAAACGCCTTTGACCGGACGGAATTGGGATGGAAGGGCAAAAGCATAAGGGAACCAGACACACTTGGGCAAGACCAAGAATTTTCAAAAATTAGAGGTAATCCTGCCGAGCATGACACAACTAGGGGTATAAAACCAATTATCCCTTTATTAATAACTTGCAGCAACAATGTTGGGGTTAGAGGAAGCCCATCCTGCGCATGCCCTCACAGCGTAAAAAAACCGTGACGACGATCCGTTTGCGGTGGCGCATTGGAAGGCCTGCTTTGTCCGATTAACCTCAAATGAACGCGGCCGGACCATTTGGGGTCGTGCGTTAGAGTTGGCCTAATAATAATTTTAGGGGACACACTCAGCTCCGAGATGCATGGCACATGCGCCACAACAAAACTCAATTGGTCCAAAGTAGCACACTTAGGAAGATAAAGTAGGTCACAGTGGCAGTGTTTTAATTTAAGGGTACGACCACAACAGATGTATGTGCAAAGCATACCCTGGGTGAGAGGGTGTGGTCACCATTGTTAGTTGAAAAAAAGATTGCATATGCATCAATAATTCATTGATCGTGTGCATGATGCACATATATAGATACAGGATGGACCGACTTCTACTTATCTCCCAAGATAAACAAATATACAGGAGGGAGAGAGGAGCTACAACGATATAAATACAAGACCCTAGTCCTATACATGTATAGTAGACAACGTATGTTCAACACCCCCCCCCCCCACCCACACCCCCCTTATGTGGATTCGGCCATCCCTGACGTCGAGATGGGCAACAACAAACAGGTTGAACCGACCACCAGGCCAGGGGACACGAGCCGCACTGACGGGACTTCATCCAACACCATCCGCCACAGGCAAGAGCAACCAAAATGCAAGGGATCCAAACAAGCTTCACAAAGGTATAATTAGAATCACCGCTGTTGGTCAGAAAGGCGAGCCCGTCACCCCAGAGGACGCATCAAAAAGGTATAGCAAAATGCTAGGTTGCATCTTGCGAAATACCGTCCAGATAGGTAGCAAGGATTTGGTCGGACACAAGGAGAATTCTGTGGTTATGAATTTTTGTCTGGCGTCAAGAAGTTAGCCAAAGATCATGCCATGTCAAAATGGTTGTCGGTGTTAAAACTGGCAGACCTCGGGGTAGGGGGTCCCGAGCTGTGGATCTAGGATCGATGAGTAACAAGGGACGACGAACACATTGTTTACTCAGGTTCGGGCCCTTTCGAAGAGGTAAAACCCTACGTCCTGCTTGATTGTATTGGATGTATAACGTGGTTTACAGAGTAGATATACCTCGAGATCAGCATGAGCTAAACCCTAAGACTATGAGGTGAGGAATACAACTCTAACTAAAGACTAAAACCCTCGATTTATATAGACACCGGTAGGGTTAGGGTTACCGAAGATAGATCACAACAAGGGTTTGAAGAGATCATGCGCCTTCTTGACTTGGAGGGCACACCATGACTTCATAGATCTCCTGTCATTATACGGCTCCACCAGTCCGGCCCATGCACAATGGGCCGTCGCCCCGAGGACCCCTTAGTCAATGACTCCCTTAGTAGCCCCCGAACTTGCCTCCGACGCCGGGGATTGTCTTCTGGAATCTTCACATCATCGGCTTGCGAGATGAGTTCCTTTACTCCGTTTGAAGCCGTGTTATAATTTTGCCGAATTATCCGGAACCCTAATGTACTCGGGTCTAGACAATCTCAAGATTCTAAGGTCCGAAGACATCTCGAGATTGAGGTGGGACCATCAGAGTTTAATGTTGTTCCTCAGGGCAAGGGCTTCGCACACCTTTCCAGAGGGTCTGCGGCCCAATGTCGTCCTTCCACACAGCCGTCCTTTCGGCTTCACGATAAGATGCTTATTTATAGATCCAAAGGTGATGAGAACAGTTATCTTCCCCTTCGCCAAGAACGACGCTGAAAAAAACTCTCCAAAGCCATGGCCGACATCCCAGGTTCTTCCTCGCGCACTCACTGTCGGTGTCAAAACCGGCGGATCTCGGGTAGGGGGTCCCGATCTGTGCGTCTAGGCTGATGGTAACAGGAAGCAAGGGACACAATGTTTACCCAGGTTCAGGCCCTCTCGATGGAGGTAAAACCCTACTTCCTGCTTGATTAATATTGAAGATATGGGTAGTACAAGAGTAGATCTACCACGAGATCATAGAGGCTAAACCCTAGAAGCTAGCCTATGATGGTATTATTGTAATTGTGATCGGCCTTCTAAGGACCAACCTCTCCGGTTTATATAGACACCGGAGAGGGCTAGGGTTTACATGGACTCAGTTACAAGGAAGGAAATATAACATCCGGATCCCCAAGCTTGCCTTCCACGCTAAGGAGAATCCCATCAGACACGGGACGAAGTCTTGAGTCTTGTATCTTCATGCTTCAATAGTCTGGACGATGTACACAGTCCGGCTGTTCGGATACCCCTTAATCCAGGACTCCCTCAGTAGCCCCTGAACCAGGCTTCAATGACGATGAGTCTGGCGCGTAGTCTTGTCTTCGGCATTGCAGGGTGGGTTCCTTCTCCGAATACTCCAAAGTAATTATCGAACACTTGAATCGTGTTCGGATCCACAAAATGATCTTCACATGCCACCGTAGAGAGAAAGATATCTCACAAATGCAATCTGCTAACAACTTTTTAGACAACGCGACGTGTCATTACGGTCGGGTCATTTTTCGAACCGTTTTCCTACAACCAGCCACAGCGTGTATTGCGAGGCGGTTTCCTTGACACGTCTTGTCAAAGCAGAGATCGTGTCCCCTTATCACGGGATTCTCGTCAATACGGGAATGGGTAATCCCACACGCCATCAATCGTGGCGCTTGGGAAGCAAGCGATTCCCAACGGGCAAGTGGGGAGGCACACCGCTTTCATCGCCTCTATAAAGGGATAAGATTTCCCCATTTTTACCCATGCATTCTTCCTCCTTTGCCCACTCTTGCCCCCTCGAGCTCCAGCGCCCAAGCCCAAGTATTCTCCGCACAGCTAAACATGTCCGGAGCAGGAGGCAAGTGGGTGGCTTCCACCGTCAAGGAGAAGCATATCGCAAATCTTCGGGCGGCCGGATACTTGGTCAGCATATAGCGCACTGCCACCGGACGTTGGGCAGGTCATTCCAACCCCAGGACCCCACGAGAGGGTCGTGTTTTTCGCCCACTTCGTCTGTGGACTGGGATTTCCACTTCATCCCTTCGTCCGCGGGCTCATGTTCTACTACGGGCTAGATTTCGATGATCTAGCCCCGAATTTCGTCCTCAACATCTCGGCATTCATCGTCGTATGCGAGGCCTTCCTCCGCATCCGGCCTCACTTCAGCCTGTGGCTGCAAATCTTCTGTGTGAAGCCGAAGATTGTAAGCGGCCAACAAGCGGAGTGCGGAGGGGCCATGGTGGGCAAGATTCCTAACGTCACCTGGCTGGACGGTTCCTTGGCGGAGACCGTAAAAGGGTGGCAATCTGGTTGGTTCTACATCACCGAGCCACGCGGCGCCAACTGGGAAAAGAAGGGCCTGGCCTGGGCCGAACCTACAGAGCTGACCGGACTCCAGAACTACATCAAGAGCATGAAGGACAAGAACATCAAGCTTGTCAACGCGATCCAGGTCATGCTCGTTCGCCGGATCCTGCCGTGCCAAAGGTGGGCATTTAATTTGTGGGAGTTTGTCCCGGCCGAACACCAGACGCTTCGGAAGCTTTACGACACGACGCTCAAAGGCGCATGGAAGGTTTTGTTCAAGGACTCCGAAGTACCTCCCCCCACATCCAAGGACCGCGAACTTCATGCCGTCGCCCCGTCCGGACTACCACCGGATTCGGTTTTTCCCAATACATTCATAGGGGAGTCTTAAGTGTTTGTGCATATTTGATCAGGACTATGTGGAGACAGCAGAGCAGATTGATTGTCCGGCTCCACTGCCAGAAGATCCAGCTGATGCTCTCCTGACGGAGATGCTGGTCCCGGCGCCCTACAAGGTGCCGGAGAAGAAGGCCGAAAAGAAGGCCCCTGTGACCCGAAAGGGTCTCCGTTGTAAGGTTGTGCCGGAAGCCTCGTCCGAAGACGACGAGGCACACTCCCTCCCCCGAAGGGGAGGAACAAGAAGAAGAAGCCGCCCCATCCGGAAATGATGAGGGGCCTGAGGAAGGCGGACCAGGGGGCCGGGAGAGGCCCTCGACGCAAGGCCGTCATACCTACGTCGTCCGACGACGACGATGCAGATTCCTCCCGCGGAGGCGGGGGGAAGCAAGAAGAAACTCTACCTCCCCGCACTGGGGAGGAGAAAAAGAGGAAAGCCGCCCCGGAAGGGGAGGCTGGGACGTCCAAGAAGGGAAAGACGTCCCTTCCGGACTACTCCACCACAGCCGCTCATAGCGAAGAAGGGTGGCTGCCCAGGGGGAAGCCCCTAGCGCGATCGTAAGTGTCCGCACTCTATCGTGATTTTACCTCATAGTTGTTTAATAATGCCGAACATATATACAGTCCGGCCAGGGCTCATCCCGAGGTATCTTCTTCCGGGTCCCTGAGCGATTCGGAGATGAACTCGCTCCCGACGGCCACTACTCCTCAGCCCGCGGATGACACGGAAGTGTTGTCTCAAAGGCTCCCCGCGGATCGTGTCGATGAGAGTCGCGTTAGGCCCGGCTCTCAGCCGAACACTCTCCCGGAACCCCCAACGGTTCCGGACTCAGGCAGGCAGCCCCTCGTTAGAGAGGGCGAGCCGTCCGTGCCGAGGACTTCTGCTACGCCCGAGGTGTCGGATTGTCTGCTGGAAGCGCTTCGAGGCGCTTCCATGGAGGAAGAGCACCGTACTCTTATGAGTGCGGTGATTCAGAAGGTTTTGTCCGCCAAGAGCGGGCTAACCGAAGCTTGCACCAGCCTCCTGACAGGCTTTGTGGTAAGTAATACAAATGTGTGAAATTACCACCCGATAGGTAGTAGCCCCTGATACTCTATTTGGTGTTCGGAAAGAAAAGCCAAACGGAGGGTCAATTATATTCCACAGGAGTCTAATAATAAATATTCATGTTAATAAGCAGGCTGTGCTGCTTGCCGCTTCTGTCGGCACAGCCGAGGTTGCCGAACAAAAGCTGGACCTGGAGCAGGCGCAGGGAGACCTCGACCTCATGAAGAGGCATCTCGAAGAGAACAAAGGTGAGTGATTCTCCGCTCTTATGTATTTAAGGATAGATAAAATTGGTTAGTCTAACGAAGAAGCGTCGTGACTGTGTGACAGGGGCCACCGCTGAAGTGGCGTCCCTGAAGAAAGCGTTGTCCGAGGCCGGAGACAAGCCGGCCTTGGAATGCAAGGAGCGCGAGAAGCAGAGTGCTAGAGTGGGCGAGGTATAGCAAGAGCTCCAGAACCTCGGCAAGAAATTCGAGTCCGTGGAGCATGATCTGAAGATGAAAGAGGCCGAGCTTGCGAAGGCCCTTGTGAGTATGAAAGACGCCAAGGCCGAAGCCGAGAAGGCACAACAGGAAATCCAGGAGGCCAAAAAGATAGCGGCGGGTAAGAAATTCTTTATGCAAAGCAATGGAGGAGGCGTTTCTTTTACTTACTCGAGTTCGGAGCTCTCCAGGGGCATTCGCAGATCTGCCACGCAGCATATCAGATGCCGCGGAGTTCTACCGTGCCCAGGAGGGGAGCTCAACAGAGAAGCTGTTCTAGTCCCAGTATGCTGGGGCCGAACACCCAATGCCTCTGAGTGACCAACTAAAGCAGTTGGTCGAACTCCACAGGGCGGCCGAAGTGGCTATGAAAGATTTCATAGTCCGGATGTGGCCTGGTGAGCCCCTGCCCACTAGCTACTTCGGCCTGATCAAGCGGATGGTGAATGCCTGTCCGCTGCTTGAAGTTATCAAGTGATCCATTTGCATTGAGGGTGCCCGCCGGGCCTTTGCCCGCGCGAAGGTGCATTGGGGCAAGCTGGATGCGGAGAAGCTGGTGAAGGACGGGCCGCCGGAGGGCAAGGCGCATCGCCATCCCGAGAAGTACTATGATGGCGTTATGATGGGTGCTCATCTCGTGGCCGACGAATGTACTAAGGACAAGATCTTTGACTAAATGTACCTCTGCCGCTTTTGTAATTTAATGACGAAGTTACTTGTGCTATGTAGCACCGTTTTGATTTAAAATATTACCCTCTGTGTGGCTGTTTATAAAATTCTAAAAGTAGGCCAGTCGTCGGCTTCCGCCCCCGCATACCTAGTACCGGGGTGTTGCTGGAAAAACCCGGATACTCTTTGTCCAAATTTTTGGTCCCTAAAGGAGGTATCCGACGCAGCGAACAAGGCAATCGTACTATGCGGCTTTATAACTTTCACTTAGCCATAGAAGTCTATAATTTCAAATTTCGGCGAAGCCCCTAGAATTCGGATGGCCGAATTGGGGCGCTATATACGCCTAAATCAGACAAGGCCGATTCATCGCCTAAAGCGGAAAAAATCTTTAAGGATTTTAAGACCTCTCGAACAGCGACCAGCTCTCGCCGCATCATGCCGGTCAGTTTTCGGCTTTCTCTACTGAGGTGCTCGTCCGGAAGAACCGGGACACAATCGCAATAGTTCTCCCTGCGCTACCTTAGCCGATATAACGGAACGTAAGGTACCAAAACAAGGGAGCCGGGCTAACCCAACTGTAGACCCAAGACATGCTTCAGAGCTGATGCATATAGTGCTATAAGTTCGGGGTGCCGCACTTTTTAAAGTCACTACTAGGAAAAGGCCTACTAATGGCGCACCGGTTTTGCCTACTAATGGCGCACTACCGGTGCGCCATTACTATCACGCCACTAGTATTTTTTACTAATGGCGCACCACGCAGTGCGCCATTAGTAACATTTTTTTCAAAAAAAATTCAGAAATTTTTAAAAAAAAAATTTCAAATTTTTTTTCTTAATCTCAGGTCACTATAGCTTAATCTCGAGTCAATATGCTTAAACTCAGGTCAAATCACACTCCGTGGTCAAACTTCCCGAAAGGTCACCCATCCTCACACTACTCCAACCCAAGCACGCTTAACTTCAAAGTTCTATCCAACCCCAGCAACAGCACACTTCACAAGCACTTGTTGATATATCTACCATATCAATCCTATTATACCTTGTTGATGTCTAGGACTTTGTTCATGTTCATGACAATGATGAAATTTTGAAAAATATTTCAAACTCCCCGGTCATATTACGTATCATTTTTTGAAAAACAATTCAAATTTTTTTTCAAAATCAAATTTTTTTTGAATATTTTTGCCTCCAGATCTTAAAAGCCTCGTAACTTTTTTCTGTTAGGTTTTTGAGGATTTTGAAAATGTTTAACGGGGTTCCCCCATTAAATTTGGATGTAACTTTTCGAGTAGATGATTTTTCATATAAAAAACTTTTTCATCCGAGTTAGTATGCAAAAGTTATGCCCATTTTACAAATTTCCAGAGAGATTTTGCAAATAAAGTCGAAATTTATATTTGTAAATTTTCCCAACAACTAGACCACATATCATATGGGAAACTTATTTTCTTTTATTTTTTTTGACATTTTTATCATTTTTTTTATTATTTTTAAACTGAAAAGGCGGTCGGGGGGGGGGGGGGTGGGGGGGTGCATTCGGTGGAAGTTGGGCAAACTAGTAATGGTGCATCGTGTGGTGGTGCGCCATTAGTAGTTAAACTAGTAATGGCGCACCACACCCACGGTGCACCATTACTAGTTTTGAAAAAAAATATAAAAATTTGAATTTTTTTTTAAATTTTTTTGAAAAAAACTTAGTAATGGTGCACCAGTGGACAGTGCACGGACAGTGCGCCATTACTAGTTAAAACTAGTAATGGCGCACTGTCCACAGGTGCGCCATTACTAACATTTTTTTTATTTTTTTTCAAAACTACTAATGGCACTTTTCCTAGTAGTGAGTGTTCGGACTTTATTAGCCGTAGTACGGGGCGCCATAGGATGCCCCTGGCAAACAGACCGTACCAAGGTGTACGGGTGCAATATCAAAGAGACATTTGTAAAAAATGTTCAAATAAGAATAATAAGCTGACGCTATATATGATCTCCCATTGATGAATAATACCTTTAAATCGTATGTTTACAATGAATGCATTAAGCAGAGATAAATAGGAGTATTTAACATGTCCTATCCAGGGGCAGGCCGCGTACGGATAGATAAAACAGGTATAACGATCGTAAATAGATTCCACCTGGGTGTTTCCTTCTGTGTGCGAAGCCTGTTGCCTCCTAGGTTTTCTCTGCCATGTAAGTCCGGTAATCCGGCTCTTCTAAAGAGTTTGTTCTAAAGCAATGTCCTGAAAAAGGAGAAGTATGGGTTATGAAGGTATGTAGCGGTTATCCGCGCTGTTGACTGAGTCGTTGTTGCGCCTCCGCCTACGCCCATGGTATCTTGAGTGCGTAATTGTGTACGCGTGGCACGAATGCTGCTTTCATGGGGCTTGAGCGGAGGCCGGACTGCTAGTCGCTCTCTTGGCGTGCTTGATGATCCTGTTGCGGGGTGCTCTGGACTCTCTTGACGGTGCTCGAAGTTGTTGTTGCCGGATTGGTTTGTCGGAGTAGGCCGCATTGTACTTCCGCCGCGAGGGCTGCAGTATGTTCCTCTGTTCGGAGAGAGCGGTCCATGTTTCCGTTGACTGTTATGACCCCGCGTGGTCCTGGCATCTTGAGCTTGAGGTATGCATAGTGTGGTACCGCATTGAATCTAGCAAATGCGGTTCATTCGAGCAGTGCGTGGTAACCACTGCGGAAAGGGACGATGTCGAAGGGAATAGTGTGCATTTTTCGTTGGGGATTCCCTGGAATAAAACGTCGCGTAACTCTTCGCTTCGAAAGTTATCCGGAGATCCGAAGACCACTTCCAATGTTATAGAGCCCGTGCAACGGGCCTCTACTCCAGGAATCACGCCTTTAAAGGTGGTTTTGGTTGGCTTGATCATTGAAGGGTCAATGCCCAATTTGCGCACTGTGTCCTGATAAAGCAGGTTCAGGCTGCTGCCCCCGTCCATAAGGACTCGCGTGAGGTGGAATCCATTGATGATTGGGTCTAGGACCAATGTAGCTGAGCCGCCGTGATGGATGCTAGTAGGGTGATCCCTACGATCAAAGGTGATCGGGCAAGCTGACCATCGGTTAAATTTGGGGGCGACTGGCTCCATCGCATAGACGTCTCGTAGTGCTTGCTTTCGTTCCCGTTTGGGAATGTGAGTGGCGTAGATCATGTTGACCGTTTTCACATGGGGGAGGGGAGATTTCTTTTGTCCCCCCGTGTTCGGACGCCGGGGCTCTTCGTCATCATCGCTGTGCAGCCCCTTCTCCTTGTTTTCGGTGTTTATTTTACCGGCCTGTTTGAACACCCAGCATTCTCTATTGGTGTGGTTGGCTGGCTTGTCCGAGGTGCCATGAATTTGGCACGAGCGCTCCAGTATGCGGTCCAGACTGGACGGTCCCTGATTATTTCTTTTGAACGGCTTCTTCCGCTGACCGGACTTGGATCCGCTGAACCTGGCGTTAACTGCCGTGTCTTCAATGATGTCGCCGTTGTTTCGTCGCTTATGTCTGTTACGTCGTGGCTTGCCGTTATTGTCGCGGCCATCCGAAGTGCCAGAATGTGGCGTAGTGCTGCTGCGAGCCAACCAGCTGTCCTCGCCCACGCAAAAGCGGGTCATTAGTGTTGTGAGAGCTGCCATGGACTTGGGTTTTTCCTGGCCGAGGTGTCGGGCGAGCCACTCGTCACGGATATTATGCTTAAAAGCCGCCAGGGCTTCGACGTCCGGACAGTCGACTATTTGGTTCTTTTTAGTGAGGAACCGAGTCCAGAATTTCCTAGCTGACTCTCCAGGCTGTTGAGTAATGTGGCTCAGGTCATCGGCGTCCGGTGGTCGCACATACGTGCCCTGGAAGTTGTCGAGGAATGCGTCTTCTAGGTTTTCCCAGCTCCCAATGGAATTTGCTGGCAGGCTGTTTAGCCATTGTCGGGCTGGTCCTTTGAGCTTAAGGGGAAGATACTTGATGGCGTGTAGATCGTCTCTGCGGGCCATGTGAATGTGGAGAAGGAAATTAATCTTCGATCCATACTAATTTTTCATTGTGCCATCGTATGATTCTTGGTTGTCCTGCTTTGTTTTCCAATATATCTTGCAGGTCCTGCCTATTGCCCCGGGTCGTAGTATATTGGCGTGGGCGTGCCGGATGGTATGCGGGCTGATATGCCGTTTTGTCCCGGCCACGCGGTGGCCGGTCAGCCGTATGGCGCTCGAGTCCGTATTCCTCGGCTGCCAGGACTTCAGTCCATCTGTCTGTGAGCAGGTCTTGATCAGCTTGGAGTTGTTGTTGCTTCTTCTTCAGGCTCCTCGCAGTGGCTATAAGCCGACACTTGAAGCGCTCCTGCTCTACAGGATCCTCAGGCACGCCGAACTCATCATCGCCGAGGCTAATGTCGTCTTCAGAGGGGGGCGTGTAGTTTTACTCCTCCGGGTATCCGTCCGTCGCCTGTTCTTCTGGGCTGACCTGCTCATCTTCCTTTTCGGCCTGCTCGAAGGCAGGCTGATCAGGGTTGTATTCTTCTTTGGCACCATTCGGATTGTTTTTGTCTCCTAGGCCGGTATTGCTGTGGCGGGGCTTGGAGCGGCGCCGACGCCGCCCATGCTTTGCATTTCTCCCTGAGGTATTATCCTCCGTTGACTCATCGCCATCGGTTTCCTTCGGAGTGTCCGCCATATATATATATATATATATATATATATATATATATATATATATATCATAGGAAGAGGTGGCTGTCCACCGCCCAGTGAGCGGTGGTTCATGTTCTTCTCCTGCATCGTCGTCCATACCGTCGATGTCTTCGGAGTCGAAGTCAAGCACATTGGTTAGATCATCGATCGTGGCAATGAAGTGGGTGGTGGGTGGGCAACGAATTCCTTCGTCGCCTGCTTCCCACTCGAGCCGGATATAGTTCGGCCACGAGTCTCCTGACAAAGAGAGAGACTTTAACGAGTTCAGTACGTTGCCAAAGGGCGAGTGCTGGAAGATATCCGCAGCGGTAAACTCCATTACCGGAGCCCAACCAGGCTCGGCGGGCTCAGGTGCGCGCGGACCGGAACCTACAACCGGATACGAATCCGGGGGTCCGGAGTCACAGGCTTCCTCAGAAGTGAGGCCTGCGTTCGGCTTCACCGCCGATGAGTGTAATGGTTCGCGGGCGAGTCCATCCCTCCGTCCTTAGGCGACGCAGCCTGCTCCGGATTTAAGTCCGGGGCTACTGCATGGGTGATACCCCGAGCATTGTCCGACAGCAGGTCTAAGCCGTGCTCGTCGTGACTGTCCGGTGCTGCTGGAATAGGCCCGAATCCGTCGAAGATCAAGTCTCCGCGGATATCAGCCATGTAGTTCAGGTTTCCGAACCTGATCCGGTGGCCAGGGGCGTAGCTGTCGATCTGCTCCAGGTGGCCAAACGAATTGGCCCGCAGTGCGAAGCCGCCGAACACGAAGATCTGTCCGGGGAGAAAAGCCTCACCCTGGATCATGTTATTGGCGATGATTGAAGGCGCCATCAAACCTTGCAGCGACGACACAGAGGAACTCTCAATGAAAGCACCAATGTCGGTGTCAAAACCGGCGGATCTCGGGTAGGGGGCCCCGATCTGTGCGTCTAGGCTGATGGTAACAGGAAGCAACGGCCACGATGTTTACCCAGGTTCGGACCCTCTCGATGGAGGTAAAACCCTACTTCCTCCTTCATTAATATTGAAGATATGGGTAGTACAAGAGTAGATCTACCACGAGATCGTAGAGGCTAAACCCTAGAAGCTAGCCTATGATGGTATGATTGTAATTGTGATCGGCCTTCTAAGGACCAACCTCTCCGGTTTATATAGACACCGGAGAGGGATAGGGTTTGCATGGAGTCGGTTACAAGGAAGGAAATATAACATCTGGATCCCCAAGCTTGCCTTCCACGCTAAGGAGAATCCCATCCGGACACGGGACGAAGTCTTGAGTCTTATATCTTCACGCTTCAATAGTCCGGACAATGTACACAGTCCGGCTGTCCGGGTACCCCCTAATCCAGGACTCCCTCACTCACGGCATGCTCCCAAGCGATTGGTCGAGCTGCTCGGTCTAGCATATCCAGCTGAGTCACTTGCAGACGCAAGACTTCCTCCCTTCGGCCGATCTGGTCTCATTCCGCGTCGGTCCCATTTCCATTGGTTTTTGTGCCATTGCCGAGAACTCCCCCACCCCACACAAAGAGGAGAGGGTATGTCTCGTGCTCTTCCTTCTAAGAGGTTTGGGTTTTCCTATTCATCCCTTTCTACGGGGTCTGCTAGAGTTCTATGGGATCCAGCTCCACAACCTCACCCCGGGGTCCATATTGCACATTTCTGGCTCCGTAGCCTTGTGCGAGATATTTCTGAGTTGCGAGCCCCACTTTGACTTGTGGAGGAAGTATTTTTATCTTGTCCCCCACCTCCAGGAGGGATATATATTTGAGGTAGGCGGCGCCGAAGTATGGCGAATAGCTGGGATAGGGTACCCAATAGGAACCCCACAGAAAGATCCCGAGGGATATACTTCGGAGTGGTTTTATATTGAAGAAGTTCCCCTCACCGATCCAATCCAGCAAGGGCTACCCGAATATTCGAGTGACCCGCCTATAAAGCGGTACAACTGGTGGCCTAGAGGCACTTCCCAACTAGACAGCAAAGAAGTACGTGCACTGTCGGCTAAGATCAGGCTGCTAACTAGTAGCAAGCTGACCATGATCAAAGTTATGGCCATCACCATTACCCGATGTGTGCAACCCCTCCAGCGGCGGGGTTACCCTTTATGGCGCTATAATTGGACCAACGACGTGACACGTCACCAGTGGCAAGGGCCGGACAACAAGGCGGCCCTAGCCAAAATACTGGTCGAGCTCTTCAAGGGAGACGAAGTGGAGTTTGCTTGCATGAGTATTCAGGAAGGCTGCTCCGGATACAATCTGGCGGACTGGGTAAGACACAATCCGTTACTTTGAGCCCACAGACCATGCCGAATTCTTACTGATTGCCACTTGAACAGTGATGGAGGCGTCAGGTGGCGTCCATTAGTTTACCTCCTCAACCAGAGGATCACTCTCGTGATGACGATCCGGGGTATCATGATGACCCAGAGACGTCAATCGAATTTGAAGATGGGGTGTTCTATCAGGAGGGCCTTGATGGCGTCAAGGTGGTTATAACAGCCGATCACCCCGGGGCTGTTCCCTCTTCCTCAGTAAGTGAAAAGAAGACCCTCTCCCGAACAAGGCGCTCGTCTCGCGCTACCCCCCCCCCCCCCCACCCACGTGCTAACTTCTGCTCCCAAGGGCCGCCACACTACGCCTAAGAACGCCTCAGGAGGAGCACGGATCGCATCGGCTCCGGACCCTTGACGGGAGATCAAAAGCGGAAAGCTTCTGCCGAAGTGGAGGCACCTGCCTCCTCGGCTCAGAGGTAACGTATTTCGGAATCGCGGTGAGGATTGCCATTGGCACTTTTTTATTAATGCTTTCTCAATGTTGTAGAAGGCACATGCCTCTACACCAATCCGAAGATCACCCGGATGTGCCAAACCGCAACTATGGTCCCAAGTCTTCGGCACGAGCAAGAGCCTCCTTCAAACACACGGTGGCTGGCATACCTCCGGCGGACTCCGACGATGTTTCGGTCACTAACTCCGAGGTTGACAGCATAATGAACCATCACCGTCGGAGGGAGACTTTACGTCATACTGCCTTTGCCGAAAAGGAATTTAATGCTTTAGTTCGGTGGATGCGTAACTTGGAGCGGCCCGGACAGGTCTATACGGGATTGCCGGTCTATTTTCCGGCAAGGTGCAGGTATATAGCTTAAAAGCAAATCATGTTTCCTAACCGACTAGCCCGCACGCCTTAATTTGGGCAGGACGACTGAGTTAAGGGTGTCTAATGATATTATTTTTGTAGGCCGCAAGAGAGAAGAACAAAAAACTGTCTGAGGACCTTGAAGCGAGTGGGACACAGTTGGTCGAAGCCAAGGCCGAACTAGATGCGGCTCGAAAAGCCAGCAGCGAATTGTCTGTTGAGTACTAGAGGCTGTTTTTGTAGGTATACGTTGTATGCCAAGCATTAACACCGTACTCTCTGTATACCCACGGACGTTGCGAGTGAGCTGTGGAGGGAGCTGGAAGCTGGTAAAAGAGTACTGACACAAACCAAGGAGAGAAAAATGAGCTCAATGCGGAAAATCAATGACAAGCTGAGGAAATTAAGAGCTTGAAGGCTTAGCTAGCCCAAACCGCGGGGGAAAACCAGAAGCTGAAAGGTGGCATATTCAATAAGTGTTGATCGTACCATGTTGTTGGCAAGTGTCATTGATATGTTATTGATGATGTGCAACACCTGCTTGTTAGGTCTCCTGACTGGGTGGCCTGAGGAAGAAGTAAGCGCTTATGATGGGAACCTTCTAAAGGAATTGTCGAAGACCTATGAAAAGGCTCGGAAAGCCATGAAGAGCATGGTGAAGGCGTTACGGCCGTCAGATGCGCCACCAGAGAGTATGGCCGAACTAGCCAGTCGCTTTAAAGGGGCCCAGCGAAGGTTTGAGTTATGGAAGATCTTGGCATGGCCAAGAAGGAGCGCGTGAGGCGTGGGCTATGGTAAAGACCTGCTTCACCAAGCTAGACCCGATGCATATGGCCTGGATTGGTCCCATGGGCCCTGACGGTTAAGAGATATCACTAAGCTTGGTGTATGATGAAGTGATGCAAGCCGCTAACTATTCTCAAAAGGATTGTGCTTTAGAACAATTGATAGACAATGCCGAGAATGAGTAGTCTTGTCAATTCTATGTATCTCTGTACTTTACGTTGACTGTGCTCAATCCGTGTTCTTATTGTTATTTTTGAAAGAATGTTGTCCTGACCGTCCATCGGCTTCTGCCTCTTCGATCAGAGACCGGGGAGTGTTCTGTACTGCGTGCCATGGGAAACAAGGCAACAATTCGGAAACTAGGCAATCCGGCCCTCTGGTTTAAACAGAGGAAACATATGCGGAGAGCGGTGTTATATTACTTTTTAGAGAAAAGTATGTTTTTGGTCCCTCAAGTTTCCAAAAAGTACAGACTTGGTCCCTCAAGACTTTTTGGTATACATTTGGTCCCTCAAGTCTCAAAACCGGACAATTTTGGTCATAAACCAGATTTTGACCCTGTTGACCGGGTTTGACCGCCACAAAACCGCCCGTTGAACAGTAAATTCGAGTTTTTAAAAAAAAAATCTTCAAACATTTCTGAAATTTTTTGGGGTCCAATATGCTTACATGCATAAGGTGCGACCAAATTTTCATGGTCTTTCGACACTCGAGGAGCTCGTGACAAAAAGAACAAAAATATCCGTCCGATGAATAGTAAATTGAAAAAATAAAATAAAATTCTGAAATTTTTGGGGTCCAATATGGTTAGATGCGCAAGGTGCGACCTACATTTTGTTATGAAATGACGTAGGACGGCCTCTAGCAAAAAAATTTGGCTATTTTTTGTGAGCAAAAATTTGTTTTTTTTTGCCACGAGCTCCTTGAGTCTCGAAACACCACCAAATTTTGGTCGAACCTTGAGCATGTAATCATATTAGACCCCAATAAATTTCAGATTTTTGAATTTTTCTGATTTTGTTTTCAAATTTACTATTCGTCGGACATAGATCTTTTCTTTTTTTTGCCACGAGTGTCAAAAGACCACGAAAATTTGGTCGCACTCATGCATATAAGCATATTGGACCCCAAAAAAATTAAACTCGAATTTACTGTTCATCGGGCGGTTTTGTGGCGGTCAAACCCGTCAACGGGTCAAAATCTGGTTTAGGACCAAACTTGTCCGGTTTTGAGACTTGAGGGACCAAATGTATACCAAAAAATCTTGAGGGACCAAGTCTGTACTTTTTGGGAATTTGAGGGACCAAAAACATACTTTTCTCTACTTTTTAACGTAAGAAACATCTTCCAGTGAAAATAGTTCCTCCAAGAGTTCCTTTCATCGGGTAAAATTACAGTCCAGACACGTAGGGTTAACGGACACCAATGGCTTTAAAAAAGAGCCCTGGTATTAAGCTTGAGGCTATATTCACTTCCCTTAGTACGAGTTGTTATATTATGTAAGAATGCTAGCTTTTGGCTTCACCCATCTGAGGTACGGTCCCGCGTGACCCGGTCGTAACAATAGCAGAGGTGCTCCCTTTATGCCCTAGCCGAACAATCAGGAACATAGGGTTAAGCACAAGAGCTAGGCAACCCAGCTTGGCAAAGATCTTAAGGAAAACGGGTGCATATGTTGGCTGAACATGTGTGAGAAGGATGCAATCAGTATGAATGCAGTTTATGCATTTATACAGCTCTTATGAGGGAGCCCCCAGGCAAAGCTGGGTGTTACATTCAATGATGTATATAATGCGAGCTTGGTATGGTTCGGTTTAGCCCGACTAGCACCGTCTCAAAGAGAAAAAAGGAAAATAAAAGAAGGGAAAGGTAGATATTATGTCAAGCTCAGGCATAAAAATGATGCGGCCTTGCTGCGTTCCCCAGGTTAGGATCTAGGCCATATCGGATGGGCGGCAAAGACAATATGCTCCTCCTATGAGTACTTCCTCGATGATGTACGGTCCCTCCCATTTAGGCGACAGTTTATTCTTCTGTTTTTCGGGGAGTCGGAGGACGAGGTCTCCCATGTTATATGTCTTTTCCCGGAGCTCGCGGTTGTGGTAACGTCGTGCTTGCTATTGATAGAACACGGACCGAGCTCGAGCTATCTCCCGTTCTTCTTCTAGAGCATCAAGATCATCCTGCCGATCGAGCTCGGCTTCATTTTCTTCGTACATGCGCACCCTAGGCGTGTCATGGATAAGGTTGCATGGGAGGACTGCTTCCGCACCGTATACCATAAAAATGGTGTGTATTCGGTTGACCGATTAGGAGTGGTGTGCATACCCCATAGCATGGAATCAAGTTCCTCGACCCAATGGCTGTCTAATTGTTCAAGGGATCGAACTAGGCGAGGCTTAATGCCCCTCATAATGAGTCAATTGGCTCGTTCGACCTGTCCGTTGGTCTGTGGGTGGTACATCGAGGTGTAATCGAGCTTGATGCCCATTTTTCGACACCAGTCTTTAACCTCGGTGGAGTTGGTACCATTATCAGTAATTATGGTGTGACGGACACTATAACGGTGTATGACATCGGATAAGAAGTCGATAACTGGTCCGGATTCTGCCGAAGTGACGGGTCTTGCCTCGATCCACTTGGTGAATTTGTCGACCATGACCAATAGGCACTTCTTTTTGTTTGTGCCTCCTTTGAGTGGCCTGACTATGTCGAGACCCCTGACCTCAAAAGGCCACGTGATCGGTATCGTCCGAAGAGCTGTGGGGGGCATGTAGCTTTGATTTGTGAATAGCTGGCATCCGACGCAGTGTTGGACTAATGTCCGGGAATCCTCATGGGCCATCGGCCAGAAAAAACCTGCTCGAAAAGCTTTGCTGACCAAAGCCCGCGCTGCCGCGTGGTGTCCCCCATACCTGCGTGTATCTCTGCCAAAAGTTGTTGCCCCTCTTCTTCGGAGATGCACCTTTGTAAAACTCATGTGGTACTCTTTTTATAGAGTTCACCCTCATGGACCTTGTACGCTTTAGAGCGGCAAACTACGCATCGTGCTTCGGTTTGATCCTTCGGAAGCTGATGTTGTGTGAGGTAGGCTAGCAGGGGTTCTGTCCAAGGTGGGATTATGTCCATTACCTCATGTGCGGAAGTTGTTTCCTCGAGTGTAGAGCCGCCGATGATGTCATCGTCTAGTTCATTTCCAGGCGGGGCGTTGTGAGTGGGCTCGTCGGATGGTGCACTGATGACATGATCCTGCCATGCCACGGAGGGTTTAAAGAGCCGCTCGAGGAAGGTGTTTTTGGGAACCGGGTCACGCTTGGCGCCCATGCAGGCGAGGATGTCAGTTTGTTGATTGTTGTCTCTAGCGATATGGTGAAATTCTAGGCCCTCAAATCGAGTAGATATCCGAAGGACCGCGTTTCTATACGCCGCCATCTTGGGGTCTTTGGCGTCGAATTCGCCGTTGACTTGAGATATTGCCAAATTTGAATCTCCCCTTACCTCGAGGCTCTGCACGCCCATTGATGTGGCCATACGAAGACCATGTAGTAGTGCTTCATACTCGGCTGCGTTGTTTGAGTCTGTATACATTATTTGGAGGACATACCGAATAGTGTCGCCTGTGGGGGAGATGAGGATGACCCCAGCCCCTATTCCGGCAAACATCTTTGAGCCGTCGAAGTACATTGTCCAGTGCGAGTATGTAGAGTACTCCCAGGGTAGTTCGGCCTCGGTCCATTCAGCTATGAAATCGGCCAGCACCTGAGATTTAATGGCTCGGTGTGACTTGTATATTATCTCGAAGGGGGGAAGCTTGATGGCCCATTTGGTGATGCGGCCTGTGGCTTCACTGTTATTGACTATATCATTCAAGGGGGCCTCTGACGCTACTGTGACTGAACATTCTTGAAAGTAATGGCGTAGCTTTCAATATGCCATCAAGACAGTGTAGGCTATCTTTTGATAGTGCGGGTATCGTGATTTGCATGGCGTAAGCACCTTGGACACGTAGTAGACTGGCTTATAGACTTGAAACTTGTGGCCCACGTATTCCCATTCTACGACGAGCACCGCGCTGACCACCTGATTGGTGGCCGAAATGTATACTAGCATGGGTTTGCCGATGCCGGGTGCGGCCAGGATAGGGTTGCCGGCGAGGAGAGTTTTGATGTCCTCAAGTGCCATGGTTGCTTCATCTGTCCACTAGAAGTTCTTGGTCTTTTTGACCAGTTTGTAGAGTGGCAATGCCTTTTCTCCGAGGCGGGATATGAAGCGGCTCAAGGCGGCCATGGATCCTGCCAGCTTCTAGACATGCTTAAGCTCTGTTGGTATTGCGAGCTCAGATAGCATCTAATTTTTGCCGGATTGGCTTTGATTCCTCCATGGGAAACTATGAATCTGAATAGCTTTCCGGCAGGGACCCCGAAGACACATTTCTCCGGGTTGAGTCGTATGTCGTAGGCCCGTAGGTTGTCACAGGTTTGACATAGGAAGTCTATCAGTTGGCCGATGTGTTTGGTTTTGACAACCACGTCGTCCATGTATGCCTCGACCGTTTTGCCGATTTGGTTTTCGAGGCATCTTTGAATCATGTGCTGGTACGTGGCTCCCGTGTCAGTTAGTCCAAACGGCATGGTGTTGAAGCAGAAGGGGCCATAGAGGGTGATGAATGCGGTTGCTGCGTGATCGGAACTCCTTCATCTTAATCTGATAGTATCCGGAGTATGCATCGAGGAAGTATAATGAGTCGTGTCCGGCGGTGGCATCGATGATCTTGTCTATCCTTGGTAGAGGGAATGGATCCTTAGGGCAGGCTTTGCTGAGATATTTGAAGTCGACGCAAAGCCACCAAGACTTATCCTTTTTGGGTACCATAACTAGATTTGCTAACCATTTGGGGTGCTTGATCTCACGGATGAATCAGTCCTCTAGCAGTTTTGCAAGCTCTTCGCCCATAGCCTGCCGTTTGGGTTTGGAAAATTGGCGCAGGGTTTGTTTCACTAGCTTGAAGCCTTTTAAAATGTTGAGGTTATGCTCTGCTTTCGTGGGATTCCTGACATATCTGATGGGTGCTAGGCGAATATTTCCCAATTTTCAGGCAGGAATGTCCTTAGCACCTCGTCGACTGCGGGGTCCAGCTATGCTCCTATGGATGTCGTTTTATTGGGATCTATTGGGTGCACTTGAAATTTGATTCTTTCGTCCGCTAGCTTGAATGATGTGGGCTTTTGTCTTTTACTGAGAACCACGTCATCCCTGTCGACTGTAGTGCGTAGCGCTATCAAATCTTCGGCCGCGAGGGCTTCGGATAGAGCCTCTAGGGCAAGGGATGTCATCTTATTTTCGGCTCGCAAGGCTTTGCTCGGGTCGCTTTTAAGAGAGATCACCCTGTTGGGTCTTGGCATCTTGAGTTTCATATACCCCTAATGTGGTATGCCTTGAAATCTTGAGAATGCCTCATGTCCTAGAAGGGCGTGGTATCCGCTACGGAAGGGCACGATGTGAAATAGCAAGGGTTCAGATATGTAGTTGCCAGGTGTACCAGACACAACATCCAGGGTTACGCGTCCCGAGCAGTGTGCCTCCCTTCCGGGTATTATACCTCGGAATGTGGTATGACTGCGTTCGATGCGAGACATGTTGAACTGCATCTTGTCTAGAGTATCCTCATAAATGAGGTTGAGGCCGCTGCCTCCGTCCATCAGCACTTTGGTCAGTCGAAAACCGTCGAAAATGGGGTCGAGGACCAGTGTGGCCGATGCGTAGTTATTACGGGCGCTTGGCTCATCCTTCTTGTTGAAGGTGATTGGCATGGACGCTCATGGTTGTGCGGCCGTCACTTGATATATTTGATTGAGCTCTCGAAGAGATTTTTTCCTTTTATTGTTTGAGGTGAATGTCTCATATACCGTAAGGACACTGTGCTCCTGCGGCAAAGCTAAGGAGTGTTTATCTCGGGGTGTAAGTCCCAAGATTGGCTCGCCATATTTGGCCAGTTGTCTTACCACCCAACAGGATTGAAGTATGTGGGTTGGGTTTGCGTCTAGAAGGACTGAATATATTGGGCATGGTTTATCTAGCAACTCGTCCAACACCAATCTCGCCTAGTTTTCTTTTCATTAGGCTTGCGCTCCACTGACCGATTTTGTGTAAGCCTGTTTAGGGCGGGGCCTTCCGTAACGCGTGGCGGGCTACGGCCCCATGTTCAGTTGTTGCACCCTCCACGTGTTCTCCATGGTGCAATATTTGCGTACCATGTCTGATAGTTCGGTGAAGCTTTGAATTCAATGACGCGCAAGGGCGTTTAAGAGGCAATCATCCCTGCAGTTAAACTGGAAGGCTTTAATTATTTATTTGTCACGGTGAGGTGCCATCCTGTTTTTTACCAGGAGAAGTCTAGCCCAATAAAGGTGGACTGTCTCGTTTCAACTGTTTGACATACATGAGGTCCCATATATCTGGGTTTCTCGAGTCCGAATTATATTCCATGTGGTGGGCGGGCAGGAAAATTTCGAGAATTCCCTCTTGTCGCGGATCTGGACTATCCTTGATGGGCGACTGAGTCATGTCTGGTTCTGATCGCACAGGGCTCGGATCTGAACTGGTGTGCGGCCGGATAGGCTCGGTGCCGGTATTTGTGCTGGGGGTTATGTCCGGATTTACATCCGGGCTGGTGTCTGACTCTGAGCTGGGATTCGTGTGTACACCATCTTTATCTTGCAAGGATGTGGCCGGAGGGTTGTTGATTTCTCGGTCTTTGGGTCTAAGCCTGATCTAATCGTAGGCCTGGTAATAGAGATTCCAATTGCACGAAAAAGCCTTGCCAGGTAGTCTGTCGGCTGGCCACATGGGTGCGCCGGACACTTCAATGATTCAGCGGGAGACCTTTGGGGCGGTCTGTCAGAGTCGGGTTTCAGGGTCAGACTCTGAGGGACACCGGACTTTTGTGAGTCTGCTGGTCCTAGGTTGATGCCCCTGAACCCATGAACCCTTCGACGGGGGTGAAGCCTTCGATCTGGTCGAGGCGACTAGTGGGATCAACGCTCACTAGTATGTCACCAGAGACGAGGAGAAGACCAGGGGTGGGGAAGCCCTCGGCGCGGATGTGGTCTCCAACGACCGGCTGAGCCATCGATTCCTCTGGCGATCCTGTCGTGGAATAGTCACGGCAGATGTCCTAGCGAAAGGACTTAGACGTGGAGCCATCGCAACTAGGTTAGCTTAAAGGTGTTAAACGGGACAAAGGACACATGAGTTTATACTGGTTCGGCCCCTTGCGGTGAAGGTAAAGGCCTACTCCAGTTTTGAGGTGGTATTGCTTATGTCTCGATTACTAGGGAGCGAATCCGCTTGACCTAGCTTTCAATCTATTGTTTCTTTTCCCGAACCGTCGTCGGGTCGTCCCTTTATATACATAGGTTGACGCCCAGCGGCTCTCAGAGTGTCGACCGGCTCATAGACAATGTGTCCGGCTCGGTGACTATCTATACATGCCTTACAATACAAGTCTTACATATAAGGCGATTTATTTCTACGAGCCTTAAGTCGCCCTTGGGCCTTGGGCCCTTACCTGAACCGCCATCTTCAATATCCTCGTGGGCTTCATATGATGAATCATCATAGGTATAACCCAACCCCTCCTGGGCAGGTCATACCTAATAGTTATATCCCAAACATTAGGCCCTAGGTTGATTTGAACTAGTTCATGTCAATCTTCAACACTTAGAAAAATCCTCCCTTCTCTATCTTTTCGAGAAATTCATAACCCGCCATGATGTCATCTCCTGGAATTGCGATAACCCGACATGACGTCACCTGTCCTTAATTCGCACAATATCCAATATATCTCAATGGATCTTTATCTTAATAGTCGTCCCGAGAATCGAGGCACCCGAGCAGCTGGATAACCATGTTTTTTAGCCTCCTCGTTTTTCGCGCCCATCTGTTACCTTCTCCTTATAAATAGTCACGAACAACCTCTTCTCATTCTCCCCTCTTTCCTTCACCTTCCTCCTCTCGCGACTCTCTCTCACTCGAGCTCTCTGTTGGAAAAGGCAGTGCTTAGGAGGCGCTTAGGCACGCCTAGGCACTAGGCAGTGGCCAAACGCCTCGCCTAGGGCATAAATGGAGGTCTAGGCAGGGCAAGCAAGGAATTGCCTACCCAAGCAAGAAATCATGCCACATCACATACTACACTGATATGCCAAACGGGTTATATTCCAATGGCAGTAGACAGTAATTATCTTATTTATATGCCCTAAACTATGATCAACACCCATATAATAATCACAAATACACTACAAGTAAAAACTATATTATCGCCTAGGCCGCGCCTAGGACGCTTAGGCACCGCCTAGGCACTAGGTGAAGGCCAACCGCCTCGCTTACGCCTAACGCTTTTTCCAACCCTGCTCGAGCTCCGCCGCTGCCGCGAAGCACCCCGTCCTCCTCGTCCTTGGCCGCTGCATCAACCTGTTTCGGACCAGAGTACACCGGAGCTCCACCACAGTCCGATCTGCATCCGTAAGTGCTCCTCTTTCCATGCTCCAGATCGTGTTAGGGTTTCCACAATTCCTCGTGTTCTTCGTGGTTGCTTGTAGTTCTTCAACCCTAGAACCCTTTAGATCTAAAAACAACATATAACTTGCACGGTAGTAGTTTTGTCCCTGCTTTCAATGCCAGCGGACCCTTTTTCCTTGATATAAGATCTCCTCAGAACCTATGAGCTCCCTTGTTCTGCTTTTAGGTTTTGATTTATTTTCTTTTTCCACACGGCGCCAGATCCAAATTTATAATTGTATTATGTAAAACCTCTTTGCCTGCGACTTAGTAAAATTTTCTTCCTGATATACCAACTCGATCATGGCGGCTTATATCACCGGCTGTAGTTAAATTCAATGCTCAACAGATTTCTCCTTTAATAGACATCAAACTGCTCATGGCGGCTTACATAGCTTGTTGTAACTAGTCATATACCATTAGGCCCCTTTTTAAGCCGCCATTCTGAATATGTGTTGTAGTACTTTTCCTCCGGCTTCATTTGAACCGGCAAACTTGTTATTTTTTTAGGCTTCTTTGCAATGGCCCCAAAGACAGCCACTTCCTGTAACTGGGTTCCCTCCATTGTCACTGAGAACACACTCCAGGACTTTGTGAAAACCGGCTATTTGCCCAAGAAGAGTGTCATGCATTATTGCGCCCCTAAGCCGGAAGAAGAAAAACCTCAACCAAAAGATGATGAAGTAATTGTCTTTACCAACCACAAGAACCGGGGCTTTTCTCCGCCCGGCTCTAAATTCTTCCGGGATGTTCTTCATTTTTTCAACCTTCATCCTTAAGACATCGGACCCAATTCCCTGTCAAATATATGCAACTTCCAAGTGTTCTGTGAGGTCTACCTTCAGGAGGAGCCCAGTGTGGAGCTATTCAGAGAGTACTTCTATTTGAACCACCAGAACAAGTACTCAAACGGACCCAGTGTGGAACTTGGTGGAACCTCAATTCAGCGCAGGAGAGATGCTATCTTCCCTTTTGCACGCCTGCCAAGTCACCCCAAGGACTAGAACCAGACATGGTTCTATTGCAAGGATACTTCTCCGGCTGACGAGAACCGACTGCCCGGCTTTTGCGCCCTACGTCTTGAATCAAATCATCCTCTCCATGACAAGCTGACAACTGCTGAATGCAAGAAACTCGCCCCTACCATTGCCAAGGTAAAGGCTCTGTTGGGAAATGGCCTAACTGGCATTGACTTGCACTAGTGCAGAACCGGGCTTTAGCGTCGGTTTGTAAGGGCCTTTAGTGCCGGTTCCGCAACCAGCACTAAAGAGTGGGGACTAAAGGTCCCCCCCTTTAGTACCGGTTCATCACGAACCGGCGCTAAAGTGCCACCACGTGGCACGAGCCAGGCCCGGGTGCGTGTAGGACATTAGTACCGGTTGGTAACACCAACCGGTACTAAATGTTTGGGGGTGTTTTGGTTTTATTTTTTATTTTTCCTTTAATTTTGTGTTTTCAATTTAATTTAGTGATTGTTTTACATTGTAATGAGTTGTTAAATCATTAGGTGAAAGTACCGCAGATTAGTTTCGACTGGATGCATGTGGATCCTAGCTAAGTGATCAAGTATATGCCATATCCATATTATACTTGATCACCTAGGTACGGGGCGGCGCGAGACGGCGACGGCGCGACGACGGGCGGCGGGCCGGGGGCGACGACGCGCGATCGAGACGGCGACGTAGTCCGGGCGGCGGCGCGAGACGATGACGACGGGCGGCGGGTCGACGTGGGCGTAGGGCGGCGGGCCAGCGAGGGCGGCGCGCAATGGGCGACGGCGCGGCGGCGGCGGCGATGTCGCGCGAAGAAGTTGGAGAAGAAGTGGTGGTCGAAGAAACTGAATTTTTCGTAAGTGCCATATATATAGGAGGGGCCTTTAGTACCGGTTGGAGCCACCAAGCGGCACTGAAGGCAAATTTTGGCCAGGTCAAGCGGCGGGAAACGGCCGCCTTTAGTACCGGTTCATTAGCCCAACCGGTACCAAAGGCCCACTCATTAGTACCGGTTGGAGCCACCAACCGATACTAACGGTTGTGCGCTGCCACCTGCGGTGCACTATGTTTAGTCCCACCTCGCCGAGCGAAGGGCAGCCGCACTGTTTTATAAAGCCAGCCGCGGCTGCTCCTTCGAACTCCTATATATAGCAGGATTCTGGGCCTAACTAGGGTGCGCTGCCCTGTGAGCCTGCCGGCCCTGCTGGGCCTGAATTTGCACACCCTATGTCTGGCAGGCCCACTGGGCAGCGCCCCAACAATTTTTTATATAGTTTTTTTCTTTTCTGCATTATTTATTTTCTTCTATTTATTTTTGAGTAATTTTTTATATAGTTTTTTCTTTTTTGCTTTATTTATTTTCTTCTATTTATTTCTGAGTAGTTTTTTTTGCTGTATTTAGTTTCTTTGTGAATATTTTTTCTTTAGCTCTCTAAACAAATTGGTAAATGATGACGTCGCTTTGAATGCTGCATACTGAACGCAAAAAAAGTCTGGAGTTAAAATAAGTTTAAAAAACACAAAAGTGCCTATGTAACATATGAGTTATCGTCCGAAACACTGATATTTATTTATTTTCTTCTATTTCACGGTCATTTAGCTCTCTAAACAAATCGGTAAATGACTGAAAAACAGCAAATGATGTCCGAACGTGTTGGAAATTAATGACGTTGCTTCGAATGCTGCATAATGCCGGCTCAAAAAAAGTCTGGAGTTAAAATAAGTTTAAAAAAATGAAGTGCCCGTGTAACAGATGAGTTCTCGTCCGAAACCCTGATACTCCGAAAGAGATTGTCCAGTTTGTACACGAACTGCGTCCAGTTTTTGCCGTGACCCTCTCTACTCGTTCGCACATGCTATGCGGGTGAAATGATGATACCTTCAACATTTTCAGAGTTCATTTTGTAGTGATTTTCAATTTCACGGTCATTTCGCTCTCTAAACAAATCGGTAAATGACTGAAAAACAACAAATGATGTCAGAACGTGTTGCTAATTGATGACGTCGCTTAGAATGCTGCATAATGTCTGTCGTGGAATTAACACGTCAGATGTCCTAGCGGAAGGACTTAGTCGTGGAGCCATCGCAACGAGATTAGCTTAAAGGGGTTAAACCGGAAAAAAGGACACGGGAAGTTTATACTGGTTCGGCCCCTTGCGGTGAAGGTAAAAGCCTACGATCTAGTTGTTGTGGGATTGATTGATCTCGATGAGCAGGGAGCGAATCCGCTTTACCTATCTCTCGAGCTGTTGTTTCATATCCCTGAACCGACGCCGGGTCGTCCCTTTATATACACAGGTTGACGCCGGCCGGTTTAGAGAGTCCCGAGGCTGGCTCATATAAGTGTCCGGCTCGGTCTCTTCCTTTCCCTAACTTATAATACAAGTTATACAACTATGGCGGTTTACAACTATGGGCCCTAATCCGCCTTTGGGCTCTGGGCCTCTAAGCTTTAATAGAAAAGCGCCATCTTCTTTGTCTTCATGGGCTTCAATATAGATGAGCGTGAACCAGCCCCTCCTGGGCAGTTTACACTCAGTAGTTATATCCTCAACATTAGGCCCCAGATTGATTTGAACCTGTTCATGTCAATCTTCCATACCTAGAAAAATTCCCTGAACATCTTCATGTTAGCCTTAAACCGCCATGACATCATCTTCAGAAATCATCATAAACCGCCATGACGTTAACTACATAAAAAACTCATAAAGACTCCCTTTCATTAACTAACTCCTACGATCGAGGCGATAACTATGCCCCATTTTACCGTTTCAGGCTCCTCGATTCTCGCGCTTGCCTTCTTTTTCCATTCGCCTTATAAATAGGCCCAGGGGCCCTTCTCTTTTCCCCTTCCGCACTTCTTCTTCTTCTTCCTTTCGACGCTCAAGCCCGACAGCTCCGCCGCTGCCGTCGACCTTCAAGCGCTGCATCATCCCTGGATGCTGCATCAACCTGAACGCAACAGAGATCCGTGGCTCTCCTCTGCTACTCCCGTGAACTCGGTAAACCTTCTTCCCTCAACCCTAGATCTGCATTAGGGTTTCAGTGCTCATCTTTTTTCATCAGTGTTCGTTAGTGTTCGTCCATGCTTATTGTTTCACCTTTACTGCCTCATCGAATCTAGATCAACTTGACCTTTTTCTTCTGCGGCCGAAACTATAGTTTAGTTCACCTCACCATAGCATCCTTTTGAGTACGAACAAAACTCATCTAGATCTTTTCTGTTCTTCTATCACCATTTTAGGGCTTTAATATTTTTCCTTTTCCTGAACTGTGCTGGATCCATAATAATAATCCTTAGCTTGTGAAACATGTTTGTGTATCACTTAGAAATTTTCAGATCTGTTGCCCTTCGTGCCACTGTAGGCGGTTTAACCTGTAGAAAACGACAATCCGGCAGATACCATTAGCCCTCTCGTAAACCGCCATCTGTCCTTGAACATCCATCTCCGGCTTAATGTACACACACGCTTTGATTAAATTCTCCGGTTTGATACCAGTTTGTGCATATCAATCTTGAACCGTGAACCGGCGTTTGCACTTCCTTTACAGTTTGTCCTCCAAAATGACCAAGCAATTCTCCTCTTGCAATTGGGTTCCTTCTCGGATCACAGAAACACAACTCAATGGATATGTTTTAACTGGCGCTTTGGCAAAGAAGGAAGTCATTCATTGGAGAGTCCCTGGGGCCGAAAACCCTCCTGAACCTCAAGATAGAGAAGTGGTTGTGTTTATGCAGCATCTGGACCGAGGGTTTAGCCCTCCCGGATCAAAAAATTTCCATGATGTACTTGCCAGCTTCCAACTCCATCCTCAAGACATTGGACCGAACTCTGTGTCCAACATCTGCAATTTCCAAGTGTTCTGTGAAGTTTACCTTCAAGAAGAACCGAC
The DNA here is from genome assembly GCA_021605145.1 of Aegilops bicornis. Taxonomy (NCBI): domain Eukaryota; kingdom Viridiplantae; phylum Streptophyta; class Magnoliopsida; order Poales; family Poaceae; genus Aegilops; species Aegilops bicornis. The sequence continues at coordinate 688,557,451 of CM038673.1, read as the reverse complement.
TGTTGAACTCTTCAGGGGCTTCTTCCACTTGAACCGCCGCACTGAATTCTCTGACGGCCCCAATACTGAACTTGGCGGAGTGTCGATTTAGAAAAGTAAAGAAGTCGATTTTCCTCGTGCCAAACATCACAGCCACCCCAAGGATTGGAATCAAACATGGTTCTACTGTTAGAACACCGCTCCTGCTGATGAAAACCCTCTGCCTGGTTACCGTGCTCACCGGCTCAGCAATGGACATCCACTGCCTCAGCGGCTCACTGCTAAAGAACGACAATCATATGCGCCTCAACTTGCTAAGCTCTGGGCTCTTCTAGCAAACGGCTTAACATACATTGATCTCGTCCGTTGCTGGGTATCGTGGGGTATCCTGCCTTTAAGCCGCAACACCAGGTTGACGCGTGAGTATACCGGGGACGTCAAGGACCCTCAACGGCACCATGAAATACAGATGACTGATGATGAAGTTATTGAGTCTGTAAAGAAGATGCTAGATGAAACGATCGCTGAGTGCAGCAAGACTGGGCTGCGTCCCTTTTATGCCTCCAACAAACCGCCAGCTGTAAGACTTTATCTTTCTGCCTTTTAATCCGTCTCCGCTTTAACATTTTGTCTGATAACCTTTTGTTTATTCTTACAGGCAAAGATCCTTTCTGGAAGAGGAAAACCCAAGACAAACCGGCAAAAGCTCAAGACAAACCGGCGAGGGCTCCTCGTGGTAAGAGCAAGGCCACCAAGAGGCCAGCCAAAAAGAAAACCGCTGATTCCTCTGATCCGCCCGAAGATGTTGATGACTCGGAACAAGAGGTAGAACTTGACTCCCTTGGTTCATTTTTCATACATCTTATTGACAATGACCATTACCAGGATGATGCAGAAGCTAGCCGTGCTGACCATGTAGAGGTCATCTCCCTTTCCTCCAATTCCGATCTTGTGCCAGTAAGAAAAATCTGCCGCGTAGTCCGAAAAGTGAAACATTCACATCCTTTCACTCATTTGGATCCACAGCACCCTGAAGCTCGTCGCACAACCCGACATAGTGGCCAGCAAGTCACTTCTTCCGGTTTACCAGACACTCCAATCTGGAAGCGTCGTGCAGAGGTCTCTTATAATTCTAACAAGTCCTATCCCTTGGTGGGTTACTTCCGATACCCTTTTAATCCGCCTGACTCAAATTATCAGGTAACTTCCAATTCATCCTCTGGCGATTCATCGCCCACACAAATGCCTCCCCTCAAGACCGTCCCCGGGTAAGTATCATAATTTTAGCTTTGCCTTCCTGCGCCGGTTTACCATATTAATCCTCTGTTGCCACTTTGCAGCGCCAAAGCCCGATTTAGTAAGAAGGCGAAAACAAATGCTCCCACTGATGAGATTGAACCGGAGAGAACCTCAGAAGGTGCCGGTGGAGATGCTGATATTTCTATGGATGATCCTGCGCCACAAGGTCAGGACACTGATGCTGATTCGCCAGAAGCTAACCCGGCGAGCCCTCATGTCAATGCGCCAAGCCCGCATGCCAATCCTCCAAGTCCAACTGCTGATCCGCCGAGCCCGGCCAAGGCCTCAGATAAACCGGCTAGTCCAAATACAGCAACTGATGATGTTGTGATTACTGGGGTTGGCCATACTTCTCCTGGTAATCCTGTCGCTTTGTCAAAGCACAGTGCCAAAGTGGAATCTGCTGCTGAAGAGAAAGGCAAATGGAAGACTGATCAGTCAAGCTATGCTCATCTTGCCGCTCAAGAACTTCGCTCTGGATACCTAAACCGCCTCTATACAAGCCGTGACTATGAGGCTGGTTTAGTCAACATGATGAAGGAGCGCTATGAGGTAACTTCCCAACACTTTAAATTTCTTGTATTGTATGTCAACTGCATTGTAGCCCCCAATTGCCGGTTTATCTCTTCAAGATGAACCGGGACTTTGGATAAAAAAACTTCAACTGTGTAGCCCCCAATTGCCGGTTTATCTCTTCAAGATGAACCGGGACTTTGTGTTCAAAACCTGTCCTTGTTGAATTCCTTCACCTTTGACTTGTCTGATCAATTACACGTTAGCCCCCAAGTGCCAAGATTAATACTTGTATTGAGCCTTGGGACTTTGAATAATAGTCAAAAAGAAACAATCCACATTAGCCCCCAAGTGCCAAGATTAATACTTGTATTGAGCCTTGGGACTTTGAATAATAGTCAAAAAGAAACAATCTGCATTAGCCCCCAAGTGCCAAGTGTATAACTTGTTATGTGCTTGGGACTTTGAGAAAAAATCTTAACATCTTCATCATCTGTCTTTTGCAGGCTGACTTGAACAACAAAGATTCCCAGATTGCTGATCTTCAATAAAACATTAAGTCCCAGCAAGCAGAAACCTCAAAGGCCAAAGATGAACTGAACGGCGCTTTGACTGCCATGGAGCAATTGAAGGATGGTTTCAAAAGTGAGCGGGCGGATTGGGAAACAGAGAAGGCTGCTCTTTTAAAGCGGGCTGAAGATGTCGAAGCAGCTCTTAAACCGCTGGCAGAGGAGCTAACTGGGCTAAAGCATCAAGTCAATGCTATGACTTCAGCAATTTTTGGTAAGCACTCTTTGTAAGCACCTTCCTTAAACATTTTTAAAGTTGCCGGTTTAACAGCAAATTCTTAAACCGTTTGCAGGTAATCGTGTTGCTCATCTAGGCTCGGATATGGGGATGAAGTTGAAAGCATCCTACACGTAGATAGAACAATTGTATACTGGTGCTCAACAAGTCATCTGTGCGGCCTCCTTCAACAAACCGGCACCAACTTTGATCAAAGATACGTTGACCAAACTATCGATGACTCCAGCCCAGATGGAAGAGGTAAAGCGGTCTTCTGCAAGGGCTGGAGCTTTAACAGCACTGACTCGGGCCAAAGCTTGGATTGCTGATCTTGATCCGGCAGATATCACGAAGGGCTATCCGGGTCAACAAGAAGACGGATCAGACTTTGATAATGAATCCCTCAAAGCCTTGACAAAAGAGATGCGCCCATTGGCAAGCTAATTGGCTGAAGAGGTTGACTTGTCTGTCTATCGGTCCAGCTATGACGCAGACAACAGACGGGTTGACGCAACTGTGAAAGAAGCACATAATCTAATCCCTCCAATCTGTAAGCACACCTATGCCCCTGACATTGAACCGTCCAATCTTATAAGCGAAGAAGCTGTCTTCCAAGCCTTAACCAGGATTGATTGGGCCATCCTTGACTTCCAGCCACTGGGTGAGGAGGAGGTTGAACCGACGCGAGATGATCCGTCAACTTCACGTCAGCCTGGTGTTGAATCATAACCCGCCAGCCGGTTTGATTTTCACATATAGCGTTATGAGCAGCAAACAATTATTCTTTTGGGCATCAAAGCGCCTTGTAATAGGCTAGTTGAAATACTTTGATCTTCTGCCATCGTGCACTGCTACCTGATATTGTAATCCGGCATGATTGTTGCTATGCTTGCTTTATTTGCCTTGGTACTTCTTTTAAAATCCCGCCTTCTGCATTTGAAAATCTTACACATGTCCCGGCGGTTTACCGCCAGACGAGTTATGATACCCAATACAGAACCATAATTCTGATAACCAAGGTTATAAAGTAATGAAATATGAAATATATCATACCTGTGATATTAAATCACCTTTTGTTGGCCTACCAAATTTATGTAGTAAGGGTGAGAACCCATACCTTGAGTGTTTGAAAACGCCCACCGCATTGTGCTGGTGCGTAATAAGCCATGCCGGGTTATGATAAACACCGGATGATCATCCTGACGACTTATAGTCAATGCCAGACCGGATTAAGATATGCCGCTTCATAGTTGATTAAGTGCTAACAGCTGATAACTGTAAGCCGCGCCGGGTTAAGAAACACCGGGTTGATGTAATGACATATAGTCTATCTGGGTTAGTAGACACCGGTTTAACTTAAAACTTGATCAAAAGAGATGAAACTTGCAAAAATAAAATCAAATAAAACTTGTAGTCGAGGCTTTTCAAGGGCTGCCAGGCCCAAATTCGAGGCTTTTCGTGGGCTGCCAGGCCGCTGAGTTAAACCATTTGACAAAGCCTTTTAAGATGGGCCTCCAACTAACCAGTCGTCGTTTTCACTTTGACAAGTTCAGGGTCTGTATAAGATTGACTTGTCAAACGTTCGACGGGTCATGCCAGGATTACCTGCATAGGAGTGGCTTACTTGATGAAGTCAGGTTAACCCGGGGTTTTAGGTGAATACACTAGGCGTCCAAGCCATGGGTCGATACCCAATTACAAGGGTCCTTTCAAACTCTTTGTTGCTTTGCACAAAGAGCCCCCAAGTAACTTTGTGAGCTGTGCTCAATGGGTGCCTATGTTTGAGTTGTGCCTCTTAGCAACAATACTCTCTTTGGCCCCTTGGGTGTGAAGCTCCCAAGCTGTATTGTGGCATGATAGCCGGTTTAATGGACAAACAGGACGTCGCTTTGTAAGCAGAAGCCCCCGTTTAAACAAGAAATATTGGAAGAACGGCAGAGGCCCTGCTTGTAGCAAGGATGAAGGTTTTTTATATTGATCATAATATATACATTGTCAAAATATGTACATAATGAGAGCCTATGGCTCAGGTGTAGTAAGGCCGTAGAAGAGCGATATTCCACGGCCGACGGGTCTCCTCCTCCGATTTGCTTGAGTCTTTGTGCTCGCGAACGTCGATGAGGTAGTATGATCCGTTGTGCAGATTCTTGCTGACCACAAAGGGCCCTTCCCAAGGTGGGGATAACTTGTGCATATCGGTCTGATCCTGGATGAGCCGGAGCACTAAGTCGCCTTCTTGAAAGGTTCTTGTTCTAACCCAGCGGCTGTGATAACGCCGCAGGTCTTGCTGATAAACCGCCGAACGAGCCAACGCCATGTCCCGTTTTCATCTAACAGGTCCAGTGCTTCTTGACGTGCTTGCTCGTTATCTGCTTCAACATAATTGGCAACCCGGGGCGAGTCATGATGAATATCACTTGGGAGTACCGTCTCTGCCCCGTAAACCATGAAGAAAGGGGTATAACCTATAGATCGGTTTGGGGTGGTGTTTATGCTCCATAACTCAGATGGTAGCTCCTCCACCCAACAACCCGTCGTCCTCTTTAAAGGAACCATAAGCCGAGGCTTGATACCCTTCAAGATTTCTTGATTGGCTCTCTCAACTTGACCATTAGATTGGGGGTGAGCCACAGATGAAACATCAAGCCGAATGTGCTCTTGTTGACAAAAGTCCTCCATCTCGCCCTTGGAGAGGTTCGTGCCATTATCTGTGATAATGCTGCGTGGAAAACCGAGATGGAAGATCACCTTTTTGATGATTTGAACCGTCGTGGCTGCGTCACACTTGCTTACTGGCTCCACTTCAACCCATTTAGTAATCTTGTCAACCGCCACCAACAGGTGGGTCTTCTTATCTTTGGATCGCTTGAAAGGCCCTACCATGTCAAGCCCCCAAGTAGCAAACGGCCAGGTGATGGGAATCATCCGTATCTCCTGAGCCGGAACATGAGCTCATCGTGAAAATTTCTGACAACCATCGCACCGCCTTACCAAGTCCTCAGCATCAGCATGAGCCGTCAGCCAATAGAAACCATGACGAAAAGCCTTAGCAACCAAGGACTTTGAACCGGCGTGATGACCACAGTCTCCTTCATGGATCTCTCAGAGAATCTCACGTCCTTCTTCAGGAGAAACACAGCGCTGGAACACACCAGAGACACTGCAATGGTGTAACTCGCCATTGTGAATAACCATTGACTTGGATCGCCGGACTATCTGTCTGGCCAAAATCGCATCCTCTGGCAACTCGCCCCAGTTCATATACGCCAAGTATGGAACCGTTCAATCCGGAATAATGTGTAAAGCGTCCACCAATTGTGCCTCCGGATCAGGAATAGCGAGGTCCTCCTCTGTAGGCAACTGAACTGACGGGTTGTGCAAGACATCCAGAAAGGTATCGGGTGGCACCAGTTTACGCTGAGATCCCAGCCGGCTTAAAGCATCAGCTGCCTCATTTTTGCACCGATCAATGTGCTCCACTTGATAACCCTTGTAGTGGCCAGCGACAATATCCACCTCTCGTCGGTAAGCTGCCATGAGTGGATCCTTGGAATCCCAAGTACCTGAAACTTGCTGGGCTACCAGATCCGAGTCTCCAAAGCATCGTACCCAGATTAAGTTCATTTCCTTAGCCACTCGAAGACCATGGAGTAAGGCTTCATACTCAGCTGCATTGTTAGTACAAGGAAACATTAAGCGAAGAACATAATGAATTTTATCACCTCGAGGGGAAGTAAGGACAACTCCAGCCCCCGAGCCCTCCAATTGTCTGGACCCATCGAAGTGGATAGTCCAGTATGTACTGTCCGGTTTGTCTTCCGGTGTCTGCAACTTTGTCCTATCATTGATGAAATCCACAAGGGCCTGAGATTTGATAGTTGTTCGAGGCATATACTTCAAACCGTGTGGTCCAAGTTCAATAGCCCACTTAGCAACCCGACCCATTGCCTCCCTGTTCTGGATTATATCCCCCAAAGGAGCAGAACTGACCACTGTGATGGGATGACCTTGAAAGTACTGTTTAAGCTTCCGACTTGCCATGAAAACCCCATACACCAGCTTCTGCCAATGTGGATATCTTTGCTTTGACTCAATGAGCACTTTGTTGATATAATAAACCGGCCTTTGAATTGGGTATTCCTTTCCAGCCTCCTTGCGCTCCACTACAATAGCTACGCTGACAGCCCGGGCATTAGCAGCCACGTATAACAACAGTGGCTACTTATCAACCGGAACAGCAAGAACCGGCGGTTCAGCCAACTGCTTCTTTAAGTCCTCAAACGCCGTGATCAAGCAGCATCATTCCGCATTTAAATTGTCTGTCTTCTTCAACATCTGATACAGGGGGATCGCCTTCTCTCCCAATCTGCTGATAAACCGGCTCAAAGCCGCAATGCGACCTGCCAGACGTTGAACATCATTGATACACGCCGGTTTAGCGAGGGAAGTAATAGCTTTAATCTTTTCCGGATTAGCCTCAATACCCATGTTAGATACCAGAAACCCTAGGAGCTTACCTGCTGGAACACCAAAGACGCACTTGTCCGGATTGAGCATCATCTTATAAACCCGCAGATTATCAAAGGTCTCCTTGAGGTCATCTATCAGTGCCTCCTTTTTCCTGGATTTTACTACAATATCATCCACATAAGCATGAACATTGCACCCAATCTGAGTATGAAGACAATTCTGCACACAGTGCTGATAAGTTGCCTGGGCACTCTTGAGCCCAAAGGGCATAGACACATAACAGAAGGCTCCAAAGGGAGTGATGAAGGCTATCTTCTCCTGGTCCTTAACTGCCATCTTGATCTGATGATAACAAGAATAAGCATCCAAGGAACTCAAACGCTCGCAGACCGCCATAGCATCAATGATTTGATCAATACGAGGGAGGGCAAAGGGATCAGGTGGACAAGCTTTGTTCAAATCTGTGTAATCCACACACATACGCCAAGTGCCATTTTTCTATAGTACCAGCACCGGATTGGCCAACCACTCTGGGTGAAACACCTCCACAATAAACCCTGCTGCCAACAGCCAGGCTACCTCTTCACCAATGGCCTTGCGCCTCTCTTCATTAAAACAGCGAAGAAACTGTTTGACCGGTTTGAACTTCGAATCAATATTAAGAGTGTGCTCAGCGAGTTCCCTCGATACACCTGGCATGTCAGAAGGTTTCCATGCAAAGATGTCCCGGTTCTCACGGATGAACCCGATGAGCACGCTTTCCTATTTTGGATCCAAGTTGACGCTGATGCTGAACTACTTGGATGAATCGCCAGGAACAAAATCAACCAACTTAGTCTCATCAGCCGATTTAAACTTCAAAGCCGGATCATGCTCTGTAGTGGGCTTCTTTAGAGAAGTCATATCTGTCGGATCAACATTGTCCTTATAAAACTTCAACTCCTCCGTTGCACAAACCGACTCAGCAAAAGCCGCATCACCTTCCTCACACTCCAGCGCAATCTTACGGCTACCATGAACCGTGATGGTCCCCTTATGACCTAGCATCTTGAGCTGCAGATAGACATAACACGGCCTTGCCATGAATTTAGCATAAATCGGTCGTCCAAACAAGGCATGGTACGGACTTATGATTTGGAGCACTTCAAAGGTCACCGTCTCGGATCTTGAATCATGATCATCTCCAAAAACCACCTCCAGGGCTGTCTTACCAACTTGGTAAGCTGATTTACCAGGCACCACACCGTGAAAAATGGTGTTTAAAGGTCTAAGATTCTTATCTGTCAACCCCATACGCCGAAAGGTTTCATAATACAAGATATTGATACTGCTCCCTCCGTCCATGAGCACCTTGGTGAACTTATAACCTCCAACCCGCGGTGCAACCACCAAAGCTAGGTGTCCCGGATTGTCAACCCGGGGCGGATGATCCTCCCGACTCCAGACAATAGGCTGCTCAGACCATCGTAGATAACGAGGCACTGCCGGCTCAATAGAGTTTACTGCCCTTTTATGGAGCTTCTGATCGCGCTTGCACAAACTAGTAGTGAAGACATGATATTGTCCACCGTTTAACTGCTTCGGGTTGCTCTGATAACCCGACTACTGCTGATTCCCCTGATTACTCTGCTGATTGTGACCACCTTGGTTGTTCTGATTGCCCTAATTATTCTGAAATCCTGAGTTTGAACCGCCACCACTGTAACCCGGCCGTGAAACCCTGGACCGGAACCATCGGATGGACCCTGATCATACAGGAAGAGATCAGAGGTTTTGAATTCCCTCATGATGTGACAATCCTTCCAGAGGTGCGTGGCAGGAACCTCCTTTGTCCCGTGCTTTGGGAAGGGCTAGTTTAACAAGCGTTCCAGATTCATGCCTCCACCACGCTGGGGGGGGGGGGGTTTACCCTTACGGTGCTGCATATTGCCCTGTATATTGGTGTTAGCCACAAAATCTGAATTGTCCGCTTTACGCTTACCATTGTTCCCGTGGCTCGCCTGGTTATGCTGTCCTTTTGTACCGGCATTCGTCTTTCCCTTCTCCTGCTTTTCCTCATCAAAATCAGGGTCTTTGGTATTATCAGAATTAGCATACTTAACCAGAGCCGCCATGAGCGTTCCCATATCATTGCAGTGACGCTTGAGCCGTCCCAACTTCATCTTCAGGGACTTAAACCGGCAATTACCTTCCAAGGTCACAATTGCAGTGTCAGGATTGATGCGGCCTGACGAATGCAAAATTTCGGAAACCCGGCGCACCCAATGAGTTGTTGATTCATTCTCTCCTTGGACACAAGCCGCCAGATCTACAATGGACATAGGTTGCTTGCATGTATCTTTAAAGTTTGCTATAAATTTAGCCTTCAACTCATCCCATGAACTGATCGAGTTAACGGGCAGGCTCTTCAGCCAGGTACGAGTCGTTCCTTCTAACATCATGGTGAAGTATTTTGTGCACGCCGCTTCATCCACATCTAGCATCTCCATTGCCATCTCATAACTTTCAACCCACGCCTCGGGGGGTTGATCGGCGGTATAATTAGGCATTTACGCGGACCCTTGAAATCCTTGGGCAGCCGCACATTATGCAGAGCCGGGGTGAGGCACGGTACTCCCCAAGAGCTAAAGGCCAAACCATGTTCGACTGATGCCGCTGGTTGAACCGGAGCGGGATGATTCTGGTACTGCGCAGCCAACTGTACTGATAACTCTACCTCGCGCCGTTCTCTGTCGTTGTTCACCACATCCTGAGCATTTAAACAGCCATGCGCCGGATTAGGCCCTCGAGGGGCATCACGACGCCGCGCACTGCTTGACACGGCCAGTTCGTCCATGTGCCTGCTATAACTCTTGCTCGGACAAGGGGTTGAATGTATTTTGTCTCGGCTGTAGGAGTAAGCCTGCTGCTGCACAACAGCGGTTTGAAGAAGATCCCTGGCCAGTCGTGTCTCAACAACCGCTAGTGAGTCACCCTCCAACAGAATAGCTGCCAAACGCGACGCTGCAGTAATCATGTTATCCAAAGGGCTAGAGAAGTGACCTGGTGGCGTTGTTACTATTGCATCGGGTTGTCCGTCCGTCGAGGCGGGTCCATCACCCGAGGCTGATCCGGCGCTGCCCTAGGTGCCTCGGTCCGGTTTGATGCTGCCGGATTACTGGGCCCGGCTCCTGGCGTATTGAAAAGATTCATACCCTCGTAAACCGGCGGCAGACGAGACCTGTACTTTCTTCTCATTACTTTGTTTGACGCGTTCTGATCCAACATAAGCCGGTAATTCTGTGCCTGGATCTGTTGCGATTGGGCATCTAAAGCAGTCCGCTCTTCAGCCATCCTGGTCTCCTCAGCCGCCAAGTCCGCCTTGGCCTGAGTTATCTGATCCTTTAGCTTTGTAACATCCGCATTATGCTGATCTTGGGTCTCCGGGGGTGACTTCCGTGGTCAAAGATGCTGTCAAAGCGTCCAGCAGACCGGCAAGAACTTGAGCCAGCCGGCGCGCCGGCCTCCTGCCGCGGCTGCCGATCCGGAGATCATTGCTGCTGTAGATGAAGATTGCACGGTGGGTTGCGTACCGGACATGAATATTGCAACCCAGTTTGGCGGTTCGAGGGGGCCCGAAATACTGTCGCCATCAGAATATCCCCCAATCCGGCCATCTTGCAATTGGTATAGTGACTCGGTTTCGCCAGTGGATGATTCACCATATGAGTAGATGGCCGTCTCACCGTCAGACAACGGTTCAGATTCCGCACCATGGATGAACCCTACGAACGCACGCTTCATGGCAGGCTGAACCCGGGCTGGACTTGCACGCTGAGCCGTTTTGACGAGGTCTGTGGAGATGTCCGGCTCAGGGCCCGGTTCGCCGATCTTGCGGATGAAGACGTGAATTACGCCAAAGGGGACCCGGTACCCGTACTCGATTGAGCCGGCCTCGGGGCTCCAGCCTACGTCATCGATGTAGAGCTTGCCGCACGACTCTTGGTCATCCGGCCAACCGCGTACCCTTTGAGTCCTTCAAAGTTTCCCTTTAAGAACTCGAAACTATCGTGCGATAGCCCCACGGTGGGCGCCAACTGTCGTGGAATTAACACGTCAGATGTCCTAGCGGAAGGACTTAGTCGTGGAGCCATCGCAATGAGATTAGCTTAAAGGGGTTAAACCGGAACAAAGGACACGGGAAGTTTATACTGGTTCGGCCCCTTGCGGTGAAGGTAAAAGCCTACGATCCAGTTGTTGTGGGATTGATTGATCTCGATGAGCAGGGAGCGAATCCGCTTTACCTATCTCTCGAGCTGTTGTTTCTTGTCCCTGAACCGCTACTGGGTCGTCCCTTTATATACACAGGTTGACGCCCGGCCGGTTTACAGAGTCCCGAGGCCGGCTCATACAAGTGTCCGGCTCGGTCTCTTCCTTTCCCTAACTTACAATACAAGTTATACAACTATGGCGGTTTACAACTATGAGCCCTAATCCGGCCTTGGGCTCTGGGCCTCTAAGCTTTAATAGAAAAGCTCCATCTTCTTTGTCTTCATGGGCTTCAATATAGATGAGCGTGAACCGGCCCATCCTGGGCAGTTTACACTCAGTAGTTATGTCCTCAACAATGCCGGCTCAAAAAAAGTCTGGAGTTCAAATAAGTTTAAAAAAATGAAGTGCCCGTGTAACAGATGAGTTCTCGTCCGAAACACTGATACTCCGAAAGAGATTGTCCAGTTTGTACACGAAGTGCGTCCAGTTTTTGCCGTGACCCTCTCTACTCTTTAGCACATGCTATGCGGGTGAAATGATGATACCATGCCAAGTTTCAACATTTTCAGAGTTCATTTTGTAGTGATTTTCAATTTCACGGTCATTTAGCTCTCTAAACAAATCGGTAAATGACTGAAAAACAGCAAATGATGTCAGAACGTGTTGGAAATTGATGACGTCGCTTTGAATTCTGCATAACGCCAGCTCAAAAAAAGTCTGGAGTTCAAATAAGTTTAAAAAACTGAAGTGGCCCATGTAACAGATGAGTTCTCGTCCGAAACACTGATACTCCAAAAGAGATTGTCCATTTTGTACACGAAGTGCGTCCAGTTTTTGTTGTGACCCTCTCTACTCTTTGGCACATGCTATGCGGGTGAAATGATGATACCATGCCAAGTTTCAACATTTTCAGAGTTCATTTTGTAGTGATTTTCAATTTCACGGTCATTTAGCTCTCTAGACAAATCGGTAAATGACTGAAAAATAGCAAATGGTGTCAGAACGTGTTGGAAATTGATGACGTCGCTTCAAATGCTGCATAATGACGGCTCAAAAAAATTCTGGAGTTCAAATAAGTTTAAAAAAATGAAGGGCCCGTGTAACAGATGAGTTCTCGTCCGAAATCCTGATACTCCGAAAGAGATTGTCCAGTTTGTACACGAAGTGCGTACAGTTTTTGCCGTGACCCTCTCTACTGTTTCGCACATGCTATACGGGTGAAATGATGATACCATGCCAAGTTTCAACATTTTCAGAGTTCATTTTGAAGTGATTTTCAATTTCAAGGTCATTTAGCTCTCTACACAAATCGGTAAATGACTGAAAATCAGCAAATGATGTCAGAACGTGTTGGAAATTGATGACGTTGCTTCGAATGCTGCATAATGCCAGCTCAAAAAAAGTCTGGAGTTCAAATAAGTTTAAAAAACTGAAGTGGCCCGTGTAACAGATGAGTTCTCGTCTCAAACCACGATACTCGAAGAGATTGTCCAGTTTGTACACGAAGTCGTCCAGTTTTGAAGTGAGTGGCGGCGGCAGGAGGACCGGCGGGGATTGAGGGGAGACCGAGTGAGTGGAGAGAGTGAGGGCGTAAACATGTAAAAATATACATAAAAAATACATTGATTATCAATGATCTTTTTGTGTACAATCTGAATTGTCAATATGAGTCCTCAATGGTTTAGAAACCTGTGAAGACTCATATTGAGTCCACAAATTCTACACATAGAGTTCAATGAAGACCAAATGCTTGTGTTAGTTTGTGAAGTAACATATTTAAGGTGGTAAAAATCTTGCTATGGGAGTGAGGTGGGACTAAAAACAGCCTGCCACAACCTCTTTACTACCGGTTCATTCCACGAACCATTACTAAAGGTGCTGGCCAGGCCCCACAATCTTTAGTACCGGTTCGTGTCATGAATCGTTACTAAAGGTTCACACTGAACCGGTACTAAAGATCTCCTCCCGCCTAGCCATTTGAACCGGCACTAATGGGCACATTAGTGCCGGCTCAAATGCAAACCGGGACTAATGTGTCTCACATTTGACCCTTTTTCTACTAGTGTTGGTTCGATGCTGGGTTTCATGGCGGGTCATTCCACTGAGTCGCCGTGCCGGCTTAATTTGCACTTACACTGGTTCCAAAAAGGATCCACTACGCCACAGTCCCGAAGATTTATCTGAGGACGCCATCAATGAAATGACAAAGTCTCTTCTGCATGAAAGCCCGGCGGATTGCAGTAAAGTGGGACTAAGCCCTTTCTGCGCATCTAACCCGACACCAGGAGTAAGTTTTAAAATTACTTCCTTTAACTTCATCCTTAAATATTTTGTTTTAACTCAATTTTGACGACTTTGACAGGCTGACGATGACTTCTGGAAGAAAGAATATGACCATAAAGCTGCGAAAAGGGCTACAAAGGCTAAGAAAGCCACCAAGAGAACCAGCAAGAAGAGGGGAAAGAAGCCTAGTGCTTCTGAGCTGCTTGAGCTGGACGACACCTCTGAGTTGAAGGTAGCCCTTGATTCTCTTGTCTCGTTTTTCAACCATCTTATTAACACTGATTATCATCAGGATGACACGGAATGAGTCAGGCATTTGAAGAAGAGGTAACTATCATTTCCTTCGACTCCGAGCCCTTGCCAAGACAAAAAATTCGAAGAGTAACCCGGAAACTAAGCTTTTCACACCCCTTAGCTCATCTGGATCCTCACTTTGTTTTGAAGCAACAACAGCACGAGAGTCGGCGGCAAACTCGGACTAGCAGGTATGAAGAATTATCCTCCGGCTTACCGAACACTCCGAGGAAGCGTCGAAATGAGTTCACCCCTGACTTAAACTCTTTTTATCCTTTGGCTGGTCTCATCCGCCAACCACTCAATTCTTCAGACTCGAATTATCAGGAAACATCTCGTTCCTCTTCCGGCGACTCAACTCAATCCCATCTGCCGGCTTAAAGACTGCTCCCAGGTAATAAAAATTACTTATTCTCTCATTATGCGTGTTGATACTTATACTAACCTTTCATGACTCATGCAGTGGAAAAGCCAAGCCCAGCAAGAAGGCAAAGGTGAATAAGCCGGCCAAAGACCCGAAAGTTGGTGAACCGGAAGAACAAACTGCAACGCCTGAGGCCTCTGTTCCTCAACCATCTGAACCGGTTCTTGACATTCCAGCAGTGACTCCTGATCCGCCTATTGATCAAGCCAGTGAAAACCCTTTAAACCCTGAAGCATCAAGCCCAGTCAAGAAGACTGATGATGTTGACGTGGTGATCACCAATACCGGCTTTAGAGAGCCGGGAAGGCCTACCGTTTTGGCCAAACACTCTGCTAAGGAAGAGCACATTGAACGACGGAAAGTAAGATTTGATGTTGCTGACTACTCCCAATTAAGCATTGGCGAAGTGTATTCTGGTTATCTCAGTTAAGTACACAACAGCCGTGAACTTGAAGTTGACATGGTGAAGCAAATGCACCAAAAGTTTGAGGTATAAACTCTTCCTTTATTGAGTTATGCACATCCCGTCAGCCCCCAAGTCTACTGTTTATGATGAATATGTTGTAGACTTAGATTAACCAGGAGCATACGTAATATCCCTTGACAGAATCCTTTACAAATCCGGCTTAAAGCATCTAGCTTAAAGTATAGCTGTAATGGTTAATACTGAATTCATAGCCCCCAAGGGCCAGCTTAATCAGCATGAATGAACCGGTTCTTTATATTCTTGTATAGAAGACAATACTTACTTGTATAGTTCTCATGAGCCGGTTGTGGCCGTTTGTAGCATAAACGGGTCATTGTAATAAAACAAGTAATATGCATTAGCCCCCAAGTGCCAATTACTCTTGCTCGCAAAGTGCTTGGGACTTATTCACATAAGTTGTCACATAAATAAAGCTTTCGGCAGACATTAGCTCCCAAGTGCCAAGTGTTGTTGGTTGGTTGCAAAAGGCTTGTGACTTAATGTTTTGAACTAACGTTGAATCATGATTTTGATCCAGTGTATGTACAGACCACCACTGCTCAACTTCAATCAGAGCTGTCTGACTTGAAGACTCATCTGGTGTTGCAAGAATCTGAGACCCAGAAGGCGAACTCAAAGTTTGAATTTACTGTGGCTGAATCAGAAAAAGTGAAGGTTGTCTTTGAAGTTGAGAAAAACGCCTGACTTGAAGAGAAAATTGCCTTGACACAACGGGCTGAAAAGGCAGAGGCGGCTCTCCAGGAAGCGACCACTGAACTCACCGGCTTAAAACGCCAGGTGTCACAGATGGTTTCTGCTATATTTGGTAAGTCGCCTTATGACTGTCAAATTTGAAGATCTTCCTTGATGATATAAACCACTTTTAATCCATCCATGACTATTATACATGCCCTAGAAGCACCAATATCAACCAAGATATGCTTGTGAAGCTGAAGGCGGTTTACACACTAGTGGAGCAGCTTTATACTGGTGCTCAGCGTGCATTGGCCACAATATCTCCATCTAATGAAGCCCCCACTCTCTTGGTTGATCTGTTAAGGAAGCTTTCCGTTCTACCTGAGAGGTTTAGCGAGATGAAGCAATCATTTGCAAGAGCCGGAGCTGTGACTGCTTTAAGCCGGGCCAAAGCATGGTTACCGGAGCTAGACCCGGCCGATATCTCTATCGGGTATCCAAGCTTTAAGGAGGATGGCACTCCATTTGACAAGAAAGACTTTGCTGCTTGCGTGAAGAACATACGTCCTCTGGCCATTCTGATTTCCAACGAGACAGACCTCACCAAGTAACAACCGTCTTATGACTTGGAAAATCAGAAGATGCCAATGCCGTCTTACAAAGTGAAAGACCTTATCCCCCCAATCCGTAAGCACACTTTTGCTCCTGAAGTTGACCCGTCCAAGCTTATTGATGATGAAGCTGACTTCCAAGCTTTGAATGGCATTGACTGGTCATCACCAACCTTCCAGGAAGTAGAACAGGACGGAGAATCGCAGAGGGATGATCCGGAAGCGTCGGGCCATCAGAATCAAGAAGATTGATCCGCTGGTCGGTTCATATTTTGTGACCTTCTAAAAAACAGTTAATCATTTGGACTCCTAGAGTCATGTAATAGGGTAGGAATAACTTTGCTCTTTCGTGCCATCGTGCACGTTCATATTGTGCTCAACGCTGTTAAGCCGCCACTTGATAGTTATCCTTTTATATTTATCATGATGTTTGAGTGGTGCAGAAAAATTTCGATTTATCCTCCACACAAGTAGATCAAAAGAGCCCTTGGCGGTTGACCGCAGGGCGGGTCATAATACCTCACATATAACTATGTTTAAAACAGTTATAGATAAGGCTGGTTTAACCAGGTTTTAGACATAATAACAATATCTTACCTGTGATATTGAATTGTACTACCGGTTTACGATACCTGTGCCGTAAGGGTGAGCACCCAAAGCTTTTTAAAAGCCAATATTTTCCAAGTGCTTGATATCATCATGTATGGGCAGCTTGTCGCCTCTCATTAAGCGGGTAACAGAAACCACGGGTATGCTTCAAATATGAGCTATGAGATTGAAGGCTACATGGCCGGGATCACTTTAGACCAAAAAAGGCAAGATAAAATCAAGAAGAACCAGAAAAAACTTCAAAAAACTCAAGCCAAATGAGAAAAAACGAGGCTATGCTTCGAATACAAGCATGAACCCGGACCATAAGGGTTAATAGCTATGATTCAAATACGACCAGGAAGCCCCCAAATGGTTTTTGGCATTACACCGATCAAAGGGGTACCGAGAGCTATGATTCAAATACGATCAGGAAGCCCCCAAGTGACCATGATGATTAATGGCTATTATTTGAACACGATCATGAAGTCGGACCAAGAGGGTTAACGGCTATGATTCGAATACGACCAAGCCCCCAAGTGGTTTGTGATGTTTAACGATTATGGTTCGAATACGACCAGGAAGCCGGACCAAAAGGGTTAATGGCACTACTAGGAAAAGGCCTACTAATGGCGCACCTAATTTGGCCATTAATGGCGCATTAGTGGTGCGCCATTAGTGCCACGCCATTAGTATATTTTACTAGTGGCGCACCACTGGTGCGCCATTAGTATCTGGTATACTAATGGCGGACCTCGATGCGCCATTAGTATATACAACAAAGGCGCCATTAGTATACCTCCTGTGGGGCCATGTATACCAGGTGCTTTGGCATACTAATGGCACACAACAACAAGATGCGCCATTAGTAACTTCGGCATACTAATGGCGCACTGTTTAGTGATGCGCCATTAGTATCCTTTGGCATACTAATGGCGCACGGTGATGTGATGCGCCATTAGTATGAATATTAGGTTTTTCTTTAATTTTCTGTTTTTTGCACAGGTTACAAAATGTATAATTGGACAAAATATAGACAGCACACATCAACAACAGATTCATCGAATACAATAGAAGATTAGTCTCTGAATACAATTCATCATATTAGTCTCCGAATACAATTCATCATATTAGTCTCCGAATTGAAAAGACCGAACAAAGATAGAACATTATATTACAAGTCTCGAGACCGCGAGTAGCGAGTTTGTCTTCACATTACAAGTCGATATCGATCATCTAAACTACCATCACATAGAAGAGAGCTGCGGTCATCACGATGAGCATCATCACGATGAAACTCGTCTTCATCTGGTTCCTCCAACGCTCCCTCCCCTCTCCCGCTAGATAGTGGGCGATCTAGATTCGGCCTCGGCCCTAGTGGTGTACCCTTTGTAACTGTTACCGCTGAGTCGGTGAACCTGTCTCCGACACTCCTCCCAGTCGTCGTAGACTCCGGGAACCTTACCCTTGTACACGACATACGACGGCATCTATGCACTAGCCAAACGACACGTTAGTACCAATTCACAGACAATACATAAGCAATATATAAGTATGCAACAGAAGATCGGAAGAGAAAAGCAAGACATTAATAGCATCGATTACATCTAAGTTGAACGACTCTCGAAACCAAAGAGACATACTACAAGTTCATTAAAGTTTAATTACAACATGAGCCAATCGATATTTCAGAACTAGACACAGCATCACTGCTTTCGACTCGACTCAAGGGACCGGAGCGTGGATGAGGCCGCCGTCTACCGTGGGAGTCATGAAATAACGGGCGTTGTCAGCCTGCATTTGTAGCATTGTGTCGATGTCACTGTTGGACGGTTGATTTCTGATGTAGAACTGCCCCGAGGTACGAAGGACATCTTGATGGATGATTTCCGCAAACTCCGACTGGATGCAAAAGAATTCTTGTCTGATGTCCGCGTCCTGGATTGCCGACACGCTCGCGGCCCAATCTTTGAGTTTACTCGGTAGCAAAAGTTAATGATGGTCCCGTACGATCGCCCGCATGTGATGGATGGCGTAGTAGGCACCCTTCTGACCGCCAGGCGGCTGCTTGATGCAGCAGAACGTCGTATTGTGGGAGAACACGTGCTTGCCGTACTTACGAATAGGCCTGGTGAAGGTACCTCCAGATTTGGCGTGGCGGGAGAACATCATCAAGAACCTTCTTGACATTTGTGTAGTCTACGTTCAATCGACGGTCCGGGTCGAAATACGTGGCCATGGAATATTTGGGGCTTAGGAGGATGAGCGTGCAATGTGTCACCGCAGAAAAACGGAATGTTAAAAGAAAAACGATCGAAATCTAAGAATTCATATGTTACGGGCCGGTTGAGGGGAGGACTTACTCGGGAAAGTAAGGCACGAGGAAGTTATCCTTATCTTCGTTTGCCAGAATGACGCCTTCGAGGTAAGAACTCGGGACTAGCCGGTCCCCAGCGCTGCCCAAGATCTTGGCACGCATGTAGAATTGGTCGACTATCACGATGTACGTGGTCTTGTCACGAATGATCCGCATCTCCATACTCAGCGAAAATAGCCGAACGAAGGTGTAGTGCAGCGGATGAAGGTTCAACTTAGCGTGGATGTCATCAAACCGCAGGACGATCGTACGCCCGATGGAGTTATCCACAAAGCCCTTGCCCTCTGGCACCTTGGCCGAGAAAACCGGGTATGCCACATCCTTCTCTCTGAGACGCCGCTTCTCCAAAGAAAGAACACTGTCATGCAGACTCCGCATAGCACCGGTTGCAGCATTGAGCATATTTGTCGGTAGCATCGCCCTACCAGCCACATGCACCCTCCTGGAGATATCCTCAGGTGAAGGTGGCCCGTCCTGAGCACGGAACGCATTTCGGTGCTCGCTGGCCCGCACTTTGTCGATCTTTCTTTTGCGTGCCTTCTTCTTCTCCTGTAATGGGACTGAGTTCTGCTCACAGACCGCCTTCTTGAGTGTGTTGGGGCTGATAATATTTCGCACCTCGCCTATCTCGAGGCTCGGTGAAGTCGGCAATCGAGGCGTCTCCGAGACCTGAGCAGCGGGCGGCGCTGTTGCAACTTGGCTTCTCTGCGGTACCAGCTAGATCGCGCACGTCTTTTGTTGGGTTGGGTTCTTGAGAAGGAGGCCCCATGAAGTCGCCACCGTACTCCATGATCGGCAAAATCTTGATCGACGTTGCCAAATGTATCGCCGCCGTCGTCGTTCGATCCTGTGCCATATGCATGTTTGGATCCAGTGGCATAGGGATGTCCGGCACCGTTGCGGCGGTCTTGCCATGGGGCCGACTTGGCACCGACACGACTGGCGGTGTTGTCTTTGGGGTGGTGTCCCCCGCCCCCAAACGAATCTGGCTCTTCGGCATCATCGTCGGCCCCGACGGGTCGAATCGGAGGTAACAACTCGTCGCAGCCTGGCAGCACCCGAACCAGTTGAACCCTAAACAAGTTGGGTGGCATCTGGGTACCGTGGAACAAGGGGTTGCCCGGTTGTACGATTTTTCCCTTGGCGACATCGACCAACTCGTTGTTCACGGCGCGTGAGAGTGCAGGCGTCGGCGGCGCCTGCGAAAACATGTAGGGCGTCAGGGATGCCCAGTCAAAGGCAAGGAGATGAACTCCTCGGCCGAGAGAGGCTTAATTAGTTACCGTGATGATGGCGTCGAGCTCGGCTAATGTCGAGGCACCGCCAACGGCGGGCGTGAAGTTAACGGAGGGGCCGCTTGCTGCAGAGGTGGCTGGCGTACACCTGGGTGCATTAAGCTCCCGTGCCGGCGTCGGAGACACCAATGCCGCCTCCGCCGGAGACACCAATGGCCCCGCCATCGCGTTCAGCGAGTTGCTGGCCGTGAAGCTAGGAATCGGGGGCGGCCCCTGTTGGCCGCCCGCAATCCACGCACTCATCCACTCGATCAAGGTAGGCACTATGGCGGTGATCGCCGCCGAGTTGTTGTTGCACTTGCTCTTGGACAATCTTGAATCCGCGCCACCTGTGCCTTGAGTTCTTGAACCTCGCTACCGGGCGTTCCGAGCTGGTCTTTTTCTCCTTTCGCCCAACGGTGTTATAGTATGATGACCATTTTGTCGACAAGCCTTTGCCGCCACACGACCAGCCGACGTCGGCCATCGAGCTTATCCTTGTTCTTCATTACATTCAACGCCCTATTTAGAGTGGTGTCCCAAGGGTTGCTCTTAGTCGACCCGCTACTGCTTCGATCGCTGCGGAAGGAATGTGAACCATTTAGAAATTTGGCTTCATTAATTAGAATTCAACCATATGGAGCTAATTACGGGGGTGTATTCCTTACAGAACAAGCTCAAGCGCCTCGGTCTTCGGATCCGTGGTAAGCTCCTTTGTTTTCGGGTCCTTCTTGTACCGGGCCCCGACAAAGTTCCTGGTCCGCTTGTCACCAGATTTATCGAAGAGGGGCGGTAGGCCTTGCTCGGCACGGTCCGCCTCCTCCTTGTCCCATATAGGCTCCGCCACTCTGTAACCTCCGGGACCGAGTGTGTGTTCCCTAAGTTCAGCTCCGCATTTCTTTCCCCAATCGACTTGACTTGATTGGGAGTTTGAGGTGCTCGAGCAATTGATCTTGAAGTCGTTGTAGTCATCTTCGGTGATCGAAGGATTTTTCTCCTTGATCTTCTCATAACTCTCACCTTTCTCGATCATTCTCTTCACATTGCTTTTCCAAGTAGATGGGGCCTTGCTCATCTTCGTGAGGGCAGCATTGTTCACTTTATTCCCTTTGAGGCTTGTGTTTTCAAATTCAGCGGGAACTTGTATCGTTCGTGCAGCTTCGTGAAGAGGAGGTTGCGCAAATTCCCTCGGTCAGGATGCCTTAGGTTCTCGGTGTTGATCGAGACTGTGCTCCGGAGAATGCACCCGAGCTGAAGCGAGCACCCCTTGACTATTCGTTCGGGCGCCGTTGGATTCCCGTCGGAGTCCACTTCAGTAACTTCCTCCTTGAGGGTGCGGAGCACGGTCGGGCGCCGGTCCTTTCGTTGCCTCTTCGGTTGGCTGCCATCTGTGTGTGCGCCGCCATCATCAGTGGTGGCATCCTCGGCGGCACCATCAGTGGTGGCATCAGTGGGGTCATCCTCGGCGGTACCATCAGTGGTCTCAGGATCGGTGGGAAGGCGGCGTCCTCATACAAGTGAGGTTGTTCCTCCATCTCCTGGGACAGCTCCCAGAATGCCTTGCCGCCCGAACCCCCGGCCTCATCGTTGTTGGTCATGTTTCTCTCTAAATAGGAACAAAGTTTGGTCAAAAGTTGGTTATTGTCAAGGAACAAGATCATGGTCTCATCATTTAGGGTTTGTCGACACCGAGGCATCCTAAAAGCTAAGCTTTTATCATTGAGGGTTTTTCGACGCCGAGGCACCCTAAAAGCCTAAGCTTTCATCATTAGTCACAAGTACCCGGCCCATGCATTAGTCACAAGTACCCCATATGTCCTATTTTTAGCAAAGTCATGCTAAAATTCACAGAAAATTTCAGCATGACCTTTGCTGAAAATAGGACATATGGAGTACCCGAATTTGCCAGAACGGAAGCTAATCGATATTCCAGCAAACTCAAGGGCCTCTCGGGGTACCTGGAAAATCATCATGACACGATGGTCGGAGACAAAACCCAGCAAACTAGCAAAGTTATCGACGTGTTTACAGAAATTGTTTTTACGTAAAAGATGATCATCATCTTTACAAGTCTTTCTCAATGTGATCACAAGTAATTCAGAGGCATCACAAGTAATTCAGAGCATCACAAGGCATTAGTAGTTCAAGACATGAACAAGTTCTACAAAGCACATCAATATGTACTGTATTTCATTGTGGAGTGATATACAATATGTTACTGACAAAGAAAGAAACAGCTTGATCCTACAGTGATGCCCCGCCCATTTGTCCCTCCCCAACTAGATACTAGAGTAGCACTATTGATGCCCTGTTCTTGCTGAACTTTATGACATTATATACAACAACTTATCCTAAATGTGGCTAGAACTGCAGATTTACAAATTAAAGGACACAAACTCAAGCAAGCTTCCTAACAATACCTGACGAGAAAACATAGGAGAAGCAATGAATTTCTATAACCAGTAAGAACAAGGGGATGATTTTAGCAACTTAAGTGCATCTCTAGCACCCTATGCATGAACTGTATCATGTATCAAACCATCAATTAACTGCCGAAAAACATGAATGTACCATGTGAACATATAATACCTTCACGAGCAAACTCAATGAGTGTGAATCAGCAGTGTGGGTCACCACAGATTACGTAGTCAAAAACCTTCAGGACAGAGTGAAAATAGTTACAGTATGCTTGCAAGTAATTTTTACGTAACTAAGGCACAATATGCTTGCAAGTAAATCACAATATGCTTGCAAGTAATTTTTCTCAGAACAGTCTTGCCCCTATTTGAAGGACAAGCAAATAGATACAATGGATAACTATGGCACAATCCTCGACTAATTCATCATCAGTAGGCCAGCATGAAACACACTCCTCCAAAAAAAGCCCAAAATTCCACTATTATTGCATGTAAAAAAGCCTAAAATCCACTAGTATTGCCTCTAAAACAACCTTAAAAGTCCACTATTATTGACAATCAAAATATGATTTGAACTGTAAGGAGTTAACTGAAAAATGAGTGTTAACTAAAATTTTCCAAAGACAGATCATAACTGAATTTATTCAGAGAATATAGTCACATCAAATTGATTTGCTTACTTGCTTTCTCGCTAAAAATACAGTTGCGTACGCGTTTGTTACATGCCTATCTGAATTTTGTTTGAGTGCTTGCTTGCTGCTATAATCTGATTGTAGAATTTTGTTCAATGCCTATCTGAATTTGTTGGGTGCTTGCTTGCTGTTAGAAATACGATTGCAGATCTAGTTCAATGCCTATCTGAATTTTGTTGTATGCTTGCTTGCTGCTAAAAATCCAGTTACAGAAGTTAGTTATATTGTCTGTCTGAATTTTGTTGTGTGCTTGCTTGTCGCTAAAAGTTCGATTTGCAGAATTTGGTTACATGTCTATCTCGCATTTTGTTGGTTGCTACTTACATCGAGATAAGAATAATTGCTCTGCCTCACGATATCTGGGTAGAACATTGCTTTGTTGGTCAATATAGTAGGTATGTATATGCTAAATATAATTGTTGTTTCTGCAAATGACAGGTATGTATAGGCTAAATATAACTGTTGTTTCTGCAAACACATTATCAGGGCACATTATGGCCATTTTCTTACATGATGCTAACTGTACCTAACTGAAGTTTTTGACAGTAGCTAACTGTATTTGCCATATTTGCAGAGTTGTACATATTTGCAGAGTTGTACATGATGAACAAACAGGGCAGACATAGATATATGCATGGCAGGTGAACATATTTGCAGAGTTGTACATGATGAACAAAGTTCGTTCAACATCAGCAAGTTCTCTCCACTAATGTTTTTTTATGAACTATCTGCTCATATTGAACCTCCGATCCATGCATGCAAAAGTTAGTTAGCTAGCTAGATAAAAAGATGGATGAATGAGAAGCTAGCAACACTACCATGAACTTTGTTTTTCATTGTGAATAATCGACTAATGAAGACCGGCATTGAATTATGATTATTGGTATGATGAAGACACTACAAACAAAACTTCCTTGCACATAGGTGTATTCTGCACTATGGGCATACATGTACAAACAGGAAGTGAGATAATCTAAATCTTACGATAAATAATTCTGAATGTTGACAAATAACATGAGCACGACAACCATGTATAGATGTGTGTATGAGTACATCAAAGACGGATAGGAAGATAATAACCTAGCAATTATTTTTAACAAATCATCACAATCTGTAGAGTCAATGACACAAAAAAGATGTCTCCCTCGAATGGGCTCATTTTTTCACTGTTGTACCCGGCACAAACATAAGAAAACAGGTAATAAAATCATGGACCAACGAGCTGTACATTGTTGTAATAAGTTACATCATTTGTCTCGTAAGTTAGTGTCCGTGTAAGCTGTATTTTGTTGGTATAAACCTCAGGAGGGTATAATGTAGTTTTTGCTTAAATCATTTTTTGGGGCAACTCAAGATAAATTTTGTGAGGAAAATGCCCAAATGTAGCACTACTCTGTTCTGTTATGGTATCTTCTTCCTCTTGCAAGGATAGTGACTCTTTACATTGGATGAACTACAGCTTTCTTTTTATGTTGTCTTCCTCCAACATCTTATCCCAATTATTGAGCGCTGAATAGATGGGAGGCGATGCACGAAGGTGATTCCTGTGTTCTGGCATGTTTTCTCCGAGACGCCTGCACTGCAGAGAGGAGGAAGAATAGAAGGGGTGGGGACTCACCTATGTTTGCTGTAGCCGAGGCTGAAGCACCACCAGTCAAAGCCGAGGCGACGTGGCCCTCCTCTCCCGGCGTCGTCCTCGTCCTGGTCGCTCGCCGCCGTGCTCTACCTGCAGAGCAGAGACGACACGAGGGTCAGCTAGATGGAGACGGGAGGTACAAGAAGGATCCACAACAGCAGCACCTTCTCCTCCTTGGATGAAAGGGAACTCACAAGGGTGAGGCGTCGAGGCGTCGAGGCGGCGTCGGGGCGTCGAGGCGGCGTCGGGGCGTCGAGGCGGCGTCGAGGCGTCGAGGCGGCGTCGAGGTGGCGTCGAGGCGGTGGGGCAGCGGCGTCGGGAGAGGAGAGGGGAAGGGGATCGAGGGTGAGGGCGAGGGAGAGAGAGGGGATAGGTTTGGGCCGGGGAGGAAATATGGATGGGGGCGGCACAATACTAATGGCGCACCACCCCTTGGTGCGCCATAAGTACATCCATCCTAATGGCGCACCTCGCCCTGGTGCGCCATTAGTATTTTTTTTGATTTCTGCTCGAGCCAACAGGTTATCTTCCACCTGACCTGATCCACATCAAGTTCCCTCTACTAGCTCGATTTGGTCAAGAGCCAGTTCTCACACCGGAGGTCTGGGTTCGATTCCTGTGCTCCACAATTTTTTATGCATTTAAAATGTTGTTTGATACTTATTTGAGTTTAAATATGTTCAAACTTGTTTAAATCATAACAGTAATATTTTTTATAAGATAGTAATAATTTTTTAAAATATCATCAAACAGTAATGCCGGTGGAGCGGGGAGGTGCCGGGGTGCGGGGTCGGCGGCGGTTGAGTAGGGAGGGGTGCGGGGGTGGTGGCGGTGGTTGAGTAGGGGAATCGAGGGTGCGGGGGTCGTGGCTGGTGGACTGGGGGTGCTCGTGGCGAGGGGACGGATCTGGCGAGGTGGGATAGCGATCGAGATGGAGGGGGATCGAGATCGAGTGTCCATGAAATTTAAAAATAGTCATGATAGTTCAAAAGTGCCCATGAAATACAATCGAGAAATGAAGGCTACGATTTAAATACAATCGATCTTAGCTAGCTATCTGTTCACAATCTTCTTGCCCTTCTTTTTCGCAAATGGAGTTCTTACGTGGAACGGACGTCCTTTAGGTAGGGTGGTCATGCTTCTTCTTGTGGTGTATGCTGCTACTTCATCATCGTCGTCATGTTCGATCCTCGGTCGCCGTACTTGTCGAAGTCTTGCTCATTGGCTACTCCATCCATTCCGATGATCTTCCTTTTGCCTCTCCTCACGACAACACGATTTGGGCTTTGACGGTCGTTAATGAAGAAGCATTGGTCAACTTCGGAAGCCAGTACCCATGGCTCATTTTTCATGGGTGACGCTTATGCGCCCATGATCTTGGATTTGGCTTCGGGTATAACCATGGTGGTGAAATACCGGTCTTCTTTTAGGACGCTCTTTGCCCATCTAATACGGAACATCGGGACCTTCTCTCCAGCGTAGCTCAGCTCCCAGATCTCCTCGATCCTTCCATAGTATCTGTCCTTGTCATTACTGGTGTAGGATTCCATCGTTACCCCGGAGTTCTGATAACCATCGCTCTTCATGTCCTTGTCCTCGGTGTAGAATGTGTAGCCGTTGATATCGTGACGCCTCATAGGTCATCGAGGTTGTGCTCGGCGCCTGTGACAAGGCGAATATGATTTGCTCTTCCGCGGAAGAATCCTCATGTAAAGGGTAACGAAGCTTCGCTTGAACAAACGCTGCGTGAAACATGAGTTGTGCTCTTTGATTATATCTCCGTCCGTCCTCTGTTGGCCTCGGTCATTGTACGTCTTCTTATTAAAGGTTTTGTGCTCTACCACCCAAGGATCGACCACGTCTATGTGTTGTAGCGCGACTAGGTTTGCTCTTTCAAAGTCGGCGAGTCGACCCTCTAAGTCGACAAGCATTTCGCGGCGACCCTCACGGTGACCCCATCCAGCGAGCCTGCCGAGGTGCCTGTTGACGGGCAGACCAACGGGGTTCTCAATGCCTAGATAATTCGTGCAGTAGGAGATGCACTCTTCGGTCGAAAAGCCTGGCTATACTTCCCTCTCGACGTGACATGTTGCGAACGTATCCTTTGATGACACCATTCATCCTTTCGAACGTCATCATGCTGTGCAGGAACGTCGGCCCAAGTTGGATGATATCCTCCACTATATGGACCAGCAGATGCACCATAACGTCGAAGAATGCGGGCGAGAAGTACATCTCAAGCTCGCATAGTATCACCACGATCTCTTCCTGTAGCCTTCTGAGTTGCCTCACGCCAATCGACTTCCAAGAGATGACATCGAAAAAGTTGCATAGGCCAAATAGCATTTCACGGACGTGCGCGTCCATGATCCCACGGATTGCCCCGGAAGTATCTGCGTCATCAAGACGCGTGGCGATCGTGAGACTTCATCCCATCGAACTTCGCTTCGCTGGGTCTAGGTATCTGCTTATCTTCCCACAGAATCAGAAGGAAGTTTTACTCCTAGGAGGCAGGTGAAAAACTGCTCGATCTCCTCGACTTAGAGTGAAGCACGCGGAGGGTAGTCATTTCGGGTCTTCTTGGCCTTTTATCCTTTGCGACGACTTCATCGTGTCCTGCTTCGCCTCATCATCATCATCATCATCATCATTAGCGTGAAGCTCCTGCACGATGCCCATTGATTTCAAGTCTGACCTTGCTTTCGCCCATCTTTGGTCCTCTCCGGCATGTTGAGCAGGGTACCAAGCAGACTCTCGCACATGTTCTTCGTGATATGCATGACATCAAGGCTGTGAGGCACACGGTGGATCTTCCAAGACGGCAAGTCCCGTAAAATAGACCTCGCTTTTCCATACCTTCAGCAGCTGCTCTGGCGCCTTCGCTTTTTTCCGGCTCTGGCGCCTTTTTGCTTCTTTCCGCCAAAGGCAGTCTTTCCAATTTTTCAACAGCTTGTCTATTTCCTCGCCGCTCCTCGTACACGGGCATTTTCGGGGTTCGGTTTCACCATCGAACAGATCCTTGCGTTTTCTCCACGGGTCATCGTCGCGAAGCCACCTTCGATGTCCCATGAACACGGTTTTCAAGACCCGGGATCTCTATCTAGTCTGGCGTCGTTGTGTCATCCATGCACCTTATGCATCCAGAAAATCCGTGGACTACCTGCCTGCGAGATATCCGTAATCGAGATAGTCGTGCACCGTCGTGAGCAGGCGGCTCTCATAGGGAAATATTCTTTCTGCGGCGTCCCACGTATTGGCTGGCGTTTTCCATAGCGTGTCAAGCTCCTCTTTCAGGCAGCCCCAGACATGATTGATGTCGTTCCTTGGTTGTTTCGCCCTTCAATTAGCATACTCATGTGAATGTACTTCCTCTTCATGCACAACCAGGGGGTAAGGTTGTACATCCACACAAACACAGGCCAGGTGCTATGTGTGCTTCTCTGGCTGCCAAACGGATTGACTCCATCGGTGCTCGCGCCCAGCACGATGTTCCTTGGATCGTTCCCAAATTCTGGGTCTTCGAAGTTCAACGCTTGCCACTGGCTCGCATCCTTAGGGTGACTCAGCATCTTGTCTTTTTTATCTATCTCCGGATCATTTGCGTCATCTTCTCGCTTCTTCTCCTCCCTATCCGTGCCAACGCAGGAGCTTTGCTACCTTAGAGTCCGCGAAATACCGCAGACGAGGAGTGATCGGAAAGTACCACACCACTTTTGGAGGAGCTTTCTTCCTCTTCTTGTATCGAGTGACGCCAAGACACCGGACATATGGTAGACTCCGCGTGCTCGTCCCGATAAATGATGCAATTGTTCATGCACACATGGTATTTCACGTGCGGTAAATCCAGAGGACACACGATTTTCTTCGCCTCCTCCAAACTGGTCGGGCACTTGTTCCCATTGGGAAGACGTTTGTGCGAATGACATGTTCTCGCCGAAGCATCGCCGGTCATTTTGTGTTTTACCTTCATCTCCAGAGCCATGAGCGTTACTTTCAGCGGGTATCCTCGGCCTGCATCCTTCATACAATGGAGTAACCGCGTCTAACTCAAGTTGATCCATCTTGGCTTTCTCTCGGGCGGCAGCTCTTGCGTTATCCGTCGCTTGAGAAGAAGCTCTTGAATATGAGGGTCCTGCACCCAGCCCATCGATGGTCCAGCGTCGTCGCTCCGCCCGGCATCATCATCTTCATGATCATGCCCGTCGTCTGCTTCCAAAGATCTTCCTCATCATCATGTCCTGCATCTTCTACATGATGATCGTATGCAAAGATCACCGTCGTGATCATCTCACAGGGATTCTTCGTCTTCTCGCCCGCCGAGGCGCGGTGGTTGTCTTGCTGCCCTTCCTCATTTCTTGCCCGCCCCATGGACGAATTCGTAGTCATCTTCATCACCTTGCCACCGATAGCCATCCATGAAACCACGCAAGAGCAGGTGGTCCCGCACCTGGCCGGATTCCGGGTCCGCAATAAGGCTCTTCAGCTTGCATCTTCGACACGGACATCTTATCTCCGCCTCGTTCTTTTGAAGCATCTCGCCTTCATGGACCTCA
The DNA here is from genome assembly GCA_021605145.1 of Aegilops bicornis. NCBI lineage: Eukaryota > Viridiplantae > Streptophyta > Magnoliopsida > Poales > Poaceae > Aegilops > Aegilops bicornis. Next base: position 688,527,842 of record CM038673.1, on the reverse strand, counting down.
AAACCTATTCACGATGCCTTCGGTCATCGTGGCGGACCATGGTCGTCATGGGTAGAGCAAAACGATATTTTAGAACCAAGAAAAATTTTGGCATGACTTTCCCTAAAAATAGGACCAAAAAGAATGCTTAATGCCAAAATTCTCGCCGAAACGGAAATGAATCAACATTGCGGCAAAATATTGGCAACTATCGCATTTCAAATACCGGTACACCTCCAAACACAAACACATATGCAACACCACAAACATATGCAACACCACGAACATACATAGATCTAGCTAGGCCATAAAAAGTGCATGTGCACATTGTTGTAGGGAGAACAACATAAATATAGCTTCCCCTTACTTACCTATCAAAACAAGGTAATTTAACCACTTAATTTGAATGAATCTATGGTGGAAATGAGGTGAAAAAGAGGAGGCAGCCGAGACAAGGAGGAGGTGGAGAGAATGAAGTGGGGAGAAAGTGAGTGTGGGTAGGAGAGGTTGTCCAAAATATCTTGTTGCTGCCCACTTACTAATGGCTCACCAACTCTAAATGCGCCATTAGTAATCCAGGTTACTAATGGCGCACCTTCTGGTGGTGCGCCATTAGTAGTTTTACAAAAACAAAACATACTAATGGCGCACTGTTCCACAATGCGCCATTAATAGTTTAAACTAGTAATGGCGCAGTGGAACAAAGGCGCCATTAGTAGTTTTGCAAAAAAGAAATAAAAAATATAATAAAAAACAACATTAGTGGCGCACTTTTTCGACAGTGCGCCATTACTAGTTACAACTAGTAATGGTGCATCGAGTAGGATGCGCCATTAGTATGTTTGGACAGGCGCACTAGTTCAAAAAAAATTGATACTAATGGCGCACCTTGGGCCAAAAGCGCCATTATTAGTTTCAAATCTAATGGCGTATCAGAAGGTGGTGCGCCATTAGTATATACTAATGGCGCACCGCTTGTCTGGTGCGCCATTAGTGTCAATCCCATCTATAGCCCTTTTTCTAGTAGTGTGGCAATGATTTGAATACGACGGGGCTCAAAGCGCTTTAACGGCTATGGTTTGAATACGACCAGGAAGCCGGACCAAAAGGGTTAATGGCAATTATTCGAATACGACCAAGCCCCCAAATGATCAAAATGTTTTTACAGCTATGGTTCAAATACGACTAGGAAGCCGGACCAAAAGGGTTAATGGAAATGATTTGAATACGACCAAGCCCCCAAATGATCAAAGTGTTTTTACGGCTGTGGTCCGAATACGACCAGGATGCCAGACCAAGAGGGTTAACGGCTATGATTCGAATACGATCAAGCCCCCTAGTGATCTTGAAAGTATGATGAAGAAGACTCATTATTGAAGATGAAAGAGGCCCTGCTTTATTATAATCATCATAATATATACATCATCAAAATATGTACATCAGAAGAGCCGGCGGCTCAAGTGTAGTAAGGCCGAAGATGAGCAATATTCCACGGCCGGCGGGTCTCCTCCTCCGACTTACGTGAGTCTTTGTGCTCTTGAATATCGATAATGTGGTATGACCCATTGTTCAAGTTCTTGATGACCAAAAAGGGCCCTTCCCAAGGTGGGGATAACTTGTGCATGTCAGTATGATCCTGGATGAGCCGGAGCACCAAATCACCTTCTTGAAAGGTTCTGGACTTAACCCGGCGGCTGTGGTAACGGCCCAGATCTTGTTGGTAAATCACTGAACGAGCCTCTGCAAGGTCATGCTCCTCATCTAACAGGTCCAGTGCATCTTGGCATGCTTCTTCATTATCATCTTCAACGTAAGCTGCCACACGAGGTGAGTCGTGACGGATGTCACTAGGGAGAACCACCTCTGCACTGTATACCATGAAGAAAGGCATGTAACCCATAGATCTGTTGGGGGTAGTATTTATACTCCATATCACTTAAGGTAACTCCTCCACCCAACAACCCGGCGTCCTTTGCAAAGGAACCATAAGCCGGGGCTTGATGCCTCTCAAAATTTCTTGATTGGCTCTTTGTAACATCCCAAAATTCTAAATTTTAGAATGTTATATAAAATAAATGATTATGATTGTTGTGTGATTGCTTATGTGAATGCAATGTTTGACTGTATATAGATCTACATCGGAGAGTGACGAATAGTTCTATTAAGTAAAATTTCTGAGAGAGATATAAGCTTCATCAACTATTATCAGGAAAGTTCACATCTGACCATTCTTCCAATTACCTATGTTTATATTATGCACTTAGTCCTTTTGTGGTAGGGTTGCATGGTAGGATTTATTGTTGCCAGATGGCTATGCCGTTACCTAGTAGTTCATTTGAGGTAGGTCTGATCTATACATCCTTGTCACCACCATGTAAGTTTATTTCTGCCTCGCTAAATGTAGACGTGGTTTGGGAAGCGAACATGGTGAGACATGAGTGACAAAGTAGTAAGCAGGACCAAGACTTGTAACTGAACTACCTGGGCGGTATTTCGTTTGAATGGTGGCAAAGTACAGTGGGAGCATGCATGGTTAATCCATGGTGGTGCACCACTAGTGGTCGGCCACCCGGGCTCAAAGAGATGAATCGTATTCTCATGTCTAGAAGCTTACGTGTGCAGCCACAAGCCAATATGGGTTCTGGCTTAGTTGAGTAGTTAGTGTGACCCCTTCAGGGATGGGCTAGCAGATGTAGAATGAGTAGGTGTACCGGCCTATCCGTGGGTCAAGGGGAAATACTTTTGAAAGACTATGTCTCGGTCATCCTGCACTACTAGGAAAAGGGCTACTAATGGCGCACCAGTTTTGCCTACTAATGGCGCATCACTGGTGCGCCATTAGTATCACGCCACTAGAATTTTTTTCTAATTGCGCACTGTGCAAGGCGCCATTAGTTTTGCCCACGGTGCGCCACTAATTATACTGCTATACTAATGGCGCACCACACTATAATGCGCCATTAGTAACAATTTTTTTATTTTTTTTTCTTAATCTCAGGTCACTATTTCACCTATGAGATATCCAACACATATATATATATACAACAAGCATCCATATAGCAATCATAGCCAACACACAAGTTCCATCATATATACATACATAGCCAACACACAAGTTCCATTGTTACATATTACAAAAGTTTCACATTGTTCATCCAACACCGTTATCCATCAATTCACAAAAGTTTCACATTGATACAAAATAAAAACACAAATGGAAAAGAAGCACTCCATCCATGCAAGCTTCCGTGAATTAAATCAAATCTGCAAAATGATAAACAAGAAGTTAGAAGAAGAAAAAGAATAAGACTAGAAGAATACTAGAAGAAGAAGAACACTAGAAGAAGAATAAGAAGAATTTTGGAAAAGAAATAAGAAGAAGACTATAAGCTTATTATGTAAACTTGATCATTTTGTGCTAACATAAGTTATTTTGGAGCTAACCTATAGGAAACTAAGCATATAAGCTCTAAGTTAGTATATTAGAGCCAACTTAGGTAAAATGAAGCTAACCTATGTCATTTTGGAAAACAAGAAGAATAAGAAAAGGACTATAAGTTTATTATGTAAACTTGATCATTTTGTGCTAACATAAGTTATTTTGGAGCTAACCTATAGGAAACTAAGCATATAAGCTCTAAGTTAGCATATTAGAGCCAACTTAGGTAAAATGAAGCTAACCTATAGGAAACTAAGCATATTAGAGATAACATAGGTAATTAAGTATATAAATATATATATATATATATATATATATATATATATATATCATTATGTAGATCAGACATACCTGACAAAGTTCAGTTCTCATGCATTGTTCTTCTCCTTCTCCTTCCTCAGTCTGATGCGCCAAGAGCGGCGAGGCGGTGGAGGCGGTGGAGGCAGTGGGATGTAGTCTTCTACCTCAATTGGCATGGTCATGTCGCCCAGCTGTGGGATCGCCGGTGCCACCACCGGTGCATGGTCATTGTCAGGCACCACCACCATCGTGAGGCCACCTTCAGGCACGACCATCACTAGGTCATCCTCAGCCACCTCCATCTCTTGCCCATGGTCAGCCACCACCATCTCTTGCCCATGGTCAGCCACCACCATCTCTTGCCCATGGTCAGCCACCACCATCTCTTGCCCTTGGTCAGCCACCACCACCAGCGCTAGGTCATCCTCAGCCTGATGCCCATCGTCATCCTGCAGCTCCTCATCCCCACTCTGCTCCTCTTCTCCCGCACTCCAGTCCGGATCATCTTCTTGTTGTCTATGCTGCTGCCAGAATCGCTGCTTTGCTTCGCTTCTGACCAGAATTGCTGCTTTGCTTCGCTTCTGACCATGGTCGCTACTTTCGCTTCTGACCATGGTTCTGCTGCTTTCGCTGTAGCCATAGTCGCTGCTGCTGCTCCCATTACCTGTCCAAATGCAACAATGACCATTAACAATCGATGTGAGACAAAGCCAAATGTAGAGGAATAAGAAGAGGCAGAACGTACCGGCATCATAGTCTTCAGCATAGCGCATGCGACACATAGTCGCGTGAACACCTTCACGATGAGCATGGTGGCGTCGTCAGAATGCGAAGAGAAGGAAGTACCCCACCGCAGTCGTAGGCACGGTAGAACTTCTCCCACCCACGAGACAAGTACATGTGGCCCTTCTTGATCACCAACTCCAGATCCCACAGCCTGCGAAACCCGCTGCCGGCCTGTCGCACCTTCACATTATTTGGCGGATCTTCACCCATCAGCATGTTCTTAAAACTGTCAGGCAGCCTCTGCAGTTTGGGTCAATGAGTGATGTAGGCAAACAACAGATATCGTAATGAGATGGGTGAAGCTAGGGGAGATCTCTCATTTTATATACCTGCGTCATGGATGATACTGAAGTCCCAAGTATGATAGTGAAGAACTCGGAAGCATCCAACTCGTACTGCGGTGTCGCAGAGCGGCGGTGGCTGCTTCCCGCCATCTCTGATAATTAAGCAGCAGAAGAGACCAATTAGTACCCTTACAACCGAACAAGGCAAGGCAAGGTATTAAGACAGATGTGAACACATGAGATAAAATCTAGAGACGTGAACACATGAGAACTACTCATCATCATCACCAATATTGTGACCAGTGTGATCTTCATCATCACTACCATATTGCATCATAGTTTCATCGTGGTCATCCTCCAATAATTCAAACTTAATATACAGGGCGTGCGTGCACGCATATCACGATATGCCGTGCCGGTTTTCAAAATAATTCAGTCACACCGAACAGCCAAAAAGTAGTGCGGGTGGAGGCGATGCAGTGTATGCACAAATAAACAAAGCAAAAGCATAGTGGCGGTAATAAATTTCTCTTAGGTTTTGCAAGTGGCCAACAGAGATAAAAATTCAACGACAACAGAGGCGTACTGACGTGTAACAGGGCACCTCAGCCGATAACTTATCAGTTCATCACGCAAAAGAATTGCACAAAGTGGTGCAACTTGCAATCGTAAACCATCAAGGGTCGAAAGCAACAGCATAGATTATCGGATGAGATTATCAGGAACAAAAGTGAAGTGGCACACCAAGAATACCAAGAAAGCACCAAAGCATTCTCGGGTAACATCATAAGGACCGCAAGTGAATTGACATTGCAAGTTTGCAACATACACACCAGCACTATCCAAAGAGATTTATATGAGCCCATATGGCATAGCAACTACAGCGAAACTACGGTTCGCCAGGTTAACCATCTGCGAATATGCAAGGAGCAGATGACAAATAATAAATTTGCGCAATGTCCAAACGCTGGAAAGAGGAAACGAAACCCCTGGACCATTAGCCATAAAGAAAAATAGGCAATTCATTTACGAATGACTTCAGTATCTTGTTAAAGCAGTTTAAAGGAACATTTAGCAAACATATAGGCCTATATCTTTGGATCATCATTCCCTTTAGGCAACAAAGTAATAATGCCATAGTTAAGTCTTCCTACATCCAACTTTCCATTAAAAAATCATGAAACAGAGGCATCAAATCATAGTTAATGTTCCATCCTTTCAACTTTTTTCTCACTACTCTAACTCTATTTTGCCACCTTTTTCTCATAGTTATCCAACTTTCCAAAATTTTCTTCTGTTTTCTATAAAACTTTCATAGTTGTATCAAAATGAAATGCATTCCAAACTTTGCTGGCCACCTCACTTAGATGCTCTCTAAGAAACCAGAAATACCTGGGGCGGCCTGGTAGCGGACGTTGGGGTGGGGGCGGGGCGGTGGGCAGGGTCCTGGCCCCTTGGTCTGCAGCAACTCCGGCCACGGCGGGAGCGGGCGGAGGAGGAGGAGGGGCCATCTTCTTCTCGCCGCCGTCGCCGGGCGCCGGCCTCCAGTCTGGCCGGCTCCCATGGTCGACGGATGGAGATCGGTGTGACGGCCAGGCGGCAGGGGACGGGCAGGGGATGGAGGGGACGGATGGGGTTGGGGGCGCGGGGTCGGGGTCGGGCGGGCGGCAGGGGACGGAGGGGGCGGGGGGCGGGGCGGGGTCGGGCGGCAGGGGACGGAGGGGCGGGGGCGGGGGCTGGTCGGCGGCGGGCGCCAGGGGGGAGGCGCGGGCGCGGCGGCGGCGTACGGTTGGGGCGGAGGGGGCGTACTGAGTGGGGAGGAAGGGAGGGAGAGGGAATAAGTTTTTTTGCCAAAAAGTAAAAAAAAATTACTGGCGCACTCTGTCTCCAGTGCGCCATTAGTAGTTCTAACTACTAATGGCGCACTTTGCCCGGATGCGCCATTAGAATGTTTGAAAAAATGAAAAAAAAAATTGTTTTACTAGTGGCGCACCTTCTGCCTGGTGCGCCATTAGTGTATTCCACACTAATGGCGTATCTCCACCAGGTGCGCCATTAGTATATAGTAGTGGCGCACCACTTCTCTGGTGCGCCATTAGTGTCAATCCTATCTTTAGCCCTTTTCCTAGTAGTGCTGTTCTCAAACACCAGGCAGTGTGCGAATTTCAAGGGAGGTGATCGAGTCTTGTGGGGAAAAGTGTGCAACCTCTGCAGAGTGTCAACCTAATCAATTAGCCGTGTCGCCGGTTACGGACAACTTGAGCATCTAGTAGTGAAAATGCCGGGAGATCTCCTCACCTTTCATTAAACAGTTGGGTTTTAAATGAAACTTGGGATTGGATTGAGTTGGGTTTGCCAACTCATCCTATGCTATACTGTAGTGATAGAATAATATCTTTTATTCTAGGGAAAAACTAGCTTTATGCAAAAACTAAACTTAGAGCTTTCCACCAGCCAAATTGCATGTACAAATAGGTTCATTATTCTTATGATGTGACTTGCTAGTACATTCAATGTACTGACCTACAGGGCTGCAACGTCTTATGTTGCAGGAATTTCTACAACGAGTAAGAGTTACGTTGTAGGGTTACGGTCTACACTCAACTTATCCTTGGTGTTCACGGGACTCCACACCCGTTCGATTGTTTCTTCTGAGACTTATGAGGTATATATCAGTTTTACGTTATTTATACATGTGATTGCACTTTGATATATACATCGATGTACTGTGCGTGCCAGCATACCGATCCAGGGATGGCACAGATACACAGAGGCTTGACCGTTTGAGGTCGGGTTGCTACATGATGGTATCAGAGCACATGTTGACTGTAGGACGTGACCCTAGAAACTAGAAAGCCCTTAGGAAAGGATTTCTCTAAAAGTTTATTTTCAAAAGATCATTTACCTCTCTTCTTTTCTGAGCTTTATCAAATCTTTCCTTTTACCCCAAATAGTTAGACAATACCCCTTTTCCCTTTGACCACACAGAGGATCAACTGATGAGATCACTTCGAGAAGGACAAGGTATCAAACTTCACCATCACGAGAAGAATTAAAGCTACAACAGTCGAAGACTATGAAGACTCGAAGAATTTGAAGACACTAGAATTCCAAGATTTATTTGATCTTGAGAAGACCAAACCCCTATTATATGCTTACGTTAGATGCGATGATTTGTGAGTTGTCATTGTTTGTGCTTTTCTGACGGCCACAAAATAAAACCTATTTTGAAAACTATATTGTTTGTATCTCTCTCTATCTCTCTTATCTCATTCCAAAACCCTTGGACCCAATAGATGATGAATGAAGATGGGCTTGTATTCTATGGACCGATCACTCAGTGGGAGCCAGAGCTATGGATTCAAAACATGGAGAATCACTTCGGGAGCTATTTAGTTGCAAGGAAGTATGAGGTTCAATATGCTCTTCAGTACTTGACAAAAAGTTCTGCAACCTGGTGGAAAATGCATCATGCCATACAAGGATGTAATGGAGCAAAAACTTGGGAGGAATTGAAGAAGACTCTGTTGGGATCACGTCTTATCCAAAAGCATGGTGATAACCCGACGAAGAAACCTTGTGCCTGCAAGATATGCGGAGAAATAGGACACACCCATGGAGAACACAAGGATGGATGCCATCATTGTGAAGGAAATCACCGAGCTGAAGAATGCCCAACTAGGCAGGTTACTTGTTTCTTGTGTGAAGGAACTTCACACTACCCTGCTCAGTGTCATATTTACCCCAAGGTACAAGAAATTACCAAGCAGAAGAAGGAAACAATGAAAGAAGCCCTCAGGGAAAGTTTAAAAGAACCTGTGATGAAGGAAGATGTTGACGACCCTAATGGAGAAGGCCTAAACAGATTTTTCTCCAATGCGTGCTATTCATGTGGAGAAGAAGGACATTTTTCACTATATTGCATGAAGCAAAGCCAAGAGTATCTGGGAGACTTCCCGATAGAATAAGTGGAGTTTGATCCACAAGAGTTATAAGAATTGATCGAAAAGAAGAAGTCCAGGAAGAGAAGGAGCATGTGTCCCCAGAACAACCCAATTTCTACAGGAAAGGACCTGAGTCATATCACTTGTTACAGGTGCAAGGATTTAGGCTAGCAAATACCCAGCAAGGAAGCGAAGAACCCAAGGAACCAAGATAGCGACCAGGAAGCCTCTGGATTTGTCTGAAGTCATTTGTTTACGCTGCAAAGGAGTAGGACATTCTGCCAGAGAATGTTCAGACCCGAGGAAAGCTTGAGAGTAGTTGAGATCTTGATATTGTAATAAAGCATGTAATAAATGTGGAATATACTTTTATTTTCATTGAGGATGTTGAGTTGAGTTATGAAATGGAAATTGTAATATCTCGTGAAGCAATAAAACTTGATATGTTTGGAATCTCATATGAGATGTTATGTGTTCTTGTTAATTGTGAGTGCCTCTCTCACTATGTCACGCAGACTTAAACCTTGAACCCATGGACAAGATGACCCAAACCTTTCCCAAAAAAACCCACATTTCACCCAAGGAAATACATACAGTATCCTGAGTACCCCTTCTTTTCTCAAGGGTCCGGAAACGATCATGACCCTGACTAGTGATCGGGATTACCCGAAGATCCTGAAGGACATGATGAAGCATATTCATCTTGAAGGAGATGCAGTCTACAAAGGTTATCCTTTCGTGGAGAATGGAGTTGAACTTTGGTACGTGGAGGTACACATCCACCGTGTGAAGGCAGTTTTCCCAAAGACTGTTTTCATTTCTCGAGTACCACGAGCAACATTTCTTCGACTCTGTTCGTGAAGCTGCTATGGAAACCATACATCAGATTGGAGAAATACTAGAAGCAAGACTCCATCACACTCAGAAATACCTGAGGGAAGTGCATGCAGAGATGATGGAGATGAAACTCATGGCCACCAAGATGAAGCAAAACATCGATGATCTGAAGGATCATATCGCACAATTCTAGTGGGACTGAAGCATCTTCAAGTAGGGAAAATGAATAAAGATGGAAGTAATGCTTGACGATACCAAACTATGTGGATGGCAACATTTGTAATAAAGTACTTTTGGAACCTGAGTTTTGAGTAGTGGTTAAGGATGTAATAAAGGATTTGATATGAAGAGAATATGAATTATGGATGAACCAGTACATTTTGTTTTAATGGTAAAACCCTGTGTGAACACTAGACCAGTGGAAAGGAAAATGTATTCCATAGAGTGGAGTTTGGACAAATGAGTTGGAGTTTGGTTTTAGTTATGATGGTTACCCCAAGAATGTGAAGGAATGAAGTACTATTGGATTTAAAGGAGATGTAATGTTGGAATATGGAACAATAGTAACTCCAAGGATGAGTTAAAGACATACAAGTATTTAAGTGGGCCATAACCCACATGACCCATGATTTAAAAGGAACAAGCACAACCTTGTTGCAGGAAGAATTATGGAAGAAGCTGTGATTTCATCAACGGACATTCCATAGGAGGTTACCTAAACCCGAGAGTTGTGAAGAAAGGATAGAGGTTTTTTTTGGCTTGCAGAACCAATGGATTACCCGAACCCAGTTCGTGGAGAAGAGAAGTTCTGCAATGCTTGTGAGGATGCCCAACTGTTAGAATACGTGATTCACTATCTGCGTATGTAGTAATGATTCAAGTACGGGATGGATTGGCCCCCATACCGGAGACTTCTATCATGAACTATCATATGTTGATGGAAAATCAGAGAGCCTTAAAACCATAGACGAGTGTTGACACGACAAACCAAAAGCCTTAGAATGGCAGGACGATGGAAACCCTGTACAGGCACCTGTTGCCAATCGTAGGTTATACGGTGAGATTCAACCTAGACCCATTTCCTGCAGGAGGAATTAGTAATTGTTGACCACCATGAGATTTTCGATAGTTGTTTAGCATTGGCGACAGACCTGTCAGCTAAGAAGACCCACTCTCGGAAGGATCATATTTTGATGCAAGGACTCAAGATTTTGAGGAAAAGGTTATGCCCTACTGGAAGAGCCTCAAAGAAAGAGTTACTCCAGGGAGTATGAGAGGATCGACACCGTCAACCCAAAGGACGGAGTACATGAGTTTTGTTGGAACCATAACCCTGCTTCTAAGGGTGGTAGCACCCCATGGTTATGAATGGATTTTCAAGGAGACACCCCCAAACCTAACCTTCTTTCTAGCCTCTCCGAATCTCGAGGACGAGATTCATTTTAAGGGTGGTAGTTTGTAACATCCCAAAATTCTAAATTTTAGAATGTTATATCAAATAAATGATTATGATTGTTGTGTGTTTGCTTATGTGAACGCAATGTTTGACTATATATAGATCTACATCGGAGAGTGACGAATAGTTCTATTAAGTAAAATTTCTGAGAGCGATATAATCTTCATCAACTATTATCAGGCAAGTTCACATTTGACCATTCTTCCAATTACCTATGTTTATATTATGCACTTAGTCCTTTTGTGGTAGGATTGCATGGTAGGATTTATTTTTGCCAGATGGCTATGCCGTTACCTAGTAGTTCATTTGAGGTAAGTGTCGGTGTCAAAACCGGCGGATCTCGGGTAGGGGGTCCTGATCTATGCGTCAAGGCTGATGGTAACAAGAAGTAAGGGACATAGATATTTACCCAGGTTCGGGCCCTCTCGATGGAGGTCAAACCCTACTTCCTGCTTGATTAATAGTGATGATATGGGTAGTACAAGAGTAGATCTACCACGAGATTGTAGAGGCTAAACCCTAGGAGCTAGCCTATGATGGTATGAATGTAATTGTGATCGGTCTTCTAAGGACCAACCTCTCCGGTTTATATCGGAGAGGGCTAGGGTTTACATGGAGTCGGTTACAAGGAAGGAAATATAATATCCGGATCGCCAAGCTTGCCTTCCACGCCAAGGAAAGTCCCATCTGGACACGGGCCGAAGTCTTGAGTCTTGTATCTTCACGCTTCAATAGTTCGGACGTTGTACACAGTCCGGCTGTCCGGATACCCCCTAATCCAGGGCTCCCTCAGTAGCCCCTGAACCAGGCTTCAATGGCGATGAGTCCGGTGCGCAGTATTGTCTTCGGCATTGCAAGGCGGGTTCCTCCTTCGAATACTCCAAAATGGTTATCGAACACTCAAATCGTGTCCGGATCTGAAAAATGATCTTCGCATATCACCGTAGAGATAATGATATTCCACAAATGCAATCTGCTGACAACTTTTCCTGATGACGTGACACGTTATTATGATCGGATCCATTATTCGAACTGTTTCCACACAACCAGCTACAACGCATATCACGAGGCGGTTTCTGTGACACGTCTTGTCAAAGCAGAGATCGTGTCCCCTTATTACGGGATTCTCATCAATACGGGCATGGGTAATCTAACCGTGCCATTATCCGCGGCGAGTGGGAGGCGGACAGGTTCCACCAGGCAAGTGGGGAAGCACAAAAAGCCTTGATCGCCTTTATAAGGAGGTCAGGTTCCTTTTTATTTTACCCACGCCTCCCTCTCCTGCTAGCTCATTCTCCTTTGCGCGAGCCCTAACGCCCAAGCACTCTCCTCCCCCACTGAAGGGAAGTTTTCTGAAGATGTCCAGAGCAGGAGGCAAATGGATGGCCTCAACTGTCCAGGAGAAGGACATCAAGAAGCTCCGGGGAGCCGGGTATCTGGCCCAGAAGATCGGCCACCGTCTTCCCCCGGCGGGACAGGTCGTCCCTACTCAGGAATCTCATGAGAGGGTTGTGTTCCTTCCCCATTTCATCCGTGGGCTCGGGTTTCCCCTTCACCCGTTCGTCCGGGGGGTCATGTCTTACTACGGGATCGATTTTCATGATCTTTCCCCCAACTACTTCCTCAGTATCTCGGCGTTCATCGTCGTGTGCGAGGCCTTTCTCCGGATCCCACCTCACTTCGGCCTATGGCTGAAGGTTTTCAATGTGAAGCCCAAGGTGGTGAGTGGCGAACATGCCGAGTGCGGCGGCGCCATGGTAAGAAAGATGCCCAAGGCCGTCTGGCCGAAAGGCGCTTTCAACGACTCCGTCAAGGAGTGGCAGCAGCAGTGGTTCTATATCACCGAACCACGCGGCAAGAAGTGGGCGGCAGCTCCAGAGTTCAGATCCGGAGCTCCACTACGGCTCACGTCCTGGCCCGAGAAGGGCCCAAACTGGTGCTCGTCTGACGAGCTGTTACTGCTCCAGACACGCCTCCAGGGCGTGATCGATAGGGACGTCAAACTCGTCGACGTAGTCCAGGGTATGCAAGTTCACCTGGTTCTCCCTTGTCAGCGCCGAGCTTGTACCCTGTGGGAGTTCGATCCGGCGGAGCACCAAACCCTTCAGGAGCTCTACGACTCCACCCACAAGGATATCTGGAAGGCGCTCTTCAATTCCGGCAAATCATGGTCGGGCCGCGCCGAGGACCGTGGGTATCAATCATCCCATTCTCGCAGCTCGGTAAGTCACAGCCGCACTCTGTCTATTCATGCTTTAATTGGTACATCATGCGGGAGACACCCTAATCGTGTTTCATTGCAACCTCAGGGATGGATAAAGAAGGTGCAGCGGCTACACTGTCCAGCTCCCCTGCCGGAAGAACCGGCCAGACCTCTTCTGATGAAGATGTTGGTCCCCGCGCCTTACGAGGCGCCAAAGAAGGAGGCCTCCAAGAAGGTCAAGAAGACCCGGGGTGGCCTTCGCCGTCGCGGGGTTTCAGACGCCAGATCCGAAGATTTCAGCGACGACCCTTCGTCCGAGGACAAAGAGAAGGAAGCAGAGGAGGATGAGCCTCACTTTGGTGGTGGGAGGAAGAGGACGGCCTCCGCATCTCTGGAGGCTGGATCACCCAAGAGGGGGAAACATTCCCTCCCAGGGGCGTCCCCCACGGCTACCAATAGCAGCCCGGAGTGGGATCCCAGGGCCCAGCCCCTGGAGAAGTCGTAAGTATCCGAACACGCATATGCGTCCGGGATCGTTTTTTGGGTATAGTGGTTTTGACTGTTGCCTACATATTGCACAGTCCGGAAAGGTCCCGCGCCGGTCAGTCCTCCTCGGAGGATTCACTGGACTCGGACGCTTTGGCGAGCGAGACGCCTCCGCAGGCCCCTTCCCCCAAGTCTGGGCGCGACACCGAGGTGTCGTCTCGACAAGACCCGGACCAGGGAGGACACATCCCTGGTGGCGAACACACAGGGATGGTTACGGCCCCCGGGACCTCTAGGGTTCTGGGATCAAGCAAGCAGCCGCCCTGATGGCGGGGGGCCAGACTACGCCATCGGCGTCCTCTGTTCAAGCAGAGCTGCCTGGCGGTCTATTGACAGCGTTGAAGAACGCGTCTATTGTCGACGAGCATCGGGCCCTTGTGGGCGACGTGGTTGAAAGGATTCAGTCTGCCGAGAGCGGGCTGAATGCGTCCTGCCTTAGTCTTATAAAGGCTTTTGAGGTATGTGTCCTAGGAAATCCTTAAGGACTTGTCATAATATAAGTAGTAGCCCCTGATACACTGTCCGGCGAAGGAGACAGAGCCGGGCAGGGGATCAAACCCCCTGCCTTCGCAGGAGCCTGTGTAAATGACGTATACCCTTTGGTATGAAAGCATGCATCCACCGTGAGGACTTCCGCTTTCAAGGCAGAAGTTTCTGAACTGAAGCAGAGCCTTGCACGGTCCGAGGAAGAACTCGGCCATGTGAGCAAGCAACAGGAAGACAAGCAAGGTATGTTGAAAACATTTGTCTTGGAGTTGGCACGAACGAATGGTTGTGCAGAATAATTTTTTTTAGTATTTTGTGCTCTAGGAGCGTGTGCCGAATACGAAGAACTAAAGAAAGCTTTGGTTGATGCCAACAAGAAGGCTGAGGCTGAACAGGCGCTTCGTGAAAGAATCCGAGCTCGCCCAAGCTCTCGAGGATGCAGAAGGTGCTCAGGAAGAAGCCCGAGGTGCTGCGCGGGACATTCAGGACGCCCGAAAAGTGGCGGCTGGTAAGGCCTTCTGTATTCTTAGCTTCGTGTATGTTAGAATGTGAAGAATCCAAGCGGTAGGCTGAATTCTGATTTTTCCAGGGGCTTTCGCGGATCTTCCTCGCAGCATATTAGATGCTGCTCAATTCTATCGCACCGAGGAGAAGAAGACTTTGGATAGGGATTTCTGGTCGCAGTATCTGGCACCGAACTATCCGGTGCCATTTATCGATCAGATGAAACAGCTGATCGAACTGCACCAGGCGGCCGAACTAGCCATGAAGGACTTAGTTGTCCGGTTGTGGCCTGCGGATCCGATTCCTAGCAGCTACTTCGCACTCGTCAACGGATCGTGGGCGCCTGTCCTCGGCTAGATGCTATCAAGCGATCAGTCTGCATAGAAGGTGCGTGTATGGCGTTTGCCCATGCGAAAGTGCATTGGGGGAGGCTTGACGCGGAAAAGCTGATCACTGAGAGGCCGCCTGAGGGTAAGGAGCACCGCAAGCCCGAGCAATATTATGAAGGTGTGATGAAAGGGGCCCGCCTTGTGGCGGACAAGTGTACTAAAGACATCATATTTCCCTGAGGGCATCTATGCCACTTGTTTTAATATGGGATAATGGCATGTTTGTTATATGTTGCCTGTTTTATTTGAACATATGTTCATCCTGTGCGGCTGTTTATAGTATGCAAGTTCTGGGAGTTGGCGGTCGTAAACCGCCCCCTCGTAAAAAGGATACGGGGTGTTCCGGATATATCTGAACGCTCTTTATCCCATAGTTGGGTCCTTTTAAGGAGGTGTATCTTTCCGCGAACCAGGCAATCGGACTATAGGGCTTTATTACTCTCACTTAGCCATAGGAATTTGACTATGGTCGGCGCAACCCCTAGTGTTCGGAAGGCCGAACTAGGGGCTCTATTGGCGCCTGATCAGAAGACCGATCCATCGCACTTAGCATTTATGATGGCGTTAAGCGGAATAAATCTTTAAGGATTTTATGACCTCTCAAACAGCGGACCGGCTCTCGCTTCATCATGACAGTCGGTTTTCTGCTTTCTCTACTGAGGTGCTCGTCCGGCTGAACCGGGACACAATCCGAGTAGTTCTCCCAGCGCTAACTTAGCCGATAGAACGAAACGTAAGGTACCAAAACATGGGAGCTGGGAAAACCCAACCAATGACATAAGACATGATTCGGAGCAGATGCATATAGTGCTATAAGTTCGGGGTGCCGAACGACTGAAAAGGTGGTCGGACTTGCTTGCCGTACTGTGGAGCCCCTGGTGCAACCAGGCGAACGCGTAGGGCGGCTTTCATTTTTGGCAAAGAGGCGTCGGTGATAAACGACAGCCGGTAATTGCTATTTACGCATTGTAGTAGAATTTTATGTCTATGCATATTAGTATGATGTATGGAAAGAGGTGTTGTTTGACGGAACCTGTTATGGCCGGACTGGAGGGGGCTGTGAGCGGGTCGAGAATGAGTCTGAACTGTCTTCTACCTGCATGTTCCTTCCTTTGTGTGTCTGGGATAATTCCATGTCACCAATTCTGTTCTGCGTCAATCGTTAGTTTGCAAATGCGAAATGTTTGAAGACAGCAAGGTTTCCTCTTGTTGTTGCTCCCAGGGTCCCTAATCAGGCCTGGTGTGCCCAGTCGCTAGACCGTGAGGTGGCACGGACTCCACAGTGGATGTCCGGATGGTTGGCCTGGGTAATTTGCCACGTAGAATCTAGTTGACGTGTTTTTCCCGTTAGCATACGGTAAGCTACCGTATGGGAAGGTGCCGAGGATTTATTCCTTGGCGTAGCGTTTTTGGATGGTCCGAAGGTAACCATTTAGAGTGGTGGGCCAACAGAACTTGGCCTTTGCGCCTTACATCTTTTAGGAGATGTTTTCCATGGCGTCATGCCCTTGTGGGCTTTGTGTGTTATGGAGCCCCTGGATTACTAGGTCTAGAGGCACTGCAATTAACTTGCCGTGGTTTAGGTGGTACTGGGCGGTCGGCCGTACTGTTACGCTCTGGGGGGCGGTTCTTGACGAGGCGTTTCCCATTTATTACCTCCGGCGTGCGACCAGCCGCTTTGTTTTGAGAATCCTGCATCCTCTATTGGTATGCTTTGCCGTCCTTCTCGGGGTATCATGAATTTCATACGGCTGATCCATCGTGTATTTTTGGTCGAGTAGGCTTGTGCTACTCTTTGCCTGTTTGTCGGACTGAGCGTTGCCGGACTTGGCACCAGCTTCCTTGTCTTGATGTTTATGACCTTTATGGCGAGGTCTGAGGGTGCCTCTTCGTATTTGCCGCTTGCCGCCTTGGACCGTAGTGATGCGTGGGCGTCTGTGTGCGTGCCCGTGGATTTCCTGCTCGAGTTGAGGTAGCCAGTTGTGCCGTATGTGCCCTTTATTGGGGCTCTCGAGTTCGTATTTTTTGGCGGCCAGTATCTTGGTCCACCTATCCTTTAGCGCATCTTGGTCAGCTGTGAGCTGCTCTTGTTTCCTTTGCAGGCTCCTTGCTGTAGCCATGAGCCGTCGCTTGAAGCAAACTTGTTCCACTGGGTCCTCTGGTACGCCGAATTCGTCGTTGCCGAGGCTTGCCTCGTCGTCGGAGGGGGGTGTGTGATTGTCCCTCTCCCAGTATCCCGTCGTCATTGATCTGGCCTGCTTAAGTGTAGGCTGACTCGGGTTGTATTCCTTTGGCACCGTCCGGACTGCTCTCGTTTCCGGGGCCGTTTTTGGTGTGGCGGGATTTGGCGTGGTACTGATAACGCACATGTTGTGCCTTTCTTCCTGAGGGGTTGTCCTCCGTGTATATATCGTATGAGGAGATGTCCGCTCACCGCTTGGTGAGCGGTGGTTCCTGTGATTCTCCTACATCGTCGTCCATACCATCGATGTCTTAGGAGTCGAAGTCAAGCACGTCGGTTAGATCATCGATCGTGGCAATGAAGTGGGTGGTGGGTGGGCAACGAATTCCGTCGTTTCCTGCTTCCCACTCGATACGGACCTAGTTCGGCCTGGAGTCTCCTGACAAGGAGGGAGACTTCAATAAGTCCAGCATGTCGCCAAAGGGCGAGTGCTGAAAAACGTCCGCCGCGGTAAACTCCATCACCGGGGCCCAACCAGAATCGGCGGGCTCAGAGGCGCGCGAACTGGAACATGCGTCCGGATATGAATCCTAGGGTCCGGAGTCACAGGTTCCCTCAGAGGTGGAACCTGTGTTCGGCTCCATCGCCGATGAAGGTACAGCCTGCGGGGCGGGGTCCAGCCCTCCGTCCTTAGGCGAAGAAACCTGTCCCGGATTTATATCCGAGGCTTCTGTGGGGACGATATCCCAAGCGACGTCTGACAGCAGGTCTAAGCCGTGCTCATCGCGACTGTTCGACGCTTCTGGCGCTGGCCCGAATCCGTCGTAGATCAAGTCTCCGTGGATATCCGCTGTGTAGTTTAGGTTTCTGAACCTTATTTGTTAGCCGGGTGCATAGCTACCGATCTGCTCCAAGTGGCCAAGCGAATTGGCCCGCAGCGCGAAGCCGCCGACCACGAAGATCTGTCCGGGGAGGAAAGTCTCACCCTGGATAGCATCGTTAATGACGATTGAAGGAGCCATCGAGCCTGATGGTGACATCACAGAGGAACTCTCAATGAAAGCACCAATGTCGGTGTCAAAACCGGCGGATCTCGAGTAGGGGGTCCCGATCTGTGCGTCAAGGCTGATGGTAATAAGAAGTAAGGGACACAGATATTTACCCAGGTTCGGGCCCTCCCGATGGAGGTAAAACCCTACTTCCTGCTTGATTAATATTTATGATATGAGTAGTACACGAGTAGATCTACCACGAGATCATAGAGGCTAAACCCTAGGAGCTAGCCTATGATGGTATGAATGTAATTGTGAACGGTCTTCTAAGGACCAACCTCTCCGGTTTATATAGACACCGGAGAGGGTTAGAGTTTACATGGAGTCGGTTACAAGGAAGGAAATATAATATCCGGATCGCCAAGCTTGCCTTCCACGCCAAGTAAATTCCCATCCGGACAAGGGCCGAAGTCTTGCGTCTTGTATCTTCACGCTTCGATAGTCCGGACGTTGTACACAGTTCGGCTATCCGGATACCCCCTAATCCAGGACTCCCTCAGTAGGTCTGATCTATACATCCTTGTCACCATCGTGTAAGTTTATTTTTGCCTCGCTAAATGTAGACGTGGTTTGGGAAGCGAACATGGTGAGACATGAGTGACAAAGTAGTAAGCAGGACCAAGACTTGTAAATGAACTACCTGGGCGGTATTTGTTCTGAATGGTGGCGAAGTATAGTGGGAGCATGCATGGTTAATCCATGGTGGTGCACCACTAGTGGTCGGCCGCCCAGGCTCAAAGAGATCAATCGTATTCTCATGTCTAGAAGCTTACGTGTGCAGCCATAGGCCAATGTGGCTCTGGCTTAGTTGAGTAGTTAGTGTGACCCCTTCCGGGATGGGCTAGTAGATGTAGAATGAGTAGGTGTACCGGCCTATCTGTTGGGGACACAACTACTGAGTGTGAACCGCCCTGGAGGGGCCGGTTTACCCTCGTCCATGATTCAGGCCCACGGAGGAGGCCTGGAGCCCAGAGGCGAATTAAGGTCCATCTATGTAAACCGCCTTAGTATTGTAACTTGTGTCGTAAGTTAAGAAAGGAGAGACCGAGCCGGACGCTTGTATGAGCCGGATCGGGACTCAGAGACCGCCGCAAGGCGTCAACCCGTGTATATAAGGGGACGACCCGGCGGCGGATTAGGGAGAGAGGATTCGAGGCTAAGGCAAAGCTATCGCTCCCTGGTCGCCGAAATCATATCAATCACACCACAACTGGATGTCGGCTTTACCTTCATCGAAGGGGCCGAACCAGTATAATTCCCGTGTCTTGTGTCCGCTTTAACCCCTCTAGGTTAACCCGTACGATGGCCCTACGACTAAGTCCTTTCATGAGGACATCCGCCGTGACAGCCCATTTACGCTTGGCGCCACCGTGGGGCTATCGCACGATGGTTTGATGATCTTAGAGGGCAAGTTCGAAGGACTCGAAGGTTATGCGATGGGCGGATGACTAAGAGTCGCCGCGGCAAGCTCTACATCGACGATGCGGATCGGGGCCCCAAGGCCGCTCGATTGAGTCTGGTACCGGGTCCCCTTCGGCGGCATACACGTGTTCATCGGCAAGATCGGCGAGCCAGGGCCTGGGCCGGACGTCGGTACTGACCTCGTCGAGACAGCTCAACGGGCGAAGAAGAGTCCTGCCCTGGCTAAACCGGCGGTCAGGCATGTTTTCGTGGGAGTCGTCCACGGAGGCTGCGAGGACGGATCAGCATCTGGTGACGAAACTGTTGTCTACTCTGGCGACGAATCGTCGGCCGGAGAAACCGAGTCTCTATACCAGCTACAAGATGGCCAGATCGGGGGCTGTTCCGATGGTGAGAGTGTTCCGGACCCTTCGATCTACCCAACCGGGTTGGGATCTTCATGGCTGTGACGCAGCGGCGCTTCACTCTTCGACCGCGGCGCCCCTGGTCATCGGTTCAACAGCGGTGATGGCAGCCGGGGAAGGAGGCCCTGTGCGCCCGCCGGCTCAAGTTTTATCAGAGCTTTTCGACGCGTTGGCTGCGCTCATGGCAGAGGCTAATCCACCGGATCAGGACGTGCACAACGCGGAGATTGCAAAGGTGAAGGAACAGATCACTAAAGCTAAAGCGGACCTGGCGGCATGACGCGAGGATGGCGGCGGAACGGGCCGCTTTGGATGCGCAGGCTTATAGGCTCATGCTGGATCAGAGCGCGTCGCATGAAGTCATGAAAAGAAAGTACAGGTCCCGTTTACCTTCGGTTTTCAATGGAAGAGAGCTTTTCAACACCCCAGGGGCGGGGACCAGTAATCCGCCACCGGTGGTAAACCGGCCGGAAGCACCTGGGACGGCCGCGCCGGTTCAAACCCGTGTGATAGATCTACCTCGTCATCACACCAGCGCACCCCAGGCTGTGCAGACACCTCCGGGTCACTACTCCAACCCGATGGATAACCTTGTCGCGGCTGCGGCACGGTTGGAGGCGATTCCGATCGAGGGCGATTCACCACAGGCGGTCGAAACCCGCCGGGTCAAGGAGCTCCTCAGGACGGCCCTGGCTCAGCAAGAAGCGTATTAAATACGGTCGGATCGGATCCACTCCACCCCGCCCAAGCCGGAGCTATAGCCGACGCGTCATTTAACCGGCCGTGTCAAGCAATGCGCGGCGTGGTCCGCCTCGCGGCAACAATCCGACGGGCGGCTTTGAGGATGCTCAAGTGGTAGTGGACCGCGCCAGAACGAGGGGAGGCCGAGTTAGCAGCACAAGCAGAGGACCATCCGCTCGCGCCGGTTCGCCCGACCATCTTTGAGCCAGGGGTCACGTCTGGTTCTTTGGGGGTGCCTTGCCTCGTCCCCGCTTTACGTAACGTGCGCTTGCCCAAGGACTTCAAGGGGCCGCGCAAAGTGCCCAATTATACTGCCGATTTGGCTCCAGAAGCATGGATAGAAAGCTATGAGATGGCCATGGAGATGCTAGATGTGGATGAAGCCGCATGTGCGAAGTACTTCACAATGATGTTGGAAGGAACGGCCCGGACTTGGTTGAAAAATTTGCCGCCCAACTCTATCAGTTCGTGGACCCAGTTGCGAGCCCGATTCATTCAAAATTTCAAAGATACCTGTAAGCAGCCCATGTCTGTGGTGGATTTAGCAGCTTGTGTCCAGGCGGAGGGAGAATCCACAACCCATTGGGTGCGCCGCGTTTCGGAAGTTTTACATTCTTCGGACGGATCAACCCTGATTCCGCGATCTTGACCTTGGAAGCCAATTGCGGTTCGAGCCATTGAAATTGAAGCTGGGCCGCATGAAGCGTTTTGCCATGACATGGGCACTCTAATGGGCGTTTTGGTAAAGTACGCTGATTACGATAGTACCAAGGATCCCGAATCTGAGGATGAAATGGGAAGGGAAAACAGAGCGGCAACTCCGGGGCCATGACATCATTCAGCGGGCAATGGAGGGAACAAGCGTAAAGCGAACGGCAACATGGGCTTTGTGGCCAACACCAACGCGCAGGACAAGGGTCAGCGGCGCAGGGGTAGGCAATCAAACCGGGGCGGTCACAATCCGGATCGTTTGAATTTCATATTGAATCAACCTTGTCCGAAGCATGGGACGAAGGAGGCACCGGCGAACCACCTTTGCAAGGATTGTTACATTATGCAGGAGTTCAAAAACTCCAACTCTTTCCGGTATGATCAAGGGCCCGGCGGCGGTTCAGGGTCCGCCCGATTCTGATGGAGGAAATTCCGGCCCAAGATTCGGTGGTAATCCGGGCGGGCAAGGCAATCAGAATAATCAAAGTAATCAGAACAGTCAGAACAATCAGAACCAAGGGGTCTACAATCAACAACAGCGGTCGGGTTATCAAAGTAACCCAAAGCAGTTGAACAGTGGACAGTACCACGTCTTTACCACCAGTTTGGACAGTCGAGACCGTTATCTTCTGATGCGTGCGGTCAGCGTTGTTGAACCGTCTGCGCCACATTACCTACGCTGGTCCGAGCATACGATCGTGTGGTGGTGTGAGGACGATCCTCCCCGGGTTTATAATACGGGTCAGCTAGCCAGTGGTGGCACCCAGGTAGGAGGGTACAAGTTTACCAAGGTTCTTATGGATGGAGGAAGCAGCATCAACATCACGTACTACGAGACCTTCCGGCGTATGGGGTTGTGGATAGGCATCTTAGGCCATCCAAAGACAAGCAGTGTTTCACGGGTGGTGCACAGCAAGTCGGCGTGCCGGTCGGTAAGATAGCTCTGGAGGTGACCTTTGGGGACGAACATGACTCGGATCGAAACATTGACATTTGAGGTGGTGAAAATTCAAAGCCCTTACCACGCCCTCTTTGGGCGGCCAGCTTATGCTAAGTTTATGGCACGGCCCTGTTATGTTTACTTACAGCTGAAAATGCCGGGTCACAAAGGAACGATAACGGTTCATGGGAGCCGCCGGATCGCTCTGGAGTGCGAGGAAGGTGATGCGGCTTACGTAGAGTCGGTTTGTGCCACTGAAGAGCTAAAATATTATAGAGACAATGTTGATCCGGCGGATATGACCCCTTTGAAGAAGCCAACTACGGAGCATGATCCGGACTTGAAGTTCAAATCGGCGGCTGAGACGAAGCTTGTTGATTTTGTGCCCGGTGATTTGTCCAAGCAGTTCACCATCAGTGCCAACTTGGATCCTAAATAGGAAAGCGCGCTCATCGAGTTCATCCGTGAGAATCGGGACATGTTTGCATGGAAGCCTTCTGACATGCCCGGTGTACCGAGGGAACTCGCTGAGCACACTCTCAATGTTGACCCAAAATACAAACCGGTAAAGCAGTTTCTTTGCCGGTTTAATGAGGAAAGGCGCAAGGCCATCGGAGAAGAAGTTGCTAGGCTCTTGGCAGCAGGATTTATCGTCGAAGTCTTTCATCCAGAGTGGCTTGCCAATCCGGTGTTGGTTCTTAAGAAGAATGGCACTTGGCGCATGTGTGTGGATTACAGATCTCAACAAGGCCTGTCCAGCAGATCCTTTCGCCCTCCCCCGCATTGACCAGATTATTGATGCTACGGCGGGTTGTGAGCGTTTGAGCTTTTTGGATGCGTATTCCGGTTATCATCAGATTAAGATGGCAGTGAAGGACCAGGAGAAGACAACGTTTATCACCCCCTTTGGAGCCTTCTGCTATGTATCTATGCCTTTTGGACTCAAGAGCGCCCAAGCGACTTATCAGCGTTGCGTTCAGAGTTGCTTGCACGAACAGATCGGCCGTAATGTGCATGCTTATGTGGATGATATCGTGGTTAAGACAAGGAAGAGGGAAACCTTGATTGAGGATCTAAAGGAAACCTTTGACAACTTGCGGGTGTACAAGATGATGCTCAACCCGGCCAAGTGCGTTTTTGGTGTTCCGGTCAAGTTATTGGGTTTTCTCGTGTCCAACAGGGCGATCGAAGCTAATCCGGAAAAAATTACGGCTATCACCTCCTTGGCCAAGCCGAAGTGCATCAATGACGTCCAGCGTTTGGCAGGCCGGATTGCTGCGCTAAGCCGGTTTATCAGCCGTCAAGGCGAGAAGGCCATTCCTTTATACCAGATGTTGAAAAAAGCGGATCGGTTTGTCTCGAGTTCAGCCGATGAAGCATTGGAGGATTTGAAGCGGCGGTTGGCCAACCCACCGGTTCTAGCCGCCCTATTGACAAAGAGCCGCTGCTGCTATATGTTGTTGCTAATGCCAGGCGATTAAGCGTGGCTATCGTGGTGGAGCGGAAGGAGGCGGGGAAGGAGTATCCGGTTCAACGGCGGTTTATTACATCGGCGAGGTCCTCATTGAGTCTAAACAGAGATATCCGCATTGGCGGAAAGCTGGTATCTGAGGTTTTATGGCAAGCAGGAAGCTAAGGCAATATTTCCAAGGCTCCCCATCACGGTGGTCGATTCGGCTCCCTTGGGCGATATCATCTGTAACCGGAAGCGTGGCGGGATTGCTAAGTGGGCTATAGAACTTGGGCATACGGTTTAAGATATGTGCCTCGGACGGCCGTAAAATCTCAGGCACTTGTGGATTTCATTAATGATTGGACGGAGTTGCAAGCGCCTGAAGAGAAGCCGGATCATACCTATTGGACCATCCACTTTGATGGGTCCAGGCAATTGGAGGGCTCGGGGGCTGGAGTCGTATTAACTTCCCCATGAGCTGACAAGTTACATACGTTCTCCGCCTAATGTTCCCTTGTACTAACAATGCAGCTGAGTATGAAGCTTTGCTCCATGGTCTCCGGATGGCTAAGGAAATGAATCTCAGCCGGGTTAAATGCTTTGGTGACTCAGACTTGGTGGCCCAGCAAGTATCAGGTACTTGGGATTCCAAAGATCCACTCATGGCTGCATATCGTCGGGAGGTGGATGTCATTGCAGGACATTTTAAAGGATATCAGGTGGACCATGTGGATCGTCGGAAGAACGAAGCGGCTGATGCTTTAAGCCGGCTGGGCTCTCAACGTAAACCGGTCCCGCCCAACGTCTTCCTTGAGTTACTACACAATCCGTCAGTTAAGCTTCCGGATGAAATTGATTTGGCTATCCCTGATCCGGAGGCTCAATTGGTGGCGGCCTTGCATGTCACTCCGGATTGGACGCTCCCTTATTTGGCATACATGAACCGGGCGAAGTTACGGAAGATGAGGCGTTGGCTGACAGATAGTTCGGCGGTCTAAGTCTATGACCATTGTTAATGGCGAAGTTGCACCATTGCGGTGTGTCGTAGGCGTTTCAGCGTTGTGTGTCCCCGAAGAGGGCTGTGAGATATTGCGAGAGATCCATGAAGGGATTGTGGTCACCACACGGTTCAAAGTCCTTGGTGGCCAAGGCGTTTCGCCATGGTTTCTATTGGTTGTTGCCCATCTTGATCACGGAGGATCTGGTCGACGATGTGATGGTTGCCAAAAGTTCTCTAGGCGTGCTCATGTGCCAGCCCAAGAATTGAGGATGATTCCAATTACTTGGCCGTTTGCGACTTGGGGCTGGATATGGTTGGACCTTTCAAGAGGTCCAAGGACAAAAGACCCACCTGTTGGTGGCGGTTGATAAATTTACTAAGTGGGTTGAGGCGAGCCTGTTAGCAAGTGTGATGCGGCCACGGCGGTTCAGTTCATCAAAAGGTGATTTTCCGGTTTGGGTTTCCACACGGTATCATCACGGAAAATGGCACCAATTTGTCCAAAGGAGCTATGAAGGAATTTTGTGAGCGAGAGCACATCCGCTTGATGTTTCTTCCGTAGCCCACCCGCAATCCAATGGTCGGTGAACGAGCTAATCAGGAGATCTTGAAAGGTATCAAACCCGACTTATGGTCCCTTTAGAGAGGACGCCGGGTTGTTGGGTGGAAGAGCTACCATCAATGATATGGAGTATAAATACTACCCCAACCGATCCAATCGGATACACGCCGTTCTTTATGGTCTATGGAGCGGAGGCGGTCCTTCCAGCGATATCCGTTACGACTCGCCTCGAGTGGCAGCTTATGTTGAGGCAGATAGCGAGGCAGCACGGCAAGACGATTTGGATCGACCGGATGAAGAGCGCGATATGGCAGCTGCTCGTTCGGCGGTTTACCACAGGATCTTCGTCGGTATCACGGCGGGTTAAAACCAGAACCTTTCGGGAAGGAGACTTAGTGCTGCGGCTCATTCAAGACCAGAAAGATATGCACAAGCTATCCCCACCTTGGGAGGGGCCTTTTGTGGTCAGCAAGAATCTATACAACGGGTCCTACTATCTGATTGATGTTCGAGAGCGAAAGGACTCACGCACGTCAGAGGAGGAGACCAACAGGCCGTGGAACATAGCTCATCTTCGGCCTTATTATACCTGAGCCATTGGCTCCACTTATGTATATATTATGAATAAAAGCAATAAACCGGATCCTCGGCAGAAGCGGGGTATCTGTAATGTATCAAAGTCCGGTTTGGGTACATGGAGATGCTGTCGTGAAGCGGCCTCCGGTTTAACCCTTGGCCTTGCTTTTGTGAAATTTTTGTCACTTGGGGGCTTGGTCGTGTCCGAACCAATGCAACACCTCTTGGCGGTAAAGCCACCAGATCATTTGGGGGCTTGGTCGTGTCCGAACCAATGCAACACCTCTTGACAAAGCGAAAAGCCACCAGATCACTTGGGGACATGGTCACGTCTGAACCCGATCACGCCTCTTGGTCGGCCTAAGGCCATAGAATCACTTGGGGGCTTGGTCGCACCCGAACCAATGCAATGCCACTTGATCGGCGTAATGCCACGATGTCAGTTGGGGACCTGGCTGACTTGAACCATCGCTACACCTTATAGGGAGCTTGGTCCTGTCCGACCATGGTAACACCATCTGATCAGACTCAATAAAAGCCTCTTCTTGCAAACAGTCTTTGTTATTGTTTTTGCTTCCATGTGTTTTTTATACATATAATTTGGCTTTTGTTTGTTGTCTTAAACCGACAAATCTTCTTTCAACCGGATTCAAGTTTTGAATTTGGTCCCCTTTTTCCGGCGATTGATTGTTCCGGTTTGATTTTTGCTGTTAACATCCCATTATGGAGTAACAGGGCTTATCATACCCGATACGATTTACACGGTAAATCGGTATTATACCTACAGGATGGTTCTCCTTTGACGGTGATGGTTTATAAAGGCCTCCGCTTGATTGGCTAAAGCCAACTGTGTGCCCGACAACTTTGGCAGGTATGTTTGCATCACAAAATTTTGATCGCATACCTCGATATTTTCTTATATAAATATATTGGTATCACAATCCGGCTAGAGGCGCAAGCCGCCATGGCGGTTTAAGAATTTGTGATTGCAGGCAAAATATGTTGAAGGATTCACTACTTCAAAACCAAAGTATCCGGCACCGCCATGCAAAAGTTTACAGACTGAGGTTGTAACGGCATTGTTCAAAACAAAGTAGTGACTATCCTATTACAAAGCCTTCTGAGGCCCGGCGTTTCATGAGGGGTTATGCTTTGAAGCTTCGGAGGCGTCACCCGGCTTGACGAATTACGCTGCTTCGCCGGGTTGACGTGAGGTAGAGGGGGCGCCTGACGTCGGTTCAACTTCTTCTTCTTCCTCACCCAAAGCCCGGAAGTCATTGGTAGACTAGTCAATCCGGGTTAAGGCACGAAGACAGCTTCTTCACTTATCAGCTCAGCTGGATCAACGTCGAGGCGTAAGTGTGCTTACGGATTGGGGGAACAAGGCTCTGCACTTCAGGGATGACAAAATCCACCCGCTTGTTGTTGGCATCATAAAAAGAACGGTGAACCGTCAGGTTGGCTTCGTCTGCCAGTTGACTCGCCAGCGGACGCATTTCCTTTGTGATCCGTTTCAGGGCGTCGTTATCAAAGGCTTCACCATTCTCTTGAGCACTGGGGAAACCTTTGGCTATGTCAGCCGGATCAAGACCTGCTATCCACGCCTTGGCGCGCGTTAGAGCTAGTAAGGTGCCAGCCCGAGCCGCGGATCGCTTCAACTCTTCAAGCTGCCCCGGAACCATGGACAACCGGTCCAGGGTTTCTCTGATCAGGGACGGCGCCGTGTTGTCGTATGATGTAGCACAGATGACTCATTGGCACCGGTATACAGCTGCTCAATCAGCGTATAAGCGGCCTTGAGCTTCTTCCGCACATCAGAGCCCATATGTGCAATACGTTTGCCTGCAGCGGTTTAAGACAACTCAAGATAAACCGGCGGAAATATCAAAATTAAGATAGTCAGTGCATAGTTTCTTACCAAAGACGGCAGAGGTCATGGCATGCACTTGGCGCTTGAGTCCGTAAGCTCTTCACCACCGGTTTAAGGGCTGCTTGGCTTCTTCCGCCTCGCTTTTTTCAAACCGGCCTTCTCGGTGTCCCGATTGGCTTGTTCGGATTTATACCACTCTTTCAGCTGTTCCATAGTGGCCAAGGCCGTTCTCAATTCGTCCTTGGCCTTAGTGGTTTCGCTTCGAGTCTCCAGATTGGCTCGCAGTCTTTGAGTTGCACGCTTTGCCGCTCTATTTCATTACGGTAACAAAGGAAGCATGTTAGGTGTCTCATTATCAAGTCCCAAGCTCAATATACATATTCACCTTGGCACTTGGGGGCTAATGGCTAATTGATCTCAGTTTGCCATTTGGGTACGAAATTAAGTTCGGTTTAACTATGCTAAGTTGAACCGACCCTTGGGGGCTACTATGCAGCTAAAGTACAGAAAGACATAATTCATTACCTCATAGCGGTCCTTCATCCGGTTTACTGCAGACCAGCTTCAAGGTCACGGCTGGAATAGAGCCGGTTCAGAAACCCGGAGTGCAGTTCTTGGGCAGAGAAGTGGTCGTAAGCTGACAGGTCTGTTTTTCCTTTATCTTTACTCACGGCGGCCGACTCACCCTTGGCACTATGTTTTGTTAAAGCGACTGGTTGGCTAGGAGCAGCGTAGCCAGTGCCTGTCACAATAACATCGTCATTTTCGGCGGTCTTCTTTGGGCTTGATGTTTGCTTACTACGCTCGGCGGTTCAAGCTGTTGCGACTCGCTCTATCGGCCGGGTTTGGTGGAGCAGTGTGAAGTTTCCACTTGGACCTCGGTTCAGCTTTCCGGCGGATCAGCAAGATCGTCTTTATACAACTCGCCAGAGCTATCTTTGGCGACTTCAGAATTTTCGTGGGTTGGTTCCGGGGTCTTTTCTGGATCAGCATCCGCAGTAGGGTCAAGGGTTTTCGCTTTCTTACTCAAGCGAGCCTTGGTGCTGCAATATTCAGAAATTGGATTAAGGCAAATCAACCAAGGCAGTTGTAAATCGAACTAATGGACAGCAGTTACATACCTGCGGCAACTTTAAGCGGAGGCGATTGCGTGGTTGATGAACCGCCAGAGGAGTTGGAAGAGGCACGATAATTGGGTCGACGGATTGAGAGGACATCGGAAGAAACCTTTTAAGGGATAACGTTTTTCAGGAGAACAAGTCACCTCTGGACGATGCTTCCGGGTTGGTGTATCTGGTAAACCGGAAGAGAGAATCTGTTGGCCACTGTGTCGGGTTGTGCGGCGCTCTTTAGCCTGTTGTGTCTTCAGATAAGCATAGGAATGAGATTTTTTCACTTTCTGAACGGCGCGACGAATTCTTTGAACAGGCACGAGGTCGGGGTCGGAAGAAAGAAGGATTACCTCAAAATGGTCGGCATGGCTGGCTTCGGCATCATCCTGGGAATTAAATTTGTCAGTGAATGGAAGAATGAGAGGGATAAATCATAAGAAATACAAGGAGGAGAGCCGGTTTACGGCGGCTCCCTCATAAGGATATCAAGTTTTACCTCGACTTCGCTTTCTTCTTCTTCCGTGGATCGACGACCCGACGGTTTTCTTGCCAGCCTTTTTGGCAGCCTTGGACACTATACGCGGAGCTCGGGCCGGTTTGGTCCGTCTCCAGAAGGAGCTGTCAGCCTGCGAGGTAGCAAGGATTAATGAATATCAACAAAATGTTAAAAGCCCGAAAAGCGGTGAGCAAGGTCTTATCAGCGGTGGCGGGTTGGCAACGCAGAAGCGGAGCCAACCCGGTTAGGCTTGACGGAGATTGGTTCATCAAGCATCTTTTACAACCACGTAACCTCAATTTCAGTTATTGGTAATTCGTGACGTCTTTGAGGGTCTTTGATGCTGCAGGTATACTCGTGCATCAATCCGGCCGGCTGCTTAAGGGCAAGATGCCCCAAGAAACCCAAAGATCGCACAAGGTCCACACCAGTTAGTCCATTGGCCATTAGATCCCGGAGTTTTATGATCCGAGGTGCAAAGTTCTTCCGTTCATGGCGGTTAAGCGTGAAGGCAGCGGATGGTTGTTGCTTGAGCCGGTGAGGATGGTAACCCGGCAAGGGATTCTCGTTGGCGGAGCGGTGTTCGGCAATAGAACCAGGTTTGGTTCGATCCTTTGGATGGCTGTGGTGTTTGGCGTGAGGAAAGTCCGCTTCCTTCCTTTTCTGGATTGAAACGCCGCCTAGTTCTGTGTTGGGACCATCAGAAAACTCCGTGCGGCGGTTCAAGTGAAAGAAATCCCGGAATAGCTCCACAGATGGTTCTTCCTGAAGGTAGACTTCACAGAAGACTTGGAAGTTGCATATGTTTGACACAGAGTTCGGGCCGATATCCTGCGGATGGAGTTTCAAACTTGCGAGGACGTCCCGGAAAGAACCGGGCGGGCAGAATCCCCGGTCTAAGTGCTGCATAAACACGATTACTTCACCCTCTTGTGGCTCGGGAGGAAACTTCGCCATCCGGAACACGCCCGATGGAGGACATTTTTGGCGCCAAACCGCGGTGGTGACATAGCCGTTCGATTGTGTTTCGGTGATTTTGGACCGGACCCAATTGCAAGCTGAGAATTGAGGGCCATTCCGGAAGACTAAGCTGCGAAAGAAAGGAAGAGACGGTTTACCATTAAACGGTTCAGGCATATCATACATTGTTAAACCGGTGATTCAGCATCCGGCTTCCCGTTCCGGTTTAGCGAGGACTAATGGAGTGACGGATTAGTCGCCGAAAGTTAAACCGCCGAAAATGGCAGAGTTGAAAAGTCTACTAAGTATGGATGTAAACAGTTTTCACATACGAATGAAGGTAATCGAGATCTACCGAAGCTCTAGTAAGAAAAACTTTACGACCTATGCAAACCTTCATAAAGAAGCGGAGGGTTCAGATATTCTAAACTCGAGGATCCGAACAAAAGGAAGGGTGCATAAAGAGTTCAATGGACGGCGGAGCGATCACTTATACAAGATGCACGGTATGGCTGAGGCGTACGGCCATGGCGGAGCAAGTGAGAGGAAATCGATATGAACTGCGTGATGAACAGGATCTACAGATGGGATCTAGGGCTGAGAGGAACCTTACTCGACGAGCGGAAACCGCGGAGGAGCGCCAAGACTCGACACGGTCAGGTTGATGCAGCGGCCCGGCGATGGAGCGTCGTTCGAAGGTCGGGCGCGACGGCGGAGCTTCAGGGCTAGAGCGGCGCGATGAAGGAGAAGAGCGGAAGAAGAAGAAGAGAAAGGGGCGACCGGTCTATTTATAAGGGACCGGAGCAATCAACGGGCGCGAGAATCGAGGAGCCAAAAGCGGCGGACGGTGCAGCGGCCGCCTCGATTTCCGGGATAGCATTAAATGAAGGGAATCTTACTGTTTGGATTTCTTTATTAAAGAGGACGTCAAGGTGCCCTGACATGGAAATCGGAGGATGAGGGGGAGATGATTTTTAAAGCTCTTCATAAAAATAAAATTGCTCGTTCCAACTTCATGGAAATTATGTCCATTGCCATTGAGGGCAAGAAATATATTGAGGAGTTGGAATCTCATCTAGAGGAGCATGAGGCCACCATTGAGAAATTGGAAGCTCATGGGCGTGATTACGCAGGTGAGATCATGGAGCTATCTCAAGCTCTTGAACATGAACAAACCACCTCCGAATCTCTTGAGGAGACTTTTGCTCTAGAATTATCTAGAGTGAGGGAATCTCATGATAGAGCTCTTGAGGTGACCAACGATTTCAAAACTAAAAATGCTAAGCTTGAAGTTTCTCATGCTAGACTCCTTGAGGATTTTGAGCACCTCGAAAATGGCTCAAGGGTCATCAAGGGTGAGCTCATCAAACTCACTGAAGTCTCATGCCCAACTTGAAGCTTCTTATTTAAAAGAGCTTGCCAAGTTGCCTTCTCCTCTTGTTGTTAATGATGATGCTTGTGCTACTAATTCTATTAATTGTGAAGCATCCATTTTGACGGAGAATGTTGAGCTACGGGCTCAACTTGAGGCGCTTATCTAGAAATTATGGGAAATTGGAAGAAAGTCATGAAAAGCTCTCAAGCTCTCATGATGATCTTCTAGTATCCCATAGTGTGCTAAAGATAGCTCATGAGGCCATGATTGCTAAGGTAACATCTAGTGAGCCTCATGTGGGTACTAGCACTACTTCTAGTCAAAATAGTATATTGCCATGTGCTAGTCCTTGTAATTCATCTACTCATAATGTTGGTACATCTTGTGATGAATTACTTTCCTTGCCTTGTTGCTCTAACAATGAAGCTTATACTTCCTCTAGTACTTGTGTTGAGACTAACCGTGAAGAGAAAATCAAAGAGCTCAAGGCCCAAGTCACTTCTTTGAAGAAAGACTTGGAAAAGTGTCATGAAGGGAAATCCACACTCAACAATATCTTGAGTGTGCAAAAATCCCCCAATGACAAAGGTGGACTTGGATTCAACTCCAATAAGAACAAGAAGTCCAATATGAACAAAAAGAAGGGCCAAGACCAAGTCAAGAATTCGGCCAAGATTGTTTGCTTCAAGTGCAAAGTAGAAGGGCATCATGTTAGATCTTGCCCATTGAAGAAGAAGGCCATTAGTGTCAAGCAACAAGGGAAGAGGGCACAAGTTCAATCACATGCTCAACCTCAAGTTGAAGAAAGGCCACTTCCCAAGAAGACTCAAGTTAATGCTTCTCTTGTTGAGAAATCAATTGAGAAGAAAGTGAAGAGTAGACGTTGCTACTTATGTCGTGAGAAAGGCCACGCCGCTTCTTCATGCACTAGTGGTAACTTATCCAACCCAATTATTATTGATGATGTCTATTCTCTTGGGAAGGATAAGGTTGGCAATGTGTTTGCCAAGTTTGATGCTACTCGTTGTCTTGTTTCAAACAAGCTTGAGTTTGCTCAATCTCGAGCTCATATGAAGAAGTTATGGCAGTTCTGGTTTTCTTGGAGTATTCTTTGCTTTCGTGGTTGTGGCTTAAGGCTGGTGCCGGGTAGTACCGTGACCCTCAGCGGTAGTAGTACCTGAAGCTCAAGAGCGGTAGTATGATCGCTAGTAATGCCGCTCTCCTAACGGTAGTACCGCTTGGGAGTTTCGGCCGTAGTACTGCAGGCGTCTGGGCTACTTCCGCCTCGATTCTCGAACGAAGTTTTTAAATCGGGTTTTGCGGCACTAGTAGCGGCGATAGAAGCGGTAGTACCGCTCGAGCGGTAGTACCGCTCTTCCCTAGCGGTAGTACCGCCTGGGGCTGTGGCCTTGACCTTCTCTTCAGGATGATATGCTTGCTATGTCTTGTTGCCATGATAAAATGCATCTATTTCCTCGAATTGTTGTGCTAACAATGTAGAGGAAACCCAACACTCCATGGAACAAGATGTGGTGTTTAATGGTGCCTCAAGGGATCCTACACCATCATCTATTGCATTTTGCCTTATGGCCAAGGCTTCAAAGGTATCTCCCACTTTGAACCCCAATATGTCTCTTGATGATGATGTTGATGCTAATGATGATGAGGATAATGATGAAGACAATGATAATGTTGCCTCCTTAAAAACTAAGGGGAGATGATTTTAAAGCTCTTCATAAAAATAAAATTGCTCGCTCCAACTTCATGGAAATTATGTCCATTGCCATTGAGGGCAAGAAATATATTGAGGAGTTGGAATCTCATCTAGAGGAGCATGAGGCCACCATTGAGAAATTGGAAGCTCATGGGCGTGATTACGCAGATGAGATCATGAGCTATCTCAAGCTCTTGAACATGAACAAACCACCTCCGAATCTCTTGAGGAGACTTTTGCTCTAGAATTATCTAGAGTGAGGGAATCTCATGATAGAGCTCTTGAGGTGACCAACGATTTCAAAACTAAAAATGCTAAGCTTGAAGTTTCTCATGCTAGACTCCTTGAGGATTTTGAGCACCTCGAAAATGGCTCAAGGGTCATCAAGGGTGAGCTCATCAAACTCACCGAGTCTCATGCCCAACTTGAAGCTTCTTATTTAAAAGAGCTTGCCAAGTTGCCTTCTCCTCTTGTTGTTAATGATGATGCTTGTGCTACTAATTCTATTACTTGTGAAGCATCCATTTTGAAGGAGAATGTTGAGCTACGGGCTCAACTTGAGGCGCTTATCTAGAAATTATGGGAAATTGGAAGAAAGTCATGAAAAGCTCTCAAGCTCTCATGATGATCTTCTAGTATCCCATAGTGTGCTAAAGATAGCTCATGAGGCCATGATTGCTAAGGTAACATCTAGTGAGCCTCATGTGGGTACTAGCACTACTTCTAGTCAAAATAGTATATTGCCATGTGCTAGTCCTTGTAATTCATCTACTCATAATGTTGGTACATCTTGTGATGAATTACTTTCCTTGCCTTGTTGCTCTAACAATGAAGCTTATACTTCCTCTAGTACTTGTGTTGAGACTAACCGTGTAGAGGAAATCAAAGAGCTCAAGGCCCAAGTCACTTCTTTGAAGAAAGACTTGGAAAAGTGTCATGAAGGAAATCCACACTCAACAATATCTTGAGTGTGCAAAAATCCCCCAATGACAAAGGTGGACTTGGATTCAACTCCAATAAGAAGAAGAAGTCCAATATGAACAAAAAGAAGGGCCAAGACCAAGTCAAGAATTCGGCCAAGATTGTTTGCTTCAAGTGCAAAGTAGAAGGGCATCATGTTAGATCTTGCCCATTGAAGAAGAAGGCCATTAGTGTCAAGCAACAAGGGAAGAGGGCACAAGTTCAATCACATGCTCAACCTCAAGTTGAAGAAAGGCCACTTCCCAAGAAGACTCAAGTTAATGCTTCTCTTGTTGAGAAATCAATTGAGAAGAAAGTGAAGAGTAGACGTTGCTACTTATGTCGTGAGAAAGGCCACGCCGCTTCTTCATGCACTAGTGGTAACTTATCCAACCCAATTATTATTGATGATGTCTATTCTCTTGGGAAGGATAAGGTTGGCAATGTGTTTGCCAAGTTTGATGCTACTCGTTGTCTTGTTTCAAACAAGCTTGAGTTTGCTCAATTCGAGCTCATATGAAGAAGTTATGGCAGTTCTGGTTTTCTTGGAGTATTCTTTGCTTTCGTGGTTGTGGCTTAAGGCTGGTGCTGGTAGTACCGTGACCCTCAGCGGTAGTACCGGAAGCTCATGCGGTAGTAGTCGCTCTCGAGCGGTAGTACCGCTCAAGCGGTAGTACCGCCTCCTAACGGTAGTACCGCTTGGGAGTTTCGCCGTAGTACCGCTTGGCGTCTGGGCTACTTCCGCCTCGATTCTCGAACGAAGTTTTTCGTGGTCGGGTTTTGCGGCACTAGTAGCGGCAGAGAAGCGGTAGTACCGCTCGAGCGGTAGTACCGCTCTTCCTAGCGGTAGTACCGCTCGGGGCCAGGGCCTTGACCTTCTCTTGAGGATGATATGCTTGCTATGTCTTGTTGCCATGATAAAATGCATCTATTTCCTCAATTGTTGTGCTAACAATGTAGAGGAAACCCAACACTCCATGGAACAAGATGTGGTGTTTAATGGTGCCTCAAGGGATCCTACACCATCATCTATTGCATTTTGCCTTATGGCCAAGGCTTCAAAGGTATCTCCCACTTTGAACCCCAATATGTCTCTTGATGATGATGTTGATGCTAATGATGATGAGGATAATGATGAAGAGAATGATAATGTTGCCTCCTTAAAAACTAAGGGGAGATGATTTTAAAGCTCTTCATAAAAATAAAATTGCTCGCTCCAACTTCATGGAAATTATGTCCATTGCCATTGAGGGCAAGAAATATATTGAGGAGTTGGAATCTCATCTAGAGGAGCATGAGGCCACCATTGAGAAATTGGAAGCTCATGGGCGTGATTACGCAGATGAGATCGTGGAGCTATCTCAAGCTCTTGAACATGAACAAACCACCTCCGAATCTCTTGAGGAGACTTTTGCTCTAGAATTATCTAGAGTGAGGGAATCTCATGATAGAGCTCTTGAGGTGACCAACGATTTCAAAACTAAAAATGCTAAGCTTGAAGTTTCTCATGCTAGACTCCTTGAGGATTTTGAGCACCTCGAAAATGGCTCAAGGGTCATCAAGGGTGAGCTCATCAAACTCACCGAAGTCTCATGCCCAACTTGAAGCTTCTTATTTAAAAGAGCTTGCCAAGTTGCCTTCTCCTCTTGTTGTTAATGATGATGCTTGTGCTACTAATTCTATTACTTGTGAAGCATCCATTTTGAAGGAGAATGTTGAGCTACGGGCTCAACTTGAGGCGCTTATCTAGAAATTATGGGAAATTGGAAGAAAGTCATGAAAAGCTCTCAAGCTCTCATGATGATCTTCTAGTATCCCATAGTGTGCTAAAGATAGCTCATGAGGCCATGATTGCTAAGGTAACATCTAGTGAGCCTCATGTGGGTACTAGCACTACTTCTAGTCAAAATAGTATATTGCCATGTGCTAGTCCTTGTAATTCATCTACTCATAATGTTGGTACATCTTGTGATGAATTACTTTCCTTGCCTTGTTGCTCTAACAATGAAGCTTATACTTCCTCTAGTACTTGTGTTGAGACTAACCGTGTAGAGGAAATCAAAGAGCTCAAGGCCCAAGTCACTTCTTTGAAGAAAGACTTGGAAAAGTGTCATGAAGGAAATCCACACTCAACAATATCTTGAGTGTGCAAAAATCCCCAATGACAAAGGTGGACTTGGATTCAACTCCAATAAGAAGAAGAAGTCCAATATGAACAAAAGAAGGGCCAAGACCAAGTCAAGAATTCGCCAAGATTGTTTGCTTCAAGTGCAAAGTAGAAGGGCATCATGTTAGATCTTGCCCATTGAAGAAGAAGGCCATTAGTGTCAAGCAACAAGGGAAGAGGGCACAAGTTCAATCACATGCTCAACCTCAAGTTGAAGAAAGGCCACTTCCCAAGAAGACTCAAGTTAATGCTTCTCTTGTTGAGAAATCAATTGAGAAGAAAGTGAAGAGTAGACGTTGCTACTTATGTCGTGAGAAAGGCCACGCCGCTTCTTCATGCACTAGTGGTAACTTATCCAACCCAATTATTATTGATGATGTCTATTCTCTTGGGAAGGATAAGGTTGGCAATGTGTTTGCCAAGTTTGATGCTACTCGTTGTCTTGTTTCAAACAAGCTTGAGTTTGCTCAATTCGGAGCTCATATGAAGAAGTTATGGCAGTTCTGGTTTTCTTGGAGTATTCTTTGCTTTCGTGGTTGTGGCTTAAGGCTGGTGCCGGGTAGTACAGTGACCCTCAGCGGTAGTACCGCCGAAGCTCCCCAGCGGTAGTACCGCTCTCGGAGCGGTAGTACCGCTCCAAGCGGTAGTACCGCTCTCCGAACGGTAGTACCGCTTGGGAGTTTCGGCCGTAGTAGTACATTGTCGCGTCTGGGCTACTTCCGCCTCGATTCTCGAACGAAGTTTTTCGTGTCGGGTTTTGCGGCACTAGTAGCGGCAGTAGAAGCGGTAGTACCGCTCCGAGCGGTAGTACCGCTCTTCCCTAGCGGTAGTACCGCTCTGGGGCCAGGGCCTTGACCTTCTCTTCAGGATGATATGCTTGCTATGTCTTGTTGCCATGATAAAAATGCATCTATTTCCTCGAATTGTTGTGCTAACAATGTAGAGGAAACCCAACACTCCATGGAACAAGATGTGGTGTTTAATGGTGCCTCAAGGGATCCTACACCATCATCTATTGCATTTTGCCTTATGGCCAAGGCTTCAAAGGTATCTCCCACTTTGAACCCCAATATGTCTCTTGATGATGATGTTGATGCTAATGATGATGAGGATAATGATGAAGAGAATGATAATGTTGCCTCCTTAAAAACTAATGGGAGATGATTTTAAAGCTCTTCATAAAAATAAAATTGCTCGTTCCAACTTCATGGAAATTATGTCCATTGCCATTGAGGGCAAGAAATATATTGAGGAGTTGGAATCTCATCTAGAGGAGCATGAGGCCACCATTGAGAAATTGGAAGCTCATGGGCGTGATTACGCAGATGAGATCATGGAGCTATCTCAAGCTCTTGAACATGAACAAACCACCTCCGAATCTCTTGAGGAGACTTTTTGCTCTAGAATTATCTAGAGTGAGGGAATCTCATGATAGAGCTCTTGAGGTGACCAACGATTTCAAAACTAAAAATGCTAAGCTTGAAGTTTCTCATGCTAGACTCCTTGAGGATTTTGAGCACCTCGAAAATGGCTCAAGGGTCATCAAGGGTGAGCTCATCAAACTCACTGAGTCTCATGCACAACTTGAAGCTTCTTATTTAAAAGAGCTTGCCAAGTTGCCTTCTCCTCTTGTTGTTAATGATGATGCTTGTGCTACTAATTCTATTACTTGTGAAGCATCCATTTTGAAGGAGAATGTTGAGCTACGGGCTCAACTTGAGGCGCTTATCTAGAAATTATGGGAAATTGGAAGAAAGTCATGAAAAGCTCTCAAGCTCTCATGATGATCTTCTAGTATCCCATAGTGTGCTAAAGATAGCTCATGAGGCCATGATTGCTAAGGTAACATCTCGTGAGCCTCATGTGGGTACTAGCACTACTTCTAGTCAAAATAGTATATTGCCATGTGCTAGTCCTTGTAATTCATCTACTCATAATGTTGGTACATCTTGTGATGAATTACTTTCCTTGCCTTGTTGCTCTAACAATGAAGCTTATACTTCCTCTAGTACTTGT
The DNA here is from genome assembly GCA_021605145.1 of Aegilops bicornis. NCBI lineage: Eukaryota > Viridiplantae > Streptophyta > Magnoliopsida > Poales > Poaceae > Aegilops > Aegilops bicornis. The sequence continues at coordinate 688,488,976 of CM038673.1, read as the reverse complement.
GTTGAGACTAACCGTGTAGAGAAAATCAAAGAGCTCAAGGCCCAAGTCACTTCTTTGAAGAAAGACTTGGAAAAGTGTCATGAAGGAAATCCACACTCAACAATATCTTGAGTGTGCAAAAATCCCCAATGACAAAGGTGGACTTGGATTCAACTCCAATAAGAAGAAGAAGTCCAAGATGAACAAAAAGAAGGGCCAAGAACAAGTCAAGAATTCGCCAAGATTGTTTGCTTCAAGTGCAAAGTAGAAGGGCATCATGTTAGATCTTGCCCATTGAAGAAGAAGGCCATTAGTGTCAAGCAACAAGGGAAGAGGGCACAAGTTCAATCACATGCTCAACCTCAAGTTGAAGAAAGGCCACTTCCCAAGAAGACTCAAGTTAATGCTTCTCTTGTTGAGAAATCAATTGAGAAGAAAGTGAAGAGTAGACGTTGCTACTTATGTCGTGAGAAAGGCCACGCCGCTTCTTCATGCACTAGTGGTAACTTATCCAACCCAATTATTATTGATGATGTCTATTCTCTTGGGAAGGATAAGGTTGGCAATGTGTTTGCCAAGTTTGATGCTACTCGTTGTCTTGTTTCAAACAAGCTTGAGTTTGCTCAATTCGAGCTCATATGAAGAAGTTATGGCAGTTCTGGTTTTCTTGGAGTATTCTTTGCTTTCGTGGTTGTGGCTTAAGGCTGGTGCCGGTAGTACCGTGACCCTCAGCGGTAGTACTGAAGCTCCATGTAGTACCGCTCTCGAGCGGTAGTACCGCTCAAGCGGTAGTACCGCCTCTCGAACGGTAGTACCGCTTGGGAGTTTCGGCCGTAGTACCGCTTGGCGTCTGGGCTACTTCCGCCTCGATTCTCGAACGAAGTTTTTCGTGTCGGGTTTTGCGGCACTAGTAGCGGCAAGAGAAGCGGTAGTACCGCTTCTGAGCGGTAGTACCGCTCTTCCTAGCGGTAGTACCGCCTGGGGCCGTGGCCTTGACCTTCTCTTCAGGATGATATGCTTGCTATGTCTTGTTGCCATGGTAAAATGCATCTATTTCCTCGAATTGTTGTGCTAACAATGTAGAGGAAACCCAACACTCCATGGAACAAGATGTGGTGTTTAATGGTGCCTCAAGGGATCCTACACCATCATCTATTGCATTTTGCCTTATGGCCAAGGCTTCAAAGGTATCTCCCACTTTGAACCCCAATATGTCTCTTGATGATGATGTTGATGCTAATGATGATGAGGATAATGATGAAGAGAATGATAATGTTGCCTCCTTAAAAACTAAGGGGAGATGATTTTAAAGCTCTTCATAAAAATAAAATTGCTCGCTCCAACTTCATGGAAATTATGTCCATTGCCATTGAGGGCAAGAAATATATTGAGGAGTTGGAATCTCATCTAGAGGAGCATGAGGCCACCATTGAGAAATTGGAAGCTCATGGGCGTGATTACGCAGATGAGATCATGAGCTATCTCAAGCTCTTGAACATGAACAAACCACCTCCGAATCTCTTGAGGAGACTTTTGCTCTAGAATTATCTAGAGTGAGGGAATCTCATGATAGAGCTCTTGAGGTGACCAACGATTTCAAAACTAAAAATGCTAAGCTTGAAGTTTCTCATGCTAGACTCCTTGAGGATTTTGAGCACCTCGAAAATGGCTCAAGGGTCAACAAGGGTGAGCTCATCAAACTCACAGAGTCTCATGCACAACTTGAAGCTTCTTATTTAAAAGAGCTTGCCAAGTTGCCTTCTCCTCTTGTTGTTAATGATGATGCTTGTGCTACTAATTCTATTACTTGTGAAGCATCCATTTTGAAGGAGAATGTTGAGCTACGGGCTCAACTTGAGGCGCTTATCTAGAAATTATGGGAAATTGGAAGAAAGTCATGAAAAGCTCTCAAGCTCTCATGATGATCTTCTAGTATCCCATAGTGTGCTAAAGATAGCTCATGAGGCCATGATTGCTAAGGTAACATCTAGTGAGCCTCATGTGGGTACTAGCACTACTTCTAGTCAAAATAGTATATTGCCATGTGCTAGTCCTTGTAATTCATCTACTCATAATGTTGGTACATCTTGTGATGAATTACTTTCCTTGCCTTGTTGCTCTAACAATGAAGCTTATACTTCCTCTAGTACTTGTGTTGAGACTAACCGTAGAGGAAATCAAAGAGCTCAAGGCCCAAGTCACTTCTTTGAAGAAAGACTTGGAAAAGAGTCATGAAGGGAAATCCACACTCAACAATATCTTGAGTGTGCAAAAAACCCCAATGACAAAGGTGGACTTGGATTCAACTCCAATAAGAAGAAGAAGTCCAAGATGAACAAAAAGAAGGGCCAAGAACAAGTCAAGAATTCGGCCAAGATTGTTTGCTTCAAGTGCAAAGTAGAAGGGCATCATGTTAGATCTTGCCCATTGAAGAAGAAGGCCATTAGTGTCAAGCAACAAGGGAAGAGGGCACAAGTTCAATCACATGCTCAACCTCAAGTTGAAGAAAGGCCACTTCCCAAGAAGACTCAAGTTAATGCTTCTCTTGTTGAGAAATCAATTGAGAAGAAAGTGAAGAGTAGACGTTGCTACTTATGTCGTGAGAAAGGCCACGCCGCTTCTTCATGCACTAGTGGTAACTTATCCAACCCAATTATTATTGATGATGTCTATTCTCTTGGGAAGGATAAGGTTGGCAATGTGTTTGCCAAGTTTGATGCTACTCGTTGTCTTGTTTCAAACAAGCTTGAGTTTGCTCAATTCGAGCTCATATGAAGAAGTTATGGCAGTTCCGGTTTTCTTGGAGTATTCTTTGCTTTCGTGGTTGTGGCTTAAGGCTGGTGGTGCGGTAGTATCAGTGACCCTCAGCGGTAGTACCGCTGAAGTTCGCAGCGGTAGTACCGCTCTCGAGCGGTAGTACAGCTCAAGCGGTAGTACCGCTCCGAACGGTAGTACCGCTTGGGAGTTTCGGCCGTAGTACCGCTGTGCGTCTGGGTACTTCCGCCTCGATTCTCGAACGAAGTTTTTCGTGTCGGGTTTTGCGGCACTAGTAGCGGCAGTAGAAGCGGTAGTACCGCTCTGAGCGGTAGTACCGCTCTTCCCTAGCGGTAGTACCGCTCTGGGGCCAGGGCCTTGACCTTCTCTTCAGGATGATATGCTTGCTATGTCTTGTTGCCATGATAAAAATGCATCTATTTCCTCGAATTGTTGTGCTAACAATGTAGAGGAAACCCAACACTCCATGGAACAAGATGTGGTGTTTAATGGTGCCTCAAGGATCCTACACCATCATCTATTGCATTTTGCCTTATGGCCAAGGCTTCAAAGGTATCTCCACTTTGAACCCCAATATGTCTCTTGATGATGATGTTGATGCTAATGATGATGAGGATAATGATGAAGAGAATGATAATGTTGCCTCCTTAAAAACTAAGGGGGAGATGATTTTTAAAGCTCTTCATAAAAATAAAATTGCTCGATCCAACTTCATGGAAATTATGTCCATTGCCATTGAGGGCAAGAAATATATTGAGGAGTTGGAATCTCATCTAGAGGAGCATGAGGCCACCATTGAGAAATTGGAAGCTCATGGGCGTGATTACGCAGATGAGATCATGGAGCTATCTCAAGCTCTTGAACATGAACAAACCACCTCCGAATCTCTTGAGGAGACTTTGCTCTAGAATTATCTAGAGTGAGGGAATCTCATGATAGAGCTCTTGAGGTGACCAACGATTTCAAAACTAAAAATGCTAAGCTTGAAGTTTCTCATGCTAGACTCCTTGAGGATTTTGAGCACCTCGAAAATGGCTCAAGGGTCATCAAGGGTGATCTCATCAAACTCACCGAGTCTCATGCACAACTTGAAGCTTCTTATTTAAAAGAGCTTGCCAAGTTGCCTTCTCCTCTTGTTGTTAATGATGATGCTTGTGCTACTAATTCTATTACTTGTGAAGCATCCATTTTGAAGGAGAATGTTGAGCTACGGGCTCAACTTGAGGCGCTTATCTAGAAATTATGGGAAATTGGAAGAAAGTCATGAAAAGCTCTCAAGCTCTCATGATGATCTTCTAGTATCCCATAGTGTGCTAAAGATAGCTCATGAGGCCATGATTGCTAAGGTAACATCTCGTGAGCCTCATGTGGGTACTAGCACTACTTCTAGTCAAAATAGTATATTGCCATGTGCTAGTCCTTGTAATTCATCTACTCATAATGTTGGTACATCTTGTGATGAATTACTTTCCTTGCCTTGTTGCTCTAACAATGAAGCTTATACTTCCTCTAGTACTTGTGTTGAGACTAACCGTGTAGAGAAAATCAAAGAGCTCAAGGCCCAAGTCACTTCTTTGAAGAAAGACTTGGAAAAGTGTCATGAAGGGAAATCCACACTCAACAATATCATGAGAGTGCAGAAATCACCCAATGACAAAGGTGGACTTGGATTCAACTCCAATAAGAAGAAGAAGTCCAAGATGAACAAAAAGAAGGGCCAAGAACAAGTCAAGAATTCGGCCAAGATTGTTTGCTTCAAGTGCAAAGTAGAAGGGCATCATGTTAGATCTTGCCCATTGAAGAAGAAGGCCATTAGTGTCAAGCAACAAGGGAAGAGGGCACAAGTTCAATCACATGCTCAACCTCAAGTTGAAGAAAGGCCACTTCCCAAGAAGACTCAAGTTAATGCTTCTCTTGTTGAGAAATCAATTGAGAAGAAAGTGAAGAGTAGACGTTGCTACTTATGTCGTGAGAAAGGCCACGCCGCTTCTTCATGCACTAGTGGTAACTTATCCAACCCAATTATTATTGATGATGTCTATTCTCTTGGGAAGGATAAGGTTGGCAATGTGTTTGCCAAGTTTGATGCTACTCGTTGTCTTGTTTCAAACAAGCTTGAGTTTGCTCAATTCGGAGCTCATATGAAGAAGTTATGGCAGTTCCGGTTTTCTTGGAGTATTCTTTGCTTTCGTGGTTGTGGCTTAAGGCTGGTGCCAGCGGTAACAGTGACCCTCTCGGTAGTACCTGAAGCTCAAGCGGTAGTACCGCTCTCGAGCGGTAGTACCCGCTCAAGCGGTAGTACCGCCTCCGAACGGTAGTACCGCTTGGGAGTTTCGACCGTAGTACTGCAGGCGTCTGGGCTACTTCCGCCTCGATTCTCGAACGAAGTTTTTCGTGGTCGGGTTTTGCGGCACTAGTAGCGGCAGAGAAGCGGTAGTACCGCCCGAGCGGTAGTACCGCTCTTCCCTAGCGGTAGTACCGCTCTGGGCCGTGGCCTTGACCTTCTCTTCAGGATGATATGCTTGCTATGTCTTGTTGCCATGATAAAATGCATCTATTTCCTCGAATTGTTGTGCTAACAATGTAGAGGAAACCCAACACTCCATGGAACAAGATGTGGTGTTTAATGGTGCCTCAAGGGATCCTACACCATCATCTATTGCATTTTGCCTTATGGCCAAGGCTTCAAAGGTATCTCCCACTTTGAACCCCAATATGTCTCTTGATGATGATGTTGATGCTAATGATGATGAGGATAATGATGAAGAGAATGATAATGTTGCCTCCTTAAAAACTAAGGGGAGATGATTTTAAAGCTCTTCATAAAAATAAAATTGCTCGCTCCAACTTCATGGAAATTATGTCCATTGCCATTGAGGGCAAGAAATATATTGAGGAGTTGGAATCTCATCTAGAGGAGCATGAGGCCACCATTGAGAAATTGGAAGCTCATGGGCGTGATTACGCAGATGAGATCATGAGCTATCTCAAGCTCTTGAACATGAACAAACCACCTCCGAATCTCTTGAGGAGACTTTTGCTCTAGAATTATCTAGAGTGAGGGAATCTCATGATAGAGCTCTTGAGGTGACCAACGATTTCAAAACTAAAAATGCTAAGCTTGAAGTTTCTCATGCTAGACTCCTTGAGGATTTTGAGCACCTCGAAAATGGCTCAAGGGTCATCAAGGGTGAGCTCATCAAACTCACCGAGTCTCATGCACAACTTGAAGCTTCTTATTTAAAAGAGCTTGCCAAGTTGCCTTCTCCTCTTGTTGTTAATGATGATGCTTGTGCTACTAATTCTATTACTTGTGAAGCATCCATTTTGAAGGAGAATGTTGAGCTACGGGCTCAACTTGAGGCGCTTATCTAGAAATTATGGGAAATTGGAAGAAAGTCATGAAAAGCTCTCAAGCTCTCATGATGATCTTCTAGTATCCCATAGTGTGCTAAAGATAGCTCATGAGGCCATGATTGCTAAGGTAACATCTCGTGAGCCTCATGTGGGTACTAGCACTACTTCTAGTCAAAATAGTATATTGCCATGTGCTAGTCCTTGTAATTCATCTACTCATAATGTTGGTACATCTTGTGATGAATTACTTTCCTTGCCTTGTTGCTCTAACAATGAAGCTTATACTTCCTCTAGTACTTGTGTTGAGACTAACCGTAGAGAAAATCAAAGAGCTCAAGGCCCAAGTCACTTCTTTGAAGAAAGACTTGGAAAAGTGTCATGAAGGAAATCCACACTCAACAATATCTTGAGTGTGCAGAAATCCCCAATGACAAAGGTGGACTTGGATTCAACTCCAATAAGAAGAAGAAGTCCAAGATGAACAAAAAGAAGGGCCAAGAACAAGTCAAGAATTCGCCAAGATTGTTTGCTTCAAGTGCAAAGTAGAAGGGCATCATGTTAGATCTTGCCCATTGAAGAAGAAGGCCATTAGTGTCAAGCAACAAGGGAAGAGGGCACAAGTTCAATCACATGCTCAACCTCAAGTTGAAGAAAGGCCACTTCCCAAGAAGACTCAAGTTAATGCTTCTCTTGTTGAGAAATCAATTGAGAAGAAAGTGAAGAGTAGACGTTGCTACTTATGTCGTGGAGAAAGGCCACGCCGCTTCTTCATGCACTAGTGGTAACTTATCCAACCCAATTATTATTGATGATGTCTATTCTCTTGGGAAGGATAAGGTTGGCAATGTGTTTGCCAAGTTTGATGCTACTCATTGTCTTGTTTCAAACAAGCTTGAGTTTGCTCAATTCGGAGCTCATATGAAGAAGTTATGGCAGTTCTGGTTTTCTTGGAGTATTCTTTGCTTTCGTGGTTGTGGCTTAAGGCTGGTGCTAGCGGTAGTACCGTGACCCTCAGCGGTAGTACTTGAAGCTCGCAGCGGTAGTACCGCTCTCGAGCGGTAGTACCGCTCAAGCGGTAGTACCGCTCTCGAACGGTAGTACCGCTTGGGAGTTTCGACCGTAGTACCATTGTCGTCTGGGCTACTTCCGCCTCGATTCTCGAACAAAGTTTTTCGTGGTCGGGTTTTGCGGCACTAGTAGCGGCAAGAGAAGCGGTAGTACCGCTCGAGCGGTAGTACCGCTCTTCCCTAGCGGTAGTACCGCTCTGGGGCTGTGGCCTTGACCTTCTCTTGAGGATGATATGCTTGCTATGTCTTGTTGCCATGATAAAATGCATCTATTTCCTCAATTGTTGTGCTAACAATGTAGAGGAAACCCAACACTCCATGGAACAAGATGTGGTGTTTAATGGTGCCTCAAGGGATCCTACACCATCATCTATTGCATTTTGCCTTATGGCCAAGGCTTCAAAGGTATCTCCCACTTTGAACCCCAATATGTCTCTTGATGATGATGTTGATGCTAATGATGATGAGGATAATGATGAAGAGAATGATAATGTTGCCTCCTTAAAAACTAAGGGGAGATGATTTTAAAGCTCTTCATAAAAATAAAATTGCTCGCTCCAACTTCATGGAAATTATGTCCATTGCCATTGAGGGCAAGAAATATATTGAGGAGTTGGAATCTCATCTAGAGGAGCATGAGGCCACCATTGAGAAATTGGAAGCTCATGGGCGTGATTACGCAGATGAGATCATGGAGCTATCTCAAGCTCTTGAACATGAACAAACCACCTCCGAATCTCTTGAGGAGACTTTTGCTCTAGAATTATCTAGAGTGAGGGAATCTCATGATAGAGCTCTTGAGGTGACCAACGATTTCAAAACTAAAAATGCTAAGCTTGAAGTTTCTCATGCTAGACTCCTTGAGGATTTTGAGCACCTCGAAAATGGCTCAAGGGTCATCAAGGGTGAGCTCATCAAACTCACCGAGTCTCATGCCCAACTTGAAGCTTCTTATTTAAAAGAGCTTGCCAAGTTGCCTTCTCCTCTTGTTGTTAATGATGATGCTTGTGCTACTAATTCTATTACTTGTGAAGCATCCATTTTGAAGGAGAATGTTGAGCTACGGGCTCAACTTGAGGCGCTATCTAGAAATTATGGGAAATTGGAAGAAAGTCATGAAAAGCTCTCAAGCTCTCATGATGATCTTCTAGTATCCCATAGTGTGCTAAAGATAGCTCATGAGTCCATGATTGCTAAGGTAACATCTAGTGAGCCTCATGTGGGTACTAGCACTACTTCTAGTCAAAATAGTATATTGCCATGTGCTAGTCCTTGTAATTCATCTACTCATAATGTTGGTACATCTTGTGATGAATTACTTTCCTTGCCTTGTTGCTCTAACAATGAAGCTTATACTTCCTCTAGTACTTGTGTTGAGACTAACCGTGTAGAGGAAATCAAAGAGCTCAAGGCCCAAGTCACTTCTTTGAAGAAAGACTTGGAAAAGTATCATGAAGGGAAATCCACACTCAACAATATCTTGAGTGTGCAAAAATCCCCCAATGACAAAGGTGGACTTGGATTCAACTCCAATAAGAAGAAGAAGTCCAAGATGAACAAAAAGAAGGGCCAAGAACAAGTCAAGAATTCGGCCAAGATTGTTTGCTTCAGGTGGAAAGTAGAAGGGCATCATGTTAGATCTTGCCCATTGAAGAAGAAGGCCATTAGTGTCAAGCAACAAGGGAAGAGGGCACAAGTTCAATCACATGCTCAACCTCAAGTTGAAGAAAGGCCACTTCCCAAGAAGACTCAAGTTAATGCTTCTCTTGTTGAGAAATCAATTGAGAAGAAAGTGAAGAGTAGACGTTGCTACTTATGTCGTGAGAAAGGCCACGCCGCTTCTTCATGCACTAGTGGTAACTTATCCAACCCAATTATTATTGATGATGTCTATTCTCTTGGGAAGGATAAGGTTGGCAATGTGTTTGCCAAGTTTGATGCTACTCGTTGTCTTGTTTCAAACAAGCTTGAGTTTGCTCAATTCGAGCTCATATGAAGAAGTTATGGCGATTCTGGTTTTCTTGGAGTATTCTTTGCTTTCGTGGTTGTGGCTTAAGGCTGGTGCCAGCGGTAGTACCGTGACCCTCAGCGGTAGTACCGCCGAAGCTCCGCAGCGGTAGTACCGCTCTCCGAACGGTAGTACCGCTCCAAGCGGTAGTACCGCTCTCCGAACGGTAGTACCGCTTGGGAGTTTTGGCCGTAGTACCATTGTCGTCTGGGCTACTTCGCCTCGATTCTCGAACGAAGTTTTTCGTGTCGGGTTTTCATACGCACTAGTAGCGGCAGAGAAGCGGTAGTACCGCTCCGAGCGGTAGTACCGCTCTTCCCTAGCGGTAGTACCGCTCTGGGGCCAGGGCCTTGACCTTCTCTTCAGGATGATATGCTTGCTATGTCTTGTTGCCATGATAAAAATGCATCTATTTCCTCGAATTGTTGTGCTAACAATGTAGAGGAAACCCAACACTCCATGGAACAAGATGTGGTGTTTAATGGTGCCTCAAGGGATCCTACACCATCATCTATTGCATTTTGCCTTATGGCCAAGGCTTCAAAGGTATCTCCCACTTTGAACCCCAATATGTCTCTTGATGATGATGTTGATGCTAATGATGATGAGGATAATGATGAAGAGAATGATAATGTTGCCTCCTTAAAAACTAAGGGGAGATGATTTTAAAGCTCTTCATAAAAATAAAATTGCTCGTTCCAACTTCATGGAAATTATGTCCATTGCCATTGAGGGCAAGAAATATATTGAGGAGTTGGAATCTCATCTAGAGGAGCATGAGGCCACCATTGAGAAATTGGAAGCTCATGGGCGTGATTACGCAGATGAGATCGTGGAGCTATCTCAAGCTCTTGAACATGAACAAACCACCTCCGAATCTCTTGAGGAGACTTTTGCTCTAGAATTATCTAGAGTGAGGGAATCTCATGATAGAGCTCTTGAGGTGACCAACGATTTCAAAACTAAAATGCTAAGCTTGAAGTTTCTCATGCTAGACTCCTTGAGGATTTTGAGCACCTCGAAAATGGCTCAAGGGTCATCAAGGGTGAGCTCATCAAACTCACCGAGTCTCATGCCCAACTTGAAGCTTCTTATTTAAAAGAGCTTGCCAAGTTGCCTTCTCCTCTTGTTGTTAATGATGATGCTTGTGCTACTAATTCTATTACTTGTGAAGCATCCATTTTGAAGGAGAATGTTGAGCTACGGGCTCAACTTGAGGCGCTTATCTAGAAATTATGGGAAATTGGAAGAAAGTCATGAAAAGCTCTCAAGCTCTCATGATGATCTTCTAGTATCCCATAGTGTGCTAAAGATAGCTCATGAGGCCATGATTGCTAAGGTAACATCTAGTGAGCCTCATGTGGGTACTAGCACTACTTCTAGTCAAAATAGTATATTGCCATGTGCTAGTCCTTGTAATTCATCTACTCATAATGTTGGTTCATCTTGTGATGAATTACTTTCCTTGCCTTGTTGCTCTAACAATGAAGCTTATACTTCCTCTAGTACTTGTGTTGAGACTAACCGTGTAGAGCAAATCAAAGAGCTCAAGGCCCAAGTCACTTCTTTGAAGAAAGACTTGGAAAAGTGTCATGAAGGAAATCCACACTCAACAATATCTTGAGTGTGCAAAAATCCCCAATGACAAAGGTGGACTTGGATTCAACTCCAATAAGAAGAAGAAGTCCAAGATGAACAAAAAGAAGGGCCAAGAACAAGTCAAGAATTCGCCAAGATTGTTTGCTTCAAGTGCAAAGTAGAAGGGCATCATGTTAGATCTTGCCCATTGAAGAAGAAGGCCATTAGTGTCAAGCAACAAGGGAAGAGGGCACAAGTTCAATCACATGATCAACCTCAAGTTGAAGAAAGGCCACTTCCCAAGAAGACTCAAGTTAATGCTTCTCTTGTTGAGAAATCAATTGAGAAGAAAGTGAAGAGTAGACGTTGCTACTTATGTCGTGAGAAAGGCCACGTCGCGTCTTCATGCACTAGTGGTAACTTATCCAACCCAATTATTATTGATGATGTCTATTCTCTTGGGAAGGATAAGGTTGGCAATGTGTTTGCCAAGTTTGATGCTACTCGTTGTCTTGTTTCAAACAAGCTTGAGTTTGCTCAATTCGAGCTCATATGAAGAAGTTATGGCAGTTCTGGTTTTCTTGGAGTATTCTTTGCTTTCGTGGTTGTGGCTTAAGGCTGGTGCCGGTAGTACCGTGACCCTCAGCGGTAGTACCGAAGCTCCCGAAGCTTGACGGTAGTACCGCTCAAGCGGTAGTACCGCTCTAACGGTAGTACCGCTTGGGAGTTTTAAATAGTACCGGCTGTGCGTCTGGCTACTTCGCCTCGATTCTCGAACGAAGTTTTTCGTGTCGGGTTTTGCGGCACTAGTAGCGGCAAGAGAAGCGGTAGTACCGCTCTGTAGTAATGCCGCTCTTCCTAATGGTAGTACCGCTCTGGGGCCAGGGCCTTGACCTTCTCTTCAGGATGATATGCTTGCTATGTCTTGTTGCCATGATAAAAATGCATCTATTTCCTCGAATTGTTGTGCTAACAATGTAGAGGAAACCCAACACTCCATGGAACAAGATGTGGTGTTTAATGGTGCCTCAAGGGATCCTACACCATCATCTATTGCATTTTGCCTTATGGCCAAGGCTTCAAAGGTATCTCCCACTTTGAACCCCAATATGTCTCTTGATGATGATGTTGATGCTAATGATGATGAGGATAAGGATGAAGAGAATGATAATGTTGCCTCCTTAAAAACTAAGGGGGAGATGATTTTTAAAGCTCTTCATAAAAATAAAATTGCTCGTTCCAACTTCATGGAAATGATGTCCATTGCCATTGAGGGCAAGAAATATATTGAGGAGTTGGAATCTCATCTAGAGGAGCATGAGGCCACCATTGAGAAATTGGAAGCTCATGGGCGTGATTACGCAGATGAGATCGTGGAGCTATCTCAAGCTCTTGAACATGAACAAACCACCTCCGAATCTCTTGAGGAGACTTTTGCTCTAGAATTATCTAGAGTGAGGGAATCTCATGATAGAGCTCTTGAGGTGACCAACGATTTCAAAACTAAAATGCTAAGCTTGAAGTTTCTCATGCTAGACTCCTTGAGGATTTTGAGCACCTCGAAAATGGCTCAAGGGTCATCAAGGGTGAGCTCATCAAACTCACCGAGTCTCATGCCCAACTTGAAGCTTCTTATTTAAAAGAGCTTGCCAAGTTGCCTTCTCCTCTTGTTGTTAATGATGATGCTTGTGCTACTAATTCGATTACTTGTGAAGCATCCATTTTGAAGGAGAATGTTGAGCTACGGGCTCAACTTGAGGCGCTATCTAGAAATTATGGGAAATTGGAAGAAAGTCATGAAAAGCTCTCAAGCTCTCATGATGATCTTCTAGTATCCCATAGTGTGCTAAAGATAGCTCATGAGGCCATGATTGCTAAGGTAACATCTAGTGAGCCTCATGTGGGTACTAGCACTACTTCTAGTCAAAATAGTATATTGCCATGTGCTAGTCCTTGTAATTCATCTACTCATAATGTTGGTACATCTTGTGATGAATTACTTTCCTTGCCTTGTTGCTCTAACAATGAAGCTTATACTTCCTCTAGTACTTGTGTTGAGACTAACCGTGTAGAGGAAATCAAAGAGCTCAAGGCCCAAGTCACTTCTTTGAAGAAAGACTTGGAAAAGTGTCATGAAGGAAATCCACACTCAACAATATCTTGAGTGTGCAAAAATCCCCCAATGACAAAGGTGGACTTGGATTCAACTCCAATAAGAAGAAGAAGTCCAAGATGAACAAAAAGAAGGACCAAGAACAAGTCAAGAATTCGGCCAAGATTGTTTGATTCAAGTGCAAAGTAGAAGGGCATCATGTTAGATCTTGCCCATTGAAGAAGAAGGCCATTAGTGTCAAGCAACAAGGGAAGAGGGCACAAGTTCAATCACATGCTCAACCTCAAGTTGAAGAAAGGCCACTTCCCAAGAAGACTCAAGTTAATGCTTCTCTTGTTGAGAAATCAATTGAGAAGAAAGTGAAGAGTAGACGTTGCTACTTATGTCGTGAGAAAGGCCACGTCGCTTCTTCATGCACTAGTGGTAACTTATCCAACCCAATTATTATTGATGATGTCTATACTCTTGGGAAGGATAAGGTTGGCAATGTGTTTGCCAAGTTTGATGCTACTCGTTGTCTTGTTTCAAACAAGCTTGAGTTTTCTCAATTCGAGACTCATATGAAGAAGTTATGGCAGTTACGGTTTTCTTGGAGTATTCTTTGCTTTCGTGGTTGTGGCTTAAGGCTGGTGCCGGTAGTACCCGTGACCCTCAGTAGTACCGTGAAGCTCCTGTGAACGGTAGTACCCGCTCTCGAGCGGTAGTACCGCTCAAGCGGTAATACCGCTCCAAGCGGTAGTACCGCTCTCAACAGTAGTACCGCTTGGGAGTTTGGCCGTAGTACCGCATTGGCGTCTGGGCTACTTCCGCCTTGATTCTCGAACGAAGTTTTTCGTGTCGGGTTTTGCGGCACTAGTAGCGGCAGTAGAAGCGGTAGTACCGCTCGAGCGGTAGTACCGCTCTTCCTAAGCAGTAGTACCGCTCTGGGGCCGTGGCCTTGACCTTCTCTTGAGGATGATATGCTTGCTATGTCTTGTTGCCATGATAAAAATGCATCTATTTCCTCGAATTGTTGTGCTAACAATGTAGAGGAAACCCAACACTCCATGGAACAAGATGTGGTGTTTAATGGTGCCTCAAGGGATCCTACACCATCATCTATTGCATTTTGCCTTATGGCCAAGGCTTCAAAGGTATCTCCCACTTTGAACCCCAATATGTCTCTTGATGATGATGTTGATGCTAATGATGATGAGGATAACGATGAAGAGAATGATAATGTTGCCTCCTTAAAAACTAAGGGGGAGATGATTTTTAAAGCTCTTCATAAAAATAAAATTGCTCGTTCCAACTTCATGGAAATTATGTCCATTGCCATTGAGGGCAAGAAATATATTGAGGAGTTGGAATCTCATCTAGAGGAGCATGAGGCCACCATTGAGAAATTGGAAGCTCATGGGCGTGATTACGCAGATGAGATCATGGAGCTATCTCAAGCTCTTGAACATGAACAAACCACCTCCGAATCTCTTGAGGAGACTTTTGCTCTAGAATTATCTAGAGTGAGGGAATCTCATGATAGAGCTCTTGAGGTGACCAACGATTTCAAAACTAAAAATGCTAAGCTTGAAGTTTCTCATGCTAGACTCCTTGAGGATTTTGAGCACCTCGAAAATGGCTCAAGGGTCATCAAGGGTGAGCTCATCAAACTCACCGAGTCTCATGCCCAACTTGAAGCTTCTTATTTAAAAGAGCTTGCCAAGTTGCCTTCTCCTCTTGTTGTTAATGATGATGCTTGTGCTACTAATTCTATTACTTGTGAAGCATCCATTTTGAAGGAGAATGTTGAGCTACGGGCTCAACTTGAGGCGCTTATCTAGAAATTATGGGAAATTGGAAGAAAGTCATGAAAAGCTCTCAAGCTCTCATGATGATCTTCTAGTATCCCATAGTGTGCTAAAGATAGCTCATGAGGCCATGATTGCTAAGGTAACATCTAGTGAGCCTCATGTGGGTACTAGCACTACTTCTAGTCAAAATAGTATATTGCCATGTGCTAGTCCTTGTAATTCATCTACTCATAATGTTGGTACATCTTGTGATGAATTACTTTCCTTGCCTTGTTGCTCTAACAATGAAGCTTATACTTCCTCTAGTACTTGTGTTGAGACTAACCGTGTAGAGGAAATCAAAGAGCTCAAGGCCCAAGTCACTTCTTTGAAGAAAGACTTGGAAAAGTGTCATGAAGGAAATCCACACTCAACAATATCTTGAGTGTGCAAAAATCCCCAATGACAAAGGTGGACTTGGATTCAACTCCAATAAGAAGAAGAAGTCCAAGATGAACAAAAGAAGGGCCAAGAACAAGTCAAGAATTCGGCCAAGATTGTTTGCTTCAAGTGCAAAGTAGAAGGGCATCATGTTAGATCTTGCCCATTGAAGAAGAAGGCCATTAGTGTCAAGCAACAAGGGAAGAGGGCACAAGTTCAATCACATGCTCAACCTCAAGTTGAAGAAAGGCCACTTCCCAAGAAGACTCAAGTTAATGCTTCTCTTGTCGAGAAATCAATTGAGAAGAAAGTGAAGAGTAGACGTTGCTACTTATGTCGTGAGAAAGGCCACGTCGCTTCTTCATGCACTAGTGGTAACTTATCCGACCCAATTATTATTGATGATGTCTATTCTCTTGGGAAGGATAAGGTTGGCAATGTGTTTGCCAAGTTTGATGCTACTCGTTGTCTTGTTTCAAACAAGCTTGAGTTTGCTCAATTAGAGCTCATATGAAGAAGTTATGGCAGTTCTGGTTTTCTTGGAGTATTCTTTGCTTTCGTGGTTGTGGCTTAAGGCTGGTGCGGTGGTAGTACCGTGACCCTCGGCGGTAGTACTGAAGCTCCATAGCGGTAGTACCGCTCTCGAGCGGTAGTACCACTCAAGCGGTAGTACCGCTCTCCGAGCAGTAGTACCGCTTGGGAGTTTCGGCCGTAGTACCGCTGTGCGTCTGGGCTACTTCCGCCTCGATTCTCGAACGAAGTTTTTCGTGTCGGGTTTTGCGGCACTAGTAGCGGCAGTAGAAGCAGTAGAAGCGGTAGTACCGCTCTGAGCGGTAGTACCGCTCTTCCCTAGCGGTAGTATCGCTCTGGGGCCAGGGCCTTGACCTTCTCTTCAGGATGATATGCTTGCTATGTCTTGTTGCCATGATAAAAATGCATCTATTTCCTCGAATTGTTGTGCTAACAATGTAGAGGAAACCCAACACTCCATGGAACAAGATGTGGTGTTTAATGGTGCCTCAAGGGATCCTACACCATCATCTATTGCATTTGCCTTATGGCCAAGGCTTCAAAGGTATCTCCCACTTTGAACCCCAATATGTCTCTTGATGATGATGTTGATGCTAATGATGATGAGGATAATGATGAAGAGAATGATAATGTTGCCTCCTTAAAAACTAAGGGGAGATGATTTTAAAGCTCTTCATAAAAATAAAATTGCTCGTTCCAACTTCATGGAAATTATGTCCATTGCCATTGAGGGCAAGAAATATATTGAGGAGTTGGAATCTCATCTAGAGGAGCATGAGGCCACCATTGAGAAATTGGAAGCTCATGGGCGTGATTACGCAGATGAGATCGCTGAGCTATCTCAAGCTCTTGAACATGAACAAACCACCTCCGAATCTCTTGAGGAGACTTTTGCTCTAGAATTATCTAGAGTGAGGGAATCTCATGATAGAGCTCTTGAGGTGACCAACGATTTCAAAACTAAAAATGCTAAGCTTGAAGTTTCTCATGCTAGACTCCTTGAGGATTTTGAGCACCTCGAAAATGGCTCAAGGGTCATCAAGGGTGAGCTCATCAAACTCACCGAGTCTCATGCCCAACTTGAAGCTTCTTATTTAAAAGAGCTTGCCAAGTTGCCTTCTCCTCTTGTTGTTAATGATGATGCTTGTGCTACTAATTCTATTACTTGTGAAGCATCCATTTTGAAGGAGAATGTTGAGCTACGGGCTCAACTTGAGGCGCTATCTAGAAATTATGGGAAATTGGAAGAAAGTCATGAAAAGCTCTCAAGCTCTCATGATGATCTTCTAGTATCCCATAGTGTGCTAAAGATAGCTCATGAGTCCATGATTGCTAAGGTAACATCTAGTGAGCCTCATGTGGGTACTAGCACTACTTCTAGTCAAAATAGTATATTGCCATGTGCTAGTCCTTGTAATTCATCTACTCATAATGTTGGTACATCTTGTGATGAATTACTTTCCTTGCCTTGTTGCTCTAACAATGAAGCTTATACTTCCTCTAGTACTTGTGTTGAGACTAACCGTGTAGAGGAAATCAAAGAGCTCAAGGCCCAAGTCACTTCTTTGAAGAAAGACTTGGAAAAGTGTCATGAAGGAAATCCACACTCAACAATATCTTGATTGTGCAAAAATCCCCAATGACAAAGGTGGACTTGGATTCAACTCCAATAAGAAGAAGAAGTCCAAGATGAACAAAAGAAGGGCCAAGAACAAGTCAAGAATTCGGCCAAGATTGTTTTGCTTCAAGTGCAAAGTAGAAGGGCATCATGTTAGATCTTGCCCATTGAAGAAGAAGGCCATTAGTGTCAAGCAACAAGGGAAGAGGGCACAAGTTCAATCACATGCTCAACCTCAAGTTGAAGAAAGGCCACTTCCCAAGAAGACTCAAGTTAATGCTTCTCTTGTTGAGAAATCAATTGAGAAGAAAGTGAAGAGTAGAGCGTTGCTACTTATGTCGTGAGAAAGGCCACGCCGCTTCTTCATGCACTAGTGGTAACTTATCCAACCCAATTATTATTGATGATGTCTATTCTCTTGGGAAGGATAAGGTTGGCAATGTGTTTGCCAAGTTTGATGCTACTCGTTGTCTTGTTTCAAACAAGCTTGAGTTTGCTCAATTCGGAGCTCATATGAAGAAGTTATGGCAGTTCTGGTTTTCTTGGAGTATTCTTTGCTTTCGTGGTTGTGGCTTAAGGCTGGTGCCAGTGGTAGTACCGTGACCCTCGGTAGTACCTTGAAGCTCCAGCGGTAGTACCGCTCTCGGAGCGGTAGTACCGCTCCAAGCGGTAGTACCGCTCTCCGAACGGTAGTACCGCTTGGGAGTTTCGGCCGTAGTACCGCTGTGCGTCTAGGCTACTTCCGCCTCGATTCTCGAACGAAGTTTTTCGTGTCGGGTTTTGCGGCACTAGTAGCGGCAATAGAAGCGGTAGTACCGCTCTGAGCGGTAGTACCGCTCTTCCCTAATGAGTAGTACCGCTCTGGGGCCAGGCCTTGACCTTCTCTTGAGGATGATATGCTTGCTATGTCTTGTTGCCATGATAAAATGCATCTATTTCCTCGAATTGTTGTGCTAACAATGTAGAGGAAACCCAACACTCCATGGAACAAGATGTGGTGTTTAATGGTGCCTCAAGGGATCCTACACCATCATCTATTGCATTTTGCCTTATGGCCAAGGCTTCAAAGGTATCTCCCACTTTGAACCCCAATATGTCTCTTGATGATGATGTTGATGCTAATGATGATGAGGATAATGATGAAGAGAATGATAATGTTGCCTCCTTAAAAACTAAGGGGAGATGATTTTAAAGCTCTTCATAAAAATAAAATTGCTCGTTCCAACTTCATGGAAATTATGTCCATTGCCATTGAGGGCAAGAAATATATTGAGGAGTTGGAATCTCATCTAGAGGAGCATGAGGCCACCATTGAGAAATTGGAAGCTCATGGGCGTGATTACGCAGATGAGATCGCGGAGCTATCTCAAGCTCTTGAACATGAACAAACCACCTCCGAATCTCTTGAGGAGACTTTTGCTCTAGAATTATCTAGAGTGAGGGAATCTCATGATAGAGCTCTTGAGGTGACCAACGATTTCAAAACTAAAAATGCTAAGCTTGAAGTTTCTCATGCTAGACTCCTTGAGGATTTTGAGCACCTCGAAAATGGCTCAAGGGTCATCAAGGGTGAGCTCATCAAACTCACCGAGTCTCATGCCCAACTTGAAGCTTCTTATTTAAAAGAGCTTGCCAAGTTGCCTTCTCCTCTTGTTGTTAATGATGATGCTTGTGCTACTAATTCTATTACTTGTGAAGCATCCATTTTGAAGGAGAATGTTGAGCTACGGGCTCAACTTGAGGCGCTATCTAGAAATTATGGGAAATTGGAAGAAAGTCATGAAAAGCTCTCAAGCTCTCATGATGATCTTCTAGTATCCCATAGTGTGCTAAAGATAGCTCATGAGTCCATGATTGCTAAGGTAACATCTAGTGAGCCTCATGTGGGTACTAGCACTACTTCTAGTCAAAATAGTATATTGCCATGTGCTAGTCCTTGTAATTCATCTACTCATAATGTTGGTACATCTTGTGATGAATTACTTTCCTTGCCTTGTTGCTCTAACAATGAAGCTTATACTTCCTCTAGTACTTGTGTTGAGACTAACCGTGTAGAGGAAATCAAAGAGCTCAAGGCCCAAGTCACTTCTTTGAAGAAAGACTTGGAAAAGTATCATGAAGGGGAATCCACACTCAACAATATCTTGAGTGTGCAAAAATCCCCAATGACAAAGGTGGACTTGGATTCAACTCCAATAAGAAGAAGAAGTCCAAGATGAACAAAAGAAGGGCCAAGAACAAGTCAAGAATTCGCCAAGATTGTTTGCTTCAAGTGCAAAGTAGAAGGGCATCATGTTAGATCTTGCCCATTGAAGAAGAAGGCCATTAGTGTCAAGCAACAAGGGAAGAGGGCACAAGTTCAATCACATGCTCAACCTCAAGTTGAAGAAAGGCCACTTCCCAAGAAGACTCAAGTTAATGCTTCTCTTGTTGAGAAATCAATTGAGAAGAAAGTGAAGAGTAGACGTTGCTACTTATGTCGTGAGAAAGGCCACGCCGCTTCTTCATGCACTAGTGGTAACTTATCCAACCCAATTATTATTGATGATGTCTATTCTCTTGGGAAGGATAAGGTTGGCAATGTGTTTGCCAAGTTTGATGCTACTCGTTGTCTTGTTTCAAACAAGCTTGAGTTTGCTCAATTCGGAGCTCATATGAAGAAGTTATGGCAGTTCTGGTTTTCTTGGAGTATTCTTTGCTTTCGTGGTTGTGGCTTAAGGCTGGTGCGGTGGTAGTACCGTGACCCTCGGTGGTAGTACCGCGAAGCTCAATGATAGTACCGCTCTCGGAATGATAGTACCACTCAAGCGGTAGTACCGCTCTCCGAGCAGTAGTACCGCTTGGGAGTTTCGACCGTAAATACCCATTGTCGTCTGGGCTACTTCCGCCTCGATTCTCGAACGAAGTTTTTCGTGTCGGGTTTTGCGGCACTAGTAGCGGCAGTAGAAGCGGTAGTACCGCTCAGCGGTAGTACCGCTCTTCCCTAATGAGTAGTACCGCTCTGGGGCAGGGCCTTGACCTTCTCTTCAGGATGATATGCTTGCTATGTCTTGTTGCCATGATAAAAATGCATCTATTTCCTCGAATTGTTGTGCTAACAATGTAGAGGAAACCCAACACTCCATGGAACAAGATGTGGTGTTTAATGGTGCCTCAAGGGATCCTACACCATCATCTATTGCATTTTGCCTTATGGCCAAGGCTTCAAAGGTATCTCCCACTTTGAACCCCAATATGTCTCTTGATGATGATGTTGATGCTAATGATGATGAGGATAATGATGAAGAGAATGATAATGTTGCCTCCTTAAAAACTAAGGGGGAGATGATTTTTAAAGCTCTTCATAAAAATAAAATTGCTCGTTCCAACTTCATGGAAATTATGTCCATTGCCATTGAGGGCAAGAAATATATTGAGGAGTTGGAATCTCATCTAGAGGAGCATGAGGCCACCATTGAGAAATTGGAATCTCATGGGCGTGATTACGCAGATGAGATCATGGAGCTATCTCAAGCTCTTGAACATGAACAAACCACCTCCGAATCTCTTGAGGAGACTTTTGCTCTAGAATTATCTAGAGTGAGGGAATCTCATGATAGAGCTCTTGAGGTGACCAACGATTTCAAAACTAAAATGCTAAGCTTGAAGTTTCTCATGCTAGACTCCTTGAGGATTTTGAGCACCTCGAAAATGGCTCAAGGGTCATCAAGGGTGAGCTCATCAAACTCACCGAGTCTCATGCCCAACTTGAAGCTTCTTATTTAAAAGAGCTTGCCAAGTTGCCTTCTCCTCTTGTTGTTAATGATGATGCTTGTGCTACTAATTCTATTACTTGTGAAGCATCCATTTTGAAGGAGAATGTTGAGCTACGGGCTCAACTTGAGGCGCTTATCTAGAAATTATGGGAAATTGGAAGAAAGTCATGAAAAGCTCTCAAGCTCTCATGATGATCTTCTAGTATCCCATAGTGTGCTAAAGATAGCTCATGAGGCCATGATTGCTAAGGTAACATCTAGTGAGCCTCATGTGGGTACTAGCACTACTTCTAGTCAAAATAGTATATTGCCATGTGCTAGTCCTTGTAATTCATCTACTCATAATGTTGGTACATCTTGTGATGAATTACTTTCCTTGCCTTGTTGCTCTAACAATGAAGCTTATACTTCCTCTAGTACTTGTGTTGAGACTAACCGTGTAGAGGAAATCAAAGAGCTCAAGGCCCAAGTCACTTCTTTGAAGAAAGACTTGGAAAAGTGTCATGAAGGAAATCCACACTCAACAATATCTTGAGTGTGCAAAAATCCCCAATGACAAAGGTGGACTTGGATTCAACTCCAATAAGAAGAAGAAGTCCAAGATGAACAAAAGAAGGGCCAAGAACAAGTCAAGAATTCGGCCAAGATTGTTTGCTTCAAGTGCAAAGTAGAAGGGCATCATGTTAGATCTTGCCCATTGAAGAAGAAGGCCATTAGTGTCAAGCAACAAGGGAAGAGGGCACAAGTTCAATCACATGCTCAACCTCAAGTTGAAGAAAGGCCACTTCCCAAGAAGACTCAAGTTAATGCTTCTCTTGTTGAGAAATCAATTGAGAAGAAAGTGAAGAGTAGAGCGTTGCTACTTATGTCGTGAGAAAGGCCACGTCGCTTCTTCATGCACTAGTGGTAACTTATCCAACCCAATTATTATTGATGATGTCTATTCTCTTGGGAAGGATAAGGTTGGCAATGTGTTTGCCAAGTTTGATGCTACTCGTTGTCTTGTTTCAAACAAGCTTGAGTTTGCTCAATTCGGAGCTCATATGAAGAAGTTATGGCGATTCTGGTTTTCTTGGAGTATTCTTTGCTTTCGTGGTTGTGGCTTAAGGCTGGTGCCGCGGTAGTACCGTGACCCTCGGCGGTAGTACCATGAAGCTCCTGGTAGTACCGCTCTCGGAGGCGTAGTACCGCTCAAGCGGTAGTACCGCTCTCCGAGCAGTAGTACCGCTTGGGAGTTTCGGCCGTAGTACCATTGTGCGTCTGGGCTACTTCCGCCTCGATTCTCGAAACGAAGTTTTTCGTGTCGGGTTTCTTGGCACTAGTAGCGGCAGTAGAAGCGGTAGTACCGCTCTGGCGGTAGTACCGCTCTTCCCTAATGGTAGTACCGCTCTGGGGCCAGGGCCTTGACCTTCTCTTGAGGATGATATGCTTGCTATGTCTTGTTGCCATGATAAAATGCATCTATTTCCTCGAATTGTTGTGCTAACAATGTAGAGGAAACCCAACACTCCATGGAACAAGATGTGGTGTTTAATGGTGCCTCAAGGGATCCTACACCATCATCTATTGCATTTTGCCTTATGGCCAAGGCTTCAAAGGTATCTCCACTTTGAACCCCAATATGTCTCTTGATGATGATGTTGATGCTAATGATGATGAGGATAATGATGAAGAGAATGATAATGTTGCCTCCTTAAAAACTAAGGGGAGATGATTTTAAAGCTCTTCATAAAAATAAAATTGCTCGTTCCAACTTCATGGAAATTATGTCCATTGCCATTGAGGGCAAGAAATATATTGAGGAGTTGGAATCTCATCTAGAGGAGCATGAGGCCACCATTGAGAAATTGGAAGCTCATGGGCGTGATTACGCAGATGAGATCATGAGCTATCTCAAGCTCTTGAACATGAACAAACCACCTCCGAATCTCTTGAGGAGACTTTTGCTCTAGAATTATCTAGAGTGAGGGAATCTCATGATAGAGCTCTTGAGGTGACCAACGATTTCAAAACTAAAATGCTAAGCTTGAAGTTTCTCATGCTAGACTCCTTGAGGATTTTGAGCACCTCGAAAATGGCTCAAGGGTCATCAAGGGTGAGCTCATCAAACTCACTGAGTCTCATGCCCAACTTGAAGCTTCTTATTTAAAAGAGCTTGCCAAGTTGCCTTCTCCTCTTGTTGTTAATGATGATGCTTGTGCTACTAATTCTATTACTTGTGAAGCATCCATTTTGAAGGAGAATGTTGAGCTACGGGCTCAACTTGAGGCGCTATCTAGAAATTATGGGAAATTGGAAGAAAGTCATGAAAAGCTCTCAAGCTCTCATGATGATCTTCTAGTATCCCATAGTGTGCTAAAAGATAGCTCATGAGGCCATGATTGCTAAGGTAACATCTAGTGAGCCTCATGTGGGTACTAGCACTACTTCTAGTCAAAATAGTATATTGCCATGTGCTAGTCCTTGTAATTCATCTACTCATAATGTTGGTACATCTTGTGATGAATTACTTTCCTTGCCTTGTTGCTCTAACAATGAAGCTTATACTTCCTCTAGTACTTGTGTTGAGACTAACCGTGTAGAGGAAATCAAAGAGCTCAAGGCCCAAGTCACTTCTTTGAAGAAAGACTTGGAAAAGTGTCATGAAGGAAATCCACACTCAACAATATCTTGAGTGTGCAAAAATCCCCAATGACAAAGGTGGACTTGGATTCAACTCCAGAAGAAGAAGAAGTCCAAGATGAACAAAAAGAAGGGCCAAGAACAAGTCAAGAATTCGGCCAAGATTGTTTGCTTCAAGTGCAAAGTAGAAGGGCATCATGTTAGATCTTGCCCATTGAAGAAGAAGGCCATTAGTGTCAAGCAACAAGGGAAGAGGGCACAAGTTCAATCACATGCTCAACCTCAAGTTGAAGAAAGGCCACTTCCCAAGAAGACTCAAGTTAATGCTTCTCTTGTTGAGAAATCAATTGAGAAGAAAGTGAAGAGTAGAGCGTTGCTACTTATGTCGTGAGAAAGGCCACGTCGCTTCTTCATGCACTAGTGGTAACTTATCCAACCCAATTATTATTGATGATGTCTATTCTCTTGGGAAGGATAAGGTTGGCAATGTGTTTGCCAAGTTTGATGCTACTCGTTGTCTTGTTTCAAACAAGCTTGAGTTTGCTCAATTCGGAGCTCATATGAAGAAGTTATGGCAGTTCTGGTTTTCTTGGAGTATTCTTTGCTTTCGTGGTTGTGGCTTAAGGCTGGTGCCAGCGGTAGTACCGTGACCCTCGGCGGTAGTACCATGAAGCTCCAGCGGTAGTACCGCTCTCGGGAATGATAGTACCGCTCAAGCGGTAGTACCGCTCTCCGAGCAATAGTACCGCTTGGGAGTTTCGGCCGTAGTACCGCTGTCGTCTGGGCTACTTCCGCCTCGATTCTCGAGCGAAGTTTTTCGTGTCGGGTTTTGCGGCACTAGTAGCGGCGATAGAAGCGGTAGTACCGCTCTGCGGTAGTACCGCTCTTCCCTAGCGGTAGTACCGCTCTGGGGCGAGTGGCCTTGACCTTCTCTTGAGGATGATATGCTTGCTATGTCTTGTTGCCATGATAAAAATGCATCTATTTCCTCGAATTGTTGTGCTAACAATGTAGAGGAAACCCAACACTCCATGGAACAAGATGTGGTGTTTAATGGTGCCTCAAGGGATCCTACACCATCATCTATTGCATTTTGCCTTATGGCCAAGGCTTCAAAGGTATCTCCCACTTTGAACCCCAATATGTCTCTTGATGATGATGTTGATGCTAATGATGATGAGGATAATGATGAAGAGAATGATAATGTTGCCTCCTTAAAAACTAAGGGGAGATGATTTTAAAGCTCTTCATAAAAATAAAATTGCTCGTTCCAACTTCATGGAAATTATGTCCATTGCCATTGAGGGCAAGAAATATATTGAGGAGTTGGAATCTCATCTAGAGGAGCATGAGGCCACCATTGAGAAATTGGAAGCTCATGGGCGTGATTACGCAGATGAGATCATGAGCTATCTCAAGCTCTTGAACATGAACAAACCACCTCCGAATCTCTTGAGGAGACTTTTGCTCTAGAATTATCTAGAGTGAGGGAATCTCATGATAGAGCTCTTGAGGTGACCAACGATTTCAAAACTAAAATGCTAAGCTTGAAGTTTCTCATGCTAGACTCCTTGAGGATTTTGAGCACCTCGAAAATGGCTCAAGGGTCATCAAGGGTGAGCTCATCAAACTCACCGAGTCTCATGCCCAACTTGAAGCTTCTTATTTAAAAGAGCTTGCCAAGTTGCCTTCTCCTCTTGTTGTTAATGATGATGCTTGTGCTACTAATTCTATTACTTGTGAAGCATCCATTTTGAAGGAGAATGTTGAGCTACGGGCTCAACTTGAGGCGCTATCTAGAAATTATGGGAAATTGGAAGAAAGTCATGAAAAGCTCTCAAGCTCTCATGATGATCTTCTAGTATCCCATAGTGTGCTAAAGATAGCTCATGAGGCCATGATTGCTAAGGTAACATCTAGTGAGCCTCATGTGGGTACTAGCACTACTTCTAGTCAAAATAGTATATTGCCATGTGCTAGTCCTTGTAATTCATCTACTCATAATGTTGGTACATCTTGTGATGAATTACTTTCCTTGCCTTGTTGCTCTAACAATGAAGCTTATACTTCCTCTAGTACTTGTGTTGAGACTAACCGTGTAGAGGAAATCAAAGAGCTCAAGGCCCAAGTCACTTCTTTGAAGAAAGACTTGGAAAAGTGTCATGAAGGAAATCCACACTCAACAATATCTTGAGTGTGCAAAAATCCCCAATGACAAAGGTGGACTTGGATTCAACTCCAATAAGAAGAAGAAGTCCAAGATGAACAAAAGAAGGGCCAAGAACAAGTCAAGAATTCGGCCAAGATTGTTTGCTTCAAGTGCAAAGTAGAAGGGCATCATGTTAGATCTTGCCCATTGAAGAAGAAGGCCATTAGTGTCAAGCAACAAGGGAAGAGGGCACAAGTTCAATCACATGCTCAACCTCAAGTTGAAGAAAGGCCACTTCCCAAGAAGACTCAAGTTAATGCTTCTCTTGTTGAGAAATCAATTGAGAAGAAAGTGAAGAGTAGACGTTGCTACTTATGTCGTGAGAAAGGCCACGTCGCTTCTTCATGCACTAGTGGTAACTTATCCAACCCAATTATTATTGATGATGTCTATTCTCTTGGGAAGGATAAGGTTGGCAATGTGTTTGCCAAGTTTGATGCTACTCGTTGTCTTGTTTCAAACAAGCTTGAGTTTGCTCAATTCTGAGCTCATATGAAGAAGTTATGGCAGTTCTGGTTTTCTTGGAGTATTCTTTGCTTTCGTGGTTGTGGCTTAAGGCTGGTGCGGTAGTAGTACCGTGACCCTCGCGGTAGTACCGCCGAAGCTCATAGCGGTAGTACCGCTCTCGGAGCGGTAGTACCGCTCAAGCGGTAGTACCGCTCTCGAATAGTAGTACCGCTTGGGAGTTTCGGCCGTAATACCATTGTCGCGTCTGGGCTACTTCCGCCTCGATTCTCGAGCGAAGTTTTAAATGTCGGGTTTTGCGGCACTAGTAGCGGCAGTAGAAGCGGTAGTACCGCTCTGAGCGGTAGTACCGCTCTTCCCTAGCGGTAGTACCGCTCTGGGGCCAGGGCCTTGACCTTCTCTTCAGGATGATATGCTTGCTATGTCTTGTTGCCATGATAAAAATGCATCTATTTCCTCGAATTGTTGTGCTAACAATGTAGAGGAAACCCAACACTCCATGGAACAAGATGTGGTGTTTAATGGTGCCTCAAGGGATCCTACACCATCATCTATTGCATTTTGCCTTATGGCCAAGGCTTCAAAGGTATCTCCCACTTTGAACCCCAATATGTCTCTTGATGATGATGTTGATGCTAATGATGATGAGGATAATGATGAAGAGAATGATAATGTTGCCTCCTTAAAAACTAAGGGGGAGATGAATTTTAAAGCTCTTCATAAAAATAAAATTGCTCGTTCCAACTTCATGGAAATTATGTCCATTGCCATTGAGGGCAAGAAATATATTGAGGAGTTGGAATCTCATCTAGAGGAGCATGAGGCCACCATTGAGAAATTGGAAGCTCATGGGCGTGATTACCTTGAGATGAGATCGCGGAGCTATCTCAAGCTCTTGAACATGAACAAACCACCTCCGAATCTCTTGAGGAGACTTTTGCTCTAGAATTATCTAGAGTGAGGGAATCTCATGATAGAGCTCTTGAGGTGACCAACGATTTCAAAACTAAAATGCTAAGCTTGAAGTTTCTCATGCTAGACTCCTTGAGGATTTTGAGCACCTCGAAAATGGCTCAAGGGTCATCAAGGGTGAGCTCATCAAACTCACCGAGTCTCATGCCCAACTTGAAGCTTCTTATTTAAAAGAGCTTGCCAAGTTGCCTTCTCCTCTTGTTGTTAATGATGATGCTTGTGCTACTAATTCTATTACTTGTGAAGCATCCATTTTGAAGGAGAATGTTGAGCTACGGGCTCAACTTGAGGCGCTATCTAGAAATTATGGGAAATTGGAAGAAAGTCATGAAAAGCTCTCAAGCTCTCATGATGATCTTCTAGTATCCCATAGTGTGCTAAAGATAGCTCATGAGGCCATGATTGCTAAGGTAACATCTAGTGAGCCTCATGTGGGTACTAGCACTACTTCTAGTCAAAATAGTATATTGCCATGTGCTAGTCCTTGTAATTCATCTACTCATAATGTTGGTACATCTTGTGATGAATTACTTTCCTTGCCTTGTTGCTCTAACAATGAAGCTTATACTTCCTCTAGTACTTGTGTTGAGACTAACCGTGTAGAGGAAATCAAAGAGCTCAAGGCCCAAGTCACTTCTTTGAAGAAAGACTTGGAAAAGTGTCATGAAGGAAATCCACACTCAACAATATCTTGAGTGTGCAAAAATCCCCAATGACAAAGGTGGACTTGGATTCAACTCCAATAAGAAGAAGAAGTCCAAGATGAACAAAAAGAAGGGCCAAGAACAAGTCAAGAATTCGGCCAAGATTGTTTGCTTCAAGTGCAAAGTAGAAGGGCATCATGTTAGATCTTGCCCATTGAAGAAGAAGGCCATTAGTGTCAAGCAACAAGGGAAGAGGGCACAAGTTCAATCACATGCTCAACCTCAAGTTGAAGAAAGGCCACTTCCCAAGAAGACTCAAGTTAATGCTTCTCTTGTTGAGAAATCAATTGAGAAGAAAGTGAAGAGTAGACGTTGCTACTTATGTCGTGAGAAAGGCCACGCCGCTTCTTCATGCACTAGTGGTAACTTATCCAACCCAATTATTATTGATGATGTCTATACTCTTGGGAAGGATAAGGTTGGCAATGTGTTTGCCAAGTTTGATGCTACTCGTTGTCTTGTTTCAAACAAGCTTGAGTTTGCTCAATTAGAGCTCATATGAAGAAGTTATGGCGATTCTGGTTTTCTTGGAGTATTCTTTGCTTTCGTGGTTGTGGCTTAAGGCTGGTGCCAGCGGTAGTACCGTGACCCTCAGCGGTAGTACCGCGAAGCTCCGCAGTGATGCAGCTCTCGGAGATGTAGTACCCGCTCAAGCGGCAGTACCGCTCTCCAAACGATAGTACCGCTTGGGAGTTTCGGCCGTAGTACCGCTGTGCGTCTGGGCTACTTCCGCCTCGATTCTCGAACGAAGTTTTTCGTGTCGGGTTTTGCGGCACTAGTAGCGGCAGTAGAAGCGGTAGTACCGCTCTGAGCGGTAGTACCGCTCTGGGGCCAGGGCCTTGACCTTCTCTTCAGGATGATATGCTTGCTATGTCTTGTTGCCATGATAAAAATGCATCTATTTCCTCGAATTGTTGTGCTAACAATGTAGAGGAAACCCAACACTCCATGGAACAAGATGTGGTGTTTAATGGTGCCTCAAGGGATCCTACACCATCATCTATTGCATTTTGCCTTATGGCCAAGGCTTCAAAGGTATCTCCCACTTTGAACCCCAATATGTCTCTTGATGATGATGTTGATGCTAATGATGATGAGGATAATGATGAAGAGAATGATAATGTTGCCTCCTTAAAAACTAAGGGGAGATGATTTTAAAGCTCTTCATAAAAATAAAATTGCTCGTTCCAACTTCATGGAAATTATGTCCATTGCCATTGAGGGCAAGAAATATATTGAGGAGTTGGAATCTCATCTAGAGGAGCATGAGGCCACCATTGAGAAATTGGAAGCTCATGGGCGTGATTACGCAGATGAGATCGTGGAGCTATCTCAAGCACTTGAACATGAACAAACCACCTCCGAATCTCTAGAGGAGACATTTGCACTAGAATTATCTAGAGTGAGGGACTCTCATGATAGAGCTCTTGAGGTGACCAACGATTTCAAAACTAAAATGCTAAGCTTGAAGTTTCTCATGCTAGACTCCTTGAGGATTTTGAGCACCTCGAAAATGGCTCAAGGGTCATCAAGGGTGAGCTCATCAAACTCACCGAGTCTCATGCCCAACTTGAAGCTTCTTATTTAAAAGAGCTTGCCAAGTTGCCTTCTCCTCTTGTTGTTAATGATGATGCTTGTGCTACTAATTCTATTACTTGTGAAGCATCCATTTTGAAGGAGAATGTTGAGCTACGGGCTCAACTTGAGGCGCTATCTAGAAATTATGGGAAATTGGAAGAAAGTCATGAAAAGCTCTCAAGATCTCATGATGATCTTCTAGTATCCCATAGTGTGCTAAAGATAGCTCATGAGGCCATGATTGCTAAGGTAACATCTAGTGAGCCTCATGTGGGTACTAGCACTACTTCTAGTCAAAATAGTATATTGCCATGTGCTAGTCCTTGTAATTCATCTACTCATAATGTTGGTACATCTTGTGATGAATTACTTTCCTTGCCTTGTTGCTCTAACAATGAAGCTTATACTTCCTCTAGTACTTGTGTTATGACTAACCGTGTAGAGGAAATCAAAGAGCTCAAGGCCCAAGTCACTTCTTTGAAGAAAGACTTGGAAAAGTGTCATGAAGGGAAATCCACACTCAACAATATCTTGAGTGTGCAAAAATCCCCCAATGACAAAGGTGGACTTGGATTCAACTCCAATAAGAAGAAGAAGTCCAATATGAACAAAAAGAAGGGCCAAGAACAAGTCAAGAATTCGGCCAAGATTGTTTGCTTCAAGTGCAAAGTAGAAGGGCATCATGTTAGATCTTGCCCATTGAAGAAGAAGGCCATTAGTGTCAAGCAACAAGGGAAGAGGGCACAAGTTCAATCACATGCTCAACCTCAAGTTGAAGAAAGGCCACTTCCCAAGAAGACTCAAGTTAATGCTTCTCTTGTTGAGAAATCATTTGAGAAGAAAGTGAAGAGTAGACGTTGCTACTTATGTCGTGAGAAAGGCCACGTCGCTTCTATAGCGACCCGACCTCAGACGGTCAAGCCTCTGTGTTCTATGCCATCCCTGGATCAGTATGCTGGCACACACAGTACATCAATGTATATATCAAGGTGCAATCACATGCATAAATAACGTAAAACTGATATATACCTCATAATACTCAGCGGAAACAATCAAACGGGTGTGGAGTCCCATCAACGCCATCGGCAGGTTGAGTGTAGACCGTAACCCTGTATCGTAACTCTTACTCGTCGAGGAAAATATATGCAACAAGATACGTTGCAGCCGTGTAGGTCGATTACATTGAATGTACCGGCAAGATCACAATATGAGAAAAACAGATGATAAAACTATACTATATGCAATATGGCTTTATGGCTCTGTATCTGAGTTTTGTTTGCGTAAAAGCTGATTTTATTTTACCTACATCAATGGAATAGAATGAAGTCTGTACTAAGGAGTTTTCTATCATGACATGGTTCCGCCAACCGATGTCTCATAGCCCAAAAATTCATCATATGTTGCCCACAATTAAGTTATCAATCCGGTGTTGATAGTTAGAGATAGATCCAAGTCCGGATGCTCAAATTGTCCGTAATCGGGACACGGCTAATCGATTAGGTTTAAACCCTCTGCAGAGGTTTGTACACTTTACCCGCAAGATTCGATCCCTCTCTTTACGTTCTCGCACTTCAGGTGTTTGAGAACAAGATGACCGAAACATGGTCTTCCAAAGAGTTCCTCGACCTTTGTCCGGTACCCATCCAATCCTACCGTTCTTCTACATCTGCTAGTACCGTCCCGGCCAGAGTCACAACCAAGGTCAACCAAGCTGAGCCCATAATGACTTGCGGTTGCATGGTAAGCTTCCGGGCGTGAAGTATTCTTCCGTCTCTTTGAGTCTGGGTGAAGCTTTCCATGAGATGTCATGGCGCTTCTCCATGCATCCCGGCCAACCACTGGTTTCTCCAGGGGCTGCCCGTCAACAAATCCTTCACCCAGTAGTGTGTATTGCAATCCTGTCTCGAGTCTTGAAGTCTTGAGGTCTTGAAGATGCAGTCCTTGCAGATTCCATCATGGAGTTTCGTCATTGACGTAGAATCCTCCATTCTCACACCACTCCCGTGCACTCATACCAAACCCGTCTACTATAGCGTAGCATTAAAAGAAATAACGTCCGGGCTTGGTAACAGGGTGATGGGTTCCTACCTCATGCATACTACTCAACTACAGGGATTCAATAACACTACTGAGGGGTGGTTACCAAGGTGCCACTAAATGCAATAAAGCATAGGTAAGAAAAAGCATGGTCAAAGTGAACTTGCCTGGTTGACGATCTTCGAAAAAAACTAGGGTTTCGTAGTAGCAATCCTCGCACTCCGGAAATTCTACCGAGGCAAACAATAACTATAATAAGCACATAACATAACATCACTTAACACAATAACATAACAATAGCAACATAATACAACAAAACAACCAAACCAAATCCAAAAGAAAAACTCAAAGAAAGGCCACTCAAGTTTCCTACTTCAACAAATAACAAAATAGTTTTATATCATAAGAATTTTCTAACATAACCTAATCATGGTTTTAAGTTAACTAAACAGAAAAGGATTCACTAAGCAACTAGGAGCAAAAAGAATTAATTTAAAAGCTATTATAAAACTCATAATAGGCCTAATCCAATTTCTATTAAGAAAATAAATTAAAACTTTTATTAATTATAAATAAAAGTTCATCTAATGGAGTGACAGAAACTAACCTAGAATAACTAATCACAAGTTAAAAATAAATTAATTTACTAATTAATTAATTAGGAAAACAGGAACTAGTTAATTAATTAGGATTAATAGGATTCTGTCTAAAACTAATTATTTATTAATCCTAAAATACCCAAATTAATTTCCAGGGTTTGGCAATGTCAAAATAAAGTGGTGACAAAAAGAATCATGCAAAAATAATTTTTCTAACTAAAGTTATAGCAGATTTACTATTCTGACTAAAACTAAATTAAAGCATTTTAATTATTTTTAACATAGCTAAATATATATTCTACAGAAACTACATAAAATTTGCAATCCAACAAAAAAGAATCATCTAAAAATAATCAATAGAATAAAAGATATGAATTTTTGAAAGCAGAAACTATTACGCTAAAAGCAGAAAATCAAATTAAAAGAAAAAGGCCTAATGGGCCTAAAGCGTGCCTGTCGTTAGATAGCCTAAACGGGCTCTAGGGTTTAAACTAAGCGAACCGGCCTAACAAAAAAACCTAAACTAAAAACTAAACCGAAAGGGACCGGCGGTTTATAAATAAAACCTACCCCTTGGGCTCTAATCTTAGCCGTCTAAGATGGATCTGACGGTGGAGGAGATGCGGTGACTTAGGGACTCGGCGGCAATGGCAGCGGAAATGCGTCAGGCGTCCGGCGTCAGCGAGCTCGGCGACTCGTCGGGAGATCTTGAGGGAGCAGGGGGTGGTTCGGTGGGGTCGGGGTTGGTCGGGGAACGAGGCCGTCGTGGCGGCGATAATGGCGTGCGGGCTTCGGGCTCTGAGCACGAAAGGAGGGAGAGGGGTTCCATGAGGGGGCAAGGGGGAATGGGGTGCGGGAGGGGGGCTTTATAGGCGGGGGTCTCACCTTGGCGAGGAGGCAATCGGGAGGATCGAATCCGGATCCTTGGGATCCGGCGATCTCAGCGGTCTGTGGCGGCGTGGGCGAGGAAGAAGATGGGCGGGGCCCACGGGTCGAGAGGAGAGAGAGGGCGGGTCGAGCGGGTGGCCGAGACGGAGGGTTTTCGGGCGAGGGGCGAGGGGTGAGGCGCTGGGCTGGCCTGTTGGGCCGGCTCGGCTGGGCCTCGGCGCGGGTCATGGAGGGTGAGGCGGCACTGGCTGGGCACTGGGTGGCTGGGCGCCTGGGTTTTCTTTATTTTTTTAAATAAAACAAAAACAGAATTAAAACAATAACTATAAATATTTTATATAGGGTATATATATACCAAAATGATCAGGGGAATATTCCCTATCATTTGAACATTTTTCCAAAGGCAAAATCCAAACTTTATAAAAATTCATTTTTTTTCAAATTCAAATAAAATTCAGATTTGAATCCAAAACTTTTGGCATTGTTTCCTCTGATATTTTTGGAGTGTCATGTTTGCTCCTCTCATACTTTTGATCAAGTATTTATCGTGCATAGTTTTTGAAATGTTTCCCACATACCAAAGTTTGAAATTCAAATTCAAAACTCAAAATTTGAAAGAGGGTTCCAAGGCACCTTCAAATGATTTTCAACTTGATTCATTATAACTTCCAACTCCTATTTCATATAATTGAAGAAGTCATTTTATCTTCCCTCATGAAAATCATTGAGTTGCATAAAGCTTTGAATTTGAAAACTTCCCAAATGAAATTCAATTCTTTTTCCAAAACCCTATTCATTTCAAAATGGAAGAAGTCATGTCATCTTCACTCTAGGTTTTGGTGTTGCAATGAACTTGAGTTCAATTGGGATCCAAAAATGCAAAAATGGAAAGTTTGGGAAAGTCATTTCATTCCCTCTCATTCAACTTTCAAAAGTTTCAATTTCCACTCAATTCCATTCAATCAATCAGTCAAACAATCAGAAAAAAACCATAGTAATTTATTTATTATAACATTCCAAAATTTAGAATTTTGGGATGTTACAAACCTACCACACTTAAAATGAATCTAGTCCTCGAGATTCGGAGAAACTAACAAGAAATAGGTTAGGGTTGGGGTCTCTAGCAAATGTTCTGGTCGAAAGGTCGGTGGGCTACCACACTTAAAATCAAGGTTACGGTTCCAATAAACTCAGATACTTCCTCTGGAGTGCTGACAATGTATGTATCTTCACATATCTTACAATAACTCCTTCATTAACGCTCTTCTGTTAGGGGCGTAAAGTTTTCCTCAAAAGCTTGGGTCGGTTCGTCAAAGTTGAAGTTCGTCCGAGGCTGGATCTTCTTAGCTGATAGGTCTGTGTCCATTCTAGACAACTATCGAAACACTCATGGTGGTCTACCATTAATGGTTTCTCCTGCAGAAACGGTTCTGGGTTGAACTTCACCGTATATCATACGATTGTAGCGGTTTGCTGTAAAGGGTTCCATCGTACTACCATTCTATGGTTTTATGGCTTATCGTGTCGACACTCTTCTAAGGTTTTCAAGGCTCTCTGATTTTCCATCAACATATGATAGTTCATGATAGAAGTCTTCGGTATGGGGCCAATCCATCCCGTTACTTGAATCATTACCACACGTAAACATGAATCACGTATTCTAACACTTGGGCATACTCACAAGCATTGCAGAATTTCTTTTGTTGACGAACCGGGTTCGAGTAAATCCATTGATTCTGCAAGCTGAACAAAACATCTATCGTTCTTCACAACTCTTAGGTTTTTACGTAATCTCCTATGAAACGTCTCACGATCAAATCGCAGTCTTCCCAAAATTTCTTTCTCCAGTGGGTACTTGATCCTTATTAATTCTTGGGCCTATGGGTCATGGCCCACTTCAACAATAGTGTAGCTTTAGCTCATCCTTGGAGTAACTCTCATGTTACACCTCCTTAAATCCAGTAGTACTCTGTTTCTTCATACCATTATATCAAAACAAAACTCCAACTTATTTTGTCCAAACTTCACTCCGTGGAATATCATTATCATTTCCATGGGTCAAGTGTCCTCTGTGGTACTACCACCCTTAAATGCACAAATTCTTCCATAGA
The DNA here is from genome assembly GCA_021605145.1 of Aegilops bicornis. Classification (NCBI taxonomy): domain Eukaryota; kingdom Viridiplantae; phylum Streptophyta; class Magnoliopsida; order Poales; family Poaceae; genus Aegilops; species Aegilops bicornis. Next base: position 688,453,800 of record CM038673.1, on the reverse strand, counting down.
CCATATTTTTCTCATATCCTCGAAAATGGTCAAAACTCTTTGTTCATGGAGTAACAACTCATAAAATTCAACATATGAAATAATCACACCTTAACTTTATTGATTCATGCATTCATTACAATCTCTGAGCACCCATTACATAACTCAACTCATCGAACTCATAAAAATGAAATTGCTTCTTACTACCAATATCAAAGTTCCAACTACTCAGCTCCGACTTTCATCTTGTCGGGACATTTGGTAGCATAATGTCCTGCTTCCTTGCAGCGAAAACAAATAACTTTCGATAAGTCTTTGGGCTTCTTGGAGATGGTGTCTACTCTTTGGGCTCTTGGCTTCTTCTCCGGACATTTACTAGCGTAGTGACCTAAATCCTTGCACTGTAACAAGTGATATGACTCAGGTCCTTCTCTGCAGAAATTGGGTTGTTACGAAGATGCCTTCGTCTTCTCTTCTGGATTTCTCCGTAATGATCGAGCTTCTATTTCACGAGGGTCAAAGTTCACTTACTTTGTCGGGAAGTCTCCGAGATACTCTTGGCTTTCCTTCATGCAATACTCTGAAAAATGTCCTTCTTCTCCACATGAATAGTAGGTTTGTGCGAAAAATCTGTTTAGGCCTTCACCATCAGGGTCTTCAATAACTTCCTTCATCACAAGTTCTTCTAAATTTTTCCTGCGGGCTTCTTTCTGCTGCTTCATACTTCTTGTACCTTGGGGTAAATCTGACATTGAGCAGGGTAGTGTGTATTTCCTTCACACAGGAAACAAGTAACACCTTGCCCAATCGGGCATTCTTGGTGAGTGATTTTCCTCACAAGGAGGGTATCCATCCTTGTGTTCCTCCTGGTGTGTCCTATTTCTCCATAAATCTTGCAGGCACAAGGTTTATTTCTTGGTGTATCATGGTGCTTCCGGATGAGGCGTGATCTCAACAGGGTCTTCTTGAATTCCTCCCAAGTTCTTGCTCCATTTAATCCTTGTATGGCTTGATGCATTTTCCACCAGGTTGCAGCACTTCCTTCCAAATCTTGAAGAGCGTAAGATACTTCATTCTTCCTCGCAATCATTTTCTTCTCGAAGTGATCCTCCATGTTTTGAATCCATAGCTCGAGACTCCAACCGAGTCATCGGTCCGAAGAATACCAGGCCAACTTCGTTCATCTTCTATGGGGTCCAAAAGTTTTGGGATGAGATATGAGAGAGGTGGGGAGGGATATACACACAATACAAACAATGGTTTTTGAAGAAACAAGTTTTACTTTGTGGCTGTCGGAAAACATCAAACAAATGACAGCTCACACATCGTCGCATCTAACGTAAGTGTGTAACAGGGGTTTGGTCTTCTAAAGGTCAAATATTTCTTCAGGAACTTCAAATCTTCAGAGTCTTCAAATGTTGTAGCTTCAACTCTTCTAATGCATGGTCAAATCCTCTTTACTCAAGAGGCCATCGGTTATCCGATATCTTGTCCTTCTTGGAGCGGCTTGATTGATCCTTCATGTGGTCAAAAGGGAAAAGGGTATATCCTAACTATTTTTAGGTGAGAGTGTCTATTCGATAAAATCGAGAAAAGATGAGAAGTAAGAGTCTTTTGTAAATAAAGTTTTGAGATATCCTGTCCTAAGGGCTTTTCCGGTTTCTAGGGTCACGTCCTCTGATCAACATGTGCTCGATACCATTTTACATGGCGACCCGACCTCGACAGTCAAGCCTCATGTTCTATGCCATCCTCGGATCGGTATCTCGCACACAGTACATCAATGTATATATCAAGGTGCAATCACATGCATAAATAACGTAAAACTGATATATACCTCATAATACTCGGCGGAAACAATCAAGCGGGTGTGGAGTCCCATCAACGCCATCGGCAGGTTGAGTGTAGACCGTAACCCTGTATCGTAACTCTTACTCGTCGAGGAAAATATCTGCAACATGATACGTTGCAGCCGTGTAGGTCGATTACATTGAATGTACCGCAAGATCACAATATGAGAAAAACAGATGATAAAACTATACTATATGCAATATGGCTTTATGGCTCAGTATTCGAGTTTTGTTTGCGTAAAGCTGATTTTATTTTACCTACATCAATGGAATAGAATGAAGTCTGTACTAAGGAGTTTTCTATCATGACATGGTTCCGCCAACCGATGTCTCATAGCCCAAAAATTCATCATATGTTGCCCACAATTAAGTTATCAATCCGGTGTTGAGAGTTCCGAGATAGATCCAAGTCCGGATGCTCAAATTGTCCGTAACGGGGACACGGCTAATCGATTAGGTTTAAACCCTCTGCAGAGGTTTGTACACTTTACCCGCAAGATTCGATCCCTCTCTTTACGTTCTCGCACTTGAGGTGTTTGAGAACAAGATGACCAAAACATGGTCTTCCAAAGAGTTCCTCGACCACCGTCCGGTACCCATCCAATCCTACCGTTCTTCTACATACGCTAGTACCGTCCCAGCCAGAGTCACAACCAAGGTCAACCAAGCGAGCCCATAATGACTTGCGGTTGCACGGGTAAGCTTAGGGCGTGAAGTATTCTTCCGTCTCTTTGAGTCTGGGTGAAGCTTTCCGCGAGATGTCATGGCGCTTCTCCATGCATCCCGGCCAACCACTGGTTTCTCCAGGGCTGCCCGTCAACCGTCCTTCACCCAGTAGTGTGTATTGCAATCCTGTCTCGAGTCTTGAAGTCTTGAGGTCTTGAAGATGCAGTCCTTGCAGATTCCATCATGGAGTTGTCGTCATTGACGTAGAATCCTCCATTCTCACACCACTCCCGTGCACTCATACCAAACCCGTCTACTATAGCGTAGCATTAAAAGAAATAACGTCCGGGCTTGGTAGGGGTGATGGGTTCCTACCTCATGCATACTACTCAACTACAGGGATTCAATAACACTCTTGAGGGTGGTTTCCAAGGTGCCACTAAATGCAATAAAGCATAGGTAAGAAAAAGCATGGTCAAAGTGAACTTGCCTGGTTGACGATCTTCGAAAAAAACTAGGGTTTCGTAGTAGCAATCCTCGCACTCCGGAAATTCTACCGAGGCAAACAATAACTATAATAAGCACATAACATAACATCACTTAACACAATAACATAACAATAGCAACATAATACAACAAAACAACCAAACCAAATCCAAAAGAAAAACTCAAAGAAAGGCCACTCAAGTTTCCTACTTCAACAAATAACAAAATAGTTTTTATATCATAAGAATTTTCTAACATAACCTAATCATGGTTTTAAGTTAACTAAACAGAAAAGGATTCACTAAGCAACTAGGAGCAAAAGAATTAATTTAAAAGCTATTATAAAACTCATAATAGGCCTAATCCAATTTCTATTAAGAAAAATAAATTAAAACTTTTATTAATTATAAATAAAAGTTCATCTAATGGAGTGACAGAAACTAACCTAGAATAACTAATCACAAGTTAAAAATAAATTAATTTACTAATTAATTAATTAGGAAAACAGGAACTAGTTAATTAATTAGGATTAATAGGATTCTGTCTAAAACTAATTATTTATTAATCCTAAAATACCCAAATTAATTTCCAGGGTTTGGCAATGTCAAAATAAAGTGGTGACAAAAAGAATCATGCAAAAATAATTTTTCTAACTAAAGTTATAGCAGATTTACTATTCTGACTAAAACTAAATTAAAGCATTTTTAATTATTTTTAACATAGCTAAATATATATTCTACAGAAACTACATAAAATTTGCAATCCAACAAAAAAAGAATCACCTAAAAATATTAAACAGAATAAAAGATATGAATTTTTGAAAACAGAAACTATTCTGTAAAACAGAAAATCAAAATAAAAAGAAAAAGGCCTAATGGGCCTATACTGTGCCCTGTGCGTTAGATAGCCTAAACGGGCTCTAGGGTTTAAACTAAACGAACCGGGCCTAACAAAAAAAACCTAAACTAAAAACTAAACCGAAAGGGACCGGCCGGTTTTATAAATAAAACCTACCCCTTCGGGGGCTCTAATCTTAGCCGTCTAAGATGGATCGGACGGTGGAGGGAGATTACGGTGACTTACAGGACTCGGCGGGCGGCGGGCGAGAGTCGTCAGGCGTCAAGGCGTCAGCCGGCGAGCTCAGCGACTCGTCGGGAGATCTTGGGAGCACGGGGTGGTTCGGTGGGGTCGGGGTTGGTCGGGGGAATCAGGCGTCGGCAGGGCGACATAATGGCGGCAGTGCGGGCTTGGGCTCAGCGAGCACGAGCGGAGGAGGAGAGGGGTTCAGCGAGGGCAAGGGGAATGGGGTGCGGGGAGGGCTTTTATAGGCGGGGTCTCACCTTGGCGAGGAGGCAATCGGGAGGGGATCGAATCCCGGATCCTTCGGGATCTGGCGATCTCCGGCGGTGCGGCGAGGCGTGGGCGAGGGGGAAGAAGATGGGGCGGGGCCCACGGGTCAGCGAGAGGGAGAGAGGGGCGGGTCGAGCGGGTGGCCGAGACGGAGGGTTTTCGGGCGAGGGGCGAGGGGTGAGGCGCTGGGCTGGCCTGTTGGGCCGGCTCGGCTGGGCCTGGCGCGGGGCTGCGGAGGGGGCTGAGGGGTGAGGCGGCGCTGGCTGGGCCTGGGGTGGCCTGGCTGGCGCCCCTGGGGTTTTTCTTTTATTTTTTTAAATAAAACTAAAACAGAAATAAAACAATATCTATAAATATTTTATATAGGGTATATATATACCAAAATGATCAGGGGAATATTCCCTATCATTTGAACATTTTTCCAAAGACAAAATCCAAACTTTATAAAAATTCATTTTTTTCAAATTCAAATAAAATTCAGATTTGAATCCAAAACTTTTGGCATTGTTTCCTCTGATATTTTTGGAGTGTCATGTTTGCTCCTCTCATACTTTTGATCAAGTATTTATCAGGCATAGTTTTTGAAATGTTTCCCACATGCCAAAGTTTGAAATTCAAATTCAAAACTCAAAATTTGAAAGAGGGTTCCAAGGCACCTTCAAATGATTTTCAACTTGATTCATTATAACTTCCAACTCCTATTTCATATAATTGAAGAAGTCATTTTATCTTCCCTCATGAAAATCATTGAGTTGCATAAAGCTTTGAATTTGAAAACTTCCCAAATGAAATTCAATTCTTTTTCCAAAACCCTATTCATTTCAAAATGGAAGAAGTCATGTCATCTTCACTCTAGGTTTTGGTGTTGCAATGAACTTGAGTTCAATTGGGATCCAAAAATGCAAAAATGGAAAGTTTGGGAAAGTCATTTCATTCCCTCTCATTCAACTTTCAAAAGTTTCAATTTCCACTCAATTCCATTCAATCAATCAGTCAAACAATCAGACAACAACCATAGTTATTTATTTATTATAACATTCCAAAATTTAGAATTTTGGGATGTTACAGCTTCTTCATGCACTAGTGGTAACTTATCCAACCCAATTATTATTGATGATGTCTATTCTCTTGGGAAGGATAAGGTTGGCAATGTGTTTGCCAAGTTTGATGCTACTCGTTGTCTTGTTTCAAACAAGCTTGAGTTTGCTCAATTCGGAGCTCATATGAAGAAGTTATGGCAGTTACGGTTTTCTTGGAGTATTCTTTGCTTTCGTGGTTGTGGCTTAAGGCTGGTGCCGGTAGTAGTGCCGTGACCCTCAGCGGTAGTACCGCTCCAAGCGGTAGTACCGCTCTCGGAGCGGTAGTACCGCTCCAAGCGGTAGTACCGCTCTCCGAACGGTAGTACCGCTTGGGAGTTTCGGCCGTAGTACCGCTGTGCGTCTGGGCTACTTCCGCCTCGATTCTCGACCGACGATGTTCGAGTCGGGTTTTATGGCACTAGTAGCGGCGATAGAAGCGGTAGTACCGCTCTGGCGGTAGTACCGCTCTTCCTAAGCTGTAGTACCGCTCTGGGGCAGGCCTTGACCTTCTCTTGAGGATGATATGCTTGCTATGTCTTGTTGCCATGATAAAATGCATCTATTTCCTCAATTGTTGTGCTAACAATGTAGAGGAAACCCAACACTCCATGGAACAAGGCGTGGTGTTTAATGGTGCCTCAAGGGATCCTACACCATCATCTATTGCATTTTGCCTTATGGCCAAGGCTTCAAAGGTATCTCCCACTTTGAACCCCAATATGTCTCTTGATGATGATGTTGATGCTAATGATGATGAGGATAATGATGAAGAGAATGATAATGTTGCCTCCTTAAAACTAAGGGGGAGATGATTTTTAAAGCTCTTCATAAAAATAAAATTGCTCGTTCCAACTTCATGGAAATTATGTCCATTGCCATTGAGGGCAAGAAATATATTGAGGAGTTGGAATCTCATCTAGAGGAGCATGAGGCCACCATTGAGAAATTGGAAGCTCATGGGCGTGATTACAGATGAGATCATGAGCTATCTCAAGCTCTTGAACATGAACAAACCACCTCCGAATCTCTTGAGGAGACTTGTGCTCTAGAATTATCTAGAGTGAGGGAATCTCATGATAGAGCTCTTGAGGTGACCAACGATTTCAAAACTAAAAATGCTAATCTTGAAGTTTCTCATGCTAGACTCCTTGAGGATTTTGAGCACCTCGAAAATGGCTCAAGGGTCATCAAGGGTGAGCTCATCAAACTCACCGAGTCTCATGCCCAACTTGAAGCTTCTTATTTAAAAGAGCTTGCCAAGTTGCCTTCTCCTCTTGTTGTTAATGATGATGCTTGTGCTACTAATTCTATTACTTGTGAAGCATCCATTTTGAAGGAGAATGTTGAGCTACGGGCTCAACTTGAGGCGCTATCTAGAAATTATGGGAAATTGGAAGAAAGTCATGAAAAGCTCTCAAGCTCTCATGATGATCTTCTAGTATCCCATAGTGTGCTAAAAGATAGCTCATGAGGCCATGATTGCTAAGGTAACATCTAGTGAGCCTCATGTGGGTACTAGCACTACTTCTAGTCAAAATAGTATATTGCCATGTGCTAGTCCTTGTAATTCATCTACTCATAATGTTGGTACATCTTGTGATGAATTACTTTCCTTGCCTTGTTGCTCTAACAATGAAGCTTATACTTCCTCTAGTACTTGTGTTGAGACTAACCGTGTAGAGGAAATCAAAGAGCTCAAGGCCCAAGTCACTTCTTTGAAGAAAGACTTGGAAAAGTGTCATGAAGGAAATCCACACTCAACAATATCTTGAGTGTGCAAAAATCCCCAATGACAAAGGTGGACTTGGATTCAACTCCAATAAGAAGAAGAAGTCCAATATGAACAAAAAGAAGGGCCAAGAACAAGTCAAGAATTCGCCAAGATTGTTTGCTTCAAGTGCAAAGTAGAAGGGCATCATGTTAGATCTTGCCCATTGAAGAAGAAGGCCATTAGTGTCAAGCAACAAGGGAAGAGGGCACAAGTTCAATCACATGCTCAACCTCAAGTTCAAGAAAGGCCACTTCCCAAGAAAACTCAAGTTAATGCTTCTCTTGTTGAGAAATCAATTGAGAAGAAAGTGAAGAGTAGACGTTGCTACTTATGTCGTGAGAAAGGCCACGTCGCTTCTTCATGCACTAGTGGTAACTTATCCAACCCAATTATTATTGATGATGTCTATTCTCTTGGGAAGGATAAGGTTGGCAATGTGTTTGCCAAGTTTGATGCTACTCGTTGTCTTGTTTCAAACAAGCTTGAGTTTGCTCAATTCGAGCTCATATGAAGAAGTTATGGCGATTCTGGTTTTCTTGGAGTATTCTTTGCTTTCGTGGTTGTGGCTTAAGGCTGGTGCCAGCGGTAGTACCGTGACCCTCAGCGGTAGTACCGAAGCTCAGCAGTAGTACCGCTCTCGGAATGTAGTACCGCTCAAGCGGTAGTACCGCTCTCCGAGCAGTAGTACCGCTTGGGAGTTTCGGCCAGTAATACTGCATCTTGTCTGGGCTACTTCCACCTTGATTCTCGAACGAAGTTTTTCGTGTCGGGTTTCTTGACACTAGTAGCGGCAGTAGAAGCGGTAGTACCGCTCTGAGCGGTAGTACCGCTCTTCCCTAGCGGTAGTACCGCTCTGGGGCCAGGGCCTTGACCTTCTCTTCAGGATGATATGCTTGCTATGTCTTGTTGCCATGATAAAAATGCATCTATTTCCTCGAATTGTTGTGCTAACAATGTAGAGGAAACCCAACACTCCATGGAACAAGATGTGGTGTTTAATGGTGCCTCAAGGGATCCTACACCATCATCTATTGCATTTTGCCTTATGGCCAAGGCTTCAAAGGTATCTCCACTTTGAACCCCAATATGTCTCTTGATGATGATGTTGATGCTAATGATGATGAGGATAATGATGAAGAGAATGATAATGTTGCCTCCTTAAAAACTAAGGGGAGATGATTTTAAAGATCTTCATAAAAATAAAATTGCTCGTTCCAACTTCATGGAAATTATGTCCATTGCCATTGAGGGCAAGAAATATATTGAGGAGTTGGAATCTCATCTAGAGGAGCATGAGGCCACCATTGAGAAATTGGAAGCTCATGGGCGTGATTACGCAGATGAGATCGTGGAGCTATCTCAAGCTCTTGAACATGAACAAACCACCTCCGAATCTCTTGAGGAGACTTTTGCTCTAGAATTATCTAGAGTGAGGGAATCTCATGATAGAGCTCTTGAGGTGACCAACGATTTCAAAACTAAAAATGCTAAGCTTGAAGTTTCTCATGCTAGACTCCTTGAGGATTTTGAGCACCTCGAAAATGGCTCAAGGGTCATCAAGGGTGAGCTCATCAAACTCACCGAGTCTCATGCCCAACTTGAAGCTTCTTATTTAAAAGAGCTTGCCAAGTTGCCTTCTCCTCTTGTTGTTAATGATGATGCTTGTGCTACTAATTCTATTACTTGTGAAGCATCCATTTTGAAGGAGAATGTTGAGCTACGGGCTCAACTTGAGGCGCTATCTAGAAATTATGGGAAATTGGAAGAAAGTCATGAAAAGCTCTCAAGCTCTCATGATGATCTTCTAGTATCCCATAGTGTGCTAAAGATAGCTCATGAGGCCATGATTGCTAAGGTAACATCTAGTGAGCCTCATGTGGGTACTAGCACTACTTCTAGTCAAAATAGTATATTGCCATGTGCTAGTCCTTGTAATTCATCTACTCATAATGTTGGTACATCTTGTGATGAATTACTTTCCTTGCCTTGTTGCTCTAACAATGAAGCTTATACTTCCTCTAGTACTTGTGTTGAGACTAACCGTGTAGAGGAAATCAAAGAGCTCAAGGCCCAAGTCACTTCTTTGAAGAAAGACTTGGAAAAGTGTCATGAAGGAAATCCACACTCAACAATATCTTGAGTGTGCAAAATCCCCAATGACAAAGGTGGACTTGGATTCAACTCCAATAAGAAGAAGAAGTCCAAGATGAACAAAAAGAAGGGCCAAGAACAAGTCAAGAATTCGCCAAGATTGTTTGCTTCAAGTGCAAAGTAGAAGGGCATCATGTTAGATCTTGCCCATTGAAGAAGAAGGCCATTAGTGTCAAGCAACAAGGGAAGAGGGCACAAGTTCAATCACATGCTCAACCTCAAGTTGAAGAAAGGCCACTTCCCAAGAAGACTCAAGTTAATGCTTCTCTTGTTGAGAAATCAATTGAGAAGAAAGTGAAGAGTAGACGTTGCTACTTATGTCGTGAGAAAGGCCACGCCGCTTCTTCATGCACTAGTGGTAACTTATCCAACCCAATTATTATTGATGATGTCTATTCTCTTGGGAAGGATAAGGTTGGCAATGTGTTTGCCAAGTTTGATGCTACTCGTTGTCTTGTTTCAAACAAGCTTGAGTTTGCTCAATTCGGAGCTCATATGAAGAAGTTATGGCAGTTCTGGTTTTCTTGGAGTATTCTTTGCTTTCGTGGTTGTGGCTTAAGGCTGGTGCCAGCGGTAGTACCGTGACCCTCGGTAGTAGTACCGAAGCTCACTGTGGTAGTACCAGCTCTCGAGCGGTAGTAGTCAGCTCAAGCGGTAGTACCGCTCTCCAACGTAGTACCGCTTGGGAGTTCGGCCGTAGTACTGTTGTACGTCTGGGCTACTTCCGCCTCGATTCTCGAACGAAGTTTTTTGTGTCGGGTTTTGCGGCACTAGTAGCGGCAGTAGAAGCGGTAGTACCGCTCTGAGCGGTAGTACCGCTCTGAGCGGTAGTACCGCTCTTCCCTAGCGGTAGTACCGCTCTAGGGCCAGGGCCTTGACCTTCTCTTCAGGATGATATGCTTGCTATGTCTTGTTGCCATGATAAAAATGCATCTATTTCCTCAATTGTTGTGCTAACAATGTAGAGAAACCCAACACTCCATGGAACAAGATGTGGTGTTTAATGGTGCCTCAAGGGATCCTACACCATCATCTATTGCATTTTGCCTTATGGCCAAGGCTTCAAAGGTATCTCCCACTTTGAACCCCAATATGTCTCTTGATGATGATGTTGATGCTAATGATGATGAGGATAATGATGAAGAGAATGATAATGTTGCCTCCTTAAAAACTAAGGGGGAGATGATTTTTAAAGCTCTTCATAAAAATAAAATTGCTCGTTCCAACTTCATGGAAATTATGTCCATTGCCATTGAGGGCAAGAAATATATTGAGGAGTTGGAATCTCATCTAGAGGAGCATGAGGCCACCATTGAGAAATTGGAAGCTCATGGGCGTGATTACGCAGATGAGATCATGAGCTATCTCAAGCTCTTGAACATGAACAAACCACCTCCGAATCTCTTGAGGAGACTTTTGCTCTAGAATTATCTAGAGTGAGGGAATCTCATGATAGAGCTCTTGAGGTGACCAACGATTTCAAAACTAAAAATGCTAAGCTTGAAGTTTCTCATGCTAGACTCCTTGAGGATTTTGAGCACCTTGAAAATGGCTCAAGGGTCATCAAGGGTGAGCTCAACAAACTCATCGAGTCTCATGCCCAACTTGAAGCTTCTTATTTAAAAGAGCTTGCCAAGTTGCCTTCTCCTCTTGTTGTTAATGATGATGCTTGTGCTACTAATTCTATTACTTGTGAAGCATCCATTTTGAAGGAGAATGTTGAGCTACGGGCTCAACTTGAGGCGCTATCTAGAAATTATGGGAAATTGGAAGAAAGTCATGAAAAGCTCTCAAGCTCTCATGATGATCTTCTAGTATCCCATAGTGTGCTAAAATAGCTCATGAGGCCATGATTGCTAAGGTAACATCTAGTGAGCCTCATGTGGGTACTAGCACTACTTCTAGTCAAAATAGTATATTGCCATGTGCTAGTCCTTGTAATTCATCTACTCATAATGTTGGTACATCTTGTGATGAATTACTTTCCTTGCCTTGTTGCTCTAACAATGAAGCTTATACTTCCTCTAGTACTTGTGTTGAGACTAACCGTGTAGAGGAAATCAAAGAGCTCAAGGCCCAAGTCACTTCTTTGAAGAAAGACTTGGAAAAGTGTCATGAAGGAAATCCACACTCAACAATATCTTGAGTGTGCAAAAATCCCCAATGACAAAGGTGGACTTGGATTCAACTCCAATAAGAAGAAGAAGTCCAAGATGAACAAAAGAAGGGCCAAGAACAAGTCAAGAATTCGGCCAAGATTGTTTGCTTCAAGTGCAAAGTAGAAGGGCATCATGTTAGATCTTGCCCATTGAAGAAGAAGGCCATTAGTGTCAAGCAACAAGGGAAGAGGGCACAAGTTCAATCACATGCTCAACCTCAAGTTGAAGAAAGGCCACTTCCCAAGAAGACTCAAGTTAATGCTTCTCTTGTTGAGAAATCAATTGAGAAGAAAGTGAAGAGTAGACGTTGCTACTTATGTCGTGAGAAAGGCCACGTCGCTTCTTCATGCACTAGTGGTAACTTATCCAACCCAATTATTATTGATGATGTCTATTCTCTTGGGAAGGATAAGGTTGGCAATGTGTTTGCCAAGTTTGATGCTACTCGTTGTCTTGTTTCAAACAAGCTTGAGTTTGCTCAATTCGGAGCTCATATGAAGAAGTTATGGCAGTTCTGGTTTTCTTGGAGTATTCTTTGCTTTCGTGGTTGTGGCTTAAGGCTGGTGCCGGTGATAGTACCGTGACCCTCAGCGGTAGTACTGAAGCTCGAGCGGTAGTACCGCTCTCGAGCGGTAGTACCGCTCAAGCGGTAGTACCGCTCTCCGAGCAATAGTACCGCTTGGGAGTTCGGCCGTAGTAAATACTTGTGCGTCTGGGCTACTTCGCCTCGATTCTCGAGCGAAGTTTTTAGGTGTCGGGTTTTGCGGCACTAGTAGCGGCAGTAGAAGCGGTAGTACCGCTCTGAGCGGTAGTACCGCTCTTCCCTAGCGGTAGTACCGCTCTGGGGCCAGGGCCTTGACCTTCTCTTCAGGATGATATGCTTGCTATGTCTTGTTGCCATGATAAAAATGCATCTATTTCCTCGAATTGTTGTGCTAACAATGTAGAGGAAACCCAACACTCCATGGAACAAGATGTGGTGTTTAATGGTGCCTCAAGGGATCCTACACCATCATCTATTGCATTTTGCCTTATGGCCAAGGCTTCAAAGGTATCTCCCACTTTGAACCCCAATATGTCTCTTGATGATGATGTTGATGCTAATGATGATGAGGATAATGATGAAGAGAATGATAATGTTGCCTCCTTAAAAACTAAGGGGAGATGCTTTTAAAGCTCTTCATAAAAATAAAATTGCTCGTTCCAACTTCATGGAAATTATGTCCATTGCCATTGAGGGCAAGAAATATATTGAGGAGTTGGAATCTCATCTAGAGGAGCATGAGGCCACCATTGAGAAATTGGAAGCTCATGGGCGTGATTACCTTGAGATGAGATCGCGGAGCTATCTCAAGCTCTTGAACATGAACAAACCACCTCCGAATCTCTTGAGGAGACTTTTGCTCTAGAATTATCTAGAGTGAGGGAATCTCATGATAGAGCTCTTGAGGTGACCAACGATTTCAAAACTAAAATGCTAAGCTTGAAGTTTCTCATGCTAGACTCCTTGAGGATTTTGAGCACCTCGAAAATGGCTCAAGGGTCCTCAAGGGTGAGCTCATCAAACTCACTGAGTCTCATGCCCAACTTGAAGCTTCTTATTTAAAAGAGCTTGCCAAGTTGCCTTCTCCTCTTGTTGTTAGTGATGATGCTTGTGCTACTAATTCTATTACTTGTGAAGCATCCATTTTGAAGGAGAATGTTGAGCTACGGGCTCAACTTGAGGCGCTATCTAGAAATTATGGGAAATTGGAAGAAAGTCATGAAAAGCTCTCAAGCTCTCATGATGATCTTCTAGTATCCCATAGTGTGCTAAAGATAGCTCATGAGGCCATGATTGCTAAGGTAACATCTAGTGAGCCTCATGTGGGTACTAGCACTACTTCTAGTCAAAATAGTATATTGCCATGTGCTAGTCCTTGTAATTCATCTACTCATAATGTTGGTACATCTTGTGATGAATTACTTTCCTTGCCTTGTTGCTCTAACAATGAAGCTTATACTTCCTCTAGTACTTGTGTTGAGACTAACCGTGTAGAGGAAATCAAAGAGCTCAAGGCCCAAGTCACTTCTTTGAAGAAAGACTTGGAAAAGTGTCATGAAGGGAAATCCACACTCAACAATATCTTGAGTGTGCAAAAATCTGTTGGGGAACGTAGTAATTTCAAAAAAATTCCTACGATCACGCAAGACCATGGTGATGGCATAGCAACGAGAGGGAAGAGTGTCCGTCCACGTACCCTCGTGAACCCGAAAGCGGAAGCGTTATAACAACGCGGTTGATGTAGTCGTGCGTCTTCACGATCCGACCGATCCAAGCACCGAACGTCACGGTACCTCCGAGTTACGCACACGTTCAGCTCGATGACGCATCCCGGACTCCGATCCAGCAAAGTGTCGGGATGAGTTCCGTCAACCTGACGGCGTGGTGGCGATGTTGATGCTCCACCGGCGAGGGCTTCGCCTAAGCTCCGCTGACGATATGACTTCTCCGGGCGAGGCTTCGCCTAAGCTCTCTGACGATATGACGAAGTGGAATATGGTGGAAGGGGCACCGCACTGCGGCTAAGGAAAGATCCGTAGATCAACTTGTGTGTTATGGGGTGCCCCTTGCCCCCGTATATAAAGGAGCAAGGAGGAGGTGGCCGCCAAGGGAGGAGGCGCACCAAGATGTGGAGTCCTACTAGGATTCCAAGTCCTAGTAGGAGTCCACCAAGAGGAGGAAGGGAGAAGGAAGTGGAGGAGAAGGAGAGGTGGCGGCCCCTTTTCCCTAGTCCAATTCGGACTAGAGGGAGGGGGCGCAGCAGCCCTTGGCCCTTTCTCCTCTTCCCACTAAAGCCCATCAAGGCCCATTGCTTCTCCCGTAACTACCGGTACTCCGAAAAATACTCGAATCATTCGGAACCTTTCCGAACTCCGAATATAGTCGTCCAATATATCGATCTTTACGTCTCGACCATTTCGAGACTCCTCGTCATGTCCCCGATCTCATCCGGGACTCCGAACTCCTTCGGTACATCAAAACTCATAAACTCATAATATAAGCGTCGCCGAAACCTTAAGCGTGCGGACCCTACGGGTTCGAGAACTATGTAGACATGACCTAGAACTATTCTTGGTCAATAACCAATAGCGGAACCTGGATGCCCATATTGGCTCCTACATATTCTCTGAAGATCTTTATCGGTCAAACCGCATAACAACATACTTTGTTCCCTTTGTCATCGGTATGTTACTTGCCCGAGATTCGATCGTCGGTATCCAATACCTAGTTCAATCTCGTTGCGGTAAGTCTCTTTACTCGTTCCGTAATACATCATCTCACAACTAACTCATTAGTTGTAATGCTTGCAAGGCTTAAGTGATGTGTATTACCGAGAAGGCCTAGAGATACCTCTCAGAGCAATCGGAGTGACAAAACCTAATCTCGAAATCGCCAACCCAACAAGTACCTTTGGAGACACCTGTAGTACTCCTTTATAATCACCCGATTACGTTGTGACGTTTGGTAGTACCAAAGTGTTCCTCCGGTAACGGGAGTTGCATAATCTCATAGTTGTAGGAACATGTATGGGTCATGAAGAAAGCATTAACATACTAAGCGATCAAGTGTTAAGCTAACGGAATGGGTCATGTCAATCAGATCATTCAACTAATGATGTGACCTTGTTAATCAAATAACAACTCCTTGTTCATGGTTAGGAAACATAACCATCTTTGATTAACAAGCTAGTCAAGTCGAGGCATACTAGTGACATCTTGTTTGTCTATATATTCACACATGTATTATGTTTCCGGTTAATACAATTCTAGCATGAATAATAAACATTTATCATGATATAAGGAAATAAATAATAACTTTATTATTGCCTCTAGGGCATATTTCCTTCAGTCTCCCACTTGCACTAGAGTCAATAATCTAGTTCACATCATCATGTGATTCAACACTAATATTCACATCCTGTATGTGATTAACACACATAGTTCACATCGTCATGTGACCAACACCCAAAGGGTTTACTAGAGTCAATAATCTAGTTCACATCGCTATGTGATTAACACCCAAGGAGTACTAAGGTATGATCATGTTTTGCTCGTGAGAGAAGCTTAGTCAACGGGTCATCACATTCGAGCCGTATGTATTTTGCAAATGCTCTATGTCTACAATGCTCTTGCGGGAGCTACTCTAGCTAATTGCTCCCACTTTCAATATGTATCCAGATTGAGTCTTAGAGTCATCCGGATCTGTGTAAAAGCTTGCATCGATGTAACTCTTTCTGACGGGCTCTTTTATCACCTCCATAATCGAGAAATATTTCCTTAGTCCTCACTAAGGATGTTCTTGACCAATGTCCATGATCTACTCCTAGATCACTATTGTACTCCTTGCCAAATTCAGAGCAAGGTATACAATAGGTGCGGTACATAGCATAGCATACTTCATAGAACCTATGGTGAGGCATAGGGAATGATTTTCATTCTCTTTTCTATTTTCTGCCGTGGTCGGGATTTGAGTCTTACTCAATTTCATACGTTTTGCAACACGTGCAAGAACTTTTCTTTTGACTGTTCCATTTTGAACTACTTCAAAATCTTGACAAGGTATGTACTTATTGAAAAACTTATCAAGCGTCTTGATCTATCTCTATAGATCTAGATGCTCAATATGTAAGCATCTTCACTTAGTTCCTTCTTTGAAAAACTCCTTTCAAATACTCCTTTATGCTTTGCAGAATAATTCTACATTATTTCCGATTAACAATATGTCATTCACATATACTTATCAGAAATGTTGTAATGCTCCCACTCACTTTCTTGTAAATACAGGCTTCTCCAAAAGTCTGTATAAAGCCATATGCTTTGATCACACTATCAAAGCGTTTATTCCAACTCGAGATGCTTGCACCGGTCCATAGATGGATCATTTGGAGCTTGCATATGTTGTTAGCTCCTTTAGGATTGACAAAACCTTCTGGTTGCATCATATACAACTCTTCTTTAATAAATCCATTAAAGAATGTAGTTTTGACATCCATTTGCCAGATTTCATAAAATGTGGCAATTGCTAACATGATTCGGACAGACTTTTAAGCATCGATACAAGTGAGAAAATCTCATTGTATTCAACATCTTGAACTTTGCCTAAAACCTTTTTCGACAAGTCTAGCTTTGTAGATAGTAACACTACTATCATCATCTGTCTTCCTCTTGAAGATCCATTTATTTAACTTGACTTGCTGATCATTGAGCAAGTCAACCAAAGTCCACACTTTGTTCTCATATATGGATCCTATCTCAGATTTTATGGCCTCAAGCCATTTCATGGAATCTGGGCTCATCATCGCTTCCTCATAGTTCGTAGGTTCATCATGGTCTAGTAACATGACTTCAGAACATGATTACCGTACCACTCAGTGCGGATCTTACTCTGGAAGACCCACGAGGTTTGGTAGCAACTTGATCTGAAGTTTCATGATCATCATCATTAACTTCCTCACTAATTGGTGTAGGAATCACTAGAACTGATTTACGTGATGAACTACTTTCCAATAAGGGAGAAGGTACAATTACCTCATCAAGTTCTACTTTCCTCCCACTCACTTCTTTCGAGAGAAACTTTCTTCTCTAGAAAGGATCCATCTTAGCAACGAAAAACTTGCCTTTGGATCTGTGATAGAAGGTGTACCCAATAGTTACCTTTGGGTATTCTATGAAGACGCACTTCTCCGATTTGGGTTCGAGCTTATCGGTGAAAACTTTTCACATAAGCATCACAACTCCAAACTTTTAAGAAACGACGACTTAGGTTTACGTTAAACCATAGTTCATATGGTGTCGTCTCAACGGATTTAGATGGTGCCCTATTAAGCGTGAATGCATTTGTCTCTAATGCATAACCCCAAAACGATAGTGGTAAATTGATAAGAGACATCATAGATCGCACCATATCCAATAAAGTGCGGTTACGACTTTTGGACGCACCATTATGTTGTGGTGTTCCATATGGCGTGAGTTGCGAAACTATTTCACATTGTTTCAAATGAAGACCAAACTCGTAACTCAAATATTTATCTCCACGATCAGATCGCAGAAACTTTATTTTCTTGTTACGATGATTTTCCACTTCACTCTGAAATTCTTTGAACTTTTCAATTATTTCAGACTTATGTTTCATCAAGTAAATATACCCATATCTGCTCAAATCATTTTGTGAAGGTCCAGAAAATAATGATACTAGCCACGAGCATCAACACTCATTGAATCGCATACATCGGTATGTATTATTTCCAATAAGTCAGTAGCTTGTTCCATTGTTCCGGAGAACGGAGTTTTAGTCAACTTGCCCAAAAGGCACGGTTCGCAAGCATCAAATGATTCATAATCAAGTGAGTCCAAAAACCCATCAGCATGGAGTTTCTTCATGCGCTTTACATAATATGACCTAAACGGCAAGTGCCACAAATAAGTTGCACTATCATTATTAACTTTGCATCTTTTGGTTTCAATATTATGAATATGTGTATCACTATGATCGAGATCCAATGAACTATTTTCATTGGGTGTGTAACCATATAAGGTTTTATTCATGTAAACAGAACAACAATTTATTCTCTTACCTAAATGAATAACCGTATTGCAATAAACATGATCAAATCATATTTATGCTCAACACCAAATAACACTTATTTAGGTTCCACACTAATCCCGAAAGTATAGGGAGTGTGCGATGATGATCATATCAATCTTGGAACTACTTCCAACACTCATCGTCACTTCCCCTTCAACTAGTTTACGCAACTCCGTTTCAAGTTACTACTTTTAGCAAGCGAACCAGTATCAAAATACCGAGGGTTTGCTACGAACACTAGTAAAATACACATCAATAATCTGCATATCAAATATACCTTTGTTCACTTTGCCATCCTTCTTATCCGCCAAATACTTGGGGTAGTTCCGCTTCTAGTGACCAGTTCCATTGCAGCAAAAGCACTTAGTCTCGGGCTTAGGTCCAGACTTGGGCTTCTTCCTTTGGAGCAGCAACGTGCTTGCCGTTCTTCTTGAAGTTCCCCTTCTTCCCTTTGCCCTTTTCCTTGAGATTAGTGGTCTTGTCAATCATCAACACTTGATGCTCTTTCTTGATTTCTACCTTCGTTGATTTCAACATCACGAAGAGCTCGGGAATCGTTT
This sequence comes from Aegilops bicornis, assembly GCA_021605145.1. Classification (NCBI taxonomy): domain Eukaryota; kingdom Viridiplantae; phylum Streptophyta; class Magnoliopsida; order Poales; family Poaceae; genus Aegilops; species Aegilops bicornis. Next base: position 688,435,121 of record CM038673.1, on the reverse strand, counting down.
TCGTCATCCCTTGCATACTATAGTTCATCACGAAGTTCTAGTAACTTAGTGTTGGTGACTAGAGAATTCTGTCAATCACTATCTTATCTGGAAGATTAACTCCCACTTGATTCAAGCGATTGAAGTACTCAGACAATCTGAGAACATGCTCACTAGTTGAGCGATTCTCTTCCATCTTTTAGCTATAGAACTTGTTGGAGATTTCATATCTCTCAACTCGGTATTTGCTTGAAATATTAACTTCAATTCCTGGAACATCTCATATGGTCCATGACGCTCAAAACGTCTTTGAAGTCCCGATTCTAAGCTGTTAAGTATGGTGCACTAAACTATCAAGTAGTCATCATATTGAGCTAGCCAAACGTTCATAACGTCTACATTTGCTCCTGCAATAGGTCTGTCACCTAGCGGTGCATTAAGGACATAATTCTTACAGGCAGCAATGAGGATAAACCTCAGATCACGGATCCAATCCGCATCATTGCTACTAACATTTTTCAATACAATTTTCTCTAGGAACACATATAAAAACATAGGGAAGCAACAACGCGAGCTATTGATCTACAACATAGAGATGCTAATACTACCAGGACTAAGTTCATGATAAATTAAAGTTCAATTAATCATATTACTTAAGAACTCCCACTTAGATAGACATCTCTCTAATCCTCTAAGTGATCACGTGATCCAAATCAACTAAACCATGTCCGATCATCACGTGAGATGGAGTAGTTTCAATGGTGAACATCACTATGTTGATCATATCTACTATATGATTCACGCCGACCTTTCGGTCTCCGTGTTCCGAGGTCATATCTTATATGCATAGCTCGTCAAGTATAACCTGAGTATTCCGTGTGCAACTGTTTTGCACCCGTTGTATTTGAACGTAGAGCCTATCACACCCGATCATCACGTGGTGTCTCAAAGACGAAGAACTTTCAGAACGGTGCATACTCGGGGAGAACACTTCTTGATAATTTTAGTGAGAGATCATCTTATAATGCTACCGTCAATCAAAGCAAGATAAGATGCATAAAGGATAAACATCACATGCAATCAATATAAGTGATATGATATGGCCATCATCATCTACGTGCTTGTGATCTCCATCTTCAAGCACCGTCATGATCACCATCGCCACCGCGCCGACACCTTGATCTCCATCGTAGCATCGTTGTCGTCTCGCCAATCTTATGCTTCCACGACTATCACTACCGCTTAGTAATAAGGTAAAGCATTACAGGGCGATTGCATTGCATACAATAAAGCGACAACCATATGGCTCTTGCCAGTTGCCGATAACTCGGTTACAAAACATGATCATCTCATACAATAAAATTTAGCATCATGTCTTGACCATATCACATCATAACATGCCCTGCAAAAACAAGTTAGACGTCCTCTACTTTGTTGTTGCAAGTTTTACGTGGCTGCTACGGGCTGAGCAAGAACCGTTCTTACCTACGCATCAAAACCACAACGATAGTTTGTCAAATAGACTCCGTTTAAACCTTCTCAAGGACCGGGCGTAGCCACACTCAGTTCAACTAAAGTTGGAGAGACAGTCTTCCGCGAAGCCATCTATGTGCAAAGCACGCCGAGGGAACCGGTCTCACAGAAGCGTGACGCGTAAGGTTGGTCCGGATCGTCTCGGCCCAACAATACCGCTGAACCAAAAGTATGACATGCCGGTAGGCAGTATGACTTGTATCGTCCACAACTCACTTGTGTTCTACTCGTGCATATGACATCTACGATAAAAACCAGGCTCGGATGCCCTTTGTTGGGGAGCGTAGTAATTTCAAAAAATTTCCTACGATCACGCAAGACCATGGTGATGGCATAGCAACGAGAGGGAAGAGTGTCCGTCCACGCACTCGTGAGACCGAAAGCGGAAGCGTTATAACAACCTTAGCAGTTGATGTAGTCGACGTCTTCACGATCCGACCGATCCAAGCACCGAACACGGTACCTCCGAGTTACGCACACGCTCAGCTCGATGGCGATCCCGGACTCCGATCCGGCAAAGTGTCGGGATGAGTTCCACAAGACGACGGCGTGGTGACGATGTTGATGCTCCACTGACGCAGGGCTTCGCCTAAGCTCATGACGATATGACTTCTCCGGCGCAGGGCTTCGCCTAAGCTCTCTGACGATATGACGAAGTGGAATATGGTGGAAGGGGCACCAGACACGGCTAAGGAAAGATCCGTAGATCAACTTGTGTGTTATGGGGTGCCCCTTGCCCGTGATATAAAGGAGCAAGGAGGAGGTGGCCGCCAAGGGAGGAGGCGCGACTAAGATGTGGAGTCCTACTAGGATTCCAAGTCCTAGTAGGAGTCCACCAAGAGGGAGGAAGGGAGAAGGAAGTGGAGGAGAAGGAGAGGTGGCGGCCCCTTTCCCTAGTCCAATTCGGACTAGAGGGGAGGGGCGCAGCAGCCCCTTGGCCCTTTCTCCTCTTCCCACTAAAGCCCATCAAGGCCCATTGCTTCTCCTGTAACTACCCTACTCGAAAAATACTCGAATCATTCGAACCTTTCCGAACTCCGAATATAGTCGTCCAATATATCGATCTTTACGCCTCGACCATTTCGAGACTCCTCGTCATGTCCCCGATCTCATCCGGGACTCCGAACTCCTTCGGTACATCAAAACTCATAAACTCATAATATAAGCATCACATCGAAACCTTAAGCGTGCGGACCCTACGGGTTCGAGAACTATGTAGACATGACCTAGAACTATTCTTGGTCAATAACCAATAGCGGAACCTGGATGCCCATATTGGCTCCTACATATTCTACGAAGATCTTTATCGGTCAAACCGCATAACAACATACTTTGTTCCCTTTGTCATCGGTATGTTACTTGCAGAGATTCGATAAATTCGGGTATCCAATACCTAGTTCAATCTCGCTACGGTAAGTCTCTTTACTCGTTCCGTAATACATCATCTCACAACTAACTCATTAGTTGTAATGCTTGCAAGGCTTAAGTGATGTGTATTACCGAGAAGGCCTAGAGATACCTCTCCGACAATCGGAGTGACAAAACCTAATCTCAAATACGCCAACCCAACAAGTACCTTTGGAGACACCTGTAGTACTCCTTTATAATCACCCGATTACGTTGTGACGTTTGGTAGTACCCAAAGTGTTCCTCCCAGAACGGGAGTTGCATAATCTCATAGTTGTAGGAACATGTATGGGTCATGAAGAAAGCATTAACATACTAAGCGCATCAAGTGTTAAGCTAACGGAATGGGTCATGTCAATCAGATCATTCAACTAATGATGTGACCTTGTTAATCAAATAACAACTCCTTGTTCATGGTTAGGAAACATAACCATCTTTGATTAACAAGCTAGTCAAGTAGAGGCATACTAGTGACATACTGTTTGTCTATATATTCACACATGTATTATGTTTCCGGTTAATACAATTCTAGCATGAATAATAAACATTTATCATGATATAAGGAAATAAATAATAACTTTATTATTGCCTCTAGGGCATATTTCCTTCAAAATCCCCCAATGACAAAGGTGGACTTGGATTCAACTCCAATAAGAAGAAGAAGTCCAATATGAACAAAAAGAAGGGCCAAGAACAAGTCAAGAATTCGGCCAAGATTGTTTGCTTCAAGTGCAAAGTAGAAGGGCATCATGTTAGATCTTGCCCATTGAAGAAGAAGGCCATTAGTGTCAAGCAACAAGGAAGAGGGCACAAGTTCAATCACATGCTCAACCTCAAGTTGAAGAAAGGCCACTTCCCAAGAAGACTCAAGTTAATGCTTCTCTTGTTGAGAAATCAATTGAGAAGAAAGTGAAGAGTAGACGTTGCTACTTATGTCGTGAGAAAGGCCACGTCGCTTCTTCATGCACTAGTGGTAACTTATCCAACCCAATTATTATTGATGATGTCTATTCTCTTGGGAAGGATAAAGTTGGCAATGTGTTTGCCAAGTTTGATGCTACTCGTTGTCTTGTTTCAAACAAGCTTGAGTTTGCTCAATTAGAGCTCATATGAAGAAGTTATGGCAGTTTTGGTTTTCTTGGAGTATTCTTTGCTTTCGTGGTTGTGGCTTAAGGCTGGTGCCGGTATTACCGTGACCCTCGGTAGTACTCATTGAAGCTCCGCAGCGGTAGTACTGCAGCTCTCGAATGATAAAGCGGTAGTACCGCTCTCCGAACGGTAGTACCGCTTAGGAGTTTCGGCCGTAGTACCATTGTCTATGTCTGGGCTACTTCCGCCTCGATTCTCGAACGAAGTTTTTCGTGTCGGGTTTCTTGGCACTAGTAGCGGCAGTAGAAGCGGTAGTACCGCTTCTGAGCGGTAGTACCGCTCTTCCCTAGCGGTAGTACCGCTCTGGGGCAGAGCCTTGACCTTCTCTTGAGGATGATATGCTTGCTATGTCTTGTTGCCATGATAAAATGCATCTATTTCCTCAATTGTTGTGCTAACAATGTAGAGGAAACCCAACACTCCATGGAACAAGATGTGGTGTTTAATGGTGCCTCAAGGGATCCTACACCATCATCTATTGCATTTTGCCTTATGGCCAAGGCTTCAAAGGTATCTCCCACTTTGAACCCCAATATGTCTCTTGATGATGATGTTGATGCTAATGATGATGAGGATAATGATGAAGAGAATGATAATGTTGCCTCCTTAAAAACTAAGGGGGAGATGATTTTTAAAGCTCTTCATAAAAATAAAATTGCTCGTTCCAACTTCATGGAAATTATGTCCATTGCCATTGAGGGCAAGAAATATATTGAGGAGTTGGAATCTCATCTAGAGGAGCATGAGGCCACCATTGAGAAATTGGAAGCTCATGGGCGTGATTACGCAGATGAGATCATGGAGCTATCTCAAGCTCTTGAACATGAACAAACCACCTCCGAATCTCTTGAGGAGACTTTTGCTCTAGAATTATCTAGAGTGAGGGAATCTCATGATAGAGCTCTTGAGGTGACCAACGATTTCAAAACTAAAATGCTAAGCTTGAAGTTTCTCATGCTAGACTCCTTGAGGATTTTGAGCACCTCGAAAATGGCTCAAGGGTCATCAAGGGTGAGCTCATCAAACTCACCGAGTCTCATGCCCAACTTGAAGCTTCTTATTTAAAAGAGCTTGCCAAGTTGCCTTCTCCTCTTGTTGTTAATGATGATGCTTGTGCTACTAATTCTATTACTTGTGAAGCATCCATTTTGAAGGAGAATGTTGAGCTACGGGCTCAACTTGAGGCGCTTATCTAGAAATGATGGGAAATTGGAAGAAAGTCATGAAAAGCTCTCAAGCTCTCATGATGATCTTCTAGTATCCCATAGTGTGCTAAAGATAGCTCATGAGGCCATGATTGCTAAGGTAACATCTAGTGAGCCTCATGTGGGTACTAGCACTACTTCTAGTCAAAATAGTATATTGCCATGTGCTAGTCCTTGTAATTCATCTACTCATAATGTTGGTACATCTTGTGATGAATTACTTTCCTTGCCTTGTTGCTCTAACAATGAAGCTTATACTTCCTCTAGTACTTGTGTTGAGACTAACCGTGTAGAGGAAATCAAAGAGCTCAAGGCCCAAGTCACTTCTTTGAAGAAAGACTTGGAAAAGTGTCATGAAGGAAATCCACACTCAACAATATCTTGAGTGTGCAAAAATCCCCAATGACAAAGGTGGACTTGGATTCAACTCCAATAAGAAGAAGAAGTCCAAGATGAACAAAAAGAAGGGCCAAGAACAAGTCAAGAATTCGGCCAAGATTGTTTTGCTTCAAGTGCAAAGTAGAAGGGCATCATGTTAGATCTTGCCCATTGAAGAAGAAGGCCATTAGTGTCAAGCAACAAGGGAAGAGGGCACAAGTTCAATCACATGCTCAACCTCAAGTTGAAGAAAGGCCACTTCCCAAGAAGACTCAAGTTAATGCTTCTCTTGTTGAGAAATCAATTGAGAAGAAAGTGAAGAGTAGACGTTGCTACTTATGTCGTGAGAAAGGCCACGTCGCTTCTTCATGCACTAGTGGTAACTTATCCAACCCAATTATTATTGATGATGTCTATTCTCTTGGGAAGGATAAGGTTGGCAATGTGTTTGCCAAGTTTGATGCTACTCGTTGTCTTGTTTCAAACAAGCTTGAGTTTGCTCAATTCGAGCTCATATGAAGAAGTTATGGCGATTCTGGTTTTCTTGGAGTATTCTTTGCTTCGTGGTTGTGGCTTAAGGCGGTGCCAGCGGTAGTACCCGTGACCCTCAGCGGTAGTACCGCCGAAGCTCAGGCGGTAGTACCGCTCTCGAGCGGTAGTACCGCTCAAGCGGTAGTACCGCTCTCCGAGCAGTAGTACCGCTTGGGAGTTTTACCGTAGTAATGTTGTCTTGTCTGGGCTACTTCCGCCTCGATTCTCGAACGAAGTTTTTCGTGTCGGGTTTTTGGCACTAGTAGCGGCAGAGAAGCGGTAGTACCGCTCGAGCGGTAGTACCGCTCTTGGTAGTACCGCTCTGGGCCGTGGCCTTGACCTTCTCTTGAGGATGATATGCTTGCTATGTCTTGTTGCCATGATAAAATGCATCTATTTCCTCGAATTGTTGTGCTAACAATGTAGAGGAAACCCAACACTCCATGGAACAAGATGTGGTGTTTAATGGTGCCTCAAGGGATCCTACACCATCATCTATTGCATTTTGCCTTATGGCCAAGGCTTCAAAGGTATCTCCCACTTTGAACCCCAATATGTCTCTTGATGATGATGTTGATGCTAATGATGATGAGGATAATGATGAAGAGAATGATAATGTTGCCTCCTTAAAAACTAAGGGGGAGATGATTTTTAAAGCTCTTCATAAAAATAAAATTGCTCGTTCCAACTTCATGGAAATTATGTCCATTGCCATTGAGGGCAAGAAATATATTGAGGAGTTGGAATCTCATCTAGAGGAGCATGAGGCCACCATTGATAAATTGGAAGCTCATGGGCGTGATTACGCAGATGAGATCATGAGCTATCTCAAGCTCTTGAACATGAACAAACCACCTCCGAATCTCTTGAGGAGACTTTTGCTCTAGAATTATCTAGAGTGAGGGAATCTCATGATAGAGCTCTTGAGGTGACCAACGATTTCAAAACTAAAAATGCTAAGCTTGAAGTTTCTCATGCTAGACTCCTTGAGGATTTTGAGCACCTCGAAAATGGCTCAAGGGTCATCAAGGGTGAGCTCATCAAACTCACTGAGTCTCATGCCCAACTTGAAGCTTCTTATTTAAAAGAGCTTGCCAAGTTGCCTTCTCCTCTTGTTGTTAATGATGATGCTTGTGCTACTAATTCTATTACTTGTGAAGCATCCATTTTGAAGGAGAATGTTGAGCTACGGGCTCAACTTGAGGCGCTTATCTAGAAATTATGGGAAATTGGAAGAAAGTCATGAAAAGCTCTCAAGCTCTCATGATGATCTTCTAGTATCCCATAGTGTGCTAAAAGATAGCTCATGAGGCCATGATTGCTAAGGTAACATCTAGTGAGCCTCATGTGGGTACTAGCACTACTTCTAGTCAAAATAGTATATTGCCATGTGCTAGTCCTTGTAATTCATCTACTCATAATGTTGGTACATCTTGTGATGAATTACTTTCCTTGCCTTGTTGCTCTAACAATGAAGCTTATACTTTCTCTAGTACTTGTGTTGAGACTAACCATGTAGAGGAAATCAAAGAGCTCAAGGCCCAAGTCACTTCTTTGAAGAAAGACTTGGAAAAGTGTCATGAAGGGAAATCCACACTCAACAATATCTTGAGTGTGCAAAAATCCCCAATGACAAAGGTGGACTTGGATTCAACTCCAATAAGAAGAAGAAGTCCAAGATGAACAAAAGAAGGGCCAAGAACAAGTCAAGAATTCGCCAAGATTGTTTGCTTCAAGTGCAAAGTAGAAGGGCATCATGTTAGATCTTGCCCATTGAAGAAGAAGGCCATTAGTGTCAAGCAACAAGGGAAGAGGGCACAAGTTCAATCACATGCTCAACCTCAAGTTGAAGAAAGGCCACTTCCCAAGAAGACTCAAGTTAATGCTTCTCTTGTTGAGAAATCAATTGAGAAGAAAGTGAAGAGTAGACGTTGCTACTTATGTCGTGAGAAAGGCCACGCCGCTTCTTCATGCACTAGTGGTAACTTATCCAACCCAATTATTATTGATGATGTCTATTCTCTTGGGAAGGATAAGGTTGGCAATGTGTTTGCCAAGTTTGATGCTACTCGTTGTCTTGTTTCAAACAAGCTTGAGTTTGCTCAATTCGGAGCTCATATGAAGAAGTTATGGCAGTTTTGGTTTTCTTGGAGTATTCTTTGCTTTCGTGGTTGTGGCTTAAGGCTGGTGCCAGCGGTATTACCGTGACCCTCAGCGGTAGTACCGCCGAAGCTCCGCAGCGGTAGTACCGCTCTCGAGCGGTAGTACCGCTCAAGCGGTAGTACCGCTCTCCTAACGGTAGTACCGCTTGGGAGTTTCGGCCGAAGTACAGCTGTGCGTCTGGGCTACTTACGCCTCGATTCTCGAACGAATTTTTATGTGTAGGGTTTTGCGGCACTAGTAGCGGCAGTAGTAGCGGTAGTACCGCTCTGAGCGGTAGTACCGCTCTTCCCTAGCGGTAGTACCGCTCAGCTGGGGCGTGGCCTTGACCTTCTCTTCAGGATGATATGCTTGCTATGTCTTGTTGCCATGATAAAAATGCATCTATTTCCTCGAATTGTTGTGCTAACAATGTAGAGGAAACCCAACACTCCATGGAACAAGATGTGGTGTTTAATGGTGCCTCAAGGGATCCTACACCATCATCTATTGCATTTTGCCTTATGCCCAAGGCTTCAAAGGTATCTCCACTTTGAACCCCAATATGTCTCTTGATGATGATGTTGATGCTAATGATGATGAGGATAATGATGAAGAGAATGATAATGTTGCCTCCTTAAAAACTAAGGGGGAGATGATTTTTAAAGCTCTTCATAAAAATAAAATTGCTCGTTCCAACTTCATGGAAATTATGTCCATTGCCATTGAGGGCAAGAAATATATTGAGGAGTTGGAATCTCATCTAGAGGAGCATGAGGCCACCATTGAGAAATTGGAAGCTCATGGGCGTGATTACGCAGATGAGATCATGGAGCTATCTCAAGCTCTTGAACATGAACAAACCACCTCCGAATCTCTTGAGGAGACTTTTGCTCTAGAATTATCTAGAGTGAGGGAATCTCATGATAGAGCTCTTGAGGTGACCAACGATTTCAAAACTAAAAATGCTAAGCTTGAAGTTTCTCATGCTAGACTCCTTGAGGATTTTGAGCACCTCGAAAATGGCTCAAGGGTCATCAAGGGTGAGCTCATCAAACTCACAGAGTCTCATGCCCAACTTGAAGCTTCTTATTTAAAAGAGCTTGCCAAGTTGCCTTCTCCTCTTGTTGTTAATGATGATGCTTGTGCTACTAATTCTATTACTTGTGAAGCATCCATTTTGAAGGAGAATGTTGAGCTACGGGCTCAACTTGAGGCGCTATCTAGAAATTATGGGAAATTGGAAGAAAGTCATGAAAAGCTCTCAAGCTCTCATGATGATCTTCTAGTATCCCATAGTGTGCTAAAGATAGCTCATGAGGCCATGATTGCTAAGGTAACATCTAGTGAGCCTCATGTGGGTACTAGCACTACTTCTAGTCAAAATAGTATATTGCCATGTGCTAGTCCTTGTAATTCATCTACTCATAATGTTGGTACATCTTGTGATGAATTACTTTCCTTGCCTTGTTGCTCTAACAATGAAGCTTATACTTCCTCTAGTACTTGTGTTGAGACTAACCGTGTAGAGGAAATCAAAGAGCTCAAGGCCCAAGTCACTTCTTTGAAGAAAGACTTGGAAAAAGTGTCATGAAGGAAATCCACACTCAACAATATCTTGAGTGTGCAAAAATCCCCAATGACAAAGGTGGACTTGGATTCAACTCCAATAAGAAGAAGAAGTCCAAGATGAACAAAAAGAAGGGCCAAGAACAAGTCAAGAATTCGCCAAGATTGTTTGCTTCAAGTGCAAAGTAGAAGGGCATCATGTTAGATCTTGCCCATTGAAGAAGAAGGCCATTAGTGTCAAGCAACAAGGAAGAGGGCACAAGTTCAATCACATGCTCAACCTCAAGTTGAAGAAAGGCCACTTCCCAAGAAGACTCAAGTTAATGCTTCTCTTGTTGAGAAATCAATTGAGAAGAAAGTGAAGAGTAGACGTTGCTACTTATGTCGTGAGAAAGGCCACGCCGCTTCTTCATGCACTAGTGGTAACTTATCCAACCCAATTATTATTGATGATGTCTATTCTCTTGGGAAGGATAAGGTTGGCAATGTGTTTGCCAAGTTTGATGCTACTCGTTGTCTTGTTTCAAACAAGCTTGAGTTTGCTCAATTCGGAGCTCATATGAAGAAGTTATGGCAGTTACGGTTTTCTTGGAGTATTCTTTGCTTTCGTGGTTGTGGCTTAAGGCTGGTGCCAGCGGTAGTACCGTGACCCTCAGCGGTAGTACCGCCCGAAGCTCAGCGGTAGTACCGCTCTCGAGCGGTAGTACCGCTCAAGCGGTAGTACCGCTCCTAACGGTAGTACCGCTTGGGAGTTTCGACGTAGTACCCATTGTCGTCTGGGCTACTTCGCCTCGATTCTCGAACGAAGTTTTTCGTGTCGTGTTTTGCGGCACTAGTAGCGGCAGTAGTAGCGGTAGTACCGCTCTGAGCGGTAGTACCGCTCTACTCCCGCGGTAGTACCGCTCTGGGGCCAGTGGCCTTGACCTTCTCTTCAACGGTAGTATCATTTGGATAGGGAAGCGGTAGTACCGCCCTCAGCGGTAGTACCGCCCTTCCTAAGCGGTAGTACCGCTCTGTCTTGAGGATTTTCGGTGGGAGTAACGGTTGGATTTTCCCCTCCTATAAAAGGGGTCCTCTTCCCCATTGAACCTTATCCTTTGAGCTCGTGTTCTTCCCCATTGTTGACCTTCTCCGAGCTTGCTATCTCTCAATCCCTCCATGGTTTCTTGCTAGTTTTGGGGGAAAAGAGAGAGGAGATCCAGATCCACATTTCCACCAATCACTTTCTCCTCTATGTGAGGTGTTGCCCCTCGATCGTGTTGTTGGAGTTCTTGGTTTTCTCCTCCTTTTTCTTCATCTCATTTTGCTCCCTAGCATTATTTGCTTTGGTGGGATTTGAGAGAGAGAAGGACTTGGGCACTCGTGTGCCCTTGCCATTGCATTTGGTGCATCGTTTTGAGTTCTCCACGGTGATACGTGGAAGTTACAAGTTGAGAAGCTTATTACTCTTGGGTGCTTGGTGCCCTTGAGCTTGTTCCTCTTGGGTGCTTGGGCGCCCTAGACGGTTGGTAGTGTTCGGAGCTCAATCATTGTGGTGTAAAGCTCCGGGCAAGCGTCGGGGTCTCCAAATGTTTCGCATGCTTGTGTTGATAGTCCTTGCATATCATGTAGAAATTGCTTGACTAAATCTCAGGATGATATGCTTGCTATGTCTTGTTGCCATGATAAAAATGCATCTATTTCCTCGAATTGTTGTGCTAACAATGTAGAGGAAACCCAACACTCCATGGAACAAGATGTGGTGTTTAATGGTGCCTCAAGGGATCCTACACCATCACCTATTGCATTTTGCCTTATGGCCAAGGCTTCAAAGGTATCTCCCACTTTGAACCCCAATATGTCTCTTGATGATGATGTTGATGCTAATGATGATGAGGATAATGATGAAGAGAATGATAATGTTGCCTCCTTAAAAACTAAGGGGAGATGATTTTAAAGCTCTTCATAAAAATAAAATTGCTCGGTCCAACTTCATGGAAATTATGTCCATTGCCATTGAGGGCAAGAAATATATTGAGGAGTTGGAATCTCATCTAGAGGAGCATGAGGCCACCATTGAGAAATTGGAAGCTCATGGGCGTGATTACGCAGATGAGATCGCTGGAGCTATCTCAAGCTCGTGAACATGAACAAACCACCTCGAATCTCTTGAGGAGACTTTGCTCTAGAATTATCTAGAGTGAGGGAATCTCATGATAGAGCTCTTGAGGTGACCAGCGATTTCAAAACTAAAAATGCTAAGCTTGAAGTTTCTCATGCTAGACTCCTTGAGGATTTTGAGCACCTCGAAAATGGCTCAAGGGTCATCAAGGGTGAGCTCATCAAACTCACCGAGTCTCATGCCCAACTTGAAGCTTCTTATTTAAAAGAGCTTGCCAAATTGCCTTCTCCTCTTGTTGTTAATGATGATGCTTGTGCTACTAATTCTATTACTTGTGAAGCATCCATTTTGAAGGAGAATGTTGAGCTACGGGCTCAACTTGAGGCGCTATCTAGAAATTATGGGAAATTGGAAGAAAGTCATGAAAAGCTCTCAAGCTCTCATGATGATCTTCTAGTATCCCATAGTGTGCTAAAAGATAGCTCATGAGGCCATGATTGCTAAGGTAACATCTAGTGAGCCTCATGTGGGTACTAGCACTACTTCTAGTCAAAATAGTATATTGCCATGTGCTAGTCCTTGTAATTCATCTACTCATAATGTTGGTACATCTTGTGATGAATTACTTTCCTTGCCTTGTTGCTCTAACAATGAAGCTTATACTTCCTCTAGTACTTGTGTTGAGACTAACCGTGTAGAGGAAATCAAAGAGCTCAAGGCCCAAGTCACTTCTTTGAAGAAAGACTTGGAAAAGTGTCATGAAGGAAATCCACACTCAACAATATCTTGAGTGTGCAAAAATCCCCAATGACAAAGGTGGACTTGGATTCAACTCCAATAAGAAGAAGAAGTCCAAGATGAACAAAAAGAAGGGCCAAGAACAAGTCAAGAATTCGCCAAGATTGTTTGCTTCAAGTGCAAAGTAGAAGGGCATCATGTTAGATCTTGCCCATTGAAGAAGAAGGCCATTAGCGTCAAGCAACAAGGAAGAGGGCACAAGTTCAATCACATGCTCAACCTCAAGTTGAAGAAAGGCCACTTCCCAAGAAGACTCAAGTTAATGCTTCTCTTGTTGAGAAATCAATTGAGAAGAAAGTGAAGAGTAGACGCGTTGCTACTTATGTCGTGAGAAAGGCCACGTCGCTTCTTCATGCACTAGTGGTAACTTATCCAACCCAATTATTATTGATGATGTCTATTCTCTTGGGAAGGATAAGGTTGGCAATGTGTTTGCCAAGTTTGATGCTACTCGTTGTCTTGTTTCAAACAAGCTTGAGTTTGCTCAATTCGGAGCTCATATGAAGAAGATAAGGCAGTTCAGGTTTTAAATGAGAATTCTTTTCTTTAGTCTTAGTGGATTAAGGCTGGTGCCAGCGGTAGTACCGTGACACTCAGAGGAAGTACCTTGAGCTCACTGTGATGGTAATGCCGCTCTCGAGCGGTAGTACCGCTCAAGCGGGTAGTACCGCTCTCCCAACGGTAGTACCGCTTGGGAGTTTCGGCCGTAGTACTGCTGGCGTCTGGGCTACTTCCGCCTCGATTCTCGAACGAAGTTTTAATGTCGGGTTTTGCGGCACTAGTAGCGGCAGAGAAGCGGTAGTACCGCTCTGAGCGGTAGTACCGCTCTTCCCTAGCGGTAGTACCGCCTGGGGCCAGGGCCTTGACCTTCTCTTCGGTAGCGGTAGTACATTTGGATAGGAGCGGTAGTACCGCCCTCAGTGATAGTGCCGCCCTTCCCTAATGGTAGTACCGCTCTGCGAGGATTTTTCGGTGGGAGTAACGGTTGGATTTTCCCCTCCTATAAAAGGGGTCTTCTTCCCCATTTAACCTTATCCTTTGAGCTCGTTTTCTTCCCCAATTGTTGAACTTCTCCGAGCTTGCTATCTCTCAATCCCTCCATGGTTTCTTGCTAGTTTTTTGGGGAAAAGAGAGAGGAGATCTAGATCCACATTTCCACCAATCACTTTCTCCTCTATGTGAGGGGAACCCCTTGGATCTAGTTCTTGGAGTTCTTGGTGTTCTCCTCCTTGTTCTTCCTCTCATTTTCCTCCCTAGCATTAGTTGCTTTGGTGGGATTTGAGAGAGAAGGACTTGGGCACTCCGTGTGCCCTTGCCATTGCATTTGGTGCATCGGTTTGAGTTCTCCACGGTGATACGTGGAAGTTACAAGTTGAGAAGCTTATTACTCTTGGGTGCTTGGTGCCCTTGAGCTTGTTCCTCTTGGGTGCTTGGGCGCCCTAGACGGTTAGTAGTGTTCGAGCTCAATCATTGTGGTGTAAAGCTCCGGCAAGCGCCGGGTCTCCAATTAGGTTGTGGAGATCGCCTGAGCAATTTGACGGGTTCCGTGACCGCCCCAAGGGTTGCCAAAGTGTACGGTTTCGTGACCGCCCCCAAGGGTTGCCATTTGTACGGGTTCGGTGACCGCCCTCAAGGGTCCCTTAGTGGAATCACGGCATCTTGCATTGTGCGAGGGCGTGAGGAGATTACGGTGGCCCTAGTGGCTTATTGGGGAGCATTGTGCCTCCACACCGCTCCAAACGGAGACTACCATCCGCAAGGGTGTGAACTTCGGGATACATCGTCGTCTCCGCGTGCCTCGGTTGTCTCTTACCCGAGCCCTTTACTTATGCACTTTACTTTGTGATAGCCATATTGTTCTTGTCATATATCTTGCTATCACATAGTTGCTTATCTTGCTTAGCATAAGTTGTTGGTGCACATAGGTGAGCCTAGTTGTTGTAGGTTTTGTGCTTGACAAATTAACCGCTAGGTTTATTCCGCATTTGTTCAAGCCTCAACCATAATTATTTTAAAGCGCCTATTCACCCCCTCTAGGCGACATCCACGATCTTTCAATTGGTATCGAGCCTCGTCTCTCTTTGTTGGGCTTAACCGCCTAGAGAGTAAAGATGTCGACTAGGGATTAGGATTCTCTGACACTCTTAGTTTCGATGGCTCAAATTTTGATGTTTGGGTAATTAGCATGCTTAATCTCTTTAGGGTCATGGACCCAAATTTGGAGCGAATTGTAGATATGGGTTTTTCCTCCAAAGGATCCCCAAAGATTATCTTTAGAGGATGAGAAAAACTCTTATCTCAATGCTCAAGCTTCTAATGTGCTTTTTGATGCTTTGAGCAATGTAGTTATATTTCCACTCATGCCATTCCGGGATGCTCATGAGTTGTGGACGAAGCTTCAAGATAAATATGGTGTGTCCAAGATTTGTAGGGATGATTGTTCTCCCTCCACCTCCGGCCGTATAGTCTTCTCAACTTCTTCTACATCACCTACATGTGGTTTGCCATAAGGTAATGATATGGTGAGTAGTGTCGGTCATTGCAATGATGATAGTGTGCTTTTTGTGGATGATTCTTCGTCACTATATTATTGCAATGCTCCGTCTTTGGGCTTTAACACTTTGAGCACTCCAAATGTTTCGCATGCTTGTGTTGATAGTCCTTGCATATCATGTAGAAATTGCTTGACTAAATCTCAGGATGATATGCTTGCTATGTCTTGTTGCCATGATAAAATGCATCTATTTCCTCGAATTGTTGTGCTAACAATGTAGAGGAAACCCAACACTCCATGGAACAAGATGTGGTGTTTAATGGTGCCTCAAGGGATCCTACACCATCATCTATTGCATTTTGCCTTATGGCCAAGGCTTCAAAGGTATCTCCCACTTTGAACCCCAATATGTCTCTTGATGATGATGTTGATGCTAATGATGATGAGGATAATGATGAAGAGAATGATAATGTTGCCTCCTTAAAAACTAAGGGGAGATGATTTTTAAAGCTCTTCATAAAAATAAAATTGCTCGTTCCAACTTCATGGAATTATGTCCATTGCCATTGAGGGCAAGAAATATATTGAGGAGTTGGAATCTCATCTAGAGGAGCATGAGGCCACCATTGAGAAATTGGAAGCTCATGGGCGTGATTACGCAGATGAGATCATGAGCTATCTCAAGCTCTTGAACATGAACAAACCACCTCCGAATCTCTTGAGGAGACTTTTGCTCTAGAATTATCTAGAGTGAGGGAATCTCATGATAGAGCTCTTGAGGTGACCAACGATTTCAAAACTAAAAATGCTAAGCTTGAAGTTTCTCATGCTAGACTCCTTGAGGATTTTGAGCACCTCGAAAATGGCTCAAGGGTCATCAAGGGTGAGCTCATCAAACTCACCGAGTCTCATGCCCAACTTGAAGCTTCTTATTTAAAAGAGCTTGCCAAGTTGCCTTCTCCTCTTGTTGTTAATGATGATGCTTGTGCTACTAATTCTATTACTTGTGAAGCATCCATTTTGAAGGAGAATGTTGAGCTACGGGCTCAACTTGAGGCGCTTATCTAGAAATTATGGGAAATTGGAAGAAAGTCATGAAAAGCTCTCAAGCTCTCATGATGATCTTCTAGTATCCCATAGTGTGCTAAAAGATAGCTCATGAGGCCATGATTGCTAAGGTAACATCTAGTGAGCCTCATGTGGGTACTAGCACTACTTCTAGTCAAAATAGTATATTGCCATGTGCTAGTCCTTGTAATTCATCTACTCATAATGTTGGTACATCTTGTGATGAATTACTTTCCCTGCCTTGTTGCTCTAACAATGAAGCTTATACTTCCTCTAGTACTTGTGTTGAGACTAACCGTGTAGAGGAAATCAAAGAGCTCAAGGCCCAAGTCACTTCTTTGAAGAAAGACTTGGAAAAGTGTCATGAAGGAAATCCACACTCAACAATATCTTGAGTGTGCAAAAATCCCCAATGACAAAGGTGGACTTGGATTCAACTCCAATAAGAAGAAGAAGTCCAAGATGAACAAAAAGAAGGGCCAAGAACAAGTCAAGAATTCGGCCAAGATTGTTTGCTTCAAGTGCAAAGTAGAAGGGCATCATGTTAGATCTTGCCCATTGAAGAAGAAGGCCATTAGTGTCAAGCAACAAGGGAAGAGGGCACAAGTTCAATCACATGCTCAACCTCAAGTTGAAGAAAGGCCACTTCCCAAGAAGACTCAAGTTAATGCTTCTCTTGTTGAGAAATCAATTGAGAAGAAAGTGAAGAGTAGACGTTGCTACTTATGTCGTGAGAAAGGCCACGTCGCTTCTTCATGCACTAGTGGTAACTTATCCAACCCAATTATTATTGATGATGTCTATTCTCTTGGGAAGGATAAGGTTGGCAATGTGTTTGCCAAGTTTGATGCTACTCGTTGTCTTGTTTCAAACAAGCTTGAGTTTGCTCAATTCGAGCTCATATGAAGAAGTTATGGCAGTTCTGGTTTTCTTGGAGTATTCTTTGCTTTCGTGGTTGTGGCTTAAGGCTGGTGCCAGCGGTAGTAATCCGTGACCCTCGCGGTAGTACCGCCGAAGCTCTGAGCGGTAGTACCGCTCTCGAGCAGATAGTACCGCTCAAGCGGTAGTACCGCTCTCCGAGCAGTAGTACCGCTTGGGAGTTTCGACCGTAGTACTGCAAGGCGTCTGGGCTACTTCCGCCTCGATTCTCGAACGAAGTTTTTCGTGGTCGGGTTTTGCGGCACTAGTAGCGGCGATGAGAAGCGGTAGTACCGCTCGCGGTAGTACCGCTCTTCCCTAGCGGTAGTACCGCTCTGGGGCCGTGGCCTTGACCTTCTCTTGAGGATGATATGCTTGCTATGTCTTGTTGCCATGATAAAAATGCATCTATTTCCTCGAATTGTTGTGCTAACAATGTAGAGGAAACCCAACACTCCATGGAACAAGATGTGGTGTTTAATGGTGCCTCAAGGGATCCTACACCATCATCTATTGCATTTGCCTTATGGCCAAGGCTTCAAAGGTATCTCCCACTTTGAACCCCAATATGTCTCTTGATGATGATGTTGATGCTAATGATGATGAGGATAATGATGAAGAGAATGATAATGTTGCCTCCTTAAAAACTAAGGGGAGATGATTTTAAAGCTCTTCATAAAAATAAAATTGCTCGTTCCAACTTCATGGAAATTATGTCCATTGCCATTGAGGGCAAGAAATATATTGAGGAGTTGGAATCTCATCTAGAGGAGCATGAGGCCACCATTGAGAAATTGGAAGCTCATGGGCGTGATTACGCAGATGAGATCATGGAGCTATCTCAAGCTCTTGAACATGAACAAACCACCTCCGAATCTCTTGAGGAGACTTTGCTCTAGAATTATCGAGAGTGAGGGAATCTCATGATAGAGCTCTTGAGGTGACCAACGATTTCAAAACTAAAAATGCTAAGCTTGAAGTTTCTCATGCTAGACTCCTTGAGGATTTTGAGCACCTCGAAAATGGCTCAAGGGTCATCAAGGGTGAGCTCATCAAACTCACCGAGTCTCATGCCCAACTTGAAGCTTCTTATTTAAAAGAGCTTGCCAAGTTGCCTTCTCCTCTTGTTGTTAATGATGATGCTTGTGCTACTAATTCTATTACTTGTGAAGCATCCATTTTGAAGGAGAATGTTGAGCTACGGGCTCAACTTGAGGCGCTATCTAGAAATTATGGGAAATTGGAAGAAAGTCATGAAAAGCTCTCAAGCTCTCATGATGATCTTCTAGTATCCCATAGTGTGCTAAAGATAGCTCATGAGGCCATGATTGCTAAGGTAACATCTAGTGAGCCTCATGTGGGTACTAGCACTACTTCTAGTCAAAATAGTATATTGCCATGTGCTAGTCCTTGTAATTCATCTACTCATAATGTTGGTACATCTTGTGATGAATTACTTTCCTTGCCTTGTTGCTCTAACAATGAAGCTTATACTTCCTCTAGTACTTGTGTTGAGACTAACCGTGTAGAGGAAATCAAAGAGCTCAAGGCCCAAGTCACTTCTTTGAAGAAAGACTTGGAAAAGTGTCATGAAGGAAATCCACACTCAACAATATCTTGAGTGTGCAAAAATCCCCAATGACAAAGGTGGACTTGGATTCAACTCCAATAAGAAGAAGAAGTCCAAGATGAACAAAAAGAAGGGCCAAGAACAAGTCAAGAATTCGCCAAGATTGTTTGCTCCAAGTGCAAAGTAGAAGGGCATCATGTTAGATCTTGCCCATTGAAGAAGAAGGCCATTAGTGTCAAGCAACAAGGGAAGAGGGCACAAGTTCAATCACATGCTCAACCTCAAGTTGAAGAAAGGCCACTTCCCAAGAAGACTCAAGTTAATGCTTCTCTTGTTGAGAAATCAATTGAGAAGAAAGTGAAGAGTAGACGTTGCTACTTATGTCGTGAGAAAGGCCACGTCGCTTCTTCATGCACTAGTGGTAACTTATCCAACCCAATTATTATTGATGATGTCTATTCTCTTGGAAGGATAAGGTTGGCAATGTGTTTGCCAAGTTTGATGCTACTCGTTGTCTTGTTTCAAACAAGCTTGAGTTTGCTCAATTCGGAGCTCATATGAAGAAGTTATGGCAGTTCTGGTTTTCTTGGAGTATTCTTTGCTTTCGTGGTTGTGGCTTAAGGCTGGTGCCAGCGGTAGTACCGTGACCCTCAGCGGTAGTACCGCTCTCGGAGCGGTAGTACCGCTCCAAGCGGTAGTACCGCTCAAGCGGTAGTACCGCTCTCCAACAGTAGTACCGCTTGGGAGTTTCGATCGTAGTACCGCAGGCGTCTGGGCTACTTCCGCCTCGATTCTCGAACGAAGTTTTTCGTGTCGGGTTTTGCGGCACTAGTAGCGGCAGTAGAAGCGGTAGTACCGCTCTGAGCGGTAGTACCGCTCTTCCCTAGCGGTAGTACCGCTCTGGGGCCAGGGCCTTGACCTTCTCTTCAGAATGATATGCTTGCTATGTCTTGTTGCCATGATAAAAATGCATCTATTTCCTCGAATTGTTGTGCTAACAATGTAGAGGAAACCCAACACTCCATGGAACAAGATGTGGTGTTTAATGGTGCCTCAAGGGATCCTACACCATCATCTATTGCATTTTGCCTTATGGCCAAGGCTTCAAAGGTATCTCCCACTTTGAACCCCAATATGTCTCTTGATGATGATGTTGATGCTAATGATGATGAGGATAATGATGAAGAGAATGATAATGTTGCCTCCTTAAAAACTAAGGGGGAGATGATTTTTAAAGCTCTTCATAAAAATAAAATTGCTCGTTCCAACTTCATGGAAATTATGTCCATTGCCATTGAGGACAAGAAATATATTGAGGAGTTGGAATCTCATCTAGAGGAGCATGAGGCCACCATTGAGAAATTGGAAGCTCATGGGCGTGATTACGCAGAGATGAGATCATGGAGCTATCTCAAGCTCTTGAACATGAACAAACCACCTCCAAATCTCTTGAGGAGACTTTTGCTCTAGAATTATCTAGAGTGAGGGAATCTCATGATAGAGCTCTTGAGGTGACCAACGATTTCAAAACTAAAATGCTAAGCTTGAAGTTTCTCATGCTAGACTCCTTGAGGATTTTAGCACCTCGAAAATGGCTCAAGGGTCATCAAGGGTGAGCTCATCAAACTCACCGAGTCTCATGCCCAACTTGAAGCTTCTTATTTAAAAGAGCTTGCCAAGTTGCCTTCTCCTCTTGTTGTTAATGATGATGCTTGTGCTACTAATTCTATTACTTGTGAAGCATCCATTTTGAAGGAGAATGTTGAGCTACGGGCTCAACTTGAGGCGCTATCTAGAAATTATGGGAAATTGGAAGAAAGTCATGAAAAGCTCTCAAGCTCTCATGATGATCTTCTAGTATCCCATAGTGTGCTAAACATATCTCATGAGGCCATGATTGCTAAGGTAACATCTAGTGAGCCTCATGTGGGTACTAGCACTACTTCTAGTCAAAATAGTATATTGCCATGTGCTAGTCCTTGTAATTCATCTACTCATAATGTTGGTACATCTTGTGATGAATTACTTTCCTTGCCTTGTTGCTCTAACAATGAAGCTTATACTTCCTCTAGTACTTGTGTTGAGACTAACCGTGTAGAGGAAATCAAAGAGCTCAAGGCCCAAGTCACTTCTTTGAAGAAAGACTTGGAAAAGTGTCATGAAGGAAATCCACACTCAACAATATCTTGAGTGTGCAAAATCCCCAATGACAAAGGTGGACTTGGATTCAACTCCAATAAGAAGAAGAAGTCCAAGATGAACAAAAGAAGGGCCAAGAATAAGTCAAGAATTCGCCAAGATTGTTTGCTTCAAGTGCAAAGTAGAAGGGCATCATGTTATATCTTGCCCATTGAAGAAGAAGGCCATTAGTGTCAAGCAACAAGGGAAGAGGGCACAAGTTCAATCACATGCTCAACCTCAAGTTGAAGAAAGGCCACTTCCCACGAAGACTCAAGTTAATGCTTCTCTTGTTGAGAAATCAATTGAGAAGAAAGTGAAGAGTAGACGTTGCTACTTATGTCGTGAGAAAGGCCACGTCGCTTCTTCATGCACTAGTGGTAACTTATCCAACCCAACTATTATTGATGATGTCTATTCTCTTGGGAAGGATAAGGTTGGCAATGTGTTTGCCAAGTTTGATGCTACTCGTTGTCTTGTCTCAAACAAGCTTGAGTTTGCTCAATTTGGAGCTCATATGAAGAAGTTATGGCGATTACGGTTTTTGGAGTATTCTTTGCTTTCGTGGTTGTGGCTTAAGGCTGGTGCCAGCGGTAGTACCGTGACCCTCGGTAGTACCGCTTGAAGCTCAGCGGTATGATGTACCGCTCTCGGGAATGATAGTACCGCTCAAGCGGTAGTACCGCTCTCCGAACAGTAGTACCGCTTGGGAGTTTCCGTAGTACCCATTGGCGTCTGGGCTACTTCCGCCTCGATTCTCGAACGAAGTTTTTCGTGGTCGGGTTTTGCGGCACTAGTAGCGGCAGTAGAAGCGGTAGTACCGCTCGAGCGGTAGTACCGCTCTTCCCTAATGGTAGTACCGCTCTGGGGCCAGGTCTTGACCTTCTCTTGTTGTGTAGTCTGCATTTGGATAGGGAAGCGGTAGTACCGCCCTCGGTGATAGTAGCCGCTTCCCTAATGATAGTACCGCTCTGTCGAGGATTTTCAGTGGGGTAACGGTTGGATTTTCCCCTCCTATAAAAGGGGTCTTCTTCCCCATTGAACCTTATCCTTTGAGCTCGTGTTCTTCCCCATTGTTGACCTTCTCCGAGCTTGCTATCTCTCAATCCCTCCATGGTTTCTTGCTAGTTTTGGGGAAAAGAGAGGAGATCTAGATCCACATTTCCACCAATCACTTTCTCCTCTATGTGAGGGGAACCCCTTGGATCTAGTTCTTGGAGTTCTTGGTGTTCTCCTCCTTGTTCTTCCTCTCATTTTCCTCCCTAGCATTAGTTGCTTTGGTGGGATTTGAGAGAGAAGGACTTGGCACTCCGTGTGTGCCCTTGCCATTGCATTTGGTGCATCGGTTTGAGTTCTCCACGGTGATATGTGGAAGTTACAAGTTGAGAAGCTTATTACTCTTGGGTGCTTGGTGCCCTTGAGCTTGTTCCTCTTGGGTGCTTGGGCGCCCTAGGCAGTTGGTAGTGTTAGGAGATCAATCATTGTGGTGTAAAGCTCCCGGCAAGCGTCGGGTCTCCAATTAGGTTGTGGAGATCGCCTGAGCAATTTGACGGAGTTCCGTGACCGCCCCCAAGGGTTGCCAAAGTGTACGGGTCCGGTGACCGCCCCAAGGGTTGCCATTTGTACGGGTTCGGTGACCGCCCTCAAGGGTCCCTTAGTGGAATCACGGCATCTTTCATTGTGCGAGGGCGTGAGGAGATTACGGTGGCCCTAGTGGCTTCTTGGGGAGCATTGTGCCTCCACACCGCTCCAAACGGAGACTACCATCCGCAAGGGTGTGAACTTCGGGATACATCACCGTCTCAGCGTGCCTCGGTTGTCTCTTACCCGAGCCCTTTACTTATGCACTTTACTTTGTGATAGCCATATTGTTCTTGTCATATATCTTGCTATCACATAGTTGCTTATCTTGCTTAGCATAAGTTGTTGGTGCACATAGGTGAGCCTAGTTGTTGTAGGTTTTGTGCTTGACAAATTAACCGCTAGGTTTATTCCGCATTTGTTCAAGCCTCAACCGTAATTATTTTAAAGCGCCTATTCACCCCCCCTCTAGGCGACATCCACGATCTTTCGGTTGGTATCGAGCCTCGTCTCTCTTTGTTGGGCTTAACCGCCTAGAGAGTAAAGATGTCGACTAGGGGATTAGGATTCTCGACACTCTTAGTTTCGATGGCTCAAATTTTGATGTTTGGGTAATTCGCATGCTTAATCTCTTTAGGGTCATGGACCCAAATTTGGAGCGAATTGTAGATATGGGTTTTTCTCCTCCAAAGGATGCCCAAAGATTATCTTTAGAGGATGAGAAAAACTCTTATCTCAATGCTCAAGCTTCTAATGTGCTTTTTGATGCTTTGAGCAATGTAGTTATATTTCAACTCATGCCATTCCGGATGCTCATGAGTTGTGGACGAAGCTTCAAGATAAATATGGTGTGTCCAAGATTTGTAGGGATGATTGTTCTCCCTCCACCTCCGGCCGTATAGTCTTCTCAACTTCTTCTACATCACCTACATGTGGTTTGCCACAAGGTAATGATATGGTGAGTAGTGTCGGTCATTGCAATGATGATAGTGTGCTTTTTGTGGATGATTCTTCGTCACTATATTATTGCAATGCTCCGTCTTTGGGCTTTAACACTTTGAGCACTCCAAATGTTTCGCATGCTTGTGTTGATAGTCCTTGCATATCATGTAGAAATTGCTTGACTAAATCTCAGGATGATATGCTTGCTATGTCTTGTTGCCATGATAAAATGCATCTATTTCCTCGAATTGTTGTGCTAACAATGTAGAGGAAACCCAACACTCCATGGAACAAGATGTGGTGTTTAATGGTGCCTCAAGGGATCCTACACCATCATCTATTGCATTTTGCCTTATGGCCAAGGCTTCAAAGGTATCTCCCACTTTGAACCCCAATATGTCTCTTGATGATGATGTTGATGCTAATGATGATGAGGATAATGATGAAGAGAATGATAATGTTGCCTCCTTAAAAACTAAGGGGGAGATGATTTTTAAAGCTCTTCATAAAAATAAAATTGCTCGTTCCAACTTCATGGAAATTATGTCCATTGCCAATGAGGGCAAGAAATATATTGAGGAGTTGGAATCTCATCTAGAGGAGCATGAGGCCACCATTGAGAAATTGGAAGCTCATGGGCGTGATTACGCAGATGAGATCATGGAGCTATCTCAAGCTCTTGAACATGAACAAACCACCTCCGAATCTCTTGAGGAGACTTTTGCTCTAGAATTATCTAGAGTGAGGGAATCTCATGATAGAGCTCTTGAGGTGACCAACGATTTCAAAACTAAAATGCTAAGCTTGAAGTTTCTCATGCTAGACTCCTTGAGGATTTTGAGCACCTCGAAAATGGCTCAAGGGTCATCAAGGGTGAGCTCATCAAACTCACTGAGTCTCATGCCCAACTTGAAGCTTCTTATTTAAAAGAGCTTGCCAAGTTGCCTTCTCCTCTTGTTGTTAATGATGATGCTTGTGCTACTAATTCTATTACTTGTGAAGCATCCATTTTGAAGGAGAATGTTGAGCTACGGGCTCAACTTGAGGCGCTTATCTAGAAATTATGGGAAATTGGAAGAAAGTCATGAAAAGCTCTCAAGCTCTCATGATGATCTTCTAGTATCCCATAGTGTGCTAAATATAGCTCATGAGGCCATGATTGCTAAGGTAACATCTAGTGAGCCTCATGTGGGTACTAGCACTACTTCTAGTCAAAATAGTATATTGCCATGTGCTAGTCCTTGTAATTCATCTACTCATAATGTTGGTACATCTTGTGATGAATTACTTTCCTTGCCTTGTTGCTCTAACAATGAAGCTTATACTTCCTCTATTACTTGTGTTGAGACTAACCGTGTAGAGGAAATCAAAGAGCTCAAGGCCCAAGTCACTTCTTTGAAGAAAGACTTGGAAAAGTGTCATGAAGGAAATCCACACTCAACAATATCTTGAGTGTGCAAAATCCCCAATGACAAAGGTGGACTTGGATTCAACTCCAATAAGAAGAAGAAGTCCAAGATGAACAAAAGAAGGGCCAAGAACAAGTCAAGAATTCGCCAAGATTGTTTGCTTCAAGTGCAAAGTAGAAGGGCATCATGTTAGATCTTGCCCATTGAAGAAGAAGGCCATTAGTGTCAAGCAACAAGGGAAGAGGGCACAAGTTCAATCACATGCTCAACCTCAAGTTGAAGAAAGGCCACTTCCCAAGAAGACTCAAGTTAATGCTTCTCTTGTTGAGAAATCAATTGAGAAGAAAGTGAAGAGTAGACGTTGCTACTTATGTCGTGAGAAAGGCCACGCCGCTTCTTCATGCAGAGTGGTAACTTATCCAACCCAATTATTATTGATGATGTCTATTCTCTTGGGAAGGATAAGGTTGGCAATGTGTTTGCCAAGTTTGATGCTACTCGTTGTCTTGTTTCAAACAAGCTTGAGTTTGCTCAATTCGGAGCTCATATGAAGAAGTTATGGCGATTACGGTTTTCTTGGAGTATTCTTTGCTTTCGTGGTTGTGGCTTAAGGCTGGTGCGGTAGTACCATGACCCTCAGCGGTAGTACTGAAGCTCTGCAGCGGTAGTACCGCTCTCGAGCGGTAGTACCGCTCAAGCGGTAGTACCGCCTCTCCGAGCAGTAGTACCGCTTGGGAGTTTCAGTAGTACCGCATTGGCGTCTGGGCTACTTCCGCCTCGATTCTCGAACGAAGTTTTTCGTGTCGGGTTTTGCAGCACTAGTAGCGGCGAGAGAAGCGGTAGTACCGCTACGGCGGTAGTACCGCTCTTCCTAGCGGTAGTACCGCTCTGGGGCCAGGGCCTTGACCTTCTCTTGGTAGCAGTAGTACTGCATTTGGATAGGGAAGTAGTACCGCCCTCAGTGATAGTACCGCCCTTCCCTAGGTAGTACCGCTCTGTCTTGAGGATTTTCGATTGGGAGTAACGGTTGGATTTTCCCCCTCCTATAAAAGGGGGTCTTCTTCCCCATTGAACCTTATATTTTGAGCTCGTGTTCTTCCCCCATCGTTGACCTTCTCCGAGCTTGCTATCTCTCAATCCCTCCATGGTTTCTTGCTAGTTTTTGGGGGAAAAGAGAGAGGAGATCTAGATCCACATTTCCACCAATCACTTTCTCCTCTATGTGAGGGGAACCCCTTGGATCTAGTTCTTGGAGTTCTTGGTGTTCTCCTCCTTGTTCTTCCTCTCATTTTCCTCCCTAGCATTAGTTGCTTTGGTGGGATTTGAGAGAGAAGGACTTGGGCACTCCGTGTGCCCTTGCCATTGCATTTGGTGCATCGGTTTGAGTTCTCCACGGTGATACGTGGAAGTTACAAGTTGAGAAGCTTATTACTCTTGGGTGCTTGGTGCCCTTGAGCTTGTTCCTCTTGGGTGCTTGGGCGCCCTAGACGGTTGGTAGTGTTCAGAGCTCAATCATTGTGGTGTAAAGCTCCGGGCAAGCGTCGGGGTCTCCAAATGTTTCGCATGCTTGTGTTGATAGTCCTTGCATATCATGTAGAAATTGCTTGACTAAATCTCAGGATGATATGCTTGCTATGTCTTCTTGCCATGATAAAATGCATCTATTTCCTCGAATTGTTGTGCTAACAATGTAGAGGAAACCCAACACTCCATGGAACAAGATGTGGTGTTTAATGGTGCCTCAAGGGATCCTACACCATCATCTATTGCATTTGCCTTATGGCCAAGGCTTCAAAGGTATCTCCCACTTTGAACCCCAATATGTCTCTTGATGATGATGTTGATGCTAATGATGATGAGGATAATGATGAAGAGAATGATAATGTTGCCTCCTTAAAAACTAAGGGGAGATGATTTTTAAAGATCTTCATAAAATAAAATTGCTCGTTCCAACTTCATGGAAATTATGTCCATTGCCATTGAGGGCAAGAAATATATTGAGGAGTTGGAATCTCATCTAGAGGAGCATGAGGCCACCATTGAGAAATTGGAAGCTCATGGGTGTGATTACGCAGATGAGATCATGGAGCTATCTCAAGCTCTTGAACATGAACAAACCACCTCCGAATCTCTTGAGGAGACTTTTGCTCTAGAATTATCTAGAGTGAGGGAATCTCATGATAGAGCTCTTGAGGTGACCAACGATTTCAAAACTAAAATGCTAAGCTTGAAGTTTCTCATGCTAGACTCCTTGAGGATTTTGAGCACCTCGAAAATGGCTCAAGGGTCATCAAGGGTGAGCTCATCAAACTCACCGAAGTCTCATGCCCAACTTGAAGCTTCTTATTTAAAAGAGCTTGCCAAGTTGCCTTCTCCTCTTGTTGTTAATGATGATGCTTGTGCTACTAATTCTATTACTTGTGAAGCATCCATTTTGAAGGAGAATGTTGAGCTACGGGCTCAACTTGAGGCGCTTATCTAGAAATTATGGGAAATTGGAAGAAAGTCATGAAAAGCTCTCAAGCTCTCATGATGATCTTCTAGTATCCCATAGTGTGCTAAAGATAGCTCATGAGGCCATGATTGCTAAGGTAACATCTAGTGAGCCTCATGTGGGTACTAGCACTACTTCTAGTCAAAATAGTATATTGCCATGTGCTAGTCCTTGTAATTCATCTACTCATAATGTTGGTACATCTTGTGATGAATTACTTTCCTTGCCTTGTTGCTCTAACAATGAAGCTTATACTTCCTCTAGTACTTGTGTTGAGACTAACCGTGTAGAGGAAATCAAAGAGCTCAAGTCCCAAGTCACTTCTTTGAAGAAAGACTTGGAAAAGTGTCATGAAGGGAAATCCACACTCAACAATATCTTGAGTGTGCAAAAATCCCCAATGACAAAGGTGGACTTGGATTCAACTCCAATAAGAAGAAGAAGTCCAAGATGAACAAAAAGAAGGGCCAAGAACAAGTCAAGAATTCGGCCAAGATTGTTTGCTTCAAGTGCAAAGTAGAAGGGCATCATGTTAGATCTTGCCCATTGAAGAAGAAGGCCATTAGTGTCAAGCAACAAGGGAAGAGGGCACAAGTTCAATCACATGCTCAACCTCAAGTTGAAGAAAGGCCACTTCCCAAGAAGACTCAAGTTAATGCTTCTCTTGTTGAGAAATCAATTGAGAAGAAAGTGAAGAGTAGACGTTGCTACTTATGTCGTGAGAAAGGCCACGCCGCTTCTTCATGCACTAGTGGTAACTTATCCAACCCAATTATTATTGATGATGTCTATTCTCTTGGGAAGGATAAGGTTGGCAATGTGTTTGCCAAGTTTGATGCTACTCGTTGTCTTGTTTCAAACAAGCTTGAGTTTGCTCAATTCGGAGCTCATATGAAGAAGTTATGGCAGTTCTGGTTTTCTTGGAGTATTCTTTGCTTTCGTGGTTGTGGCTTAAGGCTGGTGCGGTGGTAGTACCGTGACCCTCGGTAGTACCGCTTGAAGCTCAGCGGTACCGCTCTCGAGCGGTAATAGTACCGCTCAAGCGGTATTACCGCTCTCGAACGGTAGTACCGCTTGGGAGTTTCGGCCGTAGTACCATTGTCGTCTGGGCTACTTCCGCCTCGATTCTCGAACGAAGTTTTTCGTGTCGGGTTTTATGGCACTAGTAGCGGCAGAGAAGCGGTAGTACCGCTCGAGCGGTAGTACCGCTCTTCCCTAGCGGTAGTACCGCTCGGGGCCGTGGCCTTGACCTTCTCTTCATGTAGTACTGCATTTGGATAGGAGCGGTAGTACCGCCTCAGCGGTAGTACCGCCTTCTTCCTAGCGGTAGTACCGCCTGTATGGGGATTTTCAGTGGGGTAACGGTTGGATTTTTCCCCTCCTATAAAAGGGGGTCTTCTTCCCCATTGAACATTATCTTTTGAGCTCGTGTTCTTCCCCCATTGTTGACCTTCTCCGAGCTTGCTATCTCTCAATCCCTCCATGGTTTCTTGCTAGTTTTGGGGGAAAAGAGAGGAGATCTAGATCCACATTTCCACCAATCACTTTCTCCTCTATGTGAGGGGAACCCCTTGGATCTAGTTCTTGGAGTTCTTGGTGTTCTCCTCCTTGTTCTTCCTCTCATTTTCCTCCCTAGCATTAGTTGCTTTGGTGGGATTTGAGAGAGAAGGACTTGGGCACTCCGTGTGCCCTTGCCATTGCATTTGGTGCATCGGTTTGAGTTCTCCACGGTGATACGTGGAAGTTACAAGTTGAGAAGCTTATTACTCTTGGGTGCTTGGTGCCCTTGAGCTTGTTCCTCTTGGGTGCTTGGGCGCCCTAGGCGGTTAGTAGTGTTCGGAGCTCAATCATTGTGGTGTAAAGCTCCTGCAAGCGCCGGGTCTCCAATTAGGTTGTGGAGATCGCTTGAGCAATTTGACGGGTTCGGTGACCGCCCCAAGGGTTGCCAAAGTGTACTGGGTTCGGTGACCGCCCCAAGGGTTGCCATTTGTACGGGTTCGGTGACCGCCCTCAAGGGTCCCTTAGTGGAATCACGGCATCTTGCATTGAGCGAGGGCGTGAGGAGATTACGGTGGCCCTAGTGGCTTCTTGGGGAGCATTGTGCCTCCACACCGCTCCAAACGGAGACTACCATCCGCAAGGGTGTGAACTTCGGGATACATCATCGTCTCCGCGTGCCTCGGTTGTCTCTTACCCGAGCCCTTTACTTATGCACTTTACTTTGTGATAGCCATATTGTTCTTGTCATATATCTTGCTATCACATAGTTGCTTATCTTGCTTAGCATAAGTTGTTGGTGCACATAGGTGAGCCTAGTTGTTGTAGGTTTTGTGCTTGACAAATTAACCGCTAGGTTTATTCCGCATTTGTTCAAGCCTCAACCGTAATTATTTTAAAGCGCCTATTCGCCCCCCCCCCTCTAGGCGACATCCACGATCTTTCAAGTGGTATCAGAGGCTCGTCTCTCTTTGTTGGGCTTAACCGCCTGGAGAGTAAAGATGTCGACTAGGGGATTAGGATTCTCTGACACTCTTAGTTTCGATGGCTCAAATTTTGATGTTTGGGTAATTCATGCTTAATCTCTTTAGGGTCATGGACCCAAATTTGGAGCGAATTGTAGATATGGGTTTTCTCCTCCAAAGGATCCCCAAAGATTATCTTTAGAGGATGAGAAAAACTCTTATCTCAATGCTCAAGCTTCTAATGTGCTTTTGATGCTTTGAGCAATGTAGTTATATTTCAACTCATGCCATTCCGGATGCTCATGAGTTGTGGATAAGCTTCAAGATAAATATGGTGTGTCCAAGATTTGTAGGGATGATTGTTCTCCCTCCACCTCCGGCCGTATAGTCTTCTCAACTTCTTCTACATCACCTACATGTGGTTTGCCACAAGGTAATGATATGGTGAGTAGTGTCGGTCATTGCAATGATGATAGTGTGCTTTTTGTGGATGATTCTTCGTCACTATATTATTGCAATGCTCCGTCTTTGGGCTTTAACACTTTGAGCACTCCAAATGTTTAGCATGCTTGTGTTGATAGTCCTTGCATATCATGTAGAAATTGCTTGACTAAATCTCAGGATGATATGCTTGCTATGTCTTGTTGCCATGATAAAAATGCATCTATTTCCTCGAATTGTTGTGCTAACAATGTAGAGGAAACCCAACACTCCATGGAACAAGATGTGGTGTTTAATGGTGCCTCAAGGATCCTACACCATCATCTATTGCATTTTGCCTTATGGCCAAGGCTTCAAAGGTATCTCCCACTTTGAACCCCAATATGTCTCTTGATGATGATGTTGATGCTAATGATGATGAGGATAATGATGAAGAGAATGATAATGTTGCCTCCTTAAAAACTAAGGGGAGATGATTTTAAAGCTCTTCATAAAAATAAAATTGCTCGTTCCAACTTCATGGAAATTATGTCCATTGCCATTGAGGGCAAGAAATATATTGAGGAGTTGGAATCTCATCTAGAGGAGCATGAGGCCACCATTGAGAAATTGGAAGCTCATGGGCGTGATTACGCAGATGAGATCGCGGAGCTATCTCAAGCTCTTGAACATGAACAAACCACCTCGAATCTCTTGAGGAGACTTTTGCTCTAGAATTATCTAGAGTGAGGGAATCTCATGATAGAGCTCTTGAGGTGACCAACGATTTCAAAACTAAAAATGCTAAGCTTGAAGTTTCTCATGCTAGACTCCTTGAGGATTTTGAGCACCTCGAAAATGGCTCAAGGGTCATCAAGGGTGAGCTCATCAAACTCACTGAAGTCTCATGCCCAACTTGAAGCTTCTTATTTAAAAGAGCTTGCCAAGTTGCCTTCTCCTCTTGTTGTTAATGATGATGCTTGTGCTACTAATTCTATTACTTGTGAAGCATCCATTTTGAAGGAGAATGTTGAGCTACGGGCTCAACTTGAGGCGCTTATCTAGAAATTATGGGAAATTGGAAGAAAGTCATGAAAAGCTCTCAAGCTCTCATGATGATCTTCTAGTATCCCATAGTGTGCTAAAGATAGCTCATGAGGCCATGATTGCTAAGGTAACATCTAGTGAGCCTCATGTGGGTACTAGCACTACTTCTAGTCAAAATAGTATATTGCCATGTGCTAGTCCTTGTAATTCATCTACTCATAATGTTGGTACATCTTGTGATGAATTACTTTCCTTGCCTTGTTGCTCTAACAATGAAGCTTATACTTCCTCTAGTACTTGTGTTGAGACTAACCGTGTAGAGGAAATCAAAGAGCTCAAGGCCCAAGTCACTTCTTTGAAGAAAGACTTGGAAAAGTGTCATGAAGGAAATCCACACTCAACAATATCTTGAGTGTGCAAAAATCCCCAATGACAAAGGTGGACTTGGATTCAACTCCAATAAGAAGAAGAAGTCCAAGATGAACAAAAAGAAGGGCCAAGAACAAGTCAAGAATTCGCCAAGCTTGTTTGCTTCAAGTGCAAAGTAGAAGGGCATCATGTTAGATCTTGCCCATTGAAGAAGAAGGCCATTAGTGTCAAGCAACAAGGGAAGAGGGCACAAGTTCAATCACATGCTCAACCTCAAGTTGAAGAAAGGCCACTTCCCAAGAAGACTCAAGTTAATGCTTCTCTTGTTGAGAAATCAATTGAGAAGAAAGTGAAGAGTAGACGTTGCTACTTATGTCGTGAGAAAGGCCACGCCGCTTCTTCATGCACTAGTGGGAACTTATCCAACCCAATTATTCGTGATGATTTCTATTCTCTTGGGAAGGATAAGGTTGGCAATGTGTTTGCCAAGTTTGATGCTACTCGTTGTCTTGTTTCAAACAAGCTTGAGTTTGCTCAATTCGAGCTCATATGAAGAAGTTATTGCAGTTCTGGTTTTCTTTGTGTATTCTTTTCTTTCGTGGTTGTTGCTTAAGGCTGTTGCCAGCTTTAGTACCGTGACCCTCAGGTAGTAGTCAGAAGCTCCTGCGGTAGTACCGCTCTCGGAATGGTAGTACCGCTCTCCGAGCAGTAGTACCGCTTGGGAGTTTCGGCCGTAGTATCATTGTCGTCTGGGCTACTTCCGCCTCGATTCTCGAACGAAGTTTTTAATGTCGGGTTTTCGGCACTAGTAGCGCAGAGAAGCGGTAGTACAGCTCGAGCGGTAGTACTGCTCTTCCCTAGCGGTAGTACCGCTCTGGGGCCAGGCCTTGACCTTCTCTTCTTCAACAGTAGTACTCATTTGGATAGGAGCGGTAGTACCGCCTCGGTAGTAATGCCGCCCTTCCTAAGCGGTAGTACCGCCTGTCTGGGATTTTCGGTGGGAGTAACAGTTGGATTTTCCCTCCTATAAAAGGGGGTCTTCTTCCCCATTGAACCTTATCCTTTGAGCTCGTGTTCTTCCCCCATTGTTGACCTTCTCCGAGCTTGCTATCTCTCAATCCCTCCATGGTTTCTTGCTAGTTTTTGGGGGAAAAGAGAGAGGAGATCTAGATCCACATTTCCACCAATCACTTTCTCCTCTATGTGAGGGGAACCCCTTGGATCTAGTTCTTGGAGTTCTTGGTGTTCTCCTCCTTGTTCTTCCTCTCATTTTCCTCCCTAGCATTAGTTGCTTTGGTGGGATTTGAGAGAGAAGGACTTGGGCACTCCGTGTGCCCTTGCCATTGCATTTGGTGCATCGGTTTGAGTTCTCCACGGTGATACGTGGAAGTTACAAGTTGAGAAGCTTATTACTCTTGGGTGCTTGGTGCCCTTGAGCTTGTTCCTCTTGGGTGCTTGGGCGCCCTAGGCAGTTAGTAGTGTTAGGAGCTCAATCATTGTGGTGTAAAGCTCCGGCAAGCGTCGGTCTCCAATTAGGTTGTGGAGATCGCCTTGAGCAATTTGACGGTTCCGGTGACCGCCCCAAGGGTTGCCAAAGTGTAATGGGTTCGGTGACCGCCCCAAGGGTTGCCATTTATGCAGGTTCGGTGACCGCCCTCAAGGGTCCCTTAGTGGAATCACGGCATCTTGCATTGTGCGAGGGCGTGAGGAGATTACAGTGGCCCTAGTGGCTTCTTGGGGAGCATTGTGCCTCCACACCGCTCCAAGCGGAGACTAGCATCCGCAAGGGGTGTGAACTTCGGGATACATCGTCGTCTCGCGTGCCTCGGTTATCTCTTACCCGAGCCCTTTACTTATGCACTTTACTTTGTGATAGCCATATTGTTCTTGTCATATATCTTGCTATCACATAGTTGCTTATCTTGCTTAGCATAAGTTGTTGGTGCACATAGGTGAGCCTAGTTGTTGTAGGTTTTGTGCTTGACAAATTAACCGCTAGGTTTATTCCGCATTTGTTCAAGCCTCAACTGTAATTATTTTAAAGCGCCTATTCACCCCCTCTAGGCGACATCCACGATCTTTCAATTGGTATCGAGCCTCATCTCTCTTTGTTGGGCTTAACCGCCTAGAGAGTAAAGATGTCGACTAGGGGATTAGGATTCTCGACACTCTTAGTTTCGATGGCTCAAATTTTGATGTTTGGGTAATTCGCATGCTTAATCTCTTTAGGGTCATGGACCCAAATTTGGAGTGAATTGTAGATATGGGTTTTCTCCTCCAAAGGATCCCCAAAGATTATCTTTAGAGGATGAGAAAAACTCTTATCTCAATGCTCAAGCTTCTAATGTGCTTTTTGATGCTTTGAGCAATGTAGTTATATTTCAACTCATGCCATTCGGGATGCTCATGAGTTGTGGACTTAAGCTTCAAGATAAATATGGTGTGTCCAAGATTTGTAGGGATGATTGTTCTCCCTCCACCTCCGGCCGTATAGTCTTCTCAACTTCTTCTACATCACCTACATGTGGTTTGCCACAAGGTAATGATATGGTGAGTAGTGTCGGTCATTGCAATGATGATAGTGTGCTTTTTGTGGATGATTCTTCGTCACTATATTATTGCAATGTCTGCCTTTGGGCTTTAACACTTTGAGCACTCCAAATGTTTCGCATGCTTGTGTTGATAGTCCTTGCATATCATGTAGAAATTGCTTGACTAAATCTCAGGATGATATGCTTGCTATGTCTTGTTGCCATGATAAAATGCATCTATTTCCTAATTGTTGTGCTAACAATGTAGAGGAAACCCAACACTCCATGGAACAAGATGTGGTGTTTAATGGTGCCTCAAGGGATCCTACACCATCATCTATTGCATTTTGCCTTATGGCCAAGGCTTCAAAGGTATCTCCCACTTTGAACCCCAATATGTCTCTTGATGATGATGTTGATGCTAATGATGATGAGGATAATGATGAAGAGAATGATAATGTTGCCTCCTTAAACACTAAGGGGGAGATGATTTTTAAAGCTCTTCATAAAAATAAAATTGCTCGTTCCAACTTCATGGAATTATGTCCATTGCCATTGAGGGCAAGAAATATATTGAGGAGTTGGAATCTCATCTAGAGGAGCATGAGGCCACCATTGAGAAATTGGAAGCTCATGGGCGTGATTACGCAGATGAGATCGCGGAGCTATCTCAAGCTCTTGAACATGAACAAACCACCTCCGAATCTCTTGAGGAGACTTTTGCTCTAGAATTATCTAGAGTGAGGGAATCTCATGATAGAGCTCTTGAGGTGACCAACGATTTCAAAACTAAAAATGCTAAGCTTGAAGTTTCTCATGCTAGACTCCTTGAGGATTTTGAGCACCTCGAAAATGGCTCAAGGGTCATCAAGGGTGAGCTCATCAAACTCACAGAGTCTCATGCCCAACTTGAAGCTTCTTATTTAAAAGAGCTTGCCAAGTTGCCTTCTCCTCTTGTTGTTAATGATGATGCTTGTGCTACTAATTCTATTACTTGTGAAGCATCCATTTTGAAGGAGAATGTTGAGCTACGGGCTCAACTTGAGGCGCTTATCTAGAAATTATGGGAAATTGGAAGAAAGTCATGAAAAGCTCTCAAGCTCTCATGATGATCTTCTAGTATCCCATAGTGTGCTAAAGATAGCTCATGAGGCCATGATTGCTAAGGTAACATCTAGTGAGCCTCATGTGGGTACTAGCACTACTTCTAGTCAAAATAGTATATTGCCATGTGCTAGTCCTTGTAATTCATCTACTCATAATGTTGGTACATCTTGTGATGAATTACTTTCCTTGCCTTGTTGCTCTAACAATGAAGCTTATACTTCCTCTAGTACTTGTGTTGAGACTAACCGTGTAGAGGAAATCAAAGAGCTCAAGGCCCAAGTCACTTCTTTGAAGAAAGACTTGGAAAAGTGTCATGAAGGAAATCCACACTCAACAATATCTTGAGTGTGCAAAAATCCCCAATGACAAAGGTGGACTTGGATTCAACTCCAATAAGAAGAAGAAGTCCAAGATGAACAAAAAGAAGGGCCAAGAACAAGTCAAGAATTCGCCAAGATTGTTTGCTTCAAGTGCAAAGTAGAAGGGCATCATGTTAGATCTTGCCCATTGAAGAAGAAGGCCATTAGTGTCAAGCAACAAGGGAAGAGGGCACAAGTTCAATCACATGCTCAACCTCAAGTTGAAGAAAGGCCACTTCCCAAGAAGACTCAAGTTAATGCTTCTCTTGTTGAGAAATCAATTGAGAAGAAAGTGAAGAGTAGACGTTGCTACTTATGTCGTGAGAAAGGCCACGCCGCTTCTTCATGCACTAGTGGTAACTTATCCAACCCAATTATTATTGATGATGTCTATTCTCTTGGGAAGGATAAGGTTGGCAATGTGTTTGCCAAGTTTGATGCTACTCATTGTCTTGTTTCAAACAAGCTTGAGTTTGCTCAATTCGGAGCTCATATGAAGAAGTTATGGCGATTACTGGTTTTCTTGGAGTATTCTTTGCTTTCGTGGTTGTGGCTTAAGGCTGGTGCTAAGCGGTAGTACCGTGACCCTCAGCGGTAGTACCGCTTGAAGCTCAGCGGTAATGCCGCTCTCGGAGATAATGCCGCTCAAGCGGTAGTACCGCTCTCGAGCAATAGTACCGCTTGGGAGTATCGGACGTAGTACCGCAGTGCGTCTGGGCTACTTCCGCCTCGATTCTCGAAAGAAGTTTTTCGTGTCGGTTTTTCCGGCACTCCTAGATGCACTAGAAGCGGTAGTACCCCTCTGATAGTACCGCTCTTCCCTAGCAGTAATGCCGCTCTGGGGCTGTGGCCTTGACCTTCTCTTCGGTAGCGGTAGTACTGCTGGATAGGAGCGGTAGTACCGCCCTCGGTAGTAGTACCGCCCTTCCCTAGCGGTAGTACCGCTCTGCAGGGATTTTCAGTGGGGTAACGGTTGGATTTTCCCCTCCTATAAAGGGGTCTTCTTCCCCATTGAACCTTATCCTTTGAGCTCGTGTTCTTCCCCATTGTTGACCTTCTCCGAGCTTGCTATCTCTCAATCCCTCCATGGTTTCTTGCTAGTTTTGGGGAAAAGAGAGGAGATCTAGATCCACATTTCCACCAATCACTTTCTCCTCTATGTGAGGGGAACCCCTTGGATCTAGTTCTTGGAGTTCTTGGTGTTCTCCTCCTTGTTCTTCCTCTCATTTTCCTCCCTAGCATTAGTTGCTTTGGTGGGATTTGAGAGAGAAGGACTTGGGCACTCCGTGTGCCCTTGCCATTGCATTTGGTGCATCGGTTTGAGTTCTCCACGGTGATACGTGGAAGTTACAAGTTGAGAAGCTTATTACTCTTGGGTGCTTGGTGCCCTTGAGCTTGTTCCTCTTGGGTACTTGGGCGCCCTAGGCGGTTGGTAGTGTTAGGAGCTCAATCATTGTGGTGTAAAGCTCCGGCAAGCGCCGGGTCTCCAATTAGGTTGTGGAGATCGCCTGAGCAATTTGACGGAGTTCGGTGACCGCCCCAAGGGTTGCCAAAGTGTACGGGTTCGGTGACCGCCCCAAGGGTTGCCATTTATGCAGGTTCGGTGACCGCCCTCAAGGGTCCCTTAGTGGAATCACGGCATCTTGCATTGTGCGAGGGCGTGAGGAGATTACGGTGGCCCTAGTGGCTTCTTGGGGAGCATTGTGCCTCCACACCGCTCCAAATGGAGACTAGCATCCGCAAGGGTGTGAACTTCGGGATACATCGTCGTCTCCGCGTGCCTCGGTTATCTCTTACCGAGCCCTTTACTTATGCACTTTACTTTGTGATAGCCATATTGTTCTTGTCATATATCTTGCTATCACATAGTTGCTTATCTTGCTTAGCATAAGTTGTTGGTGCACATAGGTGAGCCTAGTTGTTGTAGGTTTTGTGCTTGACAAATTAACCGCTAGGTTTATTCCGCATTTGTTCAAGCCTCAACCGTAATTATTTTAAAGCGCCTATTAACCCCCTCTAGGCGACATCCACGATCTTTCAATTGGTATCAGAGCCTCGTCTCTCTTTGTT
Organism: Aegilops bicornis; assembly: GCA_021605145.1. NCBI lineage: Eukaryota > Viridiplantae > Streptophyta > Magnoliopsida > Poales > Poaceae > Aegilops > Aegilops bicornis. The sequence goes on along the minus strand of CM038673.1, from coordinate 688,397,313 downwards.
GGGCTTAACCGCCTAGAGAGTAAAGATGTCGACTAGGGGATTAGGATTCTCTGACACTCTTAGTTTCGATGGCTCAAATTTTGATGTTTGGGTAATTCATGCTTAATCTCTTTAGGGTCATGGACCCAAATTTGGAGCGAATTGTAGATATGGGTTTTTCTCCTCCAAAGGATCCCCAAAGATTATCTTTAGAGGATGAGAAAACTCTTATCTCAATGCTCAAGCTTCTAATGTGCTTTTTGATGCTTTGAGCAATGTAGTTATATTTCAACTCATGCCATTCCGGGATGCTCATGAGTTGTGGATGAAGCTTCAAGATAAATATGGTGTGTCCAAGATTTGTAGGGATGATTGTTCTCCCTCCACCTCCGGCCGTATAGTCTTCTCAACTTCTTCTACATCACCTACATGTGGTTTGCCACAAGGTAATGATATGGTGAGTAGTGTCGGTCATTGCAATGATGATAGTGTGCTTTTTGTGGATGATTCTTCGTCACTATATTATTGCAATGCTCCGTCTTTGGGCTTTAACACTTTGAGCACTCCAAATGTTTCGCATGCTTGTGTTGATAGTCCTTGCATATCATGTAGAAATTCCTTGACTAAATCTCAGGATGATATGCTTGCTATGTCTTGTTGCCATGATAAAAATGCATCTATTTCCTCAATTGTTGTGCTAACAATGTAGAGGAAACCCAACACTCCATGGAACAAGATGTGGTGTTTAATGGTGCCTCAAGGGATCCTACACCATCATCTATTGCATTTTGCCTTATGGCCAAGGCTTCAAAGGTATCTCCCACTTTGAACCCCAATATGTCTCTTGATGATGATGTTGATGCTAATGATGATGAGGATAATGATGAAGAGAATGATAATGTTGCCTCCTTAAAAACTAAGGGGAGATGATTTTAAAGCTCTTCATAAAAATAAAATTGCTCGCTCCAACTTCATGGAAATTATGTCCATTGCCATTGAGGGCAAGAAATATATTGAGGAGTTGGAATCTCATCTAGAGGAGCATGAGGCCACCATTGAGAAATTGGAAGCTCATGGGCGTGATTACCTTGAGATGAGATCGCGGAGCTATCTCAAGCTCTTGAACATGAACAAACCACCTCCGAATCTCTTGAGGAGACTTTTGCTCTAGAATTATCTAGAGTGAGGGAATCTCATGATAGAGCTCTTGAGGTGACCAACGATTTCAAAACTAAAATGCTAAGCTTGAAATTTCTCATGCTAGACTCCTTGAGGATTTTGAGCACCTCGAAAATGGCTCAAGGGTCATCAAGGGTGAGCTCATCAAACTCACTGAGTCTCATGCCCAACTTGAAGCTTCTTATTTAAAAGAGCTTGCCAAGTTGCCTTCTCCTCTTGTTGTTAATGATGATGCTTGTGCTACTAATTCTATTACTTGTGAAGCATCCATTTTGAAGGAGAATGTTGAGCTACGGGCTCAACTTGAGGCGCTTATCTAGAAATTATGGGAAATTGGAAGAAAGTCATGAAAAGCTCTCAAGCTCTCATGATGATCTTCTAGTATCCCATAGTGTGCTAAAGATAGCTCATGAGGCCATGATTGCTAAGGTAACATCTAGTGAGCCTCATGTGGGTACTAGCACTACTTCTAGTCAAAATAGTATATTGCCATGTGCTAGTCCTTGTAATTCATCTACTCATAATGTTGGTACATCTTGTGATGAATTACTTTCCTTGCCTTGTTGCTCTAACAATGAAGCTTATACTTCCTCTAGTACTTGTGTTGAGACTAACCGTGTAGAGGAAATCAAAGAGCTCAAGGCCCAAGTCACTTCTTTGAAGAAAGACTTGGACAAGTGTCATGAAGGAAATCCACACTCAACAATATCTTGAGTGTGCAAAAATCCCCAATGACAAAGGTGGACTTGGATTCAACTCCAATAAGAAGAAGAAGTCCAAGATGAACAAAAAGAAGGGCCAAGAACAAGTCAGGAATTCGGCCAAGATTGTTTGCTTCAAGTGCAAAGTAGAAGGGCATCATGTTAGATCTTGCCCATTGAAGAAGAAGGCCATTAGTGTCAAGCAACAAGGGAAGAGGGCACAAGTTCAATCACATGCTCAACCTCAAGTTGAAGAAAGGCCACTTCCCAAGAAGACTCAAGTTAATGCTTCTCTTGTTGAGAAATCAATTGAGAAGAAAGTGAAGAGTAGACGTTGCTACTTATGTCGTGAGAAAGGCCACGCCGCTTCTTCATGCACTAGTGGTAACTTATCCAACCCAATTTTTTTTGATGTTGTCTATTCTCTTGGGTAGGTTAAGTTTGGCATTGTGTTTGCAAAGTTTGATGCTTCTCGTTGTCTTGTTTCAAAAAAGTTTGAGTTTGCTCAATTCGAGCTCATATGAAGAAGTTATGGCAGTTCTGGTTTTCTTGGAGTATTCTTTGCTTTCGTGGTTGTGGCTTAAGGCTGGTGCCAGCGGTAGTACCGTGACCCTCAGCGGTAGTACCGAGCTCAGCGGTAGTACCGCTCTCGAGCGAGTACCGCTCAAGCGGTAGTACCGCTCTCGAACAGTAGTACCACTTGGGAGTTTCGGCCGTAGTACTGCATTGGCGTCTGGGCTACTTCCGCCTCGATTCTCGAACGAAGTTTTTAGGTCGGGTTTTATGGCACTAGTAGCGGCATGAGAAGCGGTAGTACCGCTCGGTAGTAATCCGCTCTTCCTAAGCAGTAAATGCCGCTCTGGGGCGGGCCTTGACCTTCTCTTCGGTAGCGGTAGTACCATTTGGATAGGAGCGGTAGTACCGCCCTGGTAGTACCGCCCTTCCCAGCGGTAGTACCGCCTGTCGGGATTTTCGATTGGGAGTAACGGTTGGATTTTCCCCTCCTATAAAAGGGGTCTTCTTCCCCATTGAACCTTATCCTTTGAGCTCGTGTTCTTCCCCATTGTTGACCTTCTCCGAGCTTGCTATCTCTCAATCCCTCCATGGTTTCTTGCTAGTTTTTGGGGAAAAGAGAGAGGAGATCTAGATCCACATTTCCACCAATCACTTTCTCCTCTATGTGAGGGGAACCCCTTGGATCTAGTTCTTGGAGTTCTTGGTGTTCTCCTCCTTGTTCTTCCTCTCATTTTCCTCCCTAGCATTAGTTGCTTTGGTGGGATTTGAGAGAGAAGGACTTGGGCACTCCGTGTGCCCTTGCCATTGCATTTGGTGCATCGGTTTGAGTTCTCCACGGTGATACGTGGAAGTTACAAGTTGAGAAGCTTATTACTCTTGGGTGCTTGGTGCCCTTGAGCTTGTTCCTCTTGGGTGCTTGGGCGCCCTAGACGGTTGGTAGTGTTCGAGCTCAATCATTGTGGTGTAAAGCTCCGGCAAGCGCCGGGTCTCCAATTAGGTTGTGGAGATCGCCTGAGCAATTTGACGGAGTTCAGTGACCGCCCCCAAGGGTTGCCAACGTGTACGGGTCCGGTGACCACCCCAAGGGTCGCCATTTGTACGGGTTCGGTGACCGCCCTCAAGGGTCCCTTAGTGGAATCATGGCATCTTGCATTGTGCGAGGGCGTGAGGAGATTACGGTGGCCCTAGTGGCTTCTTGGGGAGCATTGTGCCTCCACACCGCTCCAAACGGAGGCTAGCATCCGCAAGGGTGTGAACTTCGGATACATCGTTGCCTCCGCGTGCCTCGGTTATCTCTTACCCGAGCCCTTTACTTATGCACTTTACTTTGTGATAGCCATATTGTTCTTGTCATATATCTTGCTATCACATAGTTGCTTATCTTGCTTAGCATAAGTTGTTGGTGCACATAGGTGAGCCTAGTTGTTGTAGGTTTTGTGCTTGACAAATTAACCGCTAGGTTTATTCCGCATTTGTTCAAGCCTCAATCGTAATTATTTTAAAGCGCCTCTTCAGCCCCTCTAGGCGACATCCACGATCTTTCAATTGGTATCGAGCCTCGTCTCTCTTTGTTGGGCTTAACCGCCTAGAGAGTAAAGATGTCGACTAGGGGATTAGGATTCTCGACACTCTTAGTTTCGATGGCTCAAATTTTGATGTTTGGGTAATTCATGCTTAATCTCTTTAGGGTCATGGACCCAAATTTGGAGAGAATTGTAGATATGGGTTTTTCTCCTCCAAAGGATCCCCAAAGATTATCTTTAGAGGATGAGAAAAACTCTTATCTCAATGCTCGAGCTTCTAATGTGCTTTTTGATGCTTTGAGCAATGTAGTTATATTTCAACTCATGCCATTAGGGATGCTCATGAGTTGTGGACTAAGCTTCAAGATAAATATGGTGTGTCCAAGATTTGTAGGGATGATTGTTCTCCCTCCACCTCCGGCCGTATAGTCTTCTCAACTTCTTCGACATCACCTACATGTGGTTTGCCACAAGGTAATGATATGGTGAGTAGTGTCGGTCATTGCAATGATGATAGTGTGCTTTTGTGGATGATTCTTCGTCACTATATTATTGCAATGCTCTGCCTTTGGGCTTTAACACTTTGAGCACTCCAAATGTTTAGCATGCTTGTGTTGATAGTCCTTGCATATCATGTAGAAATTGCTTGACTAAATCTCAGGATGATATGCTTGCTATGTCTTGTTGCCATGATAAAATGCATCTATTTCCTCGAATTGTTGTGCTAACAATGTAGAGGAAACCCAACACTCCATGGAACAAGATGTGGTGTTTAATGGTGCCTCAAGGGATCCTACACCATCATCTATTGCATTTTGCCTTATGGCCAAGGCTTCAAAGGTATCTCCCACTTTGAACCCCAATATGTCTCTTGATGATGATGTTGATGCTAATGATGATGAGGATAATGATGAAGAGAATGATAATGTTGCCTCCTTTAAAACTAAGGGGAGATGATTTTAAAGCTCTTCATAAAAATAAAATTGCTCGTTCCAACTTCATGGAATTATGTCCATTGCCATTGAGGGCAAGAAATATATTGAGGAGTTGGAATCTCATCTAGAGGAGCATGAGGCCACCATTGAGAAATTGGAAGCTCATGGGCGTGATTACGCAGATGAGATCATGGAGCTATCTCAAGCTCTTGAACATGAACAAACCACCTCCGAATCTCTTGAGGAGACTTTTGCTCTAGAATTATCTAGAGTGAGGGAATCTCATGATAGAGCTCTTGAGGTGACCAACGATTTCAAAACTAAAAATGCTAAGCTTGAAGTTTCTCATGCTAGACTCCTTGAGGATTTTGAGCACCTCGAAAATGGCTCAAGGGTCATCAAGGGTGAGCTCATCAAACTCACCGAGTCTCATGCCCAACTTGAAGCTTCTTATTTAAAAGAGCTTGCCAAGTTGCCTTCTCCTCTTGTTGTTAATGATGATGCTTGTGCTACTAATTCTATTACTTGTGAAGCATCCATTTTGAAGGAGAATGTTGAGCTACGGGCTCAACTTGAGGCGCTTATCTAGAAATTATGGGAAATTGGAAGAAAGTCATGAAAAGCTCTCAAGCTCTCATGATGATCTTCTAGTATCCCATAGTGTGCTAAAGATAGCTCATGAGGCCATGATTGCTAAGGTAACATCTAGTGAGCCTCATGTGGGTACTAGCACTACTTCTAGTCAAAATAGTATATTGCCATGTGCTAGTCCTTGTAATTCATCTACTCATAATGTTGGTACATCTTGTGATGAATTACTTTCCTTGCCTTGTTTCTCTAACAATGAAGCTTATACTTCCTCTAGTACTTGTGTTGAGACTAACCGTGTAGAGGAAATTAAAGAGCTCAAGGCCCAAGTCACTTCTTTGAAGAAAGACTTGGAAAAGTGTCATGAAGGGAAATCCACACTCAACAATATCTTGAGTGTGCAAAAATCCCCCAATGACAAAGGTGGACTTGGATTCAACTCCAATAAGAAGAAGAAGTCCAAGATGAACAAAAGAAGGGCCAAGAACAAGTCAAGAATTCGCCAAGATTGTTTGCTTCAAGTGCAAAGTAGAAGGGCATCATGTTAGATCTTGCCCATTGAAGAAGAAGGCCATTAGTGTCAAGCAACAAGGGAAGAGGGCACAAGTTCAATCACATGCTCAACCTCAAGTTGAAGAAAGGCCACTTCCCAAGAAGACTCAAGTTAATGCTTCTCTTGTTGAGAAATCAATTGAGAAGAAAGTGAAGAGTAGACGTTGCTACTTATGTCGTGAGAAAGGCCACGTCGCTTCTTCATGCACTAGTGGTAACTTATCCAACCCAATTATTATTGATGATGTCTATTCTCTTGGGAAGGATAAGGTTGGCAATGTGTTTGCCAAGTTTGATGCTACTCGTTGTCTTGTTTCAAACAAGCTTGAGTTTGCTCAATTCGGAGCTCATATGAAGAAGTTATGGCGCCTGGTTTTCTTGGAGTATTCTTTGCTTTCGTGGTTGTGGCTTAAGGCTGGTGCCGCGGTAGTACCGTGACCCTCAGCGGTAGTACCTGAAGCTCAGCGGTAGTACCGCTCTCGGAGCGGTAGTACCGCTCTCCGAACGGTAGTACCGCTTGGGAGTTTCGGCCGTAGTACCGCTGTGCGTCTGGGCTACTTCCGCCTCGATTCTCGAACGAAGTTTTTCGTGTCGGGTTTTGCGGCACTAGTAGTGGCAGTAGAAGCGGTAGTACCGCTTTGAGCGGTAGTACCGCTCTGGGGCCAGGGCCTTGACCTTCTCTTCAGTGGTAGTACCATTTGGATAGGAGCGGTAGTACCGCCTCAGCCGGTAATACCGCCCTTCCCTAGCGGTAGTACCGCCTGCAAGGGATTTTCGATTGGGTAACGGTTGCATTTTCCCCCTCCTATAAAAGGGGGTCTTCTTCCCCATTGAACCTTATCCTTTGAGCTCGTGTTCTTCCCCCATTGTTGACCTTCTCCGAGCTTGCTATCTCTCAATCCCTCCATGGTTTCTTGCTAGTTTTGGGGAAAAGAGAGAGGAGATCTAGATCCACATTTCCACCAATCACTTTCTCCTCTATGTGAGGGGAACCCCTTGGATCTAGTTCTTGGAGTTCTTGGTGTTCTCCTCCTTGTTCTTCCTCTCATTTTCCTCCCTAGCATTAGTTGCTTTGGTGGGATTTGAGAGAGAAGGACTTGGGCACTCCGTGTGCCCTTGCCATTGCATTTGGTGCATCGGTTTGAGTTCTCCACGGTGATACGTGGAAGTTACAAGTTGAGAAGCTTATTACTCTTGGGTGCTTGGTGCCCTTGAGCTTGTTCCTCTTGGGTGCTTGGGCGCCCTAGACGGTTGGTAGTGTTCGAAGCTCAATCATTGTGGTGTAAAGCTCCGCAAGCGCCGGGTCTCCAATTAGGTTGTGGAGATCGCCTGAGCAATTTGACGGGTTCCGTGACCGCCCCAAGGGTTGCCAAAGTGTACGGGTTCGGTGACCGCCCCAAGGGTTGCCATTTGTACGGGTTCGGTGACCGCCCTCAAGGGTCGTTTAGTGGAATCACGGCCTCGTGCATTGTGCGAGGGCGTGAGGAGATTACGGTGGCCCTAGTGGCTTCTTGGGGAGCATTGTGCCTCCACACCGCTCCAAACGGAGACTAGCATCCGCAAGGGTGTGAACTTCGGGATACATCGTTGCCTCCTGCGTGCCTCGGTTATCTCTTACCCGAGCCCTTTACTTATGCACTTTACTTTGTGATAGCCATATTGTTCTTGTCATATATCTTGCTATCACATAGTTGCTTATCTTGCTTAGCATAAGTTGTTGGTGCACATAGGTGAGCCTAGTTGTTGTAGGTTTTGTGCTTGACAAATTAACCAATAGGTTTATTCCGCATTTGTTCAAGCCTCAATCGTAATTATTTTAAAGCGCCTATTCACCCCCCCCCCCTCTAGGCGACATCCACGATCTTTCAATTGGTATCAGAGCCTCGTCTCTCTTTGTTGGGCTTAACCGCCTAGAGAGTAAAGATGTCGACTAGGGGATTAGGATTCTCTGACACTCTTAGTTTCGATGGCTCAAATTTTGATGTTTGGGTAATTCGCATGCTTAATCTCTTTAGGGTCATGGACCCAAATTTGGAGAGAATTGTAGATATGGGTTTTTCTCCTCCAAAGGATCCCCAAAGATTATCTTTAGAGGATGAGAAAAACTCTTATCTCAATGCTCAAGCTTCTAATGTGCTTTTGATGCTTTGAGCAATGTAGTTATATTTCAACTCATGCCATTCCGGATGCTCATGAGTTGTGGACTAAGCTTCAAGATAAATATGGTGTGTCCAAGATTTGTAGGGATGATTGTTCTCCCTCCACCTCCGGCCGTATAGTCTTCTCAACTTCTTCTACATCACCTACATGTGGTTTGCCACAAGGTAATGATATGGTGAGTAGTGTCGGTCATTGCAATGATGATAGTGTGCTTTTTGTGGATGATTCTTCGTCACTATATTATTGCAATGCTCTGCCTTTTGGGCTTTAACACTTTGAGCACTCCAAATGTTTCGCATGCTTGTGTTGATAGTCCTTGCATATCATGTAGAAATTGCTTGACTAAATCTCAGGATGATATGCTTGCTATGTCTTGTTGCCATGATAAAAATGCATCTATTTCCTCGAATTGTTGTGCTAACAATGTAGAGGAAACCCAACACTCCATGGAACAAGATGTGGTGTTTAATGGTGCCTCAAGGATCCTACACCATCATCTATTGCATTTTGCCTTATGGCCAAGGCTTCAAAGGTATCTCCCACTTTGAACCCCAATATGTCTCTTGATGATGATGTTGATGCTAATGATGATGAGGATAATGATGAAGAGAATGATAATGTTGCCTCCTTAAAAACTAAGGGGAGATGATTTTAAAGCTCTTCATAAAAATAAAATTGCTCGTTCCAACTTCATGGAAATTATGTCCATTGCCATTGAGGGCAAGAAATATATTGAGGAGTTGGAATCTCATCTAGAGGAGCATGAGGCCACCATTGAGAAATTGGAAGCTCATGGGCGTGATTACGCAGAGATGAGATCATGGAGCTATCTCGAGCTCTTGAACATGAACAAACCACCTCCGAATCTCTTGAGGAGACTTTTGCTCTAGAATTATCTAGAGTGAGGGAATCTCATGATAGAGCTCTTGAGGTGACCAACGATTTCAAAACTAAAAATGCTAAGCTTGAAGTTTCTCATGCTAGACTCCTTGAGGATTTTGAGCACCTCGAAAATGGCTCAAGGGTCATCAAGGGTGAGCTCATCAAACTCACCGAGTCTCATGACCAACTTGAAGCTTCTTATTTAAAAGAGCTTGCCAAGTTGCCTTCTCCTCTTGTTGTTAATGATGATGCTTGTGCTACTAATTCTATTACTTGTGAAGCATCCATTTTGAAGGAGAATGTTGAGCTACGGGCTCAACTTGAGGCGCTTATCTAGAAATTATGGGAAATTGGAAGAAAGTCATGAAAAGCTCTCAAGCTCTCATGATGATCTTCTAGTATCCCATAGTGTGCTAAAGATAGCTCATGAGGCCATGATTGCTAAGGTAACATCTAGTGAGCCTCATGTGGGTACTAGCACTACTTCTAGTCAAAATAGTATATTGCCATGTGCTAGTCCTTGTAATTCATCTACTCATAATGTTGGTACATCTTGTGATGAATTACTTTCCTTGCCTTGTTGCTCTAACAATGAAGCTTATACTTCCTCTAGTACTTGTGTTGAGACTAACCGTAGAGGAAATCAAAGAGCTCAAGGCCCAAGTCACTTCTTTGAAGAAAGACTTGGAAAAGTGTCATGAAGGAAATCCACACTCAACAATATCTTGAGTGTGCAAAAATCCCCAATGACAAAGGTGGACTTGGATTCAACTCCAATAAGAAGAAGAAGTCCAAGATGAACAAAAAGAAGGGCCAAGAACAAGTCAAGAATTCGCCAAGATTGTTTGCTTCAAGTGCAAAGTAGAAGGGCATCATGTTAGATCTTGCCCATTGAAGAAGAAGGCCATTAGTGTCAAGCAACAAGGGAAGAGGGCACAAGTTCAATCACATGCTCAACCTCAAGTTGAAGAAAGGCCACTTCCCAAGAAGACTCAAGTTAATGCTTCTCTTGTTGAGAAATCAATTGAGAAGAAAGTGAAGAGTAGACGTTGCTACTTATGTCGTGAGAAAGGCCACGCCGCTTCTTCATGCACTAGTGGTAACTTATCCAACCCAATTATTATTGATGATGTCTATTCTCTTGGGAAGGATAAGGTTGGCAATGTGTTTGCCAAGTTTGATGCTACTCGTTGTCTTGTTTCAAACAAGCTTTGAGTTTGCTCAATTCGGAGCTCATATGAAGAAGTTATGGCAGTTCTGGTTTTCTTGGAGTATTCTTTGCTTTCGTGGTTGTGGCTTAAGGCTGGTGCCAGTAGTATCCGTGACCCTCAGCGGTAGTACCGCTGAAGCTCCTGGTAGTAAGCTCTCGAGCGGTAGTACCGCTCAAGCGGTAGTACCGCTCTCCGAGCAGTAGTACCGCTTGGGAGTTTCGGCCGTAAGTACCGCTGTGTCTGGGCTACTTCCGCCTCGATTCTCGAACGAAGTTTTTCGTGGTCGGGTTTTGGCGGCACTAGTAGCGGCAGAGAAGCGGTAGTACCGCTCGAGCGGTAGTACCGCTCTTCCCTAGCGGTAGTACCGCCTGGGGCCGTGGCCTTGACCTTCTCTTCAGCAGTAGTATGCATTGGATAGGAGCGGTAGTACCGCCCTCAGTGATAATACCGCCTTCCTAGCGGTAGTACCGCTCTGCAAGGGATTTTCGATTGGGGTAGCAGTTGGATTTTCCCCTCCTATAAAAGGGGTCTTCTTCCCCATTGAACCTTATCCTTTGAGATCGTGTTCTTCCCCCATTGTTGACATTCTCTGAGCTTGCTATCTCTCAATACCTCCATGGTTTCTTGCTAGTTTTTGTGGGAAAAGAGAGAGGAGATCTAGATCCACATTTCCACCAATCACTTTCTCCTCTATGTGAGGGGAACCCCTTGGATCTAGTTCTTGGAGTTCTTGGTGTTCTCCTCCTTGTTCTTCCTCTCATTTTCCTCCCTAGCATTAGTTGCTTTGGTGGGATTTGAGAGAGAAGGACTTGGGCACTCCGTGTGCCCTTGCCATTGCATTTGGTGCATCGGTTTGAGTTCTCCACGGTGATACGTGGAAGTTACAAGTTGAGAAGCTTATTACTCTTGGGTGCTTGGTGCCCTTGAGCTTGTTCCTCTTGGGTGCTTGGGCGCCCTAGGCAGTTGGTAGTGTTCGGAGCTCAATCATTGTGGTGTAAAGCTCCGGCAAGCGTCGGGTCTCCAATTAGGTTGTGGAGATCGCCTGAGCAATTTGACGAGTTCCGTGACCGCCCCAAGGGTTGCCAAAGTGTACGGGTTCGGTGACCGCCCCAAGGGTTGCCATTTATGCAGGTTCGGTGACCGCCCTCAAGGGTCCCTTTAGTGGAATCACGGCATCTTGCATTGTGCGAGGGCGTGAGGAGATTACGGTGGCCCTAGTGGCTTCTTGGGGAGCATTGTGCCTCCACACCGCTCCAAACGGAGACTACCATCCGCAAGGGTGTGAACTTCGGGATACATCGTCGTCTCCGCGTGCCTCGGTTATCTCTTACCCGAGCCCTTTACTTATGCACTTTACTTTGTGATAGCCATATTGTTCTTGTCATATATCTTGCTATCACATAGTTGCTTATCTTGCTTAGCATAAGTTGTTGGTGCACATAGGTGAGCCTAGTTGTTGTAGGTTTTGTGCTTGACAAATTAACCGCTAGGTTTATTCCGCATTTGTTCCAGCCTCAACCGTAATTACTTTAAAGCGCCTATTCACCCCCCCCCCCCTCTAGGCGACATCCACGATCTTTCAATTGGTATCAGAGCCTCGTCTCTCTTTGTTGGGCTTAACCGCCTAGAGAGTAAAGATGTCGACTAGGGGATTAGGATTCTCGACACTCTTAGTTTCGATGGCTCAAATTTTGATGTTTGGGTAATTCGCATGCTTAATCTCTTTAGGGTCATGGACCCAAATTTGGAGCGAATTGTAGATATGGGTTTTTCTCCTCCAAAGGATCCCCAAAGATTATCTTTAGAGGATGAGAAAAACTCTTATCTCAATGCTCAAGCTTCTAATGTGCTCTTGATGCTTTGAGCAATGTAGTTATATTTCAACTCATGCCATTCCGGATGCTCATGAGTTGTGGACTAAGCTTCAAGATAAATATGGTGTGTCCAAGATTTGTAGGGATGATTGTTCTCCCTCCACCTCCGGCCGTATAGTCTTCTCAACTTCTTCTACATCACCTACATGTGGTTTGCCACAAGGTAATGATATGGTGAGTAGTGTCGGTCATTGCAATGATGATAGTGTGCTTTTTGTGGATGATTCTTCGTCACTATATTATTGCAATGCTCGCCTTTTGGGCTTTAACACTTTGAGCACTCCAAATGTTTAGCATGCTTGTGTTGATAGTCCTTGCATATCATGTAGAAATTGCTTGACTAAATCTCAGGATGATATGCTTGCTATGTCTTGTTGCCATGATAAAATGCATCTATTTCCTCAATTGTTGTGCTAACAATGTAGAGGAAACCCAACACTCCATGGAACAAGATGTGGTGTTTAATGGTGCCTCAGGATCCTACACCATCATCTATTGCATTTTGCCTTATGGCCAAGGCTTCAAAGGTATCTCCCACTTTGAACCCCAATATGTCTCTTGATGATGATGTTGATGCTAATGATGATGAGGATAATGATGAAGAGAATGATAATGTTGCCTCCTTAAAAACTAAGGGGAGATGATTTTAAAGCTCTTCATAAAAATAAAATTGCTCGCTCCAACTTCATGGAAATTATGTCCATTGCCATTGAGGGCAAGAAATATATTGAGGAGTTGGAATCTCATCTAGAGGAGCATGAGGCCACCATTGAGAAATTGGAAGCTCATGGGCGTGATTACGCAGATGAGATCATGGAGCTATCTCAAGCTCTTGAACATGAACAAACCACCTCCGAATCTCTTGAGGAGACTTTTGCTCTAGAATTATCTAGAGTGAGGGAATCTCATGATAGAGCTCTTGAGGTGACCAACGATTTCAAAACTAAAAATGCTAAGCTTGAAGTTTCTCATGCTAGACTCCTTGAGGATTTTGAGCACCTCGAAAATGGCTCAAGGGTCATCAAGGGTGAGCTCATCAAACTCACTGAAGTCTCATGCCCAACTTGAAGCTTCTTATTTAAAAGAGCTTGCCAAGTTGCCTTCTCCTCTTGTTGTTAATGATGATGCTTGTGCTACTAATTCTATTACTTGTGAAGCATCCATTTTGAAGGAGAATGTTGAGCTACGGGCTCAACTTGAGGCGCTTATCTAGAAATTATGGGAAATTGGAAGAAAGTCATGAAAAGCTCTCAAGCTCTCATGATGATCTTCTAGTATCCCATAGTGTGCTAAAGATAGCTCATGAGGCCATGATTGCTAAGGTAACATCTAGTGAGCCTCATGTGGGTACTAGCACTACTTCTAGTCAAAATAGTATATTGCCATGTGCTAGTCCTTGTAATTCATCTACTCATAATGTTGGTACATCTTGTGATGAATTACTTTCCTTGCCTTGTTGCTCTAACAATGAAGCTTATACTTCCTCTAGTACTTGTGTTGAGACTAACCGTGTAGAGGAAATCAAAGAGCTCAAGGCCCAAGTCACTTCTTTGAAGAAAGACTTGGAAAAGTGTCATGAAGGAAATCCACACTCAACAATATCTTGAGTGTGCAAAAATCCCAATGACAAAGGTGGACTTGGATTCAACTCCAATAAGAAGAAGAAGTCCAAGATGAACAAAAGAAGGGCCAAGAACAAGTCAAGAATTCGCCAAGATTGTTTGCTTCAAGTGCAAAGTAGAAGGGCATCATGTTAGATCTTGCCCATTGAAGAAGAAGGCCATTAGTGTCAAGCAACAAGGGAAGAGGGCACAAGTTCAATCACATGCTCAACCTCAAGTTGAAGAAAGGCCACTTCCCAAGAAGACTCAAGTTAATGCTTCTCTTGTTGAGAAATCAATTGAGAAGAAAGTGAAGAGTAGACGTTGCTACTTATGTCGTGAGAAAGGCCACGCCGCTTCTTCATGCACTAGTGGTAACTTATCCAACCCAATTATTATTGATGATGTCTATTCTCTTGGGAAGGATAAGGTTGGCAATGTGTTTGCCAAGTTTGATGCTACTCGTTGTCTTGTTTCAAACAAGCTTTGAGTTTGCTCAATTCGGAGCTCATATGAAGAAGTTATGGCAGTTCTGGTTTTCTTGGAGTATTCTTTGCTTTCGTGGTTGTGGCTTAAGGCTGGTGCCAGCGGTAGTACCGTGACCCTCAGCGGTAGTACTTGAAGCTCCAGCGGTAGTACCGCTCTCGAGAGCGGTAATGCCGCTCAAGGTAGTACCGCCTCTCGAGCAGTAGTACCGCTTGGGAGTTTCGCCGTAGTAATGCAGGCGTCTGGGCTACTTCGCCTCGATTCTCGAACGAAGTTTTTCGTGTCGGGTTTTGCGGCACTAGTAGCGGCAGTAGAAGCGGTAGTACCGCCCGAGCGGTAGTACCGCTCTTCCCTAGCGGTAGTACCGCTCTGGGGCTGTGGCCTTGACCTTCTCTTCAGCATGTAGTACTGGCTGGATAGGGAGCGGTAGTACCGCCCTCAGTGGTAGTACCGCCCTTCCCTAGCGGTAGTACCGCTCTGTGCGGGGATTTTCAGTGGGGTAACGGTTGGATTTTCCCCCTCCTATAAAAGGGGGTCTTCTTCCCCATTGAACCTTATCCTTTGAGCTCGTGTTCTTCCCCCATTGTTGACCTTCTCCGAGCTTGCTATCTCTCAATCCCTCCATGGTTTCTTGCTAGTTTTTGGGGGAAAAGAGAGAGGAGATCTAGATCCACATTTCCACCAATCACTTTCTCCTCTATGTGAGGGGAACCACTTGGATCTAGTTCTTGGAGTTCTTGGTGTTCTCCTCCTTGTTCTTCCTCTCATTTTCCTCCCTAGCATTAGTTGCTTTGGTGGGATTTGAGAGAGAAGGACTTGGGCACTCCGTGTGCCCTTGCCATTGCATTTGGTGCATCGGTTTGAGTTCTCCACGGTGATACGTGGAAGTTACAAGTTGAGAAGCTTATTACTCTTGGGTGCTTGGTGCCCTTGAGCTTGTTCCTCTTGGGTGCTTGGGCGCCCTAGGCAGTTAGTAGTGTTAGGAGCTCAATCATTGTGGTGTAAAGCTCTGCAAGCGCCGGGTCTCCAATTAGGTTGTGGAGATCGCCTGAGCAATTTGACGGTTCGGTGACCGCCCCAAGGGTTGCCAAAGTGTACGGGTTCGTGACCGCCCCAAGGGTTGCCATTTGTACGGGTTCGGTGACCGCCCTCAAAGGTCCCTTAGTGGAATCACGGCATCTTGCATTGTGCGAGGGCGTGAGGAGATTACGGTGGCCCTAGTGGCTTCTTGGGGAGCATTGTGCCTCCACACCGCTCCAAACGGAGACTAGCATCCGCAAGGGTGTGAACTTAGGATACATCGTCGTCTCTGCGTGCCTCGGTTATCTCTTACCGAGCCCTTTACTTATGCACTTTACTTTGTGATAGCCATATTGTTCTTGTCATATATCTTGCTATCACATAGTTGCTTATCTTGCTTAGCATAAGTTGTTGGTGCACATAGGTGAGCCCTAGTTGTTGTAGGTTTTGTGCTTGACAAATTAACCGCTAGGTTTATTCCGCATTTGTTCAAGCCTCAACCGTAATTATTTTAAAGCGCCTATTCACCCCCCTCTAGGCGACATCCACGATCTTTCAATTGGTATCAGAGCCTCGTCTCTCTTTGTTGGGCTTAACCGCCTAGAGAGTAAAGATGTCGACTAGGGGATTAGGATTCTCTGACACTCTTAGTTTCGATGGCTCAAATTTTGATGTTTGGGTAATTCGCATGCTTAATCTCTTTAGGGTCATGGACCCAAATTTGGAGCGAATTGTAGATATGGGTTTTTCTCCTCCAAAGGATCCCCAAAGATTATCTTTAGAGGATGAGAAAAACTCTTATCTCAATGCTCAAGCTTCTAATGTGCTTTTTGATGCTTTGAGCAATGTAGTTATATTTCAACTCATGCCATTCCGGGATGCTCATGAGTCTTCAAGATAAATATGGTGTATCCAAGATTTGTAGGGATGATTGTTCTCCCTCCACCTCCGGCCGTATAGTCTTCTCAACTTCTTCTACATCACCTACATGTGGTTTGCCACAAGGTAATGATATGGTGAGTAGTGTCGGTCATTGCAATGATGATAGTGTGCTTTTTGTGGATGATTCTTCGTCACTATATTATTGCAATGCTCCGTCTTTGGGCTTTAACACTTTGAGCACTCCAAATGTTTCGCATGCTTGTGTTGATAGTCCTTGCATATCATGTAGAAATTGCTTAACTAAATCTCAGGATGATATGCTTGCTATGTCTTGTTGCCATGATAAAAATGCATCTATTTCCTCGAATTGTTGTGCTAACAATGTAGAGGAAACCCAACACTCCATGGAACAAGATGTGGTGTTTAATGGTGCCTCAAGGGATCCTACACCATCATCTATTGCATTTTGCCTTATGGCCAAGGCTTCAAAGGTATCTCCCACTTTGAACCCCAATATGTCTCTTGATGATGATGTTGATGCTAATGATGATGAGGATAATGATGAAGAGAATGATAATGTTGCCTCCTTAAAAACTAAGGGGAGATGATTTTAAAGCTCTTCATAAAAATAAAATTGCTCGTTCCAACTTCATGGAAATTATGTCCATTGCCATTGAGGGCAAGAAATATATTGAGGAGTTGGAATCTCATCTAGAGGAGCATGAGGCCACCATTGAGAAATTGGAAGCTCATGGGCGTGATTACGCAGATGAGATCGCGGAGCTATCTCAAGCTCTTGAACATGAACAAACCACCTCCGAATCTCTTGAGGAGACTTTTGCTCTAGAATTATCTAGAGTGAGGAATTCTCATGATAGAGCTCTTGAGGTGACCAACGATTTCAAAACTAAAAATGCTAAGCTTGAAGTTTCTCATGCTAGACTCCTTGAGGATTTTGAGCACCTCGAAAATGGCTCAAGGGTCATCAAGGGTGAGCTCATCAAACTCACCGAGTCTCATGCCCAACTTGAAGCTTCTTATTTAAAAGAGCTTGCCAAGTTGCCTTCTCCTCTTGTTGTTAATGATGATGCTTGTGCTACTAATTCTATTACTTGTGAAGCATCCATTTTGAAGGAGAATGTTGAGCTACGGGCTCAACTTGAGGCGCTCTCTAGAAATTATGGGAAATTGGAAGAAAGTCATGAAAAGCTCTCAAGATCTCATGATGATCTTCTAGTATCCCATAGTGTGCTAAAGATAGCTCATGAGGCCATGATTGCTAAGGTAACATCTAGTGAGCCTCATGTGGGTACTAGCACTACTTCTAGTCAAAATAGTATATTGCCATGTGCTAGTCCTTGTAATTCATCTACTCATAATGTTGGTACATCTTGTGATGAATTACTTTCCTTGCCTTGTTGCTCTAACAATGAAGCTTATACTTCCTCTAGTACTTGTGTTGAGACTAACCGTGTAGAGGAAATCAAAGAGCTCAAGGCCCAAGTCACTTCTTTGAAGAAAGACTTGGAAAAGTGTCATGAAGGAAATCCACACTCAACAATATCTTGAGTGTGCAAAAATCCCCAATGACAAAGGTGGACTTGGATTCAACTCCAATAAGAAGAAGAAGTCCAAGATGAACAAAAGAAGGGCCAAGAACAAGTCAAGAATTCGGCCAAGATTGTTTGCTTCAAGTGCAAAGTAGAAGGGCATCATGTTAGATCTTGCCCATTGAAGAAGAAGGCCATTAGTGTCAAGCAACAAGGGAAGAGGGCACAAGTTCAATCACATGCTCAACCTCAAGTTGAAGAAAGGCCACTTCCCAAGAAGACTCAAGTTAATGCTTCTCTTGTTGAGAAATCAATTGAGAAGAAAGTGAAGAGTAGACGTTGCTACTTATGTCGTGAGAAAGGCCACGTCGCTTCTTCATGCACTAGTGGTAACTTATCCAACCCAATTATTATTGATGATGTCTATTCTCTTGGGAAGGATAAGGTTGGCAATGTGTTTGCCAAGTTTGATGCTACTCGTTGTCTTGTTTCAAACAAGCTTGAGTTTGCTCAATTCGGAGCTCATATGAAGAAGTTATGGCAGTTCTGGTTTTCTTGGAGTATTCTTTGCTTCGTGGTTGTGGCTTAAGGCTGGTGCCAGCGGTAGTACCGTGACCCTCAGCGGTAGTACCGCTTGAAGCTCGCAGCGGTAGTACCGCTCTCGAGCGGTAGTACCGCTCAAGCGGTAGTACCGCTCTCCAACGGTAGTACCGCTTGGGAGTTTCGGCCGTAGTACTGTCGCGTCTGGGCTACTTCCGCCTCGATTCTCGAACGAAGTTTTTCGTGTCGGGTTTTGCGGCACTAGTAGCGGCAGAGAAGCGGTAGTACCGCTCTGAGCGGTAGTACCGCTCTTCCCTAGCGGTAGTACCGCTCTGGGGCGAACCTTGACCTTCTCTTCATGTAGTACCCATTTGGATAGGAAGCGGTAGTACCGCCCTCGGTGATAGTACCGCCCTTCCTAATGGTAGTACCGCTCTGTCTTGAGGATTTTCAGTGGGGTAGCAGTTGGATTTTCCCCTCCTATAAAAGGGGTCTTCTTCCCCATTGAACCTTATCCTTTGAGCTCGTGTTCTTCCCCCATTGTTGACCTTCTCCGAGCTTGCTATCTCTCAATCCCTCCATGGTTTCTTGCTAGTTTTTGGGGGAAAAGAGAGGAGATCTAGATCCACATTTCCACCAATCACTTTCTCCTCTATGTGAGGGAACCCCTTGGATCTAGTTCTTGGAGTTCTTGGTGTTCTCCTCCTTGTTCTTCCTCTCATTTTCCTCCCTAGCATTAGTTGCTTTGGTGGGATTTGAGAGAGAAGGACTTGGGCACTCCGTGTGCCCTTGCCATTGCATTTGGTGCATCGGTTTGAGTTCTCCACGGTGATACGTGGAAGTTACAAGTTGAGAAGCTTATTACTCTTGGGTGCTTGGTGCCCTTGAGCTTGTTCCTCTTGGGTGCTTGGCGCCCTAGGCAGTTAGTAGTGTTAGGAGCTCAATCATTGTGGTGTAAAGCTCAAGGCAAGCGTCGGGTCTCCAATTAGGTTGTGGAGATCGCCTTGAGCAATTTGACGAGTTCGGTGACCGCCCCAAGGGTTGCCAAAGTGTACGGGTTCGGTGACCGCCCCAAGGGTTGCCATTTGTACAGGTTCGGTGACCGCCCTCAAGGGTCCCTTAGTGGAATCACGGCATCTTGCATTGTGCGAGGCGTGAGGAGATTACTGATGGCCCTAGTGGCTTCTTGGGGAGCATTGTGCCTCCACACCGCTCCAAGCGGAGACTAGCATCCGCAAGGGTGTGAACTTGGGATACATCGTCGTCTCTGCGTGCCTCGGTTATCTCTTACCCGAGCCCTTTACTTATGCACTTTACTTTGTGATAGCCATATTGTTCTTGTCATATATCTTGCTATCACATAGTTGCTTATCTTGCTTAGCATAAGTTGTTGGTGCACATAGGTGAGCCTAGTTGTTGTAGGTTTTGTGCTTGACAAATTAACCGCTAGGTTTATTCCGCATTTGTTCAAGCCTCAACCGTAATTATTTTAAAGCGCCTATTCACCCCCCTCTAGGCGACATCCACGATCTTTCAATTGGTATCGAGCCTCGTCTCTCTTTGTTGGGCTTAACCGCCTAGAGAGTAAAGATGTCGACTAGGGGATTAGGATTCTCGACACTCTTAGTTTCGATGGCTCAAATTTTGATGTTTGGGTAATTCGCATGCTTAATCTCTTTAGGGTCATGGACCCAAATTTGGAGCGAATTGTAGATATGGGTTTTCTCCTCCAAAGGATCCCCAAAGATTATCTTTAGAGGATGAGAAAATCTCTTATCTCAATGCTCAAGCTTATACTGGGCTTTTTGATGATTTGAGGAATGTAGTTATAGTTCAACTCATGCCATTCAGGGATGCTCATGAGTTGTGGATGAAGCTTCAAGATAAATATGGTGTGTCCAAGATTTGTAGGGATGATTGTTCTCCCTCCACCTCCGGCCGTATAGTCTTCTCAACTTCTTCTACATCACCTACATGTGGTTTGCCACAAGGTAATGATATGGTGAGTAGTGTCGGTCATTGCAATGATGATAGTGTGCTTTTGTGGATGATTCTTCGTCACTATATTATTGCAATGCTCCGTCTTTGGGCTTTAACACTTTGAGCACTCCAAATGTTTCGCATGCTTGTGTTGATAGTCCTTGCATATCATGTAGAAATTGCTTGACTAAATCTCAGGATGATATGCTTGCTATGTCTTGTTGCCATGATAAAAATGCATCTATTTCCTCGAATTGTTGTGCTAACAATGTAGAGGAAACCCAACACTCCATGGAACAAGATGTGGTGTTTAATGGTGCCTCAAGGGATCCTACACCATCATCTATTGCATTTTGCCTTATGGCCAAGGCTTCAAAGGTATCTCCCACTTTGAACCCCAATATGTCTCTTGATGATGATGTTGATGCTAATGATGATGAGGATAATGATGAAGAGAATGATAATGTTGCCTCCTTAAAAACTAAGGGGGAGATGATTTTTAAAGCTCTTCATAAAAATAAAATTGCTCGTTCCAACTTCATGGAAATTATGTCCATTGCCATTGAGGGCAAGAAATATATTGAGGAGTTGGAATCTCATCTAGAGGAGCATGAGGCCACCATTGAGAAATTGGAAGCTCATGGGCGTGATTACTGAGATGAGATCATGGAGCTATCTCAAGCTCTTGAACATGAACAAACCACCTCCGAATCTCTTGAGGAGACTTTTGCTCTAGAATTATCTAGAGTGAGGGAATCTCATGATAGAGCTCTTGAGGTGACCAACGATTTCAAAACTAAAAATGCTAAGCTTGAAGTTTCTCATGCTAGACTCCTTGAGGATTTTGAGCACCTCGAAAATGGCTCAAGGGTCATCAAGGGTGAGCTCATCAAACTCACTGAGTCTCATGCCCAACTTGAAGCTTCTTATTTAAAAGAGCTTGCCAAGTTGCCTTCTCCTCTTGTTGTTAATGATGATGCTTGTGCTACTAATTCTATTACTTGTGAAGCATCCATTTTGAAGGAGAATGTTGAGCTACGGGCTCAACTTGAGGCGCTATCTAGAAATTATGGGAAATTGGAAGAAAGTCATGAAAAGCTCTCAAGCTCTCATGATGATCTTCTAGTATCCCATAGTGTGCTAAAGATAGCTCATGAGGCCATGATTGCTAAGGTAACATCTAGTGAGCCTCATGTGGGTACTAGCACTACTTCTAGTCAAAATAGTATATTGCCATGTGCTAGTCCTTGTAATTCATCTACTCATAATGTTGGTACATCTTGTGATGAATTACTTTCCTTGCCTTGTTGCTCTAACAATGAAGCTTATACTTCCTCTAGTACTTGTGTTGAGACTAACCGTGTAGAGGAAATCAAAGAGCTCAAGGCCCAAGTCACTTCTTTGAAGAAAGACTTGGAAAAGTGTCATGAAGGAAATCCACACTCAACAATATCTTGAGTGTGCAAAAATCCCCAATGACAAAGGTGGACTTGGATTCAACTCCAATAAGAAGAAGAAGTCCAAGATGAACAAAAAGAAGGGCCAAGAACAAGTCAAGAATTCGGCCAAGATTGTTTGCTTCAAGTGCAAAGTAGAAGGGCATCATGTTAGATCTTGCCCATTGAAGAAGAAGGCCATTAGTGTCAAGCAACAAGGGAAGAGGGCACAAGTTCAATCACATGCTCAACCTCAAGTTGAAGAAAGGCCACTTCCCAAGAAGACTCAAGTTAATGCTTCTCTTGTTGAGAAATCAATTGAGAAGAAAGTGAAGAGTGAAGCGTTGCTACTTATGTCGTGAGAAAGGCCACGCCGCTTCTTCATGCACTAGTGGTAACTTATCCAACCCAAATATAATTGATGATGTCTATTCTCATGGGAAGGATAAGGTTGGCAATGTGTTTGCCAAGTTTGATGCTACTCGATGTCTTGTTTCAAACAAGCTAGAGTTTTCTCAATTCTGATCTCATATGAATAAGTAATGGCAGTTCTGGTTTTCTTGGAGTATTCTTTGCTTTCGTGGTTGTGGCTTAAGGCTAGTGCCGTGTAGTACCGTGACCCTCAGCGGTAGTACCCGAAGCTCATGGCGGTAGTACAGCTCTCGAATGATAGTACCCGCTCAAGCGGTAGTACCGCTCTCCGAACGGTAGTACCGCTTGGGAGTTTCGGCCGTAGTACCGCTG
Organism: Aegilops bicornis; assembly: GCA_021605145.1. Lineage (NCBI taxonomy): Eukaryota > Viridiplantae > Streptophyta > Magnoliopsida > Poales > Poaceae > Aegilops > Aegilops bicornis. The sequence continues at coordinate 688,374,974 of CM038673.1, read as the reverse complement.
TGCGTCTGGGCTACTTCCGCCTCGATTCTCGAACGAAGTTTTTCGTGTCGGGTTTTTGCGGCACTAGTAGCGGCAGTAGAAGCGGTAGTACCGCTCTGAGCGGTAGTACCGCTCTTCCCTAGCGGTAGTACCGCTCTGCGGTGAGGCCTTGACCTTCTCTTGGTAGCGGTAGTACCATTTGGATAGGGAAGCGGTAGTACCGCCCTCAGTAATACCGCCCTTCCCTAGCGGTAGTACCGCTCTGTCTGCGAGATTTTCGGTGGGGTAACGGTTGGATTTTCCCCTCCTATAAAGGGGTCTTCTTCCCCATTGAACCTTATCCTTTGAGCTCGTGTTCTTCCCCATTGTTGACCTTCTCCGAGCTTGCTATCTCTCAATCCCTCCATGGTTTCTTGCTAGTTTTTGGGGGAAAGAGAGAAGATCTAGATCCACATTTCCACCAATCACTTTCTCCTCTATGTGAGGGAACCCCTTGGATCTAGTTCTTGGAGTTCTTGGTGTTCTCCTCCTTGTTCTTCCTCTCATTTTCCTCCCTAGCATTAGTTGCTTTGGTGGGATTTGAGAGAGAAGGACTTGGGCACTCCGTGTGCCCTTGCCATTGCATTTGGTGCATCGGTTTGAGTTCTCCACGGTGATACGTGGAAGTTACAAGTTGAGAAGCTTATTACTCTTGGGTGCTTGGTGCCCTTGAGCTTGTTCCTCTTGGGTGCTTGGCGCCCTAGGCAGTTGGTAGTGTTCGGAGCTCAATCATTGTGGTGTAAAGCTCGGGCAAGCGTCGGGTCTCCAATTAGGTTGTGGAGATCGCCCGAGCAATTTGACGAGTTCGGTGACCGCCCCAAGGGTTGCCAAAGTGTACGGGTTCGGTGACCGCCCCAAGGGTTGCCATTTATGCAGGTTCGGTGACCGCCCTCAAGGGTCCCTTAGTGGAATCACGGCATCTTGCATTGTGCGAGGCGTGAGGAGATTCTGGTGGCCCTAGTGGCTTCTTGGGAGCATTGTGCCTCCACACCGCTCCAAGCGGAGACTAGCATCCGCAAGGGTGTGAACTTCGGGATACATCGTCGTCTCCGCGTGCCTCGGTTATCTCTTACCCGAGCCCTTTACTTATGCACTTTACTTTGTGATAGCCATATTGTTCTTGTCATATATCTTGCTATCACATAGTTGCTTATCTTGCTTAGCATAAGTTGTTGGTGCACATAGGTGAGCCTAGTTGTTGTAGGTTTTGTGCTTGACAAATTAACCGCTAGGTTTATTCCGCATTTGTTCAAGCCTCAACCGTAATTATTTTAAAGCGCCTATTCACCCCCCTCTAGGCGACATCCACGATCTTTCAATTGGTATCGAGCCTCGTCTCTCTTTGTTGGGCTTAACCGCCTAGAGAGTAAAGATGTCGACTAGGGGATTAGGATTCTCGACACTCTTAGTTTCGATGGCTCAAATTTTGATGTTTGGGTAATTCGCATGCTTAATCTCTTTAGGGTCATGGACCCAAATTTGGAGCGAATTGTAGATATGGGTTTTCTCCTCCAAAGGATCCCCAAAGATTATCTTTAGAGGATGAGAAAAACTCTTATCTCAATGCTCAAGCTTCTAATGTGCTTTTTGATGCTTTGAGCAATGTAGTTATATTTCAACTCATGCCATTCGGGATGCTCATGAGTTGTGAAAGCTTCAAGATAAATATGGTGTGTCCAAGATTTGTAGGGATGATTGTTCTCCTCCACCTCCGGCCGTATAGTCTTCTCAACTTCTTCTACATCGCCTACATGTGGTTTGCCACAAGGTAATGATATGGTGAGTAGTGTCGGTCATTGCAATGATGATAGTGTGCTTTTGTGGATGATTCTTCGTCACTATATTATTGCAATGCTCCGTCTTTGGGCTTTAACACTTTGAGCACTCCAAATGTTTAGCATGCTTGTGTTGATAGTCCTTGCATATCATGTAGAAATTGCTTGACTAAATCTCAGGATGATATGCTTGCTATGTCTTGTTGCCATGATAAAAATGCATCTATTTCCTCGAATTGTTGTGCTAACAATGTAGAGGAAACCCAACACTCCATGGAACAAGATGTGGTGTTTAATGGTGCCTCAAGGGATCCTACACCATCATCTATTGCATTTTGCCTTATGGCCAAGGCTTCAAAGGTATCTCCACTTTGAACCCCAATATGTCTCTTGATGATGATGTTGATGCTAATGATGATGAGGATAATGATGAAGAGAATGATAATGTTGCCTCCTTAAAAACTAAGGGGAGATGATTTTAAAGCTCTTCATAAAAATAAAATTGCTCGTTCCAACTTCATGGAAATTATGTCCATTGCCATTGAGGGCAAGAAATATATTGAGGAGTTGGAATCTCATCTAGAGGAGCATGAGGCCACCATTGAGAAATTGGAAGCTCATGGGCGTGATTACCTTGAGATGAGATCATGAGCTATCTCAAGCTCTTGAACATGAACAAACCACCTCCGAATCTCTTGAGGAGACTTTTGCTCTAGAATTATCTAGAGTGAGGGAATCTCATGATAGAGCTCTTGAGGTGACCAACGATTTCAAAACTAAAATGCTAAGCTTGAAGTTTCTCATGCTAGACTCCTTGAGGATTTTGAGCACCTCGAAAATGGCTCAAGGGTCATCAAGGGTGAGCTCATCAAACTCACTGAGTCTCATGCCCAACTTGAAGCTTCTTATTTAAAAGAGCTTGCCAAGTTGCCTTCTCCTCTTGTTGTTAATGATGATGCTTGTGCTACTAATTCTATTACTTGTGAAGCATCCATTTTGAAGGAGAATGTTGAGCTACGGGCTCAACTTGAGGCGCTTATCTAGAAATTATGGGAAATTGGAAGAAAGTCATGAAAAGCTCTCAAGCTCTCATGATGATCTTCTAGTATCCCATAGTGTGCTAAAGATAGCTCATGAGGCCATGATTGCTAAGGTAACATCTAGTGAGCCTCATGTGGGTACTAGCACTACTTCTAGTCAAAATAGTATATTGCCATGTGCTAGTCCTTGTAATTCATCTACTCATAATGTTGGTACATCTTGTGATGAATTACTTTCCTTGCCTTGTTGCTCTAACAATGAAGCTTATACTTCCTCTAGTACTTGTGTTGAGACTAACCGTGTAGAGGAAATCAAAGATCTTAAGGCCCAAGTCACTTCTTTGAAGAAAGACTTGGAAAAGTGTCATGAAGGGAAATCCACACTCAACAATATCTTGAGTGTGCAAAAATCCCCCAATGACAAAGGTGGACTTGGATTCAACTCCAATAAGAAGAAGAAGTCCAAGATGAACAAAAAGAAGGGCCAAGAACAAGTCAAGAATTCGGCCAAGATTGTTTGCTTCAAGTGCAAAGTAGAAGGGCATCATGTTAGATCTTGCCCATTGAAGAAGAAGGCCATTAGTGTCAAGCAACAAGGGAAGAGGGCACAAATTCAATCACATGCTCAACCTCAAGTTGAAGAAAGGCCACTTCCCAAGAAGACTCAAGTTAATGCTTCTCTTGTTGAGAAATCAATTGAGAAGAAAGTGAAGAGTAGACGTTGCTACTTATGTCGTGAGAAAGGCCACGCCGCTTCTTCATGCACTAGTGGTAACTTATCCAACCCAATTGTTATTGATGATGTCTATTCTCTTGGGAAGGATAAGGTTGGCAATGTGTTTGCCAAGTTTGATGCTACTCGTTGTCTTGTTTCAAACAAGCTTGAGTTTGCTCAATTCGGAGCTCATATGAAGAAGTTATGGCAGTTCTGGTTTTCTTGGAGTATTCTTTGCTTTCGTGGTTGTGGCTTAAGGCTGGTGCCAGCGGTAGTACCGTGACCCTCAGCGGTAGTATCGCCGAAGCTCAATGATGAGTACCGCTCTCGGAGCGGTAATGCCGCTCAAGCGGTAGTACCGCTCTCCTAACGGTAGTACCGCTTGGGAGTTTCGGTAGTAATGCCGCTTGTGCGTCTGGGCTACTTCCGCCTCGATTCTCAAGCGAAGTTTTTGTCGGGTTTTCGGCACTAGTAGCGGCGATGAGAAGCGGTAGTACCCGCTCTGGCGGTAATACCGCTCTGAGCGGTAGTACCGCTCTTCCCTAGTAGTAATACCGCTCTGGGGCGAGGCCTTGACCTTCTCTTGGTAGCGGTAGTAGTACCGCTGGATAGGAGCGGTAGTACCGCCCTCGTGATAATACCGCCCTTCCCTAGTGGTAGTACCGCTCTGTGCGGGGATTTTCAGTGGGGTAACGGTTGGATTTTCCCCCTCCTATAAAAGGGGGTCTTCTTCCCCATTGAACCTTATCCTTTGAGCTCGTGTTCTTCCCCCATTGTTGACCTTCTCCGAGCTTGCTATCTCTCAATCCCTCCATGGTTTCTTGCTAGTTTTGGGGAAAAGAGAGAGGAGATCTAGATCCACATTTCCACCAATCACTTTCTCCTCTATGTGAGGGGAACCCCTTGGATCTAGTTCTTGGAGTTCTTGGTGTTCTCCTCCTTGTTCTTCCTCTCATTTTCCGCCTAGCATTAGTTGCTTTGGTGGGATTTGAGAGAGAAGGACTTGGGCACTCGTGTGCCCTTGCCATTGCATTTGGTGCATCGGTTTGAGTTCTCCACGGTGATACGTGGAAGTTACAAGTTGAGAAGCTTATTACTCTTGGGTGCTTGGTGCCCTTGAGCTTGTTCCTCTTGGGTGCTTGGGCGCCCTAGGCAGTTAGTAGTGTTCGGAGCTCAATCATTGTGGTGTAAAGCTCCGAGCAAGCGTCGGGTCTCCAATTAGGTTGTGGAGATCGCCCGAGCAATTTGATGAGTTCGGTGGCCGCCCCAAGGGTTGCCAAAGTGTACGGGTTCGGTGACCGCCCCAAGGGTTGCCATTTATGCGGGTTCGGTGACCGCCCTCAAGGGTCCCTTAGTGGAATCACGGCATCTTGCATTGTGCGAGGGCGTGAGGAGATTACGGTGGCCCTAGTGGCTTCTTGGGGAGCATTGTGCCTCCACACCGCTCCAAACGGAGACTAGCATCCGCAAGGGTGTGAACTTCGGGATACATCATCGTCTCCGCGTGCCTCGGTTATCTCTTACCCGAGCCCTTTACTTATGCACTTTACTTTGTGATAGCCATATTGTTCCTGTCATATATCTTGCTATCACATAGTTGCTTATCTTGCTTAGCATAAGTTGTTGGTGCACATAGGTGAGCCTAGTTGTTGTAGGTTTTGTTCTTGACAAATTAACCGCTAGGTTTATTCCGCATTTGTTCAAGCCTCAACCGTAATTATTTTAAAGCGCCTATTCACCCCCTCTAGGCGACATCCACGATCTTTCATTTTGTATCAGAGCCTCGTCTCTATTTGTTGGGCTTAACCGCCTAGAGAGTAAAGATGTCGTCTAGGGGATTAGGTTTCTCTGACACTCTTAATTTCGATGGCTCTATTTTTGATGTTTGGGTAATTCTCATGCTTAATCTCTTTCGGTCATGGACCCAAATTTGGAAGCGAATTGTAGATATGGGTTTTTCTCCTCCAAAGGATCCCCAAAGATTATCTTTAGAGGATGAGAAAAACTCTTATCTCAATGCTCAAGCTTCTAATGTGCTTTTTGATGCTTTGAGCAATGTAGTTATATTTCCACTCATGCCATTCGGGATGCTCATGAGTTGTGGACGAAGCTTCAAGATAAATATGGTGTGTCCAAGATTTGTAGGGATGATTGTTCTCCCTCCACCTCCGGCCGTATAGTCTTCTCAACTTCTTCTACATCGCCTACATGTGGTTTGCCACAAGGTAATGATATGGTGAGTAGTGTCGGTCATTGCAATGATGATAGTGTGCTTTTTGTGGATGATTCTTCGTCACTATATTATTGCAATGCTCCGTCTTTGGGCTTTAACACTTTGAGCACTCCAAATGTTTCAGCATGCTTGTGTTGATAGTCCTTGCATATCATGTAGAAATTGCTTGACTAAATCTCAGGATGATATGCTTGCTATGTCTTGTTGCCATGATAAAATGCATCTATTTCCTCGAATTGTTGTGCTAACAATGTAGAGGAAACCCAACACTCCATGGAACAAGATGTGGTGTTTAATGGTGCCTCAAGGGATCCTACACCATCATCTATTGCATTTTGCCTTATGGCCAAGGCTTCAAAGGTATCTCCCACTTTGAACCCCAATATGTCTCTTGATGATGATGTTGATGCTAATGATGATGAGGATAATGATGAAGAGAATGATAATGTTGCCTCCTTAAAAACTAAGGGGAGATGATTTTAAAGCTCTTCATAAAAATAAAATTGCTCGTTCCAACTTCATGGAAATTATGTCCATTGCCATTGAGGGCAAGAAATATATTGAGGAGTTGGAATCTCATCTAGAGGAGCATGAGGCCACCATTGAGAAATTGGAAGCTCATGGGCGTGATTACCTTGAGATGAGATCATGAGCTATCTCAAGCTCTTGAACATGAACAAACCACCTCCGAATCTCTTGAGGAGACTTTTGCTCTAGAATTATCTAGAGTGAGGGAATCTCATGATAGAGCTCTTGAGGTGACCAACGATTTCAAAACTAAAATGCTAAGCTTGAAGTTTCTCATGCTAGACTCCTTGAGGATTTTGAGCACCTCGAAAATGGCTCAAGGGTCATCAAGGGTGAGCTCATCAAACTCACCGAGTCTCATGCCCAACTTGAAGCTTCTTATTTAAAAGAGCTTGCCAAGTTGCCTTCTCCTCTTGTTGTTAATGATGATGCTTGTGCTACTAATTCTATTACTTGTGAAGCATCCATTTTGAAGGAGAATGTTGAGCTACGGGCTCAACTTGAGGCGCTATCTAGAAATTATGGGAAATTGGAAGAAAGTCATGAAAAGCTCTCAAGCTCTCATGATGATCTTCTAGTATCCCATAGTGTGCTAAAGATAGCTCATGAGGCCTGTTGGGGAACGTCGTAATTTCGAAAATTTTCCTACGATCACGCAAGACCATGGTGATGGCATAGCAACGAGAGGGAAGAGTGTCCGTCCACGTACCCTCGTAGACCGAAAGCGGAAGCGTTATAACAACGCGGTTGATGTAGTCGTACGTCTTCACGATCCGACCGATCCAAGCACCGAACGTCCGGCACCTCCGAGTTCTGCACACGTTCAGCTCGATGACGATCCCCGGACTCCGATCCAGCAAAGTGTCGGGGATGAGTTCCGTCGACGACGGCGTGGTGACGATGTTGATGCTTCACCGGCGAGGCTTCGCCTAAGCCCCGACGATATGACTTCTCCGGCGAGGGCTTCGCCTAAGCTCATGACGATATGACGAAGTGGAATATGGTGGAAGGGGCACCGACACGGCTAAGGAAAGATCCGTAGATCAACTTGTATGTCATGGGGTGCCCCCTGCCCCGTATATAAAGGAGCAAGGGAGGAGGTGGCCGGCCTAGGAGGAGGGCGCCAAGGGAGTCCTACTCCCACCGGGAGTAGGACTCCTTCTTTCCTAGTCCAACTAGGAGAAGGGGAAAGGGGGAAGTGGAGAAGGAAGGAGAGGTGGGCTGCGCCCAAACCCCTTGTCCAATTCGGACTGGGCTTGGGAGGGCGCGCGCCACCTCTGGCTCCTTCCCACTAAGGCCCATTAAGGCCCAATACTTTTCCCCGTATTCCGTAACTCCCGGTACTCGAAAAATACCGAATCACTCGGAACCTTTCCGAACTCCGAATATAGTCGTCCAATATATCGATCTTTACGTCTCAACCATTTCGAGACTCCTCGTCATGTCCCCGATCTCATCCGGGACTCCGAACTCCTTCGGTACATCAAAACTCATAAACTCATAATATAAGCATCATCGAAACCTTAAGCGTGCGGACCCTACGGGTTCGAGAACTATGTAGACATGACCTAGAACTATTCTCGGTCAATAACCAATAGCGGGACCTGGATGCCCATATTGGCTCCTACATATTCTACGAAGATCTTTATCGGTCAAACCGCATAACAACATACGTTGTTCCCTTTGTCATCGGTATGTTACTTGCCCGAGATTCGATCGTCGGTATCCAATACCTAGTTCAATCTCGTTACCGGCAAGTCTCTTTACTCGTTACGTAATGCATCATTCCGTAACTAACTCATTAGCTACATTGCTTGCAAGGCTTATAGTGATGTGCATTACCGAGAGGGCCCAGAGATACCTCTCCGACAATCGGAGTGACAAAACCTAATCTCGAAATACGCCAACCCAACATGTACCTTTGGAGACACCTGTAGTACTCCTTTATAATCACCCGATTACGTTGTGACGTTTGGTAGCACCCAAAGTGTTCCTCCGGTAAACGGAGTTGCATAATCTCATAGTTACAGGAACATGTATAAGTCATGAAGAAAGCAATAGCAACATACTAAGCGATCAAGTGCTAGGCTAACGGAATGGGTCATGTCAATCAGATCATTCTCCTAATGATGTGATCCCGTTAATCAAATGACAACTCATGTCTATGGTTAGGAAACATAACCATCTTTGATTAACGAGCTAGTCAAGTAGAGGCATACTAGTGACACTCTGTTTGTCTATGTATTCACACATGTATTATGTTTCCGGTTAATACAATTCTAGCATGAATAATAAACATTTATCATGATATAAGGAAATAAATAATAACTTTATTATTGCCTCTAGGGCATATTTCCTTCAGTCTCCCACTTGCACTAGAGTCAATAATCTAGTTCACATCGCCATGTGATTTAACATCAATAGTTCACATCTATATGTGGTTAACACCCATAGTTCACATCGACATGTGACCAACACCCAAAGGGTTTACTAGAGTCGTAATCTAGTTCACATCGCTATGTGATTAACACCCAAAGAGTACTAAGGTGTGATCATGTTTTGCTTGTGAGATAATTTTAGTCAACGGGTCTCATCACATTCAGAGCCGTATGTATTTTGCAAATATTCTATGTCTACAATGCTCGCACGGGGCTACTCTAGCTAATTGCTCCCACTTACAATATGTATCCAGATTGAGACTTAGAGTCATCTGGATCTGTGTAAAAAGCTTGCATCGATGTAACTCTTTACGACGGGCTCTTTTATCACCTCCATAATCGAGAAATATTTCCTTAGTCCTTACTAAGGATGTTCTTGACCAATGTCCAGTGATCTACTCTTAGATCACTATTGTACTCCCTTGCCAAATTCAGAGCAAGGTATACAATAGGTGCGGTACATAGCATAGCATACTTTATAGAACCTATGATCGAGGCATAGGGAATGACTTTCATTCTCTTTTCTATTTTCTGCTTGTGGTCGGGATTTGAGTCTTACTCAATTTCACACCTTTGCAACACAGGCAAGAACTTTTCTTTGACTGTTCCATTTTGAACTTCTTCAAAATCTTGACAAGGTATGTACTTATTGAAAAACTTTATCAAGCGTTTTTCATCTATCTCAATAGATCTTTGATGCTCAATTTGTACGCAGCTTCACCGAGGTCCTTCTTTGAAAAACTCCTTTCAAATACTCCTTTATGCTTTGCAGAATAATTCTACATTATTTCCGATCAATAATATGTCATTCACATATACTTTATCGTAAATGTTGTAGTGCTCCCACTCACTTGCTTGTAAATACAGGCTTCTCCAAAAGTCTGTATAAAACCATATGCTTTGATCACACTATCAAAGCGTTTATTCCAACTTCGAGATGCTTGCACCAGGTCCATAGTTGGATCATTGGAGCTTGCACATTTTGTTAGTTCCTTTAGGATTGAAAAACCTTACGGTTGCATCATATACAACTCTTCTTTAATAAATCCATTAAAGAATGTAGTTTTGACATCCATTTGCCGATTTCATAAAATGTGGCAATTGCTAACATGATTCGGACAGGACTTAAGCATCGCTACGGTTGAGAAAATCTCATTGTAGTCAACACCTTGAACTTGTCGAAAACCTTTTGTGACAAGTCGAGCTTTGTAGATAGTAACACTACTATCGGTGTCCGTCTTCCTCTTGAAGATCCATTTATTTAACATGGCTTGCTGATCATCGAGCAAGTCAATCAAAGTCCATACTTTGTTCTCATACATGGATCCTATCTCAGATTTCATGGCCTCAAGCCATTTCGCTGAATCTGGGCTCATCATCGCTTCCTCATGGTTCGTAGGTTCATCATGGTCTAGTAACATGACTTCCGAACATGATTACCGTACCACTACAGTGCGGATCTTACTCTGGAAGACCTCACGAGGTTTGGTAGCAACTTGATCGAAGTTTCATGATCATCATCATTAACTTCCTCACTAATTGGTGTAGGAATCACTAGAACTGATTTACGTGATGAACTACTTTCCAATAAGGGAGAAGGTACAATTACCTCATCAAGTTTCTACTTTCCTCCCATTCACGTCTTTCGAGAGAAACTTCTTCTCTAGAAAGGATCCATCTTAGCAACGAAAAACTTGCCTTCGGATCTGTGATAGAAGGTGTACCCAATAGTTACCTTTGGGTATTCTATGAAGACGCACTTCTCCGATTTGGGTTTGAGCTTATCGGTGAAAACTTTTTCACATAAGCATCACAACTCCAAACTTTTAAGAAACGACAGACTTTAGGTTTCTTTGTTAAACCATAGTTCATACGGTGTCGTCTCAACGGATTTAGATGGTGCCCTATTAAACGTGAATGCAGCTGTCTCTAATGCATTACCCCAAAAGCGATATTCGTAAATTGGTAAGAGACATCATTGATCGCACCATATCAAAATAAAGTACTGATTCTGACGTTCGGACACACCATAACGTTGTGGTGTTCCGGTGGCGTGAGCTGTGAAACTATTCCACTTTGTTTTAATTGAAGACCAAACTCGTAACTCAAATATTCATCTCCACGATCAGATCGCGGAAAATTTATTTTCTTGTTACGATGATTTTCTACTTCACTCTGAAATTCTTTGAACTTTTCAACTATTTCAGACTTTATGTTTCATCAAGAAGATATACGCATATCTGCTCAAATCATCTGTGAAGGTCGAAAATAATGATACTTGCCACGAGCATCAACACTCATTGGATCGCATACATCGGTATGTATTATTTCCAACAAGTCAAGAGCTTGTTCCATTGTTCCGGAGAACGGAGTTTTAGTCATCTTGCCCAAAAGGCACGGTTCGCAAGCATCAAATGATTCATAATCAAGTGATTCCAAAATCCCATCAGCATGGAGTTTCTTCATGCGCTTTACACCAATATGACCTAAACGGCGATTGCCACAAATAAGTTGCACTATCATTATTAACTTTGCATCTTTTGGTCTCAATATTATGAATATGTGTATCACTATGATCGAGATCCAATGAAACCATTTTCATTGGGTGTGTAACCATATAAGGTTTTATTCATGTAAATGTAACAACAATTTATTCTCTTACTTAAATGAATAACCGTATTGCAATAAACATGATCAAATCATATTTATGCTCAACACCAAATAACACTTATTTATGTTCCACACTAATCCCGAAAGTATAGGGAGTGTGCGATGATGATCATATCAATCTTGGAACTACTTCCAACACTCATCGTCACTTCCCCTTCAACTAGTTTCTGTTCACTCTTGCAACTCCGTTTCAAGTTCTTGAACCAGTATCAAATACCGAGGGTTGCTGCGAACACTAGTAAAATACATATTAATAATCTGTATATCAAATATACCTTTGTTCACTTTGCCATCCTTCTTATCCGCCAAATACTTGGGGTAGTTCCGCTTCTGGTGACCAGTTCCATTGCAGCAAAAGCACTTAGTCTCAGGCTTAGGTCCAGACTTGGGCTTCTTCACTCGAGCAGCAACTTGCTTGCCGTTCTTCTTGAAGTTCCCTTCTTCCCTTTGCCCTTTTCCTTGAGACTGGTGGTCTTGTCAATCATCAACACTTGATGCTCTTTCTTGATTTCTACCTTCACGATTTCAACATCACGAAGAGCTCGGGAATCGTTTTCGTCATCCCTTGCATACTATAGTTCATCACGAAGTTCTAGTAACTTAGTGTTGGTGACTAGAGAATTCTGTCAATCACTATCTTATCCGGAAGATTAACTCCCACTTGATTCAAGCGATTGAAGTACCGGACAATCTGAGAACATGCTCACTAGTTGAGCGATTCTCTTCCATCTTTTAGCTATAGAACTTGTTGGAGATTTCATATCTCTCAACTCGGGTATTTGCTTGAAATATTAACTTCAATTCCTGGAACATCTCATATGGTCCATGACGTTCAAAACGTCTTTGAAGTCCCGATTCTAAGCCGTTTAAGCATGGTGCACTAAACTATCAAGTAGTCATCCTTTTGAGCTAGCCAAACGTTCATAACGCCCGCATCCGCTCCTGCAATAGGTTTGTCACCTAGCGGTGCATTTAAGGACATAATTCTTCTGTGCAGCAATGAGGATAAACCTCAGATCACGGATCCAATCCGCAATATTGCTACTAACATTTTTCAATACAATTTTCTCTAGGAGCACATATAAAAACATAGGGAAGCAAAATCGCGAGCTATTGATCTACAACATAATTTGCAAAATACTACCAGGACTAAGTTCATGATAAATTAAAGTTCAATTAATCATATTACTTAAGAACTCCCACTTAGATAGACATCTCTCTAATCCTCTAAGTGATCACGTGATCCAAATCAACTAAACCATGTCCGATCATCACGTGAGATGGAGTAGTTTCAATGGTGAACATCACTATGTTGATCATATCTACTATATGATTCACGCCTCGACCTTTCGGTCTCCGTGTTCGAGGTCATATCTTATATGCATAGCTCGTCAAGTATAACCTTGAGTATTCCGCGTGTGCAACTGTTTTGCACCGTTGTATTTGAACGTAGAGCCTATCACACCCGATCATCACGTGGTGTCTCAAAGACGAAGAACTTTCGCATAGCGGTGCATACTCGGGGAGAACACTTCTTGATAATTTTTAGTGAGAGATCATCTTATAATGCTACCGTCAATCAAAGCAAGATAAGATGCATAAAGGATAAACATCACATGCAATCAATATAAGTGATATGATATGGTCATCATCATCTTGTGCTTGTGATCTCCATCGCCAAGCACCGTCATGATCACCATCGTCACCGGGCGCGACACCTTGATCTCCATCGTAGCATCGTTGTCGTCTCGCCAATCTTATGCTTCCACGACTATCACTACCGCTTAGTAATAAAGTAAAGCATTACATCGCGATTGCATTGCATACAATAAAGCGACAACCATATGGCTCCTGCCGATTGCCGATAACTTCGGTTACAAAACATGATCATCTCATACAATAAAATATAGCATCACGTCTTGACCATATCACATCACAACATGCCCTGCAAAAACAAGTTAGACGTCCTCTACTTTGTTGTTGCAAGTTTTACGTGGCTGCTACGGGCTGAGCAAGAACCGTTCTTACCTACGCATCAAAACCACAACGATAGTTTGTCAAATAGACTCCGTTTTAACCTTCTCAAGGACCGGGCGTAGCCACACTCGGTTCAACTAAAGTTGGAGAGACAGGTCTTCCGCAAGCCATCTATGTGCAAAGCACGTCGAGGAACCGGTCTCGCGTAAGCGTCTGGCGTAAGGTTGGTCCGGATCGTCTCGTCCAACAATGCCGCTGAACCAAAGTATGACATGCTTTGGTAGGCAGTATGACTTGTATCGTCCACAACTCACTTGTGTTCTACTCGTGCATATGACATCAACGCATAAAACCAGGCTCGGATGCCACTTGTTGGGGAACGTCGTAATTTCGAAAATTTTCCCACGATCACGCAAGACCATGGTGATGGCATAGCAACGAGAGGGAAGAGTGTCCGCCCACGCACTCGTGAGACCGAAAGCGAAGCGTTATAACAACGCGGTTGATGTAGTCGCACGTCTTCACGATCCGACCGATCCAAGCACCGAACGTCACGGCACCTCCGAGTTCTGCACACGTTCAGCTCGATGACGATCCCGGACTCGATCCAGCAAAGTGTCGGGGATGAGTTCCACAAGACGACGGCGTGGCAGGCGATGTTGATGCTCCACCGACGCAGGGCTTCGCCTAAGCCCCGCGACGATATGACTTCTCCGGCAGGGCTTCGCCTTAAGCTCATGACGATATGACCGAAGTGGAATATGGTGGAAGGGGGCACCGCACACGGCTAAGGAAAGATCCGTAGATCAACTTGTATGTCATGGGGTGCCCCCCTGCCCCCGTATATAAAGGAGCAAGGGAGGAGGTGGCCGGCCTAGGAGGAGGGCGCGCCAAGGGGAGTCCTACTCCCACCGGGAGTAGGACTCCTTCTTTCCTAGTCCAACTAGGAGAAGGGGGAAAGGGGAAGTGGAGAAGGAAGGGAGAGGTGGGCTGCGCCCAAACCCCTTGTCCAATTCGGACTGGGCTTGGGAGGCGCGCGCCACCTCTGGCTCCTTCCCACTAAGGCCCATTAAGGCCCAATACTTTTCCCCGTATTCCCGTAACTCCCGGTACTCCGAAAAATACCCGAATCACTCGGAACCTTTCCGAACTCGAATATAGTCGTCCAATATATCGATCTTTACGTCTCAACCATTTCGAGACTCCTCGTCATGTCCCCGATCTCATCCGGGACTCCGAACTCCTTCGGTACATCAAAACTCATAAACTCATAATATAACTGTCATCGAAACCTTAAGCGTGCGGACCCTACGGGTTCGAGAACTATGTAGACATGACCTAGAACTATTCTCGGTCAATAACCAAAAGCGGGACCTGGATGCCCATATTGGCTCCTACATATTCTACGAAGATCTTTATCGGTCAAACCGCATAACAACATACGTTGTTCCCTTTGTCATCGGTATGTTACTTGCCCGAGATTCGATCGTCGGTATCCAATACCTAGTTCAATCTCGTTATCGGCAAGTCTCTTTACTCGTTACGTAATGCATCATTCCGTAACTAACTCATTAGCTACATTGCTTGCAAGGCTTATAGTGATGTGCATTACCGAGAGGGCCCAGAGATACCTCTCCGACAATCGGAGTGACAAAACCTAATCTCGAAATACGCCAACCCAACATGTACCTTTGGAGACACCTGTAGTACTCCTTTATAATCACCCGATTACGTTGTGACGTTTGGTAGCACCAAAGTGTTCCTCCGTAAACGGGAGTTGCATAATCTCATAGTTACAGGAACATGTATAAGTCATGAAGAAAGCAATAGCAACATACTAAGCGATCAAGTGCTAGGCTAACGGAATGGGTCATGTCAATCAGATCATTCTCCTAATGATGTGATCCCGTTAATCAAATGACAACTCATGTCTATGGTTAGGAAACATAACCATCTTTGATTAACGAGCTAGTCAAGTAGAGGCATACTAGTGACACTGCTTTGTCTATGTATTCACACATGTATTATGTTTCGGTTAATACAATTCTAGCATGAATAATAAACATTTATCATGATATAAGGAAATAAATAATAACTTTATTATTGCCTCTAGGGCATATTTCCTTCAAGGCCATGATTGCTAAGGTAACATCTAGTGAGCCTCATGTGGGTACTAGCACTACTTCTAGTCAAAATAGTATATTGCCATGTGCTAGTCCTTGTAATTCATATACTCATAATGTTGGTACATCTTGTGATGAATTACTTTCCTTGCCTTGTTGCTCTAACAATGAAGCTTATACTTCCTCTAGTACTTGTGTTGAGACTAACCGTGTAGAGGAAATCAAAGAGCTCAAGGCCCAAGTCACTTCTTTGAAGAAAGACTTGGAAAAGTGTCATGAAGGAAATCCACACTCAACAATATCTTGAGTGTGCAAAAATCCCCAATGACAAAGGTGGACTTGGATTCAACTCCAATAAGAAGAAGAAGTCCAAGATGAACAAAAAGAAGGGCCAAGAACAAGTCAAGAATTCGGCCAAGATTGTTTGCTTCAAGTGCAAAGTAGAAGGGCATCATGTTAGATCTTGCCCATTGAAGAAGAAGGCCATTAGTGTCAAGCAACAAGGGAAGAGGGCACAAGTTCAATCACATGCTCAACCTCAAGTTGAAGAAAGGCCACTTCCCAAGAAGACTCAAGTTAATGCTTCTCTTGTTGAGAAATCAATTGAGAAGAAAGTGAAGAGTAGACGTTGCTACTTATGTCGTGAGAAAGGCCACGTCGCTTCTTCATGCACTAGTGGTAACTTATCCAACCCAATTATTATTGATGATGTCTATTCTCTTGGGAAGGATAAGGTTGGCAATGTGTTTGCCAAGTTTGATGCTACTCGTTGTCTTGTTTCAAACAAGCTTGAGTTTGCTCAATTCGGAGCTCATATGAAGAAGTTATGGCAGTTCTAGTTTTCTTGGAGTATTCTTTGCTTTCGTGGTTGTGGCTTAAGGCTGGTGCGGTGGTAGTACCGTGACCCTCGGTAGCACCGCCGAAGCTCCAGCGGTAGTACCGCTCTCGGAATGATACCCGCTCAAGCGGTAGTACCGCTCTAAACGGTAGTACCGCTTGGGAGTTTCGGCCGTAGTAATGCATGCGTCTGGGCTACTTCCGCCTCGATTCTCGAACGAAGTTTTTAAATGTCGGGTTTCTTGCGGCACTAGTAGCGGCGATGAGAAGCGGTAGTGCCGCTCTGGCGGTAATACCGCTCTTCCCTA
Organism: Aegilops bicornis; assembly: GCA_021605145.1. Lineage (NCBI taxonomy): Eukaryota > Viridiplantae > Streptophyta > Magnoliopsida > Poales > Poaceae > Aegilops > Aegilops bicornis. Next base: position 688,358,312 of record CM038673.1, on the reverse strand, counting down.
GCGTAGTACCGCTCGGGGCGAGGGCCTTGACCTTCTCTTCAGTAGTACCGGCTGGATAGGGAAGCGGTAGTACCGCCCTCGGTGATAATACCGCCCTTCCCTAGCGGTAGTACCGCTCTGTCTTGAGGATTTTCGGTGGGGTAGCAGTTGGATTTTCCCCCTCCTATAAAAGGGGGTCTTCTTCCCCATTGAACCTTATCCTTTGAGCTCGTGTTCTTTCCCCATTGTTGACCTTCTCCGAGCTTGCTATCTCTCAATCCCTCCATGGTTTCTTGCTAGTTTTTGGGGGAAAAGAGAGGAGATCTAGATCCACATTTCCACCAATCACTTTCTCCTCTATGTGAGGGGAACCCTTGGATCTAGTTCTTGGAGTTCTTGGTGTTCTCCTCCTTGTTCTTCCTCTCATTTTCCTCCCTAGCATTAGTTGCTTTGGTGGGATTTGAGAGAGAAGGACTTGGGCACTCCGTGTGCCCTTGCCATTGCATTTGGTGCATCGGTTTGAGTTCTCCACGGTGATACGTGGAAGTTACAAGTTGAGAAGCTTATTACTCTTGGGTTCTTGGTGCCCTTGAGCTTGTTCCTCTTGGGTGCTTGGGCGCCCTAGACGGTTGGTAGTGTTCGGAGCTCAATCATTGTGGTGTAAAGCTCCGGGCAAGCGTCGGGGTCTTCAATTAGGTTGTGGAGATCGCCCCGTGCAATTTGACGGGTTCCGGTGACCGCCCCCAAGGGTTGCCAAGTGTACGGGTTCGGTGACCGCCCCCAAGGGTTGCCATTTGTACGGGTTCGGTGACCGCCTCAAGGGTCCCTTTAGTGGAATCACGGCATCTTGCATTGTGCGAGGGCGTGAGGAGATTACGGTGGCCCTAGTGGCTTCTTGGCGAGCATTGTGCCTCCACACCGCTCCAAGCGGAGACTAGCATCCGCAAGGGTGTGAACTCGGGATACATCGTCGTCCTCCGCGTGCCTCGGTTATCTCTTACCCGAGCCCTTTACTTATGCACTTTACTTTGTGATAGCCATATTGTTCTTGTCATATATCTTGCTATCACATAGTTGCTTATCTTGCTTAGCATAAGTTGTTGGTGCACATAGGTGAGCCTAGTTGTTGTAGGTTTTGTGCTTGACAAATTAACCGCTAGGTTTATTCCGCATTTGTTCAAGCCTCAACCGTAATTATTTTAAAGCGCCTATTCACCCCCCCCCCCCCCCCTCTAGGCGACATCCACGATCTTTCAAGCAGTGGCAGGAGGTTAGTGACGGGCGGCCCTGAGAGCCTGGCCCGCCACTACTAGGCTTTTTACACTCGCCACTGCTAGGCATTCTTGCAGTAGTGTGAGTTCCCATAGCTCAGTGTCATAGGAGCACTAACATACCTTGCAAATTTTACTAGCCAAGACATTGCCTTTGCAGTAAATTTACTGGCCCAACATAGTGTAGCTCCAACAAAACGCCAGTGGGCGAGAGTAAAGAATATATTCAGATATTTACAAGGTACTAAAGATCTTGGTTTATTCTATCAGAAAAATGAAGACATGACCCTGAATGGTTATAGTGACGCTGGATATCTTTCTGATCCCCACAATGCGAGGTCACAAACAAGGTTTGAATTTTTACATGGTGGAACTGCTATTTCATGGACGTAACACAACAGACTTTAGTACCAACCTCCACTGACCACTCTGAAATAATTGCATTATTTGAAGCCTCGCGAGAATGTGTATGGCTCCACAAAGTGATAAATCATAAGACATTATACGGTATCGGTCATTAGAATCACCAACCATTATCTATGAATATAGTGTTGCATGTGTTGCTCAACTGCATATGGGATATATTAAAAGTAATATTACAATACATTTCTAGCACTCGAGGATATGTGAAGAATTTCAAGATGATGAAATATCAAGATGACCGTGTTTGTCTAAGGGTGAGTGTTAGGAAACAATTAGCATTGTATTTAGGCTAAGTAGGTAGTTAGGATTGTGTTAGTAACAACTGCTAGCACTTGCCTTATCTTAGAGCTATCTAAACGCCAAACACCCCGAACAGGCGTTTGTGCCTCTTCGGAGGGATGTGAGCCCTATAACCGACATTGTAAACATATCTATTTAGATACTACATAAGGCATGAATAGTACATCAATGAAACTACTCATTCACTTCTATATTTCTTTTCTTCTCAGTTGCAATGTCGAATGCAATGAGTTCCTCGGTCAGCGCGTGCACCTTGGAGAGCCGTGACAGTGCCAGCAGAGTTGATGTGATGGGCACATCTTTTACGGCAGCAACCGGTGCACGCCCACGCAAATTGATTCAGAGCGCTTTAGCGACGAAGTTTCGCCTTGATGGATCCAGCCAGGTAAGCCATCCATGCCTTGTCGATGCAAGACATAAAAGACATTTTCACGATGCCACTCATTTCAAAGTAGTGCTTGCATGCACCACATTCGCATCAACAAAATAACTTTTCTTTAGATGCTCACCAAACAAATAACCTACTAGAAGGTATGGGGTTAATTAGACTCGCAACGTGGTGTGCATGCGTGTGGCTGTATGTGTGATTGTGTGAACCGACCTTTTAGGCAGGGAAATGCAAAGATCATACTAGTTTATACTATTTGGTCAGGACCCGAGGTAATAAGCTTTGCACATGGCAAAGTTACTTTCAAGTCTCTCCCTGCCATGTTGAATGCTCTAAGTACAGTGCAATTATGAACCATGATAGGTGACAAGTAGAAGAACTCAACCTCTTATTTTACTAGGGTAGTGTCAAAAATGGCTTACATTATGGGACACGGGTAGTTTTTTTAGTGAAACCTACCATCATGGTGTTCAGGGTCGGGGCCAAGCTATGCCTATCTTGAGCAAAATATGCTTCTACATCACTCACTAGATACAAACAGCAACACATATGGATCGGTGTACGAAGACAACACATTCAACAAGGTATCAACACCAGCACACCGGCATCTCTTGAACCAGTCAGTGAAGGCGGAACACACGATTTTACTGTCGAGTTCATCTCACTACTGTCTTCCTAATCCAACAACTAAAGGCTAGATTTCACCAGAGGCATACTAATATCCAAGACAACCTTCACATAGTCGATGAAACATGACTTGTAGTTGTTAGATCCAACCAATGAAAGCCAGAACAAGGCTTTTGCCTAGGATCTAAAATGTCAACAACCGCTCGGCTCAACCAACGTAGGGAAACTGATGTGTGGTTGTATGGCAAAGCGACGGTGATCGAAGAAGCTCTTTACCGCTTGTACCGGATTCGAAAAGATCAGTCATGCAGTGCACGCTAGCATTACACCGCTGCAGAGCGTCAAAACTCCTATGGGGCCGCCCCGCCACCTGCATCTATGAACTAATCCTAAAAAGGACCCTCCAAAATCATTTGATGGATCCATAGACTGTGGATGGATGAAGACAACATGAAGTTACACCGTGAAAGGACAACTTCACAACCACCATGTATGGCGAACGATACAATGTCTAGATTTCTCTTGACTAGTGTACAAGTACTTCCATGGCCTTCTAGCCGACAAATCCAGCGCAACAAAAAACGATATCGGTATGAAAAAATCATCAATAGAAATGGTTTAAAAGAAATGTTTAGACATAGTGGAAGTTCATGAATTTGTTTTCTTAGATGGAGCTCTTGATTACATTAGCACTCAGCCTGAACAGAATAGTTGGCCAGCAAGACTATAAAATCATCGGGCACACCTTCTGGTCATAGCAGCCTAGGTACATGCCTCCTCACTCCGTTGCCTTCAAGGAATGGGCAATTTTATTACAAGCCATGTGGTTCAAAGAAACAACGACTGAACCTAAGTTTACGGACACCTGTAGTGTCATGATACACAGGGACACAGGGTCAAAGTCTGTAATCTGCAGTGCACCAGTCGATGAGAAGTCAAGAATTGGAAGAAAGAAAATAGATCCGAAGTCACGTACAGGAGAAGATGTAAGAAAAATGATAGCCAAAACTAGCAGCAATACCTATAATGCGTGCCAAGGGATGGGGGGGAGGGGGTAAACCAGAGGTCAAAACGGCACCAGGAAATTGGAGAGAAAAACTTATGTCTGCCGCAAAGAAACAAAGAGGAGTGAAGCACGACAAACTTGATATCCCCAATGATCAAACTGTCATAGATATTTTCCTGAGGCCACTCATTCCGCGTAACTTATAGGCCGGTTAAGTTGTTCGTATGTTACAACGCGCACCTTACGCATCATGCAAATATAGGGTGCTTCGTTTTATTCTGCCGAACTAAGTCCACTGCCAACCTCAAGTGATGTGAATTCCATGATCGAGCATGGTTTTGTTTTGGTGGTTTATTCAAACAAACTAACATGTACTAGAATCATAGAGCTTAAATGATCACATAGTTTGAACCATTCACAAGGGTATGTTTGTTTTGTTCTGATGTATGAAATGAGTAGTAGTTTCATTGTTATATATAGAAGCATATGTAGAGCAAGATGCAGCTGGTAGGTGGCTATATTAGACCTATTAAAAGCACTTTCACATATAAACCCAACATGTAAAAGTTGTACATATAGGTTACCGCATGAGGTAGATGACATAGTAGGTCTATCTCGTCTCTCACCTCTCATGACAGCGGTTTCTACGGTTCCATGATGTTGTCGACCATGTGGCAGCGACAGTAATGCTAAGATGTAAGGCACGCTTGACTTTAAGAGTACAACACAAAGACATACAAGTATTAATTGCTAAAGATTCCGCAAACAAACAAAAAGCTACTCAATAACGGGCATGGATAATCTAATCTCGACCACAAATGCAGTCGCATGAACTGTAAATTGTGAAAAAGAAAGTAAAAAAACATCTGAATTTTTTTGTGGATAAACATCAACAAATTTTCTAACATCCCGCAAAATTTCACCTTGAAGTGACATCAGTGGAGACCAAACAAAATTGAAGGCTCAAAAAGATACATTTTGGAGCACACACTTTTTTTGGCACACACCTCTACAAATGTATTTTAGTGGTGAAATTTTGTAGGATGTTGGAAAACTTGTTGATGTTCATTCAAAAAAACCAGATGTCTTTTAATATATATTTTTATAATTTTTTGAAATTTACTGTTCACGCAGGTGCATTTGTGCTCGAGATTAGTGTAACACTTTCGCTCAATAATACGTAATTAACACGTGACACGTTTTTACAGCTATCTCTTGAAACTGAGGGTAACAAAAGTATCATTTATACCACGATGGAAATATATAGAAAACAACAACCAGATAGTAACTTCACAATTTCTTTGAGTGGGCAGAACAGAGAAAAACATGGGTTCCCACGTCCCAACACATCTTATTTCACTTGGACTCGTGCGCTGTCACACTTCTTATCCTCTGAAGCGGTGGTGCTTACCCAAACTGTGTGGCAGGCCTCGAAACCGCTACGCTACACCGGCAAAGCTGACGCTCGAGCAGAGAGGCAGCCCCCGCATTCGCCGCTCGTCTCCATGGAGGCAGTCGCCAGAGCAAGCATCGCGGTCGCGGCAAGCTCGCACGCGCGGGTCCCCCTGTGCCGGCGACCGCCGCGCCAGCGCCTCGCCGCGCGCTGTCTCCGAGGACGTTCGGTCGCCTGCGCGGCCGCCGCCGACGCCGATGTCGTCCGTCTCTTCGACGCCGCCAAGCTCACGGTAATAAGGGACACACTTGCTGACGCTTCCGCCCGCCGGCTTCCTCTGAATGCCGAGGCACTTATCTCGTGTTATGCGGCATTGATTCAGGTGGACGAGTTTGTGAAGAGCGGCATGGTGGTCGGGCTCGGCTCCGGCGCCGCGTCAGGGCTCGCCGTCCAGTACCTTGGCACGCGCCTCCGGCGAGGCTCGCTGACCGGCATTGTGGGCATACCCTCGTAAGCGTTCCAATTGCTTCACTGCCACTCCGTGGTTCATCTGTGCCACATGAGCTTTACTTGCATCCTCATGCATTCACTCACTCTGATCATCGGTTGCGTCTAATCGGTTGTTGGGGTTGATCAGCCAGGTCTGTGATCTGTGCAAGTGAGGCGGAGAAAGCAGGGATAAAGGTCGGCAGCCACGAGGAAGGCGCCCAAGTACGCTCTATTCTGCTGTCACCATTGTAAATCTTGCAGGCAGGAAAGAAGATAATTTTGGCTGAAACCATGCTCACTGACGTATAGATTGATTTTGCTTTCGCTGATGCTGAAGTAATTGAAAAGGGCACACTCGCTGCTGTCATCGGGCGCGGGAAAACCGAAAGCGGACAGCCTTCTTTCATACAAGAGAAGGTTAGCACAACTCTTCAGAAACTTGTTAAGCCAGCTCTTAAGAAACCAATTATTAACCATTTCATTCAGGCTGCCTGACTCGTGTCTAAATCATCATGTGTCCATTTGTTTCCTGAAAAATTGAACAAGTATGCAGCATAGTAAGTTCATCAAAATGGAATTAGCGTTGTTCTGATAAAAATAAATGTGATGTACTCCCTCTGTAAAGAAATATAAGAGCTTTTAGTGATCTAAAAGCTCTTATATTTCTTTACGGAGGTAGTAATTATTTGCTTCCATTCACTTCAGATACTTTTGTTGTGTCAGTTATATGGTTATCTCATCTTCCTATACACAACTCTTGATTGGTCTGGATCCCCAGGGTATTGTTGAATCGGCTGACAAGGTTGCCTTTATCATTGACAACGACAAATATGTGAATGCCATCGAGGGATCCATTCCAGTTTTGGTCAAAAGTGTAAGCAATCCCTACCTTCTGCCACCATAGATCATATCAGTTCTATGTAATGTTCATTAAGAGAGGGGCAGATCATTTCAGGGAAACTGGATCGACACCGCTGAAGAGATTGATGATTTGTTCCTAGGCGATGCAGAGGTGCACAGCTTACCAATCTCTTAATAATTTCTAAAATTTCATACTCTGAGCAGCTAATGGATTTCTGAACCTGAAACCTGTCCGTGCCCCGCCGACCCGGCAAAAAGAGAACCCTTTTGACTGATAAAAATGGTGTGATTGCCTGAAGGTTTGGAGGAGGCCATCAATTGGAACTGCCGGTCCATCAGGAGGCGACTTCCCACTGGTAACCAAAGAGGGCCATCACATACTTGATGTTATCTTCACAACCCCCATCCAGGATCTTGGTATGCATGTCAATTTGAGGATCTAAATTTGACATGATAATTCAGTAACTATTTCTCCAATGGAGGTTTAGCTGGTTTGCCTTGGTCACCTTGCAGGAAAGGTAGCGGAAGGCTTGGAGAAAATTGTTGGCGTTGTGGAGCATGGGATAATTTGCAACACTACGTGAGTTTCTCAACCCAGACAAACTATATAGTAAAATCTAGTTATTAACCAGCATGTTTCAAGAAAGAAAGAAAAGCTCTTATATACCAAGAAAGCAGCCCGTGTGTGGTTACACAGTGCAGTGCCTAAGACATTGCAATCTGGTGCTTGCAGGCCGTATGCTGTCATCGCGTCGAAAGGGGAAGTTCAGGTCTTGGATCGGAAGTCATCGGTGATACCAAACACATAAATCTACAATTGAGTTGCAGAGCGACCATTTCTCCTGCATTTCGACCGGAGCATCTGCTGCTGGTCGGCTGAAAAATGCAACCGAGTCAACCGCGCGAAAGCTTCTTCTTCTTTCTTTTTTTGTCGGTAAAATTCTGTGTGGCATGTCCAAAGTTTTCCCCTCCGGATGTACGAGTATATATATCCACAGATGTGCAGACTCTGTAAGCACCCTGGAGAATCTAAATCACATGTTTATGTAAGTTGCCCATGTGATGAGAGTTTTGTGAGGGCATCTTCCAGTTCCCAAGAGAAGCGGCTGGGCCAGCGGGCCAAGTAAAGTATGGCCTGAGGCATCTTTTCCAGCTGAAACCTCTACACGTTTCACAGTTAACTACTACTGTGACTTGCGTAATGCATTGGACCATCTCTGACCCAGCCGTGCACACAAAGGAATGCATGGCTGCGATCAAGCATGGGGACTTAAACTTGGAACCCACGCTTAATCCTATTAGGTTATTATTATATATCACAGCTCAGAGGCTAACTAAGCCTGGGGGCTGAAAACAATTAAACAAAAGTGACCAGCGAAGAGACCAAACGCGTTCCACTTCCACCTAAATTTCAACTCTTCTAGAAAAAAATCTACTCAGGTTTCAGCTAACCTTGTACTACCGGTCAACGGTCCGTAGGCCCTGTCGGTTCAGACGAGGTCACCCACCGACGCCTTCCACGACCAGCCAAGATGCGATACCTTGCGTACTGCTGCTGCTGCTACTAATACACCCTGGACTGGACAGCTCTACTCTGTTCCCACCCAAGTACTTAGAGCAGGGGAAAGAGAGAAGAGAGGGGAACAGGCATGGCGTCGGAGATGCTGCTCAGGAGGATCCATTCCATCTGCCGTCTCGCCCCCGGCGACCGCCGGTCGCAGCTGTTCGGGCGCGGGGAGGGGCTCCGCCGTCTGGTTTCTACGGCGAGCCATCCATCGTTCTGCAGCATCGCGTATGAGCAAGCCGGTGCGGGCAGCGCAAGCAAGGTTCGCCCTTCTTTACTTTACCCACAAATTTCTCCCAGGAATGGATGGATGCAGGGTCTCTTCCTGTAACTTGGCTCATGGGCAAAGCAATGAATGCTCCAAATTAACATGTTTTTTTTTACGTATATGGGATGAAGGTTTTCTTGGTCTGAATGAATAAATGCAAGATTGTTCAGTGTTCTATTTACAGTTTCAAATCGACCGATGAGGTAGCCATGAAACAAACCTAACCTGTGCATACCTCCGAACAAATGAACAGCACTTGCATTTCTGGGGGATGGTGGTTAGTGCCATGTGTCTGTTGCTTCTCTTGAAGAGTTTGTCTATTTATCGATGCCTTTTGCTTGTAATGGTGCAGGATCAAGATAACCTCGCTAGGTTTTCAGACCCACAGGTTGCACATGAGGATCGCCGGTTCGTTCAGTTCTTGGACAGGATGCTGGACGCGACAAGAAATCCCCAGAGTCTTGCGCAGATACGGCGCGAGAAGCTTCCAAATGATCTGAAAATATTGGATGATGAGATATGAGTCAAGTTCTCTTACAGGAATATAATAAGAGTTAACAAGCGTGACTTATGACATGTAAAGTGACCTTGAGCTTAACCATGCCAAACTTGAGCATGTGAGATTGTTATTGTTCAAGTTCTAATTATGGACCAAAACATCGGCTGATGTGAGTTATTTTTCTGCAACTGATTTCATATCATGTATTAATATTAAGACACTTATTTTGGGACGGAGGGAGTATGAAGTATTAACTTACAAAAACAAATATATGGCCAACCAATTAACTACTGAACATCTGAAGAGCAAATGTGAATTTTCATATAGTCATGGAAATAGTATTTCTTGTCAAGATTTGAACAGACCAATTGGATATCTCCAAGCCATATCACCCAGGGGTCCTCTGTTCTAGATCCAAAGCCCTGTGACATGAATTCAAGCATATATGGCGATCAATTAAATGATACAAGACTTGTTCGTAAGGTGTACACATAGAAGTAGGGAGAAACGATAAAATTACCTTCAGATCAGTTAAAATGATCGACTGACTCAACAGGTCGCGCACATTTCATCATTAACCTTGTTGTGCTGCACAATCTTGTTTCATAAGCATGCCATGCTGCTGTGAAAACGTTGGAGCTCACGTGTTCTTATGGTTTTCACAGGCCTGTCAACCTGCATAACTATGCTTACGTAATGACAAAAAAAAATATCTGTAGCTAAAAGCGCGCAACTCAGAACCAACAGAATTAGATGTTTTTTTTTTCATGTCACTGGATAAAAGTGATTAGCTTTAGCACAATCTATACACCAATACCTTAGATTTATCCATCTGGATAGCACTTTTAGATTTTCTTTTCACCGGAAAAAAACTTTCCAAGAAATTACACCAAATAGCTTCTAGAACATTGTGGCGCACAAATAGAATAATGTTGTCCAGGTTCAAGACGGAAAAGCCATACAAGTTAGCTTGCAGAACTTACACAGTACAAGGAATAAACTGTCAGCATTGAGAGTTTGACCCTTCAAAGAATTATATAAACTTTGCTGATCAGACCGCGCCTATGTACAGGTGATACATGGCCAAGATGGACAAGATACATTCCATGGCCATTTGAATTTCTGTGGAAAAGTACAGTGTTAGGAATTAGAACTCGTAGTTAAACAAAAAGGAGAAAATGAGAATAGGTTTTTTCTTACAACTATCATATCTTTGCAAAGGATGATAAAAAAGTTAACCAGAAAACAAACAAAACAAAAGGGGCCTGTTCTTACTGCATTACGAATTGAGCGTTTAGGGTTCAGCTAATGCACAAGCAAGTCAACTCGCCACCTCTTCACATGGAAACATGGAATCGTACTGCATTAGAAGCTTTGCTTTGCTCTATGCAACAATTTGTACAAAAACGAATTCTCCTTTTATTACCATCAGAATATCAGATTCCACTGGGATAAATCACAATCAAATTGCCATTACCTACAGTAAGAAAAGAACATTAGTATACTCTCAATTGCAATGGAGAAGACAATAGAACTAACTGCATGGAACAGTCTTCCAAATCGCCCAACCTTGCCTTCTACAGCAACATAGAAACAGAACAAAACAAGCAAGCAAATCACTAAACAACAACAACAACAACAACAACAAAGCCTTTAGTCCCAAACAAGTTGGGGTAGGCTAGAAATCACTAAACAACTATACCATATTAAAATGGCTTTTCTGCAATCCCTTGCCAGGAGATACACAGTAACAGAGAGGCATTATATACATTATACAAGAACGGCCCTACACCGGCACCCTGCTTGCAGTAGGCTAACTGTACAGTTTTGGGTTTTGGTCGGCTTTGGTTCTTAGTTCTTCGACTCCTTTAATTTAATACAATGGCATGCATTTGGGTGCATGTTCAAGAAGAAGAAAAAAGATATACCAGAACGATATTTTTGACTAACCTGCAAACTATATTAAATTAAAGGAAAAAATGTAATGTGTTATCACCTCATTAGCAATGATAGTATAACTGATCCTGATTCCTGTGTCTCATGAAGTTGGACATGGATGGATCAGCAATACAGTGGTACCTTGTCCAGATAGTTCATTTTTGTATCATTTTAGTTACAAAAGGTGGTAAGAACAAAGAAAAGCAATGGTTGAACAAGGGTTTGAACTATGAAAATGCATGCTGAATAAAATAATCTGCAGAGAAATCATTGCTGAACCTGGGTGGTGTTGTCTGGTTGCGTGGTATAACATATGTCTGGCCTGGGAACGTAACCTTCATGTTTTAATTCTAGAAGAAGGCTCTTCAAAGACATGTAAATATCTTCAGAGTCAGGATGGCTTTTGTCTGCTGCAACAAATAAATGGCTGGTATTATTAACATCTACCCAGCTGTAACCAGGTATCTTCTGAACTTTCTTATCCTTCATCAGTCTTCTCATTTTTGACACACCATCCCACCGTCCAGCAACAGCATTGATATTGGACATGAGCACATAATAACCTGAATTATGAGGATCCAACTTGAATAGTTCTTGAGAAGCAATCTCTGCAAGTTCAACGTTGCGATGCACACGGCAAGCATGGAGAAGAGCACCCCAAATGCCAGCATCCGGCTTGAAAGGCATGTCAGCAATAAATTGCATGGCTTTATCCAACTTCCCAGCCCGGCTATATAAGTCAACCATGCAAGCTAAGTGTTCCACTCGAGGTGCAATCTGATATTCCTCAGTCATGCATTTAAAAAGTCGGAGTCCTTCTTGAACCTGCCCAGCATGAGCACAAGCAGATATCAAAGCAAGGAATGTTACATGGTCTGCGTTGAATCCTTCCTCTTGCATGCGGCATAATAAACTCACCGACTCTTTAACAAGGCCATGAGCCCCATAGGCAGAGATTATACTATTCCATGACACTTCATTCTTCTCAGGCATGAATTCAAAAACACGAAAAGCCAATTCTAGGTTCCCACATTTGCCATACATATCTATGAGAGCACTCTCAGCAAACACATCGGCTCTTATGGGACCCTTTATGATGATACCATGGATCTCCTTTCCATAATATATAGCTGGTAAGCCTGCACATGCTGATAGGATGGAAGATATGGTCACATTACTGTACTTCACTCCTTCCATACTCATTTGACGAAACAACTCAAGAGCTTCTTCAGGTTCCCCATTCTGTGCAAAGCTTGAAATCATCGAGTTCCATGTCACCTCATCCTTAGCAGACATCTTAGAGAAGATATAATGGCTAAGGTCAAGTCTACCGCATTTCGCATACATGTCCATTAATGCACTCTCCACATAACACCTTCCTTCATATGCATTTTTCAGAACATACCCATGGAGCTCCTGACCAAGCTTCATAGCAGCCATGCTAGCACATGCTGGCAACGTGCTAGCTACCATGACGGCATTTGGTTTGATGCCCACTTCCAACAGGTACCGAAACATTTTGACTGCCGCTTCACTCATCCCATTAAGAACATAACCCGAGATCATGGTACTACCGATAACCACATCGATGGCCTTTGTAGCATCAAAGACATTCTGTGCCATCCTCACATCCCTGCACTTGAAATATATGTCCACCAAAGCACTCACCAAGAAGACATCCAAATGCACACAGTTCCTGACAATGTAGCCATGTATCTCCTTCCCCTGCTTGAAACCATTCAAATCGGTTAAAGCTGGTAACAAGCTCGCCAGTGTAACTGAATCAGGCTGAAGACCACTTTTCTGCATGTCACAGAACAATCGCAACGCATCGTCGACAAACCCGTTCTGAACGCACCCGGATATCATCCCGTTCCAGGTTACCAAATCGTCCCGTGGCATCAGGTCAAACAACCTCCAGGCATCATCCAAGCACTGGCATTTGGCGTACATTGACACCAACGTGTTAGCCACGGCAACCTCCGGCTCTAGCCCATACTTCACCGCCAGGGTGTGGAGCTGCACCCCTGAGAGCAAGTCAGACTCCGTGGCGCACACAGACAGAAAGCACGCCAGGGTCGCGAAGTTGGGGTCGCAGCGGGCCGCCCTCATGGCTCCGAACAGTCCCACTGCGCTGGCCACGTCGCCGCCTTTGACGTACCCGTCCATCATCACGTTCCACAGGACGCAGTCCCGCTCGGCCATTCCGTCGAACACCTCGCGCGCGCCGCCGAGGAGGCCGGCGTCCGCGTACATCTTGATGAGCGCGCTCCCGACGTACATGTCGCGGTCGAGCCCGAGCGCCCGCGCGGTGCGGTGCACGAGGCGGCCGAGGGCGAGCGCGCCGAGCGCGGCGCACGACTTGACGACGTAGGGGAGGGTGTGGCCGTCCGGCCGCGGCGCGGACGGGTGCGCCCACATCTTGACGTAGAAGAGCACGGCGAAGCGGTGGTGCCCGGCCATGGTGAGCCCGCGGATGAGCCAGTTCCAGGGGAGCGCCGACGCGGCGGCGGCGCGCGGGAGCGAGGAGAAGACCGCGACGGCGTCCCGGAAGCGCCGCGCGAGCACGTACATGCCGATGAGGCGCGTCTGGAGCGCGTCCGCCGCCGGCCCTTCGGCGCCGGCGGCCGCGAGCAGGCCCGAGGTGACGGCGCGCGCGTGGATGCGGAGGCCCAGCGGGAGGTGCGGCGGGGCCACGCAGCCGCGGAGGAGCGCCAGCAGGCGGTACGCGCTGGGCGCGGCGGCCGTCGTCGAGGCCGCGGTCGAGAGCGCCGCGCAGAGGCATCGCCGCGCCGGTGGCCTGAGACGGAGGAGGACGCGGCGGCGCATGGCAGCGCCGGCGAGACGAGGCAAGGAGGGAAACGAGGCAGAAAATTGTGTTATGGACTTGAACTCTCACGTGCCGCTCACGTGCCATCCATCTCCTATCGTTCTATTCTATCTCGCGCTCGTGCCTCTCTCGCCGTACGCTCCAGCGCCGGCGGCGACTGCTCTTCACGGCGGGCGCCCATGGCGACGATGTCCCGCGCCCTCGGCTCGGCATTCGTGGGGTTCACCCGGACGCCCGCCGTGCCGGCGACGACGCCCTTGCCGTTGCCCTCCTCTCGCGCCTCCTCGGCGCTGCTCCTGCGCTGGCAGCGGAGCCGGGGCGTCGTCGGCGGCGGCGGGGGCGCGCGGCGGTACTCCTCGGGCCGCAACGCGAAGATTAGCATGAGCCTCCGCGCCGGCATCGTCGGCCTGCCCAACGTCGGCAAGTCCACCCTCTTCAACGCCATTGTAAGTCGCCAATTGAGCACAGACAGAACCCGTTGCTTGAAATAAAAACAATACTCCTGACCGTGACAAGGATGTCATCTCGTCGAGAGCTCGAGGGGGGGCAATGAATTCTCGCTCCTAGAGTAAGGCCTTCCGATTGGTGCACTGGTCATTCAAGCAGATGAACCGTGCGTGTAGGGGCAATGCCACTGCATTTGAACTGTTCGATGTTTTGCCACTTAGAGGTGGCATTGCCAAAAAGGTTGAAATGGTTAATATCTTTGAACACGAAGCGAGTTTTGGTGGATCTCCCCTTGTTTTTTGTGTTGTTCACGCTCACTGCATAATTCATGTTCTTGCAACAATGGTTGCTTCATGGAATGGTTTCTATGTTTCGCCATGTGAAATGCAATTGGCATGTATTTATCGCAAAAACAAAATGTGAGTTCGTTTCTCAATGCTATTAGGTTGAAAATGGGAAGGCCCAAGCTGCAAACTTTCCCTTCTGCACCATAAACCCAAACACCGGTGTCGTGGCTATTCCCGATCCTCGCTTGGACGTGCTCTCAAAATTAAGCAAGTCCAAGCAGACGGTCCCGACGTCCATTGAGCTTGTCGACATTGCAGGCCTCGTCAAAGGAGCAAGCAAAGGAGAGGTAGCGGTTGCCTTCGTTTATTCCGAGCGCAGCACAGAACATGTCGATGATTGTTGTTCACTAATTTATATATGAAAATGTTTACCTGGTTGTTGACTTCAGGGACTGGGAAATCAATTTCTTTCAAACATTCGTGAAGTGGATTCTATACTCCAGGTAAGTTTGCTGACTTTGTAGTATATATATTTGTGCTCTCAGGCATTTATCAGGTTTCTGGAAACAAATACTTTGCATCTTTTTCAGTAGCTGCATTCCCATGTTTCTCAACTGCTGCATACCATTCTGTTGGTATCCTCTTATTTTGCAGAGTTTGAATCACTATAATTCTCCAATAGATGTCCCTTTACCTTCAGTTCAGCGCTTGTACTATGTTTGAACATCCAATGATTGCCTTCTTTTTCTTGCACTTCCAGTTTGAAAAACATAATAGGCTATTGGTTGTTGGGGTTCTAACGATTGACTTAGCACCAATCTTTTCTTCATTGGATTTTCAGGTTGTGCGATGTTTTGAAGATGATGATATTGTTCACGTGAATGGAAAAGTTGATCCCAAGTCAGATATTGATGTGATTAACTTAGAACTCATATTTTGTGATCTGGAACAGGTAATATAATGAAAAGTTCTGCTATCTTTGCTTAGTAGCATGTGGGATTTTTTTATGGATTTTTTTTTATTTATGTTCATATCTTAACCAAGATAGTTTTGTAAAAAAAACTGCAGATAGAGAAGAGATTGGATAAGCTTAAAAAGAGCAAAACTAAGGATCCACAAGTAAAAGTTAAGGTAAGTTATATTCACAAACTCTACCATTATTTGATAGGTTTTGTTCTTGATTCCAGTTTTCACTACTCAGGAAGGAGCAGAAAGGTCGGGCTTAGAAAAAATTCTGGATGCACTTATGGATGGAAAGCCTGCAAGATCTGTTGATTTGCCTGACCATGAGAAAGAAGCTATACAACATCTTTATCTGCTCACTATGAAGCCAGTCATTTATGTTGCTAATGTAACAGAGTCTGATCTTGCCGACCCTGATAAAAATCCCCATGTCCAAGAGGTGGCCAAACTAGCATCAGAGCTGAAATCTGGCATGGTTACAATATCAGCTCAGGTTTGTGATAAGTGATACCATATGCATCGACCTAGGCATTAGACAATTTCACCTGATCTATTATCTATGTAAGCTAATGAAATTGTGAGTGCACCAGGTTGAGGCTGAACTGTCTGAACTACCACTGGAAGAGAGAGTTGAATACCTAAATTCTCTTGATGTTGCCGAAAGTGGGCTAGGCAACTTGGTAAAAGCAACATATAACCTTTTGGGTCTAAGAACTTATTTCACTACCGGAGAGCAGGTGAATCTCTTCTGCTGTCAAGGCACTTTGTTCTTCAGCTATTGATCCTAACTTTCAAATCCTTTTTAACTTTTGTCAGGAAACAAAAGCTTGGACCATTATTGCAGGTTTTATTCGCATTCTCACAATTCCGTTACTATATTATTTCAATTACTGTAGGAACTGCCTTCATCTTTTTGCACCGTGGGCGCAAAGTTTTGACTCTGTTTGGACTTGGATGTTATTGTTACAGGCATGACTGCGCCTCAAGCAGCCGGAGTTATTCATAGCGACTTCCAGAAAGGCTTCATTAGAGCTGAAACTGTAAGTATCAGGGTACTGTGCTAGTAATGAGATAGTTACAGGTTCTTTTCATGTACTGTACCATTATTTTCTGGTGTTAATTTTAATAATTTCACAACGGTCACATACCATGACTCAGGTATCTTACGATGATTTTGTTGCGGCGGGTACTCTTGGAGCAGCAAGGGAGAAGGGAGTGGTAACAATATGTGCACTTATATGAATGAATACTAGCTAGTTTTAGAGATGAAGCACACAAGGAAATTTCTTTATTTCTTTCCCTCTCTATGACTGCAGATGAGGTTGGAAGGGAAGGAGTATATTGTGCAGGAAGGAGATGTCATGCTCTTCCGATTCAATGTGTGACAACAATACCATGCAAGAAATTCCAGGCTTTATTCAGCTCGAATTTTATACGGACTTACAAGGCAAGACAAAATTTGGGTAGACCATCAGATTTTGTCTTTGAGGCATCAATCGTTCATGTACTCGGCGTCGTTGCATTTTCGGGGGAAAATACAATCATTTTTATTTCATGTAACATCTGCAGATACTTAATGGGTCTGCATCATAACTTGGGATCCTTAGTGAGTTTTGTAAATCACTTCAATAAACTCTGCTGTTATATTATGAGCAATAATATGTAATCCTTTTTTGAAGTAACAAACAGTAGGAGAGTGTCCTACTGCAATATATTAAGACAAAAGTTATCTACAAAACAGTTATAGTATTATGTGATCCCAGGAGTCTATGACTCCAATATACTCCAACATCTGAAATTCTTAATTACCCCCTAAATGACTTCGGTGTGCTTAAAGTTTACTTCTAAGATTGCCTCATTTTATGTTACATGATTTGATATCACAATATAAATACACATCATCGCAATTGATAAATCCAATCTAGTCCTCATGAAAAGTAAATTTGGTAGATAAATATAAAAATAATCTGAATTTTTAGCACCAAGGATGCTCGAGTGTGCTAGGAGCATGCAAATTTCTGTGGTCATTTGTCTATGAAATTTTCCATAGCACACTCGAGCATCTTCGGTGCAAAAAACATTTTTTTTAACTTTTTCTAAAAAAAATCAAATTTATTGCTCATTCCGGAGCAATTTAAAACCATCAATAAATTTTTAACACAGATGCTCACATACACATACATACACTCACCCCTAAAACGCACACACACCCGACCTACCCCTGTGGGCACCTTCGGGATACTGGGTCGGCACAACATCTTAAGATTGGCGAAGTCACCACAGACGCCTTCGTATTTGATAGGAATGTCTCCTCTCACTAAACGAACATCACCGAAAAGTCTGAAATAAATCCAGAAAAATGAGAGCATCAGTGTCAAGTCTAGAACTTGAACCCTGGTGGGTTGGTTCCACCTCAAGAAACATAACCATCTTAGTTAGGCTCAGTTGGCAAACTATCACTACTAACTTCACAATGATAGGCTTGCAATAAGTGCATATACTATTATGATTAAGTTGTTTGATCAGCACGGAACGTCAGGTTTTTTGTCTTGCAATCATGATGCAAAAGCCACCAACAATAGTTTGATCATCTATCATCAACATCAGGTATTTCTAATATACCCCTAACCCAAAGCCCACCACAACATACACAAAACCCTCCTCATAAGTAGGGAAAGATAGGGTGATAATGACGAGTGATCACCCTCTCAGTGTAGTGGACAGAATCATAGATCCCAACCTTCGGCTCGACTTGTGCTTGAGCTTCAAGGTCAGGATGTCATTGTTCATCGAGCCATGGAACTCTACATATTGTGTCCACCGAGCATGAAAGATGAGCTCCCTAGCAACGAGCCTAGGTTTTTGATACCATGAGTAGCCAGCATACTCTTAAGCCTCGAGCTCCTCGGCAAGAAGACCTTTGACCATCGGCTTGAATGACCTCGACGTGACAAGCATCTCAAGGTCAACTTCATTGAGTTGCAAATAGACATGTGTTGGCTCATCCTCATTAGCGAAGTGGCCTAGCCGACACGGTCATTTTTATAGCCTTTATCAGAATGATGCTCTCTAAACCTGGTGCGACAAAAGGATGTTGGGCATCAATAGCGCGATCGAGTTCAGCATCATGTTCTCCAACCTTCACGGCCAAATGCTCCTCCTTCAACTGCTATGCAACTACTGGAGACACCATCGAGATAGAAGAGTGTCCTACTAAGTGGAGAGTGATGAAACAATGATGTTCTGCAATGCATTGTCACCAACAAGCTCAAAGGGGACAATTACTTAGATGAAAAGGAGGAGCCACTGTCACGAAGTGCCGAAAATGAAAGAGCATTGAATGTGTCAGTCGCTCGACGAGGAGTGATGTTGTGTGGAGAGTGGAGAGACGCCGTTGTTTTGCAATGTGCCGCCATCGATGACAATGACCACCTTCACTATTGTCAAAATACCCTCTTCAATCAGCTTATGTGTTAAACATAGAGAATGTAACGACGCTTTGTGCTCCCGTGCCAACTACGCATAAAACTTTTGTTGGAAAATAACAACATTGATACCATATGGATCTATCATGCGACAGATTTTAAATTCCAAAATCGGTCCACAACTCGAATTCAAAAGAACGCAAATATATATAGGAATAGTATCAATTTAAATATGTTGCAAATAATAGATGCTCGATTATTATCTTTTGCATTAAAAAAAATTGCATCCAACCCGTGGATCAAATTTTGCATTGAAATATTGTGCCATTTTATATGCACCATGTATCAACAATGTTAAAGAAGATTTGACTCTTTTCTTTCATGATTTTTTGTGGTGATTCGAGGTAGAGTTTTCGAAAAATTACGCATCTTGAAAATTTAAATGCCAGATATCGTCAGATCCCAGAGATAATTGCATCTATAGTCCTTGTACTTGCTGGCGACGTCCAACTCAGTTCTCGAACTTGCGTATTGCTTCAATACGGTCCCGGTACATGAAAATACGTGATCAATACGGTTCCTGAGGTTGAAACGGCAGTCCTGACTCTACGCGTTGCATACGTACTCTGTATTCCTGGACCCACATATCAGTGGGATATTGAGAAATAAAAGAAAAAAATGCGCGCGGGCGCTGTGGTTCTTTTCGAAGCCCGCAACATGTGGGCCGGGGAAGGGCGCGCTAGCCAGCAGACCAAGCATGTACGCATGATATGTTATATGTTATGAGATGCACAACCTATACATGTAGTCCTCCTTATAAGAAATCTATTTAGTTTTTTTTTTGAGTGAAAAGAAATATAATTAGGTATTCACAGTCTTTTTTGGGGCTGTACGGGCCTGTTTCTTTTGTTTTATAGCTACGGCCCAGCTGTCTTCTGCGTGTTCTGTTTTTTAGTTCGTGTTCATTTTTTGGCAGTCTCCTATTTGGCGCGAGCAAACCCTAAAAAAATGGCACGAGCAACCTGCTGCGTACCCCACTGAGCCCACTGCATGCAGAAATTTTGAAATTGCGAATCTTTTTTAATTCGTGATTTTTTTAAATCGGTCATTATTTTTGAAAACTGGGCTGAACTTTTTTTAAAACTGGTCATGATATTTTTAAGTATGCTTTTTGGAGCTCGTCAACAAGTTTTTTTAGCATAGGCGAACATTTTTGTTTAATTTCTGAATAACTTTTGAAATTCATAAAAAGTTTGTTTGTGGTGAACAATTTCTGAATTCATCAAAAAAAATTGAATCAGTGAACATTTTTTTAAAATTTAGGAAATATATTTTTCTAAACCCGAAGCATTTTCTTGAATATTTTCATAAATTCAAGGACATTTTTTCTGTACACAAACTTTTAGTTTTGAATCATGAGCATTTTTTAAGGAACATAAAAAAATCAATTCATGAATACCAAGTGTGTGTGTGTGTGCGCGCGCGCGAGCGCGATATGTGATGAGATGCACTCCCTATATATTTAGTCTTTTGTACAAGTTGCGCAAATTTTCTAAGTTGCGGACATTATTTTTTGGAATTTTCTAAGTTGCACTCACTATATGTATGTGAGGAGATGCACTCCCAAAATGTTCACCATATTTTTGAAGTTGCGGACATTTTCTATGTTCATGAACTTTTCCAGTTTAGTGAATATTTGTTGAATTAACGAATATTTTTTGAAACTGCGTACAGGTTTTTTGGAACTCGTCAACAAGTATTTTTTTGCATAGGTAAATATTTCTTGAAATACGTGAAAACCTTTTGAAATTCAGAAACATTTTTTGTGATGAACATTTTTGAATTCATCAATACATTTTGGAATAAGTGAACATTTTTTAAATATTGTTTTGAATATTTTTAAAAATTCACGGACATTTTTTGTAGACACAACGTTTTACTATTTAATCATGAACATTTTGTGAATCAATGAACGTTTTTGCTTTCTAAAAAGCTCATGAATATTTTAAAATTCATGTATATTTTAAAAAAAATGAGGTGCACCACCTGTAATATATTAAAGTGGGATAGAAACAGGGATACAAGCAATGTCCGGGGGATTCAACAGCCACACATGGCGCCCTGAATCTAAAGAAAGTGCAGCTTTTGCTAGGCAATGAGCTTCAAAATTTAAATCTCTTGCTTCATGCTCCACTTTGGCCTCTGCAAAAGGACAAAGATCAGACTTGATGTCTTTAATGATTACTGAGCTTGGCCCCATATAATCTGACTGCAGATGAATAACAGTCGCTTTGCAATCTGTGACTACAAGAATCTTCCTGAGCTGCAGATCAGCAGCAAGGGCACATGCCTCTCTTACCGCCATGGCTTCAAGGATTTCTGCATCAACCATACCCTGCATTAACACCGTCGAGGCACCAACATATTTTCCCTGATGGTCACGGCAAATTGTGGCAATGGATCCCTTTGCGTTGGCCCGATGAACTGCTGCGTCTACATTGATCTTGTAAAAATTCAGTGCCGGAGGTATCCATTTCCTCCGCCCCCATATCCCTTTTACAGGTGCCAGAACACTTGCCTTTTTGTTTGGAATAAGAGCAAGATCCTTCAAAAAATTCTGAACAAAGCTCAGTGTGGCCATAGGTGATTGGAAAATATTCTCATGAATAGCCTTCCTTCTGACCCACCAAACTGACCAAAGTGACACAACTAGAGTGATAAACTCTTTGTCCTTCATCGAGTCTTTCATTTGCATGATCCAGATCCTTGCATCCATAGTCCTGCATGAGATCATGACTTCAACTAGATCCTCATCAAGCAGCGACCATATACACTTAGCCATATTACAGTCAATCAAAGCATGCCTCCAGTTATCCTCTGCTGACTTGCATATTGGGCATATGCTGCACTCCGCCATGCTCCTATGGCTTCGAACGTCCTCCGTTGGGATCGAGTTTCTCGCCAGCCTCCACACAAAATTCTTGATTTTACCAGGAACATTGATTTTCCAAATATCAGTCCATTCTTTTCTTACAGCTACTGTGTTTGAGGGTGCCGGTCTATGTTCCAACCAGTCCTCCCTCCTCATTTTTGTCTCCATTAGCATCCTATAATTAAACTGATCGGACTGTACAAACTCCACTTCTTTCATAATGCCATGCCCACTGATCAACCGAATTCCTCATGCTCAGAGGGATGTTAAGGACTACATCCACATCCGGTTCCTGCATGTGCTCTCATATAAGCTCTTGGTTCCAGGTTTTCGTACTAGCCACAATCAGGTCTGCCACCCTCAAAGGTGGGGCGGCCGTCAGTGGGTGCAGAGCTCTCATCATATGATCCCGAGGGAGCCAGTTATCATCCCATATGCTTGTACCTTGCCCATCTCCTATACGTTTGATGAGACCCTGTTTGAGTACCGCAATCCCCTCACATAGACCTCCCATACTTGTGAAGGATGTGTTCCCAGTTCAGCCGACAGAATATTAGTTGATGGAAAGTAAACTGCTTTCAGAATTCTGGCGCTCAAAGTTGATTCATCCTGTACCAATCTCCAAGCCTGCTTCGCTAGCATGGCTAGGTTAAAGAGCTGGGTGTCCCTAAACCCCAGCCCCCCCATATATTTAGGCATGGTTAGTACTTCCCAAGACACCCATGCCACCTTCCTCTGTCCCTCTTTGCTCCCCCAAAAGAATTTCTGAAGCATTTTGTCTATTTCTTGGCATAATCCTCTTGGGAGTAGGAAGCAATTCATCGCATACGTTGGCACCGCTTGTGCAACTGACTTAATTAAAACTTCCTTTCCTGCTCCAGCCATACAGCGCTCAATCCACCCCTTCACCTTTGACCATAACCTATCTTTTATGTACTTGAAAGATTGATTCTTTGACATACCCACATCCGTTGGGAGTCCAAGGTACCTCTCTGAGAGTGATTCGTTTGGGATGTCCAAAAGCACCTTCATCTCATTCCTTCTGTCATTGGGGCATCCCTTCCCAAAATATATGCTAGACTTGGCCAAATTGACACGCTGTCCCGATGCATTACAATATTTCTGAATGGTGTCTTTCACCACATTGGCAGCATCAATATTAGCCTTAAACATAAGCAAGCAATCGTCAGCAAACAAAAGATGATTTACCGGTGGGGCTGTTGGAGCCACAACCACACCCTTTGTTGGAAATATGCCCTAGAGGCAATAATAAAAGGATTATTATTATATTTCCTTGTTCGTGATAATTGTCTTTTATTCATGCTATAATTGTATTATCCGGAAATCGTAATACACGTGTGAATAGATAGACCACAACATGTCCCTAGTGAGCCTCTAGTTGACTAGCTCGTTGATCAATAGATAATCATGGTTTCGACTATGGACATTGGATGTCATTGATAACGGGATCACATCATTAGGAGAATGATGTGATGGACAAAGACCCAATTCTAAGCATAGCACAAGATCGTGTAGTTCGTTTTGCTAGAGCTTTTCCAATGTCAAGTATCTTTTCCTTAGACCATGAGATCGTGTAACTCCCGTATACCATAGGAGTGCTTTGGGTGTACCAAACGTCACAACGTAACTGGGTGACTATAAAGGTGCACTACAGGTATCTCCGAAAGTGTCTGCTGGGTTGACGGATCGAGACTGGGATTTGTCACTCCGCATTACGGAGAGGTATCACTGGGCCCACTCGGTAGTGCATCATCATAATGAGCTCAAAGTGACCAGGTGTTTGGTCACGGGATCATGCATTACAGATGCAGTAAAGTGACTTGCCGGTAACGAGATTGAACGAGGTATTGGGATACCGACGATCGAATCTCGGTAAAGTAACATACCGTCTGACAAAGGGAATAGTATACGGGGTTGCTTGAATCCTCGACATCGTGGTTCATCCGATGAGATCATCGAGGAGCATGTGGGAGCCAACATGGGTATCCAGATCCCGCTGTTGGTTATTGACCGGAGAGCCGTCTCGGTCATGTCGCAGATGTCTCCGAACCCGTAGGGTCTACACATAAGGTTCGGTGGCGCTAGGGTTGTATGAATATGAGTATGCAGCAAACCGAAAGTTGTTGAGTCCGGATGAGATCCCGGACGTCACGAGGAGTTCCGGAATGGTCCGGAGGTAAAGAATTATATATAGAAAGTGCTGTTTCGCCATCGGGAAAGTTTCGGGTCACCGTGTTGTCTGGGACCACCGGAAGGGTCCTGGGGTCCATCGGTGGGGACACCTATCCCGGAGGGCCCCATGGGCTGAAGTGGGAGGAACCAGCCTGGTGGGCTGGTGCGCCCCGGCCCCCTCTGCGCCTAGGGTTGGGAACCCTAGGGAGGCGCCCACTGCCTTGGGGGCACTCCAGCCCCTTGGCGCCGCCCCTAGGAGATCCCATCTCCTAGGGCAGCGCCCTGAGGGACCCTATATAGAGGGGGGGAGGGAGGGCAGCCGCACCCTTGCACTTGGCGCCTCCCTCCCCCTGCAACACCTCTTCCTCCTCCCCAGTTGCTTGGCGAAGCCCTGCCGGAGTACTGCTGCATCCACCACCACGCCGTCGTGCTGCTGGATCTTCATCAACCTCTCCTTCCCCCTTGCTGGATCAAGACGGAGGAGACGTCACGCTGACCGTTCGTGTGTTGAGCGTGGAGGTGCCGTCCGTTAGGCGCTAGGATCTCCGGTGATTTGGATCACGACGAGAACGACTCCCTCAACCCCGTTCTCTTGAACGCTTCCTTGTGATCTACAAAGGGTATGTAGATGCATCTCTCTCACTCATTGCTAGATGAACTCATAGATGGATCTTGGTGAGCGTAGGAAATTTTTTATTTTATGCAACGTTCCCCAACAGTGGCATCATGAGCTAGGTCTATGTGTAGTTCTCTTTTACACGAGTAGAACACAATTTGTTGTGGGCGTAGATATTGTCAACTTTCTTGCCGCTACTAGTCTTATTTTGTTTCAGCGGTATTATGGGATGAAGCGGCCCATACCGACCTTACACGTACGCTTACGTGAGACAGGTTCCACCGACTGACATGCACTAGTTGCATAAGGTGGCTAGCGGGTGTCTGTCTCTCCCAGTTTAGTTGGAGCGGATTCGACGAAAAGGGTCCTTATGAAGGGTAAATAGAAGTTGACAAATCACGTTGTGGCTTTCACGTAGGTAAGAAAACGTTCTTGCTAGAACCCTATTGCAGCCACGTAAAAACTTGCAACAACAATTAGAGGACGTCTAACTTGTTTTTTGCAGCAAGTGTTTTGTGATGTGATATGGCCAAAGTTGTGATGAATGATGAATGATATATATGTGATGTATGAGATCATGTTCTTGTAATAGGAATCACGACTTGCATGTCGATGAGTATGACAACCGGCAGGAGCCATAGGAGTTGTCTTTATTTTTTGTATGACCTGCGTGTCATTGAGAAACGCCATGTAAATTACTTTACTTTATTGCTAAACGTGTTAGCCATAGTAGTAGAAGTAATAGTTGGCGAGCAACTTCATGGAGACACGATGATGGAGATCATGGTGTCATTGTCGGTGACAAGATGATCATGGAGCCCCGAAGATGGAGATCGAAGGAGCTATATGATATTGGCCATATCATGTCACTACTATATAATTGCATGTGATGTTTATTATGTTTATGCATCTTGTTTACTTAGAACGACGGTAGTAAATAAGATGATCCTTATAATAATTTCAAGAAAGTGTTCTCCCTAACTGTGCACCATTGCTAAAGTTCGTCGTTTCAAAGCACCACGTGATGATCGGGTGTGATAGATTCTTACGTTCACATACAACGGGTGTAAGACATTTTTACACACGCAAAACACTTAGGCTAACTTGACGAGCCTAGCATGTACAGACATGGCCTCGGAACACAAGAGACCGAAAGGTCGAACATGATTCGCATGGAAGATACGATCAACATGGAGATGTTCACCGACGATGACTAGTCCGTCTCACGTGATGATCGGACACGGCCTAGTCGACTCGGATCATGTAACACTTAGATGACTAGAGGGATGTCAAATCTGAGCGGGAGTTCATTATATAATTTGATTAGATGAACTTAATTATCATGAACATTAGTCTAAAATCTTTGCAAAATGTCTTGTAGATCAAATGGCCAACGCTCATGTCACCATGAACTTCAACGCGTTCCTAGAGAAAAACCAAGCTGAAAGGCGATGGCGGTAACTATTCGGACTGGGTCCGGAACACGAGGATCATCCTCATAGCAGCCAAGAAACAATATGTCCTAGAAGCACCGCTAGGTGAAGCACCCATCCCAAAGAACCAAGACATTATGAATGCTTGGCAGTCTCGTGCTGATGATTACTCCCTCGTTCAGTGCGGCATGCTTTACAGCTTAGAACCGGGGCTCCAAAAGCGTTTTGAGCAACACGGAGCATACGAGATGTTCGAGGAGCTGAAAATGGTTTTCCAAGCTCATGCCCGGGTCGAGAGATATGAAGTCTCCGACAAGTTCTATAGTTGTAAGATGGAGGACAACAGTTCTGTCAGTGAGCACATACTCAAAATGTCTTGGTTGCACAACCGCCTGTCCCAGCTGGACATTAACCTCCCGGACGAGGCGGTCATTGACAGAATCCTTCAGTCGCTCCCACCGAGCTACAAGAGCTTTGTGATGAACTGCAATATGCAGGGGATGGTGAAGACCATTCCTGAAGTATTCTCAATGCTGAATTCAGCAGAGGTTGAAATCAAGAAAGCACATCAAGTGTTGATGGTTAATAAAACCACTAAGTTCAAGAAGGGCAAGGGTAAGAAGAACTTCAAGAAGGACGGCAAGGATGTTGCCGCCCGATAAGCCGATTCTTGGGAAGAAGTCAAAGAATGGACCCAAGCACGAGACCGAGTGCTTTTATTGCAAAGGGAAGAACCCTTTGGGCGGAACTGCCCCAAATACTTAGCGGACAAGTAGGCCGGCAACACTAAAGGTATATTTGATATACATGTAATTGATGTGTACCTTACCAGTACTCGTAGTAACTCCTGGGTATTTGATGTTGGGGAACGCAGTAATTTCAAAAAATTTCTACGCACACACAGGACCATGGTGATGGCATAGCAACGAGAGGGGAGAGTGTTGTCTACGTACCCTCGTGACCGTGGCGAGCGATCTGGCGTAGAGGAAGTAGTCGTCGTTCTCCTCGCGATCCTGCCGATCCCAGCCGTTACTCCGGCACCTCCGAGTCGATGATGACGTAGAGGAAGTAGTCAGACGTTCTCCTCACGATCCAGCCGATCCTAGCGCCGTTACTCGGCGCCTCCGAGTTCTTGGCACACGTTCAGCTCGATGGCGCTCCACGGGCTCCGATCCAGCAAAGCTCCGGGAGAGGGAGTTCCGTCGACCTGACGGCGTGGTGGACGATCTTGATGTTTCACCGGCGAGGGCTTCGCCTAAGCACCGCCACGATATGACCGAGGTGGAATATGGTGGAGGGGGCACCAGACACGGCTAAGGAACGATCTCAAGGATCAACTTGTGTGTTCTAGGGTGCCCCCTCCCCGTATATAAAGGAGGAGGGAGGAGGTGGCCGGCCACCAAGAGGCGCACCATGGGAGGGAAACCTACTCCAAGTAGGTTTCCCTCTCTTTCCTTATCTTATTTGGAGGGAAAGGAAGGAGTACTAGTATTAGGAATAAGTACTAGTAGTAGGAATAGGAAGAGGGAAGGAGAAAGGAAAGGGGGCGGCCCCCTCCCCAGTCGGATTGGGCTTGGGCGCGCCCCCTCCTTCCTTCTCCTTCCTCCTACATGGGCCCAATAAGGCCCATATACCTCCGGGGGTTCCGTAACCTCCGGAGCTCCAAACTTCTCCGGAACCTTTCCGGTGTCCAAATATATCCGTCCAATATATTAATCTTTATGTCTCGACCATTTCGAGACTCCTCGTCATGTCCGTGATCATATCCGGGACTCCGAACAACCTTGTTACATCAAAATACACAAACTCATAATATAACCGTCATCGAAACCTTAAGCGTGCGGACCCTACGGTTCGAGAACAATGTAGACATGACCGAGACACATCTTCGGTCAATAACCAATAGCGGGACCTGGATGCCCATATTGGTTCCTACATATTCTACGAAGATCTTTATCGGTCGAGACCGCATAACAACATACGTTGTTCCCTTTGTCATCGGTATGTTACTTGCCCGAGATTCGATCGTCGGTATCCAATACCTAGTTCAATCTCGTTCTCGGCAAGTCTCTTTACTCGTTCCGTAATACATCATCTCACAACTAACTCATTAGTTGCAATGCTTGCAAGGCTTATGTGATGTGTATTACCGAGAAGGCCCAGAGATACCTCTCCGAGCAATCGGAGTGACAAAACCTAATCTCGAAATACGCCAACCCAACAAGTACCTTTGGAGACACCTGTAGTACTCCTTTATAATCACCCGATTACGTTGTGACGTTTGGTAGTACCCAAAGTGTTCCTCCGTAAACGGGAGTTGCATAATCTCATAGTTATAGGAACATGTATATGTCATGAAGAAAGCAATAGCAACATACTAAGCGATCAAGTGCTAGGCTAACGGAATGGGTCATGTCAATCAGATCATTCTCCTAATGATGTGATCCCGTTAATCAAATGACAACTCATGTCTATGGTTAAGAAACATAACCATCTTTGATTAACGAGCTAGTCAAGTAGAGGCATACTAGTGACACTCTGTTTGTCTATGTATTCACACATGTATTACGTTTCCGGTTAATACAATTCTAGCATGAATAATAAACATTTATCATGATATAAGGAAATAAATAATAACTTTTATTATTGCCTCTAGGGCATATTTCCTTGATCTCCCACTTGCACTAGAGTCAATAATCTAGTTCACTCAAGAATGATTCTAACACCCATGGAGTCTTGGTGCTTTGATCATGTTTTGCTCGTGGAAGAGGCTTAGTCAACGGGTCTGCAATGTTCAGATCCGTATGTACTTTGCAAATCTCTATGTCTCCCACTTGGACTTGGTCCCGAATGGAATTGAAGCGTCTCTTGATATGCTTGGTCCTCTTGTGAAATCTGGATTCCTTTGCCAAGGCAATTGCACGATATTGTCACAGAAGATCTTCATTGGTCCCGATGCACTAGGTATAACACCTAGATCGGAAATGAACTCTTTCATCGAGACTCCTTCATTTGCTGCTTCCAAGCAGCTATGTACTCCGCTTCACATGTAGATCCCATACGACGCTTTGTTTAGAACTGCACCAACCGACAGCTCCACCGTTTAACAAAAACACGTATCCGGTTTGCGATTTAGAATCGTCGGGATCAGTGTCAAAGCTTGCATCGACGTAACCATTTACGACTAGCTCTTTGTCACCTCCATATACGAGAAACATATCCTTAGTCCTTTTCAGGTATTTCAGGATGTTCTTGACCGCTGTCCAGTGATCCACTCCTGGATTACGTTGGTACCTTCCTGCCAAGCTTACAGCTAAGCATACGTCAGGTCTGGTACACAGCATTGTTGGGGAACGCAGTAATTTCAAAAATTTTCCTACGATCACGCAAGACCATGGTGATGGCATAGCAACGAGAGGGGAGAGTGTCCGTCCACGTACCCTCGTAGACCGTGGCGGAAGCGTTATAACAACGGTTGATGTAGTAAATGCGTCTTCACGATCCGACCGATCCAAGTACCGAACGACGGCACCTCCGAAGTTACGCACATCGCTCATTTCGATGGCGATCCCGGACTCGATCCAGCAAAGTGTCGGGGATGAGTTCCGTCAAGACGACGGCGGCGTGGTGGCGATGTTGATGCTCCACCGACGCAGGGCTTCGCTAAGCTCATGACGATATGACTTCTCCGGCGAGGCTTCGCCTAAGCTCTCTGACGATATGACCGAAGTGGAATATGGTGGAAGGGGCACCGCACACGGCTAAGGAAAGATCCGTAGATCAACTTGTGTGTCATGGGGTGCCCCCTGCCCCGTATATAAAGGAGCCAAGGGGAGGTGGCGGCCCAAGGGGGGGCGCGCAAGGAGTCCTACTCCCTCAGGGAGTAGGACTCCCCTCAATCCTAGTTGGATTAGGATTCGGAGGGGAAAGAGAGAGAGAGGGGCGGCCCACCTTTCCTAGTCCTAATAGGACTAGGGAAGGAAGCGCGTGACCACCTAGGGCTGGCCCTCTCTCCTTTCCACTAAGGCCCACTATGGCCCATGTAGTTCCCGGGGGTTCGGTAACCTCCGGTACTCGATAAATTCGATTTCACTCGGAACCCTTCCGATGTCCAAATGTAGGCTTCAATATATCAATCTTTATGTCTCGACCATTTCGAGACTCCTCGTCATGTCCGTGATCACATCCGGGACTCGAACAACCTTCGGTGCATCAATACTTATAAACTCATTATGAGCATCATCGAAGCGTTAAGCGTGCGGACCCTACGGGTTCGAGAACTATGTAGACATGACCTAGAACCATTCTCGGTCAATAACCAATAGCGGAACCTGGATGCCCATATTGGTTCCTACATATTCTATGAAGATCTTTATCGGTCAAACCGCATAACGACATACGTTGTTCCCTTTGTCATCGGTATGTTACTTACCCGAGATTCGATCGTCGGTATCCAATACCTAGTTCAATCTCGTTACCGGTAAGTCTCTTTACTCGTTCCGTAATACATCATCTCACAACTAACTTCATTAGTTGTAATGCTTGCAAGGCTTAAGTGATGTGCATTACCGAGAAGGCACGGAGATACCTCTTCGACAATCGGAGTGACAAAACCTAATCTCGAAAATACGCCAACCCAACAAGTACCTTTGGAGACACCTGTAGTACTCCTTTATGATCACCCGATTCACGTTGTGACGTTTGGTAGCACCAAAGTGTTCCTCCGATGGCAGGAGTTGCATAATCTCATAGTTATAGGAACATGTATGGGTCATGAAGAAAGCATTAACATACTAAACGATCAAGTGTTAAGCTAACGGAATGGGCCATGTCAATCAGATCATTCTACTAATGATGTGACTTTGTTAATCAAATAACAACTCCTTGTTCATGGTTAGGAAACATAACCATCTTTGATTAACAAGCTAGTCAAGTAGAGGCATACTAGTGACATCTTGTTTGTCTATGTATTCACACATGTATTATGTTTCCGGTTAATACAATTCTAGCATGAATAATAAACATTTATCATGATATAAGGAAATAAATAATAACTTTATTATTGCCTCTAGGGCATATTTCCTTGGGCCTCCCACTTGCACTAGAGTCAATAATCTAGATTACAAAGTAATGATCCTAACACCCATGGAGTCTTGGTGCTGATCATGTTTTGCTCGTGGAAGAGGCTTAGTCAACGGGTGCGCAACATTCAGATCCGTATGTATTTTGCAAATCTCTATGTCTCCCACTTGGACTTGGTCCCGAATGGAATTGAAGCGTCTCTTGATGTGCTTGGTCCTCTTGTGAAATCTGGATTCCTTTGCCAAGGCAATTGCACCAAAGATTGTCACAGAAGATTTTCATCGGTCCCGATGCACTAGGTATGACACCTAGATCGGGAATGAACTCTTTCATCCAGACTCCTTCATTTGCTGCTTCCGAAGCAGCTATGTACTCCGCTTCACATGTAGATCCCGCCACGACGCTTTGTTTAGAATTGCACCAACTGACAGCTCCACCGTTTAATAAAAACACGTATCCGGTTTGCGATTTAGAATAAATGCGGATCGGTGTCAAAGCTTGCGTCGACGTAACCATTTACGACTAGCTCTTTGTCACCTCCATATATGAGAAACATATCCTTAGTCCTTTTCGTATTTCAGGATGTTCTTGACCGCTGTCCGATGATCCATTCTGGATTACTTTGGTACCTTCCTGCCAAGCTTATAGCTAAGCATACGTCAGTGCGGTACACAGCATTGCATACATGATAGAGCCTATGGCTGAAGCATAGGGAACATCTTTCATTTTCTCTCTATCTTCTGCTTTGTGGTCGGGCATTGAGTCTTACTCAATCTTACACCTTGCAACACAGGCAACAAACCTTTCTTTGCACGATCCATTTTGAACTTTTTCAAAATTTTATCAAGGTATGTGCTTTGTGAAAGTCCAATTAAGCGTCTTGATCTATCTCTATAGATCTTGATGCCCAATATGTAAGCAGCTTCACCGAGGTCTTTCATTGAAAAACTTTTATTCAAGTATCCTTTTATGCCATCCAGAAATTCTATATCATTTCCAATTAATAATATGTCGTCCACATATAATATCGAAATGCTCTGAGCTCCCACTCACTTTCTTGTAAATACAGGCTTCTCCAAAAGTCTGTATAAACCCATATGCTTTGATCACACTATCAAAGCGTTTATTCCAACTCCGAGAGGCTTGCACCAGACCATAAATTGATCGTTGGAGCCTGCACACTTTGTTAGCACCTTTTGGATCGACAAAACCTTACGGTTGCATCATATACAACTCTTCTTCTAGAAATCCATTCAAGAATGCAGTTTTACATCCATTTGCCAAATTTCATAATCATAAAATGCGGCAATTGCTAACATGATTCGGACAGACTTAAGCATCGCTTCTGGTGAGAAAGTCTCATCGTAGTCAACCCCTTGAACTTGTCGAAAACCTTTCGCAACAAGTCGAGCTTTGTAGACGGTTACATTACCATCGGCGTCAGTCTTCTTCTTAAAGATCCATTTATTTTCAATGGCTTGCCGATCATCGGCAAGTCAACCAAAGTCCATACTTTGTTCTCATACATGGATCCCATCTCAGATTTCATGGCTTCCGACCATTTTGCGAATCTGGGCTCACCATCGCTTCTTCATAGTTTGTAGGTTCGCCATGGTCAAGTAACATGACTTCGAGAATAGGATTACCGTACCACTGCAGTGCGTATTTTACTCTGGTTGACCCACGAGGTTCAAGAGTAACTTGATCTGAAACTTCATGATCATCATCATTAGTTTCCTCACTAATTGGTGTAGTTGTCACAGGAACCATTTCTTGTGATGAACTACTTTCCAATAAGGGAGCAGACATGATTATCTCATCAAGTTCTACTTTCCTCCCACTCACTTCTTTTGAGAGAAACTCTTTCTCTAGAAAGGATCCAAATTTAGCAACGAAAATCTTGCCTTCAGATCTGTGATAGAAGGTGTACCCAACAGTCTCCTTTGGGTATCCTATGAAGATACATTTTTCCGATTTGGGTTCGAGCTTATCTGGTTGAAGTTTCTTTACATAAGCATCGCAGCCCCAAACTTTAAGAAACGACAACTTTGGTTTCTTGCCAAACCACAGTTCATAAGGCGTCGTCTCAACGGATTTTGACGGTGTCCTATTTAACGTGAATGCGGCCGTCTCTAAAGCATAACCCCAAAACGATAGCGGTAAATCGGAAATAGACATCATAGATCGCACCATATCTAGTAAAGAACGATTACGACGTTCGGACACACCATTTCTCTGTGGTGTTCCGGTGGCGTGAGTTGCTAAACTATTCCACATTGTTTCAAATGTAAACCAAACTCGTAACTCAAATATTCTCCTCCACGATCAGATCGTAGAAATTTTATTTTCTTGTTACGATGATTTTCCACTTCACTCTGAAATTCTTTGAACTTTTCAAATGTTTTAGATTTGTGTTTCATTAAGTAGATATACCCATATCTGCTCAAATCATCTGTGAAGGTGAGAAAATAACGATACCCGCAGCGTGCCTCAACATTCAATGGACCACAAACATCAGTATGTATGATGTCCAACACATCAGTTGCACGCTCCATAGTTCCGGAGAAGCGGCGTTTTGGTCATCTTGCCCATGAGGCACGCGGTTCGCAAGTACCAAGTGATTCATAATCAAGTGATTCTAGAAGCCCATCAAGATGGAGTTTCTTCATGCGTTTACATCGATATGACCTAAGCGGCGAGTGCCACAAATAAGTTGCACTATCATTATCTACTCGCATCTTTTGGTTTCAACATTATGAATATGTGTATCACTACTGTCGAGATTCAACAAGAATAGACCATTCTTCAAGGGTGCATGACCATAAAAGATATTATTCATATAAATAGAACAACCATTATTCTCTGATTTAAATGAATAACCGTCTCGCATTAAACAAGATCCAGATATAATGTTCATGCTCAACGCTGGCACCAAATAACAATTATTTAGGTCTAAAACTCATCCCGAAGGTAGATGTAGAGGTAGCGTGCCGACCGCGATCACATTGACTTTGGAACCATTTCCCACGCGCATCGTCACCTCGTCCTTTGCGGTGCTCGTCTATTCCGTAGTCCCTGTTTCGAGTTGCAAATATTAGCAACAGAACCAGTATCAAATACCCAGGTGCTACTACGAGCTCTAGTAAGGTACACATCAACAACATGTATATCACATATACCTTTGTTCACCTTGCCATCCTTTTTATCCGCCAAATACTTGGGGCAGTTCCGCTTCCAGTGTCCGGTTTGCTTGCAGTAAAAACACTCAGTTTCAGGCTTAGGTCCAGACTTGGGTTTCTTCTCTTGATCAGCAACTTTCTTGCTGTTCTTTTTGAAGTTTCCCTTCTTATTCCCTTTGCCCTTTTTCTTGAAACTAGTGGTCTTGTTGACCATCAACACTTGATGCTCCTTTTTGATTTCTACCTCCGCAGCTTTTAGCATCGCGAAGAGCTCAGGAATTGTCTTAGTCATCCCTTGCATATTATAGTTCATCACGAAGCTCTTGTAGCTTGGTGGCAGTGATTGGAGAATTCTGTCAATGACACTATCATCCGGAAGATTAACTGCCAGGTGAATTAAGTGATTGTTATACCCGGACATTTTGAGTATGTGCTCACCGACGTAACTATTCTCCTCCATCTTGCAGCTATAGAATTTATTGGAGACTTCATATCTCTCAATCCGGGCATTTGCTTGAAATATTAACTTCAACTTCTGGAACATCTCATATGCTCCATGACGTTCAAAACGTCGTTGAAGACCCGGTTCTAAGCCGTAAAGCATGGCACACTGAACTATAGAGTAGTCATCAGCTCTGCTTTGCGACGTTCATAACTTCGGCTCAAGATCTGCAGCAGTTCTGTCACCCAGCCGGTGCTTCCAGGCGTAATTTTTACGTGCAGCAATGAGGATAATCCTCAAGTTACGGACCCGATCCGTGTAATTGCTACCATCATCTTTCAACTTTGCTTTCTCAAGGAACGCATTAAAATTCAACGGAACAACAAAGACGAGCCATCTATCTACATCAAACATAGACAAGCAAAAATACTATCGGTACTAAGTTCATGATAAATTTAAGTTTGATTAATCATATTAAAAACTCCCACTTAGGCAGACATCTCTCTAGTCATCTAAGTGATCACGTGATCCATATCAACTAAACCGTGTCCGATCATCACGTGAGACGGAGTAGTTTCAACGGTGAACATCACTATGTTGATCATATCTACTATATGATTCACGTTCGACCTTTCGGTCTCCGTGTTCCGAGGCCATATCTGTTATATGCTAGGCTCGTCAAGTTTAACCTGAGTATTCGCGTGTGC
This sequence comes from Aegilops bicornis, assembly GCA_021605145.1. NCBI lineage: Eukaryota > Viridiplantae > Streptophyta > Magnoliopsida > Poales > Poaceae > Aegilops > Aegilops bicornis. The sequence continues at coordinate 688,322,770 of CM038673.1, read as the reverse complement.
AACTGTTTTGCACCCGTTGTAGATGGACGTAGAACTTATCACACCCGATCATCACGTGGTGTCCGGGTACTACGAACTTTGGCAACGGTGCATACTCGTGGAGAACACTTCTTGATAATTTTTAGTGAGAGATCATCTTATAATGCTACCGTCAATCAAAGCAAGATAAGATGCATAAAGGATAAACATCACATGCAATCAATATAAGTGATATGATATGGCCATCATCATCTTGTGCTTGTGATCTCCATCGCCAAGCACCGTCATGATCACCATCGTCACCGCGCGACACCTTGATCTCCATCGTAGCATCGTTGTCGTCTCGCCAATCTTATGCTTCCACGACTATCACTACCGCTTAGTAATAAAGTAAAGCATTACATCGCGATTGCATTGCATACAATAAAGCGACAACCATATGGCTCCTGCCGATTGCCGATAACTCGGTTACAAAACATGATCATCTCATACAATAAAATATAGCATCACGTCTTGACCATATCACATCACAACATGCCCTGCAAAAACAAGTTAGACGTCCTCTACTTTGTTGTTGCAAGTTTTACGTGGCTGCTACGGGCTGAGCAAGAACCGTTCTTACCTACGCATCAAAACCACAACGATAGTTTGTCAAATAGACTCCGGTTTAACCTTCTCAAGGACCGGGCGTAGCACACTCGGTTCAACTAAAGTTGGAGAGACAGGTCTTCCGCAAGCCATCTATGTGCAATGCACGTCGAGGTAACCGGCCTCGCGTATGCGTAGGCGTAAGGTTGTTCGGATCGTCTCGTCCAACAATACCGCTGAACCAAAGTATGACATGCTGGTAGGCAGTATGACTTGTATCGTCCACAACTCACTTGTGTTCTACTCGTGCATATGACATCAACGCATAAAACCCGGCTCGGATGCCCTTTGTTGGGAACGCAGTAATTTCAAAAATTTTCCTACGATCACGCAAGACCATGGTGATGGCATAGCAACGAGAGGGGAGAGTGTCCGTCCACGCACTCGTGAGACCAGAAGCGGAAGCGTTATAACAACGCGGTTGATGTAGTCAGACGTCTTCACGATCCGACCGATCCAAGTACCGAACGACGGCACCTCCGAGTTCTCGCACACGCTCATTTCCGATGACGATCCTGGACTCCGATCCAGCAAAGTGTCGGGGATGAGTTCCACAAGACGACGCGTGGTGACGATGTTGATGCTCCACCGACGCAGGCTTCGCCTAAGCTCCATGACGATATGACTTCTCGGCGCAGGCTTCGCCTAAGCTCTCTGACGATATGACCGAAGTGGAATATGGTGGAAGGGGCACCGCACACGGCTAAGGAAAGATCCGTAGATCAACTTGTGTGTCATGGGGTGCCCCCTGCCCCGTGATATAAAGGAGCCAAGGGGAGGTGGCCGGCCCAAGGGGGCGCGCAAGGAGTCCTACTCCCTCCGGAGTAGGACTCCCTCCAATCCTAGTTGGATTAGGATTCGGAGGAGGAAAGAGAGAGAGAGGGGGCGGCCCACCTTTCCTAGTCCTAATAGGACTAGGGAAGGGAAGCCTTGACCACCTAGGGCTGGCCCTCTCTCCTTTCCACTAAGGCCCACTATGGCCCATGTAGTTCCCGGGGGTTCCGGTAACCTCCGGTACTCGATAAATTCGATTTCACTCGGAACCCTTCCGATGTCCAAATGTAGGCTTCCAATATATCAATCTTTATGTCTCGACCATTTCGAGACTCCTCGTCATGTCCGTGATCACATCCGGGACTCCGAACAACCTTCGGTGCATCAATACTTATAAACTCATTATGAACTGTCATCGAAGCGTTAAGCGTGCGGACCCTACGGGTTCGAGAACTATGTAGACATGACCTAGAACCATTCTCGGTCAATAACCAATAGCGGAACACTGGATGCCCATATTGGTTCCTACATATTCTACGAAGATCTTTATCGGTCAAACCGCATAACGACATACGTTGTTCCCTTTGTCATCGGTATGTTACTTACCCGAGATTCGATCGTCGGTATCCAATACCTAGTTCAATCTCCGTTACGGTAAGTCTCTTTACTCGTTCCGTAATACATCATCTCACAACTAACTTCATTAGTTGTAATGCTTGCAAGGCTTAAGTGATGTGCATTACCGAGAAGGCTCGAGATACCTCTCCAGACAATCGGAGTGACAAAACCTAATCTCGAAATCGCCAACCCAACAAGTACCTTTGGAGACACTGTAGTACTCCTTTATGATCACCCGATTCACGTTGTAGACGTTTGGTAGCACCTAAAGTGTTCCTCCGGTAAACGGAGTTGCATAATCTCATAGTTATAGGAACATGTATGGGTCATGAAGAAAGCATTAACATACTAAACGATCAAGTGTTAAGCTAACGGAATGGGCCATGTCAATCAGATCATTCTACTAATGATGTGACTTTGTTAATCAAATAACAACTCCTTGTTCATGGTTAGGAAACATAACCATCTTTGATTAACAAGCTAGTCAAGTAGAGGCATACTAGTGACATACTGTTTGTCTATGTATTCACACATGTATTATGTTTCCGGTTAATACAATTCTAGCATGAATAATAAACATTTATCATGATATAAGGAAATAAATAATAACTTTATTATTGCCTCTAGGGCATATTTCCTTCAAGCATTGCATACATGATAGAGCCTATGGCTAAAGCATAGGGAACATCTTTCATTTTCTCTCTATCTTCTGCTGTGGTCGGGCATTGAGTCTGGCTCAATTTCACACCTTGTAATACAGGTAAAAAACCTTTCTTTGCCTGATCCATTTTGAACTTCTTCAAAACTTTATCAAGGTATGTGTTTTGTGAAAGTCCAATTAAGCGTCTTGATCTATCTCTATAGATCTTGATGCCCAATATGTAAGCAGCTTCACCAAGGTCTTTCATTGAAAAACTCTTGTTCAAGTATCCCTTTATGCTATCCAGAAATTCTATATCATTTCCGATTAGTAATATGTCATCTACATATAATATCGAAATGCTCTGAGCTCCCACTCACTTTCTTGTAAATACAGGCTTCTCCATAAGTGCAGATAAACCCAAATGCTTTGATCACACTATCAAAGCGTTTATTCCAACTCCGAGATGCTTGCACCAGTCCATAAATGGATCGCTGGAGCTTGCACACTTTGTTAGCTCCCTTTGGATCGATAAAACCTTCTGGTTGCATCATATACAACTCTTCTTCCGTAAATCCATTCAGAATGCGGTCTTTACATCCATTTGCCAAATTTCATAATCATAAAATGCGGCAATTGCTAACATGATTCGGACAGACTTAAGCATCGCCACGGGTGAGAAGGTCTCATCGTAGTCAATCCCTTGAACTTGTCGAAAACCCTTTGCGACAAGTCGAGCTTTGTAGACGAGCAATATTACCGTCGGCGTCGGTCTTCTTCTTGAAGATCCACTTGTTTTCTATTGCTTGCCGACCCTCGGGCAAGTCAACCAAAGTCCACACTTTGTTTTCATACATGGATCCCATCTCGGATTTCATGGCCTCAAGCCATTTTATGGAATCTGGGCTCACCATCGCTTCTTCATAGTTCGTAGGTTCATCATGATCTAGTAGCATGACTTTGAACAGGATTGCCGTACCACTACAGTGCGGATTTTATTCTGGTTGATCTACGAGGTTCTCAGAGTAACTTGATCTGAAGTTTCATGATCAACATCATCAACTTCCTCACTATTTGGTGTAGATGTCGCATGAAACTGTTTTCTCGTGATAAACTACTTTCAAATAAGGGAGAAGGTACGATTACCTCATCAAGTTCTACTTTCCTCCCACTCACTTCTTTCGAGAGAAACTCCTTCTCTAGAAAGGATCCATTCTTAGCAACAAATGTCTTGCCTTCGGATCTGTGATAGAAGGTGTACCCAACTGTCTCCTTTGGGTATCCTATGAAGACACATTTCTCCGATTTGGGTTCGAGCTTATCAGGTTGAAGCTTTTTTACATAAGCATCGCATCCCCAAACTTTAAGAAACGACAACTTTGGTTTCTTGCTAAACCACAGTTCATAAGGTGTCGTCTCAACGGATTTTGACGGTGTTCTATTCAGCGTGAATGTGGCCGTCTCAAGAGCATAACCCCAAAACGATAGCGGTAAATCAGAAGAGACATCATAGATCGCACCATATCTAGTAAAGTGCGATTACGACGTTCGGACACACCATTGCGCTGTGGTGTTCCGGGTGTCGTGAGTTGCGAAACTATTCCGCATTGTTTCAAATGTAGACCAAACTCGTAACTCAAATATTCGCCTCCACGATCAGATCGTAGAAATTTTATTTTCTTATTACGATGATTTTCAACTTCACTCTGAAATTCTTTGAACTTTTCAAATGTTTCAGACTTATGTTTCATTAAGAAGATATACCCATATCTCGCTTAAATCATCTGTGAAGGTGAGAAAATAACGATATCCGCCATTTAGCCTCAACATTCATTGGACCACATACATCTGTATGTATGATTTCCAACAAATCTGTTGCTCTCTCCATAGTACCGGAGAAGCGGGTTTTAGTCATCTTGCCCATGAGGCACGGTTCGCAAGTGCCAAGTGATTCATAATCAAGTGACTCCAAAAGTCCATCAAGATGGAGTTTCTTCATGCGCTTTATACCGATATGACATATACGTCAATGCCACAAATAATTCGCACTTTCTTTATCAAATCTGCATATTTTGGTTTCATCATTATGAATATGTGTATCTCTTCTATCGAGATTCATTAAAATAGACCACTCTTCAAGGGTGCATGACCATAAAAGATATTATTCATATAAATAGAACAACCTTTATTCTCTCGATTTAAATGAATAACCGTCTCGCATCAAACAAGATCCAGATATAATGTTCATGCTCAACGCTGGCACCAAATAACAATTATTTAGGTCTAAAACTAATCCCGAAGGTAGATGTAGAGGTAGCGTGCCGACCGCGATCACATAGACTTTGGAACCATTTCCCACGCGCATCGTCACCTCGTCCTTTGCCAGTGTTCGCTTAATCTGTAGTCCCTGATTCAAGTTGCAAATATTAGCAACATAACCAGTATCAAATACCTGTGTGCTCTGCGAGCTCTAGTAAGGTACACATCAATAACATGTATATCACATATACCTTTGTTCACTTTGCCATCCTTCTTATCCGCCAAATACTTGGGGCAGTTCCGCTTCAAAGGTGACTACCGCTTGCGGTAGAAGCACTCGATTTCAGGTTTAGGTCCAGACTTGGGTTTCTTCACTTGAGCAGCAACTTGTTTGCTGTTCTTCTTGAAGTTCCCTTCTTCTTCCCTTTGCCTTTCTTCTTGAAACTAGTGGTCTTATTGACCATCAACACTTGATGCTCCTTCTTGATTTCTACCTCCGCAGCTTTCAGCATTGTAAGAGCTCGAGCATAGTCTTTACTAACCCTTGCATATTATAGTTCACCACGAAGCCTTTGTAGCTTGGTGGCGTTGATTGAAGAATTACATCAATGACACAATCATCCGGAAGATCAACTCCCGGTTGAGTCAAGTGATTGTAATACCGGACATTACGAGTATGTGCTCACTGACATACCCATTCTCCTCCATCTTGTAGCTATAGAACTTATTGGAGACTTCATATCTCTCAATCCGGGCATTCTGTTGAAATATCAACTTCAACTCTTGGAACATCTCATATGCTCCATGACTTTCAAAACATCGTTGAAGACCCGGTTCTAAGCCGTAAAGCATGGCACACTGAACTATAGAGTAGTCATCAGCTTTGCTCGCGAGACGTTCTTAACGTCGTCGGTTACCATCGGCAAGAAGAACTGGCACCTAGCGGTGCATCCAGACGTAACTTTTACGTGCAGCAATGAGGATAATCCTCAGGTTACGGACCCGATCCGTGTAATTGCTACCATCATCTTTCAACTTTGCTTTCTCAAGGAACGCATTAAAATTCAACGGAACAACAAAGACGAGCCATCTATCTACAAGCAGACATAGACAAGCAAGATACTATCAGTACTAAGTTCATGATAAATTTAAGTTCAATTAATCATATTACTTAAGAACTCCCACTTAGGCAGACATCTCTCTAGTCATCTAAGTGATCACGTGATCCAAATCAACTAAACCATAACCGATCATCACGTGAGATGGAGTAGTTTTCAATGGTGAACATCTTATGTTGATCATATCTACTATATGATTCACGCTCGACCTTTCGGTCTCCGTGTTCCGAGGCCATATCTGCATATGCTAGGCTCGTCAAGTAAAACCTGAGTATTCTGCGTGTGCAAAACTGGCTTGCACCCGTTGTAGATGGACGTAGAGCTTATCACACCCGATCAACACGTGGTGTCTAAGACACGATTTAACTTTGGCAACGGTGCATACTCGGGGAGAACACTACTTGATAATTTTAGTGAGAGATCATCTTAAAATGCTACCGTCAATCAAAGCAAAATAAGATGCATAAAGGATAAACATCACATGCAATCAATATAAGTGATATGATATGGCCATCATCATCTTGCGCTTGTGATCTCCATCTCCGAAGCACCGTCATGATCACCATCGTCACCGGCGCCGACACCTTGATCTCCATCGTAGCATCGTTGTCGTTTACGCCATCTATTGCTTCTACGACTATCGCTACCGCTTAGTGATAAAGTAAAGCAATTACGTAGCGTTGCATTTCATACAATAAGCGACAACCATATGGCTCCTGCCATTGCCGATAACTCGGTTACAAAACATGATCATCTCATACAATAAAATATAGCATCACGTCTTGACCATATCACATCACAACATGCCCCGCAAAAACAAGTTAGACGTCCTCTACTTTGTTGTTGCAAGTTTTACGTGGCTGCTACGGGCTGAGCAAGAACCGTTCTTACCTACGCATCAAAACCACAACGATACTTCGTCAAATAGACTCCGTTTTAACCTTCTCAAGGACCGGGTGTAGCCATACTCGGTTCAACTAAAGTGAGAGAGACAGACACCCGCCAGCCACCTTTAAGCACGAATGCTCGTAACGGTGAAACCAGTCTCGCGTAAGCGCACGTCTGGCGTAATGTCGGTCCGGGCCGCTTCATCTCACAATACCGCTGAACCAAAGTATGACATCTTTGGTAGGTAGTATGACTTGTATCGCCCACAACTCACTTGTGTTCTACTCGTGCATATGACATCAACGCATAAAACCAGGCTCGACGATACCCTTGTTGGGGAACGCAGTAATTTCAAAAATTTCTACGCACACAGGACCATGGTGATGGCATAGCAACGAGAGGGGAGAGTGTTGTCTACGTACCCTCGTGAGACCGTGGCGGAAGCGATCACAACATAGAGGAAGTAGTCGACGTTCTCCTCGCGATCCTGCCCGATCCCAGCGCCGTTACTCCGGCACCTCCGAGTCGATGATGACGTAGAGGAAGTAGTCACGTTCTCCTCACGATCCAGCCGATCCTAGCGCGTTACTCGGCGCCTCGAGTTCTTGGCACACGTTCAGCTCGATGACGCTCCACGGGCTCCGATCCAGCAAAGCTCGGGAGAGGGAGTTCCACAAGACGACGGCGTGGTGACGATCTTGATGTTTCACCGACGCAGGCTTCGCCTAAGCACCGCTACGATATGACCGAGGTGGAATATGGTGGAGGGGCACCGACACGGCTAAGGAACGATCTCAAGGATCAACTTGTGTGTTCTAGGGTGCCCCCTCCCCGTGATATAAAGGAGGGAGGGAGGAGGTGGCCGGCCACCAAGAGGGCGCACCATGGGAGGGAAACCTACTCCAAGTAGGTTTCCCTCTCTTTCCTTATCTTATTTGGAGGGAAAGGAAGGAGTACTAGTATTAGGAATAAGTACTAGTAGTAGGAATAGGAAGAGGGAAGGAGAAAGGAAAGGGGCCGCCCCTCCCCAATCGGATTGGGCTTGGGGCGCGCCTCCCTTGTTCCTTCTCCCTTCCTCCTACATGGGCCCAATAAGGCCCATATACCTCCCGGGGTTCCGTAACCTCCGGAGCTCCAAACTTCTCGGAACCTTTCCGTGTCCAAATATATCCGTCCAATATATTAATCTTTATGTCTCGACCATTTCGAGACTCCTCGTCATGTCCGTGATCATATCCGGACTCGAACAACCTTCGGTACATCAAAATACACAAACTCATAATATAACCGCCATCGAAACCTTAAGCGTGCGGACCCTACGGTTCGAGAACAATGTAGACATGACCGAGACACATCTTCGGTCAATAACCAATAGCGGGACCTGGATGCCCATATTGGTTCCTACATATTCTGAAGATCTTTATCGGTCAGACCGCATAACAACATACGTTGTTCCCTTTGTCATCGGTATGTTACTTGCCCGAGATTCGATCGTCGGTATCCAATACCTAGTTCAATCTCGCTACCGCAAGTCTCTTTACTCGTTCCGTAATACATCATCTCACAACTAACTCATTAGTTGCAATGCTTGCAAGGCTTATGTGATGTGTATTACCGAGAAGGCCAGAGATACCTCTCCGAGCAATCGGAGTGACAAAACCTAATCTCGAAATCGCCAACCCAACAAGTTCCTTTGGAGACACCTGTAGTACTCCTTTATAATCACCCAGTTACGTTGTGACGTTTGGTAGTACCCAAAGTGTTCCTCCGGTAAACGGGAGTTGCATAATCTCATAGTTATAGGAACATGTATATGTCATGAAGAAAGCAATAGCAACATACTAAACGATCAAGTGCTAGGCTAACGGAATGGGTCATGTCAATCAGATCATTCTCTTAATGATGTGATCCCGTTAATCAAATGACAACTCATGTCTATGGTTAAGAAACATAACCATCTTTGATTAACGAGCTAGTCAAGTAGAGGCATACTAGTGACACTGCTTTGTCTATGTATTCACACATGTATTATGTTTCCGGTTAATACAATTCTAGCATGAATAATAAACATTTATCATGATATAAGGAAATAAATAATAACTTTTATTATTGCCTCTAGGGCATATTTCCTTCATTTGATACCGGTGTCGTTGCTCACATTTGTAACTCACAGCAGGAGCTGCGGAATAAACGGAGACTGGCGAAGGACGAGGTGACGATGCGCGTCGGGAATGGTTCCAAGGTCGATGTGATCGCCATCGGCACGCTACCTCTACATTTACCTACGGGATTAGTTTTAAACCTCAATAATTGTTATTTGGTGCCAAGTTTGAGCATGAACATTGTATCAGGATCTCGTTTAATGCGAGATGGCTACTCATTTAAATCCGTGAATAATGGTTGTTCTATTTATATGAGAGATATGTTTTATGGTCATGCTCCAATGGTCAATGGTTTATTCTTAATGAATCTCGAACGTAATATTACACATATTCATAGTGTGAATACCAAAAGATGTAAAGTTGATAACAATAGTCCCACATACTTGTGTACTTGCCGCCTTGGTCACATTGGTGTCAAGCGCATGAAGAAGCTCCATTCTGATGGACTTTTAGAGTCTCTCGATTATGAATCATTTGACACATGCGAACCATGTCTCATGGGCAAAATGACCAAGACTCCGTTCTCCGGAACAATGGAGCGAGCAACCAACTTATTGGAAATCATACATACCGATGTAATGCGGTCCAATGAGCGTTGAGGCTCATGGAGGATATCGTTATGTTCTCACTCTCATGATGACTTGAGTAGATATGGGTATGTCTACTTGATGAAACACAAGTCCGAGACCTTTGAAAAGTTCAAGGAATTTCAGAATGAGGTAGAGAATCAACGTGACCGAAAAATAAAGTTCTTACGATCAAATCGTGGAGGAGAATATTTAAGTCACGAATTTGGTACACACTTAAGGAAATATGGAATCGTTTCACAACTCACGCTACCGAACACCTCGGTAATAGCGGTGTGTCCGAACGTCAGAATCGCACTCTACTGGATATGGTGCGATCTATGATGTCTCTTACTGATTTGCCGCTATCATTTTGGGGATACGCTCTAGAGACAGCTACATTCACTTTAAATAGGGCACCGTCTAAATCCGTTGAGACGACACCGTATGAATTATGGTTTGGGAAGAAACTTAAGCTGTCATTTCTAAAAGTTTGGGGATGCGAAGCTTATGTCAAGAAACTTCAACCTGAAAAGCTCGAACCCAAGTCGTAAAAATGCGTCTTCATAGGATACCCTAAGGAAACCATTGGGTATACCTTCTACCTTAGATCCGAGGGCAAGATCTTTGTTGCCAAGAACGGATCCTTTACGGAAAAGAGTTTCTCTTGAAAGGAGTAAGTGGGAGGAAAGTAGAACTCGATGAAGTATTACCTCTTGAACCGGAAAGTAGTGCAGCTCAGGAAAATGTTCCTGTGGTGCCTACACCGACTGGAGAGGAAATTAATGATGATGATCAAGGTACTTCGGATCAAGTTGCTACTGAACTTCGTAGGTCCACAAAGACACGTTCCACACCAGAGTGGTATGGCAACTCTGTCCTGGAAATCATGTTGTTAGACAACGGTGAACCTTCAAAATATGAAGAAGCAATGGCGGGCCCGGATTCCAACAAATGGCTTGAAGCCATGCAATCCGAGATAGGATCCATGTATGAAAACAAAGTATGGACTTTGACAGACTTGCCCGATGATCGGCGAGCGATAGAAAACAAATGGATCTTTAAGAAGAAGACGGACGCGGATGGTAATGTTACCATCTATAAAGCTCGACTTGTCGCTAAAGGTTATCGGCAAGTTCAAGGGGTTGACTACGATGAGACTTTCTCTCCCGTAGGGAAGCTGAAGTCCGTCCGAATCATGTTAGCAATTGCCGCATACTATGATTATGGGATATGGCAAATGGACATCAAAACGGCATTCCTTAACGGCTATCTTAAGGAAGAACTATATATGATGCAGCCGGAAGGTTTTGTCGACCCTAAGAATGCTAACAAGGTATGCAAGCTCCAGCGATCCATTTATGGGCTGGTGCGAGCATCTCGGAGTTGGAACATTCGCTTTGATGAGATGATCAAAGCGTTTGGGTTTATGCAGACTTATGGAGAAGCCTGCGTTTACAAGAAAGTGAGTGGGAGCTCTGTAGCATTTCTCATATTATATGTAGATGACATACTTTTGATGGGAAATGATATAGAACTTTGGACATCATAAAGGCCTACTTGAATAAGAGTTTTTCAATGAAGGACCTTGGAGAAGCTGCTTATATATTAGGCATCAAGATCTATAGAGATAGATCGAGACGCCTCATAGGTCTTTCACAAAGCACATACCTTGAAAAGATATTGAAGAAGTTCAAAATGGATCAGTCCAAGAAAGGGTTCTTGCCTGTATTACAAGGTGTGAAATTGAGCTCGGCTCAATGTCCGACCACGACAGAAGATATATAAGAGATGAGTGTCATCCCCTATGAATCAGCCATAGGGTCTATTATGTATGCCATGCTGTGTACCAGACCTGATGTAAACCTTGTCGTAAGTTTGGTAGGAAGGTACCAAAGTAATCCCGCAAGGAACACTTTGGACAGCGTCAAGAATATCCTGAAGTACCTGAAAAGGACTAAGGACATGTTTCTCATTTATGGAGGTGACAAAGAGCTCGTCGTAAAGGGTTACGTCGACACTAGCTTCGACACAGATCTGGATGACTCTAAGTCACAAACCGGATACGTGTATATGTTGAATGGTGGAGCGATGGTAGTGCGGTGCAAGCGAAGCGTCGTGGCGGGATCTACGTGTGAAGCGGAGTACTTGGCAGCCTCGGAGGCAGCGCGTGAAGCAATTTGGGTGAAGGAGTTCATCACCGACCTAGGAGTCATACCCAATGCGTCGGGGCCGATCAAACTCTTTTGTGACAACATTGGAGCTATTGCACTTGCCAAGGAGCCCAGGTTTCACAAGAAGACCAGGCACATCAAGCGTCGCTTCAACTCCATTCGTGAAAATGTTCAAGATGGAGACATAGAAATTTGCAAAGTGCATACGGATCTGAATGTCGCAGATCCGTTGACTAAACCTCTTCCACGTGCAAAACATGATCAACACCAGAACTCAATGGGTGTTCGATTCATAACAATGTATAGATTATTGACTCTAGTGCAAATGGGAGACTGTTGGAAATATGCCCTAGAGGCAATAATAAAAGGATTATTATTATATTTCCTTGTTCATGATAATTGTATTTTATTCATGCTATAATTGTATTATCCGGAAATCGTAATACACGTGTGAATAGATAGACCACAACATGTCCCTAGTGAGCCTCTAGTTGACTAGCCCGTTGATCAATAGATAGTCATGGTTTCCTGACTATGGACACTGGATGTCATTGATAACGGGATCACATCATTAGGAGAATGATGTGATGGACAAAGACCCAATTCTAAGCATAGCACAAAATCGTGTAGTTCGTTTTGCTAGAGCTTTTCCAATGTCAAGTATCTTTTCTTTAGACCATGAGATCGTGTAACTCCCAGATACCGTAGGAGTGCTTTGGGTGTACCAAACGTCACAACGTAACTGGGTGACTATAAAGGTGCACTACAGGTATCTCCGAAAGTGTCTGCTGGGTTGACACGGATCGAGACTGGGATTTGTCACTCCGCATTACGGAGAGGTATCACTGGGCCCACTCGGTAGTGCATCATCATAATGAGCTCAAAGTGACCAGGTGTTTGGTCACGGGATCATGCATTACGGTACGAGTAAAGTAACTTGCCGGTAACGAGATTGAACGAGGTATTGGGATACCGACGATCGAATCTCGGGCAAGTAACATACCGTCAGACAAAGGGAATAGTATACGGGGTTGCTTGAATCCTCGACATCGTGGTTCATCCGATGAGATCATCGAGGAGCATGTGGGATCCAACATGGGTATCCAGATCCCGCTGTTGGTTATTGACCGAAGAGCCGTCTCGGTCATATGCGCATGTCTCCCGAACTTCGTAGGGTCTACACACTTAAGGTTAATGACGCTAGGGTTGTATGAATATGAGTATGCAGCAAACCGAAAGTTGTTGGAGTCCGGATGAGATCCCGGATGTCACGAGGAGTTCGGAATGGTCCGGAGGTAAAGAATTATATATAAGAAGTGCTGTTTCGCCATCGGAAAGTTTGGGGTCACCGGTATTGTCTGGGACCACCGGGAAGGGTCCCGAGGTCCACCGGTGGGGCCACCTATCCGGAGGGCCCCATGGGCTGAAGTGGGAGGAACCAGCCCATGGTGGGCTGGTGCCCCCGGCCCCTCTGCGCCTAGGGTTGGGAACCCTAGGGGAGGCGCCCACTGCCTTGGGGCACTCGAACTCCCTTGTCACGCCCCTAGGAGATCCCATCTCTAGGGCCGGCCCCAGGGACCATATATATAGAGGGGGAGGGAGGGCAGCCGCACCCTGCACTTGGCGCCTCCTCCCCTGCTACACCTCTTCCTCCTCCCGGTTGCTTGGCGAAGCCTGCTGGGAATCTTCTTGCATCCACCACCACGCCGTCGTCTTCTTTGGATCTTCATCAACCTCTCCTTCCCCTTGCTGGATCAAGACGGAGGAGACGTCACGCTGACCGTACGTGTGTTGAACGCGGAGGTGCCGTCCGTTCGGCGCTAGGATCTCCGGTGATTTGGATCACGACGAGAACGACTCCCTCAAGCCCGTTCTCTTGAACGCTTCCACACGCGATCTACAAAGGGTATGTAGATGCATCTCTCTCACTCGTTGCTAGATGAACTCATAGATGGATCTTGGTGAACGTAGGAAATTTTTTATTTTATGCAACGTTCCCCAACACCCTTAACATTCTCATCAATGCTTCGAGCCCTCAACAAGCATGATAGACCTTCTGCTGCAATAAGAAACAGGTATGGGGAGATAGGGTCCCCCTGCCTGATGCCACGAGAGGGTTTAAACTCTTCTAGTTTTCCCCCATTTAACAGAATCGTGAAAGATACTATTCTAGCACATTGCATAATCTTCGCCACCCAAACATTATTGAAACCTAATTTCATCATTACTGCTTCAAGATAGCACCATTCCACCCGGTCATAAGCCATCATCATGTCAACTTTAAGTGCACAATAAGGGTTTCTCTTACTCCTAGATCTCTTCATGAAATGCAGACACTCGTAGGCTGTTATAATATTATCGGTGATGAGCCTCCCAGGAACAAACGCCGACTATTCAGGAGAGATAATCTCTGGTAGAATCAACTTTAACCTGTTTGCATGTACCTTCGAGATAATCTTGAAGATGACATTACACAAGCTAATCAGTCGATACTGCGTCAAAGAGGTTGGACTAGATACCTTAGGAATTAAAACAATGAATGTTTTATTTATAACCTCTAGAGATTCTTCCCCGTTCAGCACACGAAGAACCATCTCGGTCACCTCCTCGCCACATACTTCCCAATTCTTCTGAAAAAATAACGCTGGGAAGCCATCCGGCCCTGGCGCCTTTGTAGAAAACATTTGAAAGAGTGCCGCTTTTACTTCTGTCGCTGTGAATGGTGCTAGGAGCTTTTCGTTCATACTTTCATCCACCCTGCAAGGTATGTGGGAGAGGACTTCCTCCATCCCGATAGTACCCTCTGCTCTGTACAGATTTTCATAAAAAGCAGTCACCATCCCTCCCAACTCTCCCTCGTTATGGCATATTGTACCATCTTCCCGTGTTAGCTGGGAAATATGATTTTTTTTCTCCTTCTATTCGTCGCCTTCTGATGGAAGAATTTCGTATTTCCGTCTCCTTCAGCTAGCCATTGGATCCGGGACCGCTGCCTCCACATAACTTCTTCACGAAAATTTAACTCAACAGTTCTCTCTTCAATCTTTTTCGCCTCACAAGAAGGGCCCTCTCGCGATGGTTCTGCTCTTAGCTTGCCCAGTTTATTTTTTAGATTTCGTAGCTCTCTACGCACGTGTCCAAAAGTGTTGCTTCCCCATGATGCCAGAGAGGCCGCAAGTCTCTCCAGTTTATCCTTCATTGCCTGGACAGTAGTACTGTGACCTGTAGCATCCCTCCAGGCCTGTTCCACCATAGGGAAATAATCCTTATGCGACTCCCACATAGCTTCATAGCGAAAGGGCTTGTCCAAAGCAATCCTTCTATTCACCAGTTCATTCTCATTCATCAATATAATGGGACAGTGTCTGATTTTGCTGCCACTAGATGTCGAAGGGTAGCGAAAGGAAATAATGCACTCCAGCTTGCTGTTGCTAAAGCTCTGTCAAGCCTAACTCGACAGAATTGACCCCCCGCTACCCTCTTCTCATATGTCCAGTCCACCCCACTGTAACCAATATCATCTAGACCGCACAAATCCACGGCTTCTCTAAACCCGCCCATCTGTGACACATCTCTTTCATTTGGCCCCATTTGCTCTTCTCGCCGCAATACCTCGTTAAAGTCACCAATGCACATCCATGGGAGGGTGGATTCCCCTCGCAACCGGATCATGGTATCCCATGTATTTTGCCTTAAACTCCTGTTAGCTTCTCCATAGAAACATGTGAGCCTCCACTCTTCTTTCCCCTCTTCTTTTACAGACATATCAATGTGATATTTTGAATAATTCTTAAGCCTTACATTCAGCCCATCCCGCCAGAACACAGCTAGACCACCACTTCTGCCACTACTAGCAACCGCAAATCTGCCTTCAAAGCCTAACGTTGCCGTCAGGCCCTCCACTCTCTGTTTTGACATTTGTGTTTTAGAGATGCATACCACCAACGGCGCACACTCCATGATGAGCTCCCGGAGCTCATGAACTGTCGCGGGGTCGCCAATCCCGCGACAGTTCCAGTACAAAGTTCTCATTGATCTCGGCGGACCTCCTCGAAGGAGTCCACCTCATTGTTTGTTTCCATCTCCATAGTTTCATCCCCTGCTCCTTGTCTCCTGCGCTTCACCAATGGCACCTTTCCCGGAGTAGATGACAGTGACGGTTCACCCGGGTTGGCCGTCACTCCCGGGTGTTCGATCTGAAGCACAGTGCCAGCCACTTTACCCACAAGATCCGGGATAGCCTGGCCCCTGACATTAATAACGCCATCTGGACTGACAAGTCTTTTGTGTGCCCCTTTATTTTTCGTGTCCACATCATCAAGGTCTCCCCCCTCCGTTCCTGGTAAACACGAGGGTTGGTACCCCCTCTCCCTCCAGCTCCACGGCCTAATCCTCCATCCCCATTCCCTCTGTCTCCCCGGCCGCCTCCTCGCCCGCGGCCTCCCACATCTCCTCTTCCTCCTCCTATGTCACCTCATCCTCTTCCTCCTCCCTGCCTGCTGCTGGTGTAATCAAAGTTCCATTTAAGCCAGTTGCCCCATTCACATTCATCTGGATCATGGATGCCATCTCCACACTCTTCCACCAAATGTCCTAACAGGCCGCAATAGAAGCAGAAATCAGGCAGTTTCTCATAATAGACTGGATACTTCTTGCTTTCTTTTATTGTGATTGGTACAAACCGAACCAGAGGCACATTTACATCAAGAAACACTCTTGCTCGTAAGAACTTTGAGGGGTTTATGACTCCCTCATTTACTAAAACAGTGATTGGTGGCTCGCCCACCTTTCTTGCTACCTTTTCAGCCAACGCTTTCTTCCTCATCAGCCCCTCGGGTACCCCCTTAATCCTCACCCATACCGGCACTTTGTCTAGCTTATAATCTTCAACATTACTGAAGTCGTCATACTCCTGCATTACTACTGCTGCATCACGGAATAACCAGGGGCCCCCATCCGTAACTCTCTTCCAGTCCCCCAAACAGCTAAACTGGGCTATGAACAAGTTGGGCCCCATAGTCTTGAAAGTAATCTGTTGAGCCGCCGTCCATGCCGTACGCAGCGTATTGAACATCGCCGCATGACTAAAGGATCTTGTAGTGTGATTCCTGAAGATTGCTAACCAACGAACCTCCTTAACGAGGTCTTCTAATTCCCCTGAGAAGTCTAGATCAACCTCCTCCTCACCTCGCAGGTTAATCCCCTCAAATCTGTCTTCAATGCTAGGCTCCGGTCCCCACTCCCAGTCCTCCTTCTCCTCTAACGGCGGCGCCTTGCGGCTGCCATCCTCTTCCTCCCCCCCTTTGCTTGTTCGTCCTTGAGACTGTGTCGCCGCATCCCCTCCATCTCCGTTCTGCCCTGAATCTCCATCTACTCCATCCTCCCTCCTTCCCCTGCTCACCCCATCGCAGATCTGCGGTGGTTCCGCCATAAGGGGGTCGGCGCTCTGCCTTGATTAGTAGACTCGCGCCCCGTCGGCAGAAAGCCGTCCGGACTTGAGGATAAGGTGGACTCTGGTCGAGAATCGCCGGAGGAAAACGAAACCCTAGAGACCTAGGGGAAAAAAGCTCGGCTGAGCGAGGTTGTGTGGCTATTTGGGTATGGGATTGATTCCATGTATATTTTTAAAGAGACACTGATATGCTTACATAGTGCATCCCCATGTTAAACAAGATCACACACTTGGCCTGGTGGCCAGCTCGGGCAGTGGTTGGGCAGAGCTTATGGGTTCAAAGCCCCCTACGTGTTTTTCTTTTCATTTTTTTCGGCCCACTAACATATGGGCCGCACGAACGTGGCCTCCGCTATTAGAAGCAATTAGGGAAACGTTTGGGGCCGGGGCACCGGCGGAACATTGGGCCGGTCGCTCCCTCTTCCTCGCGTCTCCCCGCATCTCCCGCACATCTCACGCAGCTCCCCCACATCTCGCGTAGCTCGCCGGGGGCGCGCGCCGCCCTCTTCTTCTGCTCCCTCCTCCCCATCCCCATCCCCTCCCCCTCCCCCCGCTCGCGTCCCCCGGTCGCAGCACCACGCCTTCCCTCCCCGCTCAAAGCTCGCCATGGCTCTGCGCGGTGACCATCCCATCTCGCCAGCGACCGAGGGGGCTGACCACGGGAGATGCTGCAACCGAAGCGACGGGGTGCTACCACGGCGACGCTGATGCAACCCCGCAGAGGCCGGGGTGTGTGACGGCGATGACCAAGGTGACCGCGGGCTGCAACCACGGCTTTTCCATCGCCAGTAGCCGGTTGAAGCTTTTCCTATATACGGTTGAAGCTTTTTTTGTCAATGTTTGCAACTTTTTCTCTGGTCGCAGGTCTAGTTGAAGCTTTTTTTCTTAACGGATGAAGCTTTTTTATACACGATTGAAGCTTTTCCAAACCACAGTCAAAACTTTTCTAAAAACGATGGAAACTTTTTCTTGGTCGCAGGTCTGACTGAAGCTTTTTTTTGTGTTTGCTACAACTACATCATTTTTTTTGTTGCAATCGGCAACCATAGAAGCTACATCCGGTTAACATTTTTGCTACAATGACGACAATGAAATAGCGGTAAGCTTTTTCTTTGGAAGCGATAATCTTTTTGGCTACAACCGGTGTCGTTTTTTGTTGGAACCAGCAAGAGCCTCGGGTGAGCACACGGCGAGGTACAGCGCGAGCACAACGACAGGTGCTGCGGCCGGCGACCGGCGCCACCGGAGATGCGGCCATCTCCCCCGGAGCTGTGGCCATCTCCCCCGGAGCTGCAAACCTGCAAACCTGCAACCACGAGTGCAACCATGGGCGCACGCTGCTGCATCCACGGAGGTGAGAAACGCATGAAGGCGACATAGATGAGGGCGGCGACCAACGGCAAGGGCGGCGACCGGCGTTGAGGGTGACCGGCGGTGAGGACGCGAGGCGAGGTAGTTGGCGCGTGCGAAGGCGGGCCTCTTCTTTTTCCGTGCGGGAGGTTGAAGATGGGAGATGTTGGGGACGAAGGGATCGGCGATTTCGGGGGGGGCAGATCGATGGTACGGGGCTTGACCGGCCAACGACGATTGGTAGGTCTTGTGAGCAGATCTGCCCATGCAATTATCTCTCAGATCCCACCATAGCGGCAAAGATTTCACTTGCCTCCCGGTGGAGGGAATATATGCAGAAGGGTACCTGTAAAATCCGAATATACAGTTTCACCCACAAGCTTCCCCTGCTCGCGCGCGACCAACTCTTGCCGCCGCCGCCGCCGCCGGAGAGATGGACTCCCGGGGCTTCGATTCCACGGGCCGCGAGTTTTCCAGCGCCACGGAGATGTGGGCCCAGGAGATCGGCGCCACTGCCTCCGCCTCGGCCTCCGAAGTCCCTCCGGGCGCCGCCGCCGCCACCGCCGCTCCAAGCAATGGGGACGCCGGCGAGGAGGCGGGCGGAGAAGGGAAGCGCGAGGAGTGGTACTCCAAAGGAATCGCCTACTGGCAGGTAAATTCTAAAGAGCACCCGCGCTCAGCCGCCCAGGCCCCTCCCTAAACCCTAAACCCCCAATCCGATTGCACGTCCTCTGCCTGCAGATTTAGCTTACCAGTTTCTCCAATTGGCGTGTCCTAGGGCGTGGAGGCGTCGACCGAGGGCGTCCTGGGAGGGTACGGGTGCGTCAACGACGCCGACGTCAAGGGCAGCGCCGCCTTCCTCCGCCCTCTCCTCGCCGAGCGATTCGGCGCCGCGAAGCGCCATCTCGTCGCGCTTGGTGAGCTGAGCTCTGCACGGAGGGCATTTTACTGGTTCTTCTATCTGTGCGACTGCATAGCTTTGCTTAAGTCATGGGATCATGTCTGCTCCCTGTGATATAATTGTGCACTTATATTGTCGTCTCTGGAATTATTGCAGATTGTGGCTCGGGCATCGGGCGGGTTACGAAGAATTTTCTTATTAAGCATTTCAATGAGGTATGCAGTGAAAGTGTGAAACTTCCCCTCAAAAAAAAGTGTGAAACTCATGGTCAGTTTTGAGTTTATACCATGATCCGTTGAGCCTGAAAAGACCTGCTATCCATATGATCCGTTGAGCCTGAAATGTCCTGCCTATCCATATGATCCGTTGAGCCTGAAAAGACCTGCCTTCACTCCATGCAGCTTCTGTTGTTGTACGCACACAGCAATGTTTGCAAGAACTTACTGTTTTTCGTTTTCTCCCTGATGTATCACAACTTGAATTGTGATTTTCTGTTTCTTCTGTATATATCAATGATTCATTTTATTGTATCTTGTTTGTATTCTGCAAATTTCGATGATTCATTTTAAACTGGAGTTGGGTTTTCAGGTTGATCTCGTTGAACCAGTAGCCCATTTTCTAGAAGCGGCACGGGAAAATCTTAGTAGCTGTATGGATGTAGGGAATGATACGCACAAGGCTGCGAACTTTTATTGTATACCTCTTCAGGTTGGTTGAGCATTCTTATTGTGATTAGGCTTTCTGCAAATTTCTTGCTGCTTCTTTCCAGATGGTAAATGTCGCTTCTTGCTTCAGGACTTCACTCCTGAGGAAGGAAGATATGATGTGATATGGATCCAGTGGTGCATAGGGCAACTTACTGATGATGATTTTATTTCATTTTTTAACCGTGCAAAGGTGATTCAGTTTAAACTCACTTTTATTGTATTTTAACATTATGCTGATTTCTTGCTTTGAAGTTGTTTTCCTGTACACTTAAAGTGTAAATTTAACATCCATGTTGTATGCAGAAGCATGCTATAGTGTTGTACTATTATTGGGGAAAGGATGTTGATGTTTTTCGCTGCTAAACAAATGCTTGCCATAAATTTCCTATGCATATTTCGAAAGATGCTCACCATATAGTTTCAACAATTACATGTATAGTGCAATTTGGAACAAGCAACATCTTCTAAGCCAACTCCAGCCTGTGTTTTTACTTATGGCTTAGTTCCAGCTCTGGCTCTCTTTGACCATGTCTATGTGCCTATTAGTATAGTCAAAATCTGATTTAATGTTATGTATATGGCTGTTCAACTACGAATGCGTGTCAATTAAACATATACGGGCAATGTTGTTTCCAGGTTGGGCTCAAACCAGATGGGTTTTTTGTTCTGAAAGAGAACATTGCAAAAAATGGTGAGCTTACTGTTGTATCAAATGATATTTATCGTTACTGCAGCAGCTGTACTTCATGATAGAAATGCACCATGTTATACTTATTCAGAAACTTATCATGTTTGTGTTGTCAGGATTTGTTTTAGACAAGGAGGATAACAGTGTCACTAGGTCTGATGCATATTTCAGGGAGCTATTTAACAAGTGTGGATTGTATATCCACAGCATCAAGGTATGCATCTCGCAAAATAGCAAATTTTCCCAAATGACAAACTTCAGCTTCCATATATCAGCCACATAATCTCGCAATTTGATGACAGAACCAAAAGGAGCTACCTGAGGAACTATTTACCGTCAGAATGTACGCACTGGTGACCAGCCAGCCGAAGGTCACAAAAAATGGCAAGAGAGGGCGACCTAAAAATTCACCCCGTATAATCCACTCTTGAACATCCCCAGATTAAGGGGGGACTGTTGTGCCAGCGTATTATCTGGCAATGTATTGTTGTTGACTTGTTTCTAGTCGAAATTTAGCTTGGTCTACATTTTGTTTGAACAGGCTGTTTTTTTCGGAAATCAAATCCACTGGTTACTGCAAAACTTAATGCATATGGCATCTAGCACCTTTTGATTCAGAAATGGGGGGTATCTGAACCAATGAGTGTCATGTGCTTCTGATGCCCCAACTGGCTGTAGATCTGTACTATGAACCACGGAATTGTTGCGAATGAGATGGCTGAGTGCCTGAGTATATGGGTGTATCTCTGCCAGGTATTACTATGACCCATGTGCGATCTGCGACTGCAGGAATGGCATCAGATTTGCCATGTTCTCATGGTGTTAACATTATTTCCACAGGAAAAGTTACATTGTTTCTTCACTCATATGTACAAGTTCATTTATTTCCATCACACGTTCAAGTTTGTACACACTCCTTCAGATATCCCTTTATGCTGATAGAAGGCAACTCATGATGAGGACCAAGAAAAGAGCATCTCGCACCATTCTCTGAACAGCCGACAACTAAAACCCAAAGAGAAAGATGACAGAAGATATCACAATTGAACCAAGGAATGTGACTATTTATCCTAACATCGACTACCACGACATGAATACCCTATTTCTGTCGATTAAAAGTTGAGGCAACCAAACGTCTTCACGTCGGAACAGACATCAGCACACACCACCGGAGAAGACATGCGAACCCATGGCAGAAAGGCAAGATGAGCCTTGTCCCTAACCTAAGCCCTACAGACTCTACTAAAATTTCTCATGCAAAGAACATGTTTATGCGTGTCAGCGGAGCTTCGCGGCGATCTTGGACGAAGGCAGCGTCCCGAAAACGGCGTCCCAGAGCGATGAGGTGATGCCGAAGCCCTTGTCCTGGATTCTGAAATGGTGGCTGAGGTGGTACCGCTGCATCACGAGTCAAGTTTGTGAGGAATGAGGAACAGCTACTGGTGGATTATTGGTGGCTTCAAGTGGAATCATGTTGTTAGTCACCTTGAGATGCTTCGCCGGGTCTTTGGACGGCTGCCCATGGTGCAGGTAGTAGTGGGTGCAGTCATACATCACGTACCCCAGCAGGCCACCGGCGAACAGCGCAGGAGTCGTAGACGGACTGGCGAAGAATGCTACAACATTCCAGAACTGAAGAAATAAGAAACAAAAACAAAACCGCTTTGATTAAATGGGTTATGTTTCATGGAAGCAGTTTTGCAAATGTTCAGCATTTCCAATCCATGGGTTCAGTCAGGGATATATACCGGCACACATATGATGGCTGCCCCAGCAGGAGGGAATACGAGCCTGAGCGAGTCCATAGGATGCTTATGGTGGCATCCATGGATAAGGTAATGTGCGGTGTTCGACCTGAAATGCCGTATCAACCATCCATCAGTTACGAGCATATATAACCATGACGACACTTGTTACGGATCGGAGGGGGTACAATTTACAAGCATGAGGAGGATCCTGATAAAAACATTCCCAGGTGAAGGTTGATAAGTTCTTCTTACCAATAGCTTCTCGTGTCGATGTGGAACAGGAAGCGGTGCAAACTGTACTCGATCAGCGTCCACACAAACACCCCAAATAGGGCCATCAGGATTACCTCCTGAATGGTGTGACCCATCAGGATAGACTTGGCAAACAGCCAGCAGACGACAGGTAGCCATATGACTGGCACGGCCCACCACTTTGTGCGTGTCAAGAACTGCACGAAGAAATTTTGATTATGTATATGGCGACAGTTGAGTTTCCAAAATCCCCGATGACGTTAATATGTACACCGGAGCGCATTGGCGTTACCTCCATGGTATCATTTGCGAAAAAGCGTGGACCTTCTTTGCTCACGATGGGCTGGTGAACCCATTCCTGGTAATGTTCCTCGAGATGGCCAACCTTCATCCATGAAAACAAAATACATAACACGGTCAAAATTAGTTGGCTTCCACTGTGAGGCAGAACCGATTCTCGATAAGTTAAAACTTGTAAGACCACAAGTTCACCACTAGAGCATATTATTTCAGAAGAGTAGAGTATGCCCACCAACCAAGCATCACTTAAAATATTGACAATTCAGCATTTCAGCCATTGAGCTCAAAGATGATGAAAAAATTCAAGTACAAATGGAATGGGAAATGTGCACACGCCGAGCCTAAAATTTCCGAGAAGAGTTGCTGCAGCAATTGATGTGAAGAAGCATATATTGAGAGAAGCAGATGGTACCTGGAAAACAAGAGGCTTGTTGAGATCAACGGCGAACTCCTTGACAACCATCTTCTACTTCTTCCCCAATCAGAGCTGCAACGTACGTACAATCAGTCAATCACACATCAACACATGCATAATGCAGGGTGAAAAGGCTAGCTAGCTAGCTAGTAGAAGCATACAGCCCACGCCTGCCGGCCTTATAAGGCGTGATTCCCGGCGTCAATTCTGGATGACAATGGGCAGCACGTAACTGCGTACATACACAAGTACGTACGTACTAACAAGCACTGGTCTGAAGACTGAAGAGGACACCATAATCACCGCCTTTCGGGCGCGCCCGCTGGGCCGAGCAATCATCCACATGATCACACGTGAAACGACGTACGCAGGCTTCATAAATCATAACCATGCATCCTTGACACAGACACAGCGATTGCTTGCTCGCACGGATTCTGCAGAGCAGAGCACTGCCTACCCTAGGCGTTTCTTACATACAGCGCTAACACTAGCCCTTTTATCGTCCACACGACTCGGACCTGAATTACACCGCGCAATGATAATAAAGAAAAATAAGTAAATAATTAACGCAGGAACGAAAAGCAGATCCGACTCCGGTGAGGAGGAGGAATCGCCGCCCCGGACCATGCATCCCTGGCAATTCGCGTCCGCGGAGCCAAACGCTGGCGAAGCCATTACATAACACAAAAGGGCAGAAACCACCGCGAGACGGCCAAGGGGCAGCGACCAGCGAGGGCGAGGGTTCGAGATGGCGGGGCGAGGGTACGTACCTCGGGAAGACGCGCCAATGGCGGCCGGCCGTGAAGACCCTCCCCGCCGGTGAGAGAGGAGAGGAGATGGGATGAGCCCGCCCGTTCGCCGGTCCGTCCCTGGGCCGAGGCGACGAGAGAGAGGGAGAAGGACGAGGAGGCAGGCAGCAACGGCAGGAAGGAAGGAAGGAAGGAAGGAAGGAATAGTACGGGGGGGTTTCCTGCAAACTGCCTCCGCCTCGCCCTCCTCGCTGCCGGGTGGGGCCGCAGGGGCGGGGCCAGTGACCCGGTGCAGGTTTTGCAAATTTGGCGGAGTTTTCGGGGGCGATCTACAACAGTCGGTCGGGTCGGGCGATCCGCTATGCCCTCTCGCTCGCTCGCTCGCTCGCTCTCTGATATAGGGGGCCGGGGTGGGGTGGGGCCACCCGCCTGCCAGCTCGGCGACGGGCTGTGCCTGCGTGATGTGCTCTGCTGTGGCCAGTCAAAGCCTCAGCTCAGCCACGAGGATGCGCGGTTTGACGACTACGGATGATACCACTGCGGCCCACGGTTATTATATATCAAACAAAAGGAAAATAGAATATTTCAAAGCTGCCGGCTTCATTTGGTTGCACCGCACGGGACGACGGGATCAGGGATGGCTTTCTTGGTGGATCCGGATCCACCCCACGTGCATTGCATTTGACTAGACCACGTCCACATCACTGGATCAGCAGATCCCGTCTGACCGGTGAAAAATCACAAAACTGGCCCTTTGGCCAAAGTTCAGCATAAAATGAACCCCTTTTTCAAAATATTTCGCAAAATGGCCCTTTCCTCATGGCGCCCGCACCTGGGGCGCCATGCTAGACATCATAACGCCCTAGTCAAGGGTGCTATGTCACGGCGCTGACCATCTACGTCGGTACATCTGCGCCCATCTGTGGTTGCATGACGCCCCAGGGGCGGGGGCGCTATGGGCGTGATCATGACGCCCTGGACGGGGCGCCATGCCCCTTCGATGAAATTACCCCTACCGCCGCGATTCCCTACAGAGGCTCGTCTCTGTTCTTCCTCTCATCGCCCCTCACGCCCTCCCTTCCTCATCCAAATCCGCGGCCAAGAAGGACAAATCGAAGGGGAAAACCGGTGGATCTTCTTCCCCTCCTAATCCTCTAGGTAATCCCCCAACTTTCTCCCTTTTTTATTGGTTAATTTTGTTGCATTGACCCCATGTGTAGAAACCCTAGTTCATCCCCTTTTTTCAAAATTTGTTGATATTTGCATTTGTATTAGAAATGTATGGGTAGGATATGTATGGTATGATTAGTATTTGGTACTTATAGTAGGTTTTTTTAGTTTTTATGTATTTGGTAGCAAATTTGTCGGAGTAATGGGACACGGGTAGGCTAACCCGAGATCCATAACCATTCAAGACATCGGGACTGGCTGCGCCCCTCAAGGCGTCAAGACGAGGTGCCGCCTTCTGGTGGTCGGCTGGAGGAATAGCCGGCTGCCCGTAGACGGCCGAGTTCCAGAAGCCGGCATCAAGACAAGCCGACTCCTAGTGGGCGGCTCTAGTAGCCGGCTGCCTGTGGCGCCCATGAAGCTTGCGCCCTCACCAAGAAAGACAAGACAGGGAGTGGCTACAGTGTAGCCCATCCCCCCGTCCAAGGATGGGCGTGGCCACAGTGCACCGTACAGGCGGAGATCTCCGCCCGTGGCACCTTGTTGCCACTCCACCCCGACGTCACCACAAGCAAAGTGAGCCCTGCTCCCACGACGGCTTGTCAGTGCAGCCCCAAGGACGACGGGCCCCACCGATCGTGAGAGCCGGAAGACGGCTAGAGCCCCACCATCGGACCCAAGGGAGGTTGGCCCCAGCAATGGCCCACCCTTCCTCGGGCCCACTCGCCATTAACCATACGAGACACAGAGTGGCTACAGATGTCGCCAAAGCGGCCGGGTCAGAGCCACGCCCTCGACCGAGCCGGCGTCATTAGCATCACGGCTAAAGGATCAAGTGACAAGACCATGAAGCGGTGAGGCGGCCTGTCGGCTCAAGATTGCATCGGCGGGCCCCAAAGGACGGAGAAGCCGGCCACCAGAGAGACTGACAGTCGGGTCCTACACCCGGCCGGATTACTATTGTACCCCTGGGGGTAGGCCTATATAAACCCCCCCCAGGGCTCCCATGCAAAGGGTTCCCAACCTGTTAGAACTAGACCGACCCATAGACAGAGGAGAGAGCTAGCCTTGCTTTCTTCCACCTCTAGCAAACAGCTCGAGGAGCACCATTATACTCACTAGTTCCTTAGTGATCATGCGGAGACCCCGCAGAGCAGGACTACGGGTGTTATCTCCTAGGAGAGCCCCGAACCTGGGTAAAGTGCATCGGTGTTCGTGTCTACGCCTTATCCCACTTCCAGGCACCGGCGACATTCTACTCGCTCCCACCATGATAAGCCATCCATTGGCATATGTCGCACCCAACCCCCGACATTTGGCGCCCATCGTGGGGCGAGGTGCACCGTCGTCCGGAGACCTGTTCTGGACGGGAACCCTTTTTCTCCCTGACGAGCGCAGCTAGCCCGGCACGCCAGACGGAGTCTGCGGCCGACGCTACTGCATGGCGCTGGAGGTCGCTGCGGCAAGCTGCCTCGCCGATCTTGTTGGCGAGGTTCGCCTCGACGAGCTCAGCGTCCGTCGCGGCACCGATGGCCCCGAGAGCCTCGTCGGCCTCCTCGACCAGGCTCCACGCCGCCAAATGAGCCTTTGTAGAACTTGGAATCTGTTGGCTCCACCGACCCGATGCTTGTCGATTCCGACACTGCGTCGCTTGACGCGTTCCCCACCAACGTGGTGGTCTACGACGAGCCGCTTCCTCGGGCGGAGAGCAGCGGAAGCACCGTCACGGAGGTGCTTGTCATCGGCTACGGCGAGCGGCGGAGGTGCTCATGACCCGCTCGATGCGGCACTGCAAGACCTGACGGCGCCCATTTCAGAAGACGCCGACGCCGAGATGCTGGAAGCACGCCGCGTCTAGCTCGTCGAGAGTGCCAAAAAGCTGGCCAACATGAGACGCCTATCGGAGGCCTACCAGCACGAGATGGACCGCGCTGTGGTTGGCACGCCGGCTCCTGGTGGGCCTAGCCGCATCGGCACGGTCCAGCAACGCGGCGTGGCCATAGGGCGGCGATCGCCTGGGCGCCGACACGCTGAAGACGGCGCAGCATCCGGTGAGCCGGCCGAAGACGGGCTTCGATGCTCAGGAGCCGCTCATTAAGGGTTCAGGGGGCGTCGGCAGCGATCTGTGCGCCTTCCGCCCTCCGTCCTTCGCGGTCGGCTTCAATGGCCTGATTGGCGGTGTCCGAGTGACCAGGGAAGAAGTCTGCCAAGACAGAAAGCGAAGAGCCAAAGTTAGAGACAAGAGGCCGGCTTGACCAGCAACCGGCAGCTCAAAAAAGGAAAAAGTGGGAAGCTCACCGTCAACTATGTCTTCAATCTCGTGAAAGCCGGAAGTCAACATTGCCTCCTTGTCGGTCCAGGCGGAGCGTTCGGTCGCAAACTCGGCAAGGAGGCCGATCTCCTTGTCCTCCGCCTCCTTCTGGGCCTTCTTGAGAAGCTCCGCCTGCTCCACCAGCTGCGCGACCAGCCGGTCACGCTCTTCAGCCAACTTGCCGCACTCCTCCTTCTTAGCACGCAACACGGTGTTGGCTTCGCCCAGCTGCTGCTGCAAGGCGGCGTTGGCCTCTGCAGAAGAAAAGAAGAAGGGAAAGGCGTTAGTAACCAGCAGAAAGAAGAACAGTTGGAGATCCGGCCGATCGCCGCCAGCCGTCGGCGAATCTTGGGAACTATAGCCGCTGGTGCGCCAGCCTTCACGAGAAAGAAGAGGACTTACTTCAGCTCTCCGACAAGTCGGCAGCACGTTGATCCAACTCCTGGACTTTGGAGTTGAAGGCGGCCGCACGGAGGTTATGATAATCCTGCAACAAGGATATCAACGCTCAGAGCCTGCTAATTAAAGTGCCGAGCCGCCTGCTCAGCAGCCGGCTCGGAACTCGGGGACTACACCCAGTGGAGTACTGGCCGACGCCCCGAAGCAATACAAGAGTTAAAAACGAAGAAGCAAGAAGCGTACCCGGATGGCCTCTCGCGATTCCGGGAATGTCTTGTTGCAGTGCTTGATGGCATCGGCCTCGGCGTGGAGTTTGGCCTGGACATCCAGGATCGCCTTGTTTAGAGCGCCCGTCCTGCCTCCCCGCACCCATCCAGTGGGCGCAGCGCTGGTCGCCTCGGTGTCCGAGATCGAGGAGCTTGCGGTGCCGGTCTCCAGCGGGCGTGGCGCCGAAGCCGCCTTTGCGAGTCGGCAGCGCATCGGCATGAAGACCTCCGGAGTCGGGCCCGTCACCACCTCGTTTCCGGTTGGCGGCACCGGCGGGTCCGCCGGCTGCTCTCCTTGCATGTTCCCGGACGGCGGCGGTGGAGGCACAATCAAGTACGGCATGGCGACGTCGCCGCCGTCCCTCTCCATGATCGGGTGCTCGTCGCCGACTTCCAGGGTCTGCGCCACGAACTCCGGCGGTGGCGGCGCAGAGTTCAGGGGAATGACGGACACCGCCGACTAGTGGCGGGTGGCCTCCTCAGCCTGCTTCTTCGCCGTGTCGGCTACCTCGGCCTCCGCCAGTTTCTTTAGGGCGGCGGCCTCCGCCTTCTCCGCTTCCGCCTTCTCCAAGCGGGCGGCTTCCTGCTCCTCGCGCGCTTCCTGCGCGTTTCGCTCCGTCGCCTCCCGGAGGTCGGCGGCCGGATCGATCCGCTGAGTGGTGGTGGAAGTCTCCACCGACCCCATGATGGAGGCGGCGGCCGACTTCTCAAGAGAAAGCAGAGCCCTAGATCAAGGGAAACAAAGCAAAGAAACTCAGACAAGATCGGCAAGGAAGGAGAAAGTACGAGATGAAGGCAGTACTTACGCGGAAACCAGCTGCGGCTCCTTCACCACCTTGCGGAAGTGGATGGCCTTCGCGGCCGCTGAATCCCGCTTAGTCACCGCGGCCGAGCCCTTGGGCTTCTCTGGCCGGCTGCCGAACAAGCTCGGCGCGGCCCTGCGCTTTTTCGCGCCACCTTGGGCATCCGGCGCGGCAGACGAGCTCGAGCCTGGCTGGCCGGACCCTGGCTGGTGGCGCGGGGCGACTTCCCCCACATCATCGTCGGGCCAGTCCTCGAGGCCGGCTCCAAGCCTCGAGCCACCTGCTTCGCCGCCTCCTCCCTCGGCGTCGTCCTCCAAGGCCGCCGCCCCAAGTCGGGGTCATCGACGTCGCTCTCCGCTCGGTCGGGGAGGAATCAGCACTCTGGCCCCGCAACGCGGCTGCCGGCTGGAGGAGGGGGCTATGTTCAAAGGCCGATTGGTCAGGTTGGACAGGCCGAACTCGGCAACAGAAAAGATACAGAAAAAAGAAAGATAACTTACCATAGGCGGGGGGTCGGTGCGTGAGTACGACTCCTTGCCAAACCGCCACTCCTCCGTGAGCTCGCAGTTCGCAAGATAGTTCACCATGTGAGCTACCTCTGCGTGAGGCATCTCCTTGGTGCACAACCGGCTTGGGTCCCGATGCCCGCTCATCTGGCAGATCATGTGAGGGCGACTCTGGAGCGGGAGCACCCGGCGTGCCACGAAGGCGGATAGCAAGTCGGGCCCGGTCAGGCCCTCCGATTGTGTCAGCACTCGGAGCCGCGCGATGGCGGCGGCTCCAGAAGGCGAGAGCGTCTTGGCCCGGTACGACCAGTTGGGTCGCCTCCCGGCCGGCGGGCCGGCTTCGTAAGCCGGCAAGTTGACCCAGTCGCCCTCCGGGAAGACGCTCTTCACGTAGAAGTACGACCGCTGCCACATCTTCACTGACTTGATTAGCGGGATGGGAGGGAACGGATTTTCGGCCACCAGCCTCCGCACCGCAATAAACGCGCCGCATTGAGCCGGCACGCCCGCGACGAGGGTGTCGAGCTTGATGTAGAAGAAATCCCCCCAAAGCTTGATGGTGGGGAGGACGCCGAGGAAGCCTTCGCACAAAGTGACGAAGGCGGACAGCAGCACCACCGTGTTCGGGGTGAGGTGGTGCGGCTGAACATCGTAGAACTCGAGGAAGGACCAAAAGAAGCTGCTCGCCGGCAGGCCGAGGCCGCGCAGGCAGTGCGAGCGGAAGACGACCCGCTCGCCCTCCTCCGGCACCGGCGAGATCTCCCTCTTCGGCGCGAGGCGGACCTTCACGTGATCTTTGCCGGGCAGCCGCCGCGTCTGGCGGAGGAAATTGATGTGGTCGTCGTGAACTTCGGAGCCGTCCCATGCTCCAGAGCGCGCCATGGGGGGCGTGGGATTGGAGGATGAGCTCATCGGAGACGAACCACCGCAGCGCTCCGCGTGGCTTGGAGGCGCTACGGCTGGAGGAAGAAGAAGGAGGAAAGAATGGGGAGGAGGGACGCGCGTGCTCCGCCGCTCCCCCTCCTCCCCCTACTTATAGGCCTACGGGCTGCGAAGCCGAGGGGGCGATCGTGGGATTTACCGTGCCCACGACCCCACGCCCCCACGTCTATCGCGTGAGTTACTGCGCGCAGTAACTCCGCGGGAAACTCAACCGCTAGCCTCGGCCGCACCGGATCCGCTCGCGTGCCGAGGCATGGTAGTGGCGGGCCCCGCCAGCAGGCGTGTCCCGTCGCGAGCGTGGGTTGGCAGACTGGCCCAACCGCTTGGCGCCACGTGACATGCCCACAACGGGCGGCATCCTGGAGGCTTAGCTAGCACGCCACTTGGTTCCCTCCGACGCGCTCGATGTTTGGATAAGTCAGGCTGGACGAGGCTGACTCCCGCCAGTCAGCTTGGCAGAAGTCGGACGAAGCTCCACCTCGAGCACTCGGAGAAAGAAACTGCTAAGGCTCCTTGGCTGCTCACCCGCGGCACCTCACCAGCTTCGGGGACTACTGTCGGAGTAATGGGCCACGGGTAGGCTAACTCGAGACCCAGAACCTTTCAAGACATCGGGGCTGGATGCGCCCCTCAAGGCGTCAAGACGAGGTGCCGCCTTCTGGTGGCAGGCTGGAGGAATAGCCGGCTGCCCGTAGACGGCCGAGTTCCAGAAGCCGGCGTCAAGACAAGCCGATTCCTAGTGGGCGGCTCCAGTAGCCGGCTGCCCGTGGCGCCCACGAAGCCTGCGACCTCACCAAGAAAGACAAGACAGGGAGTGGCTATAGTGTAGCCCATCCCCCCTGGTCCAAGGATGGGTGTGTCCACAGTGCACCGTACAGGCGGAGATCTCTGCCCGGCGCGACACTGTTGCCACTCCACCCCTGACGTCACCACAAGCAGGCGGAGCCCTGCTCCCACGACGGTTTGTCGGTACGGCCCAAGGACGACGGGCCCCACCAATCAGCGAGAACCCGGAAGACGGCTAGAGCCCCACCAGTCGGACCCAAGGGAGGTCGGCCCCCAGCAGTCGGC
Source organism: Aegilops bicornis (assembly GCA_021605145.1). Taxonomy (NCBI): domain Eukaryota; kingdom Viridiplantae; phylum Streptophyta; class Magnoliopsida; order Poales; family Poaceae; genus Aegilops; species Aegilops bicornis. The sequence continues at coordinate 688,290,917 of CM038673.1, read as the reverse complement.
CCGCCCCTTCCTCGGGGCCCACTCGCCATTAACCAGACGAGACACGGAGTGGCTACGAATCCGCCAGCGGCCGGGTCAGTAGCTACGCCCCCCGACCGAGCCAAGCGCCATTAGCATCACGGCTACAAATGATCACAGCGACAAGACCATGAAGCGGTGGAGGCGGCCTGTCGGCTCAAGATTGCATCAGGCGGGCCCACCAAAGCGGCGGGAGCCCAAAGGGGCGGAGAAGCCGGCCACCAGAGAGACTGACAGCCGGGTCCTACACCCGGCCGGATTACTATTGTACCCCTGGAGGGGTAGGCCTATATAAACCCCCCCCCCAGGGCACCCATGCAAAGGGTTCCCAACCTGTTAGAACTAGACCGACCCATAGAAAGAGGAGAGAGCTAGCCTTGCTTTCTTCCACCTCTAGCAAACAACTCGAGGAGCACCATTGTACTCACTAGTGCCTTAGTGATCATGCGGAGACCCCGCAGAGCAGGACTAGGGGTGTTATCTCCTAGGAGAGCCCCGAACCTGGGTAAAATGTGCCGGCGTTCGTGTCTACGCCTTATCCCGCTTCCAGGCACCGGCGACATTCTACTCGCTCCCACCATGATAAGCCATCCATTGGCATATGTCGCACCCAACCCCCGACAAAATTTGACATTAGAAGGTTGTGTGCAAATGTGTGTGTGCATATTCACTTGTATGGATGATTTGGCTTAGGTATAGATTTGTAGTTGTATGTATCCATTTGTTGTATGGATATGGATATTTGCACCTGTATGTATGTTTATATTTCCATTACTCTGGATATTTACAAATGAAAAGGAGGCTTATGATGTACATTGTAATTTTGTAGGATGGCTTCTCTTATCCATCCATCGTACGATCTACTTCATCGTGCACGGTTCATGGCAGATGAAAAAGGGTTTTTGATCAGCTTCACTTGAGGTCTGGTGCGGTTCATGAGAAGATGGAATATGACGAGCGATACACGGAGTATATCCGGAAGACTGGGCTTCTCCCATTTGTCTCACTCGTGTCTCGTTCGATGCCGAAGATGAATCCCTGTGAGATCACGGCCCTAGTTGACCGATGGCGCCCTGAGACACATACTTTCGACTTCTTTGCTGGAGAGATGACGGTGACTTTGCAGGGTGTTACAATGATCACTGGACTTCCTATCAAAGGAGAGCCTATTTGTTTTAGCACAGATTCAGAGGGATGGCGTGAGACTATGGTGGGACTCATTGGGAAGGAGCCGGGGGTGCAAGGGAAGTCCGCCGGTGCAAGTTATCATTGGATTGCTGAGAACTTTAGGAAGTGCCCAAATGATGTTGATGATGAAACGGTGCAACAGTATTGCAGGGCATACTTGTGGTATGTAGTCAGCCGGACTCTTTTCTCGGATGGCACGGGCGTGAATGCTTCCTTTATGTGGTTAAAGTTGTTTGCTGGGTGGGAACATGGACTGAGTTGGGGTACCTAGCTTATTTGTATCGGCAGGTAACTAGTTTTGCATAGTATCTTAACAATGTAGATATTTTATATGGTTTGTACTAACATATCTACTATTTGTGTGTAGTTGGACGAGGCTTGCCGTAGGGGCGTGGATCCAAAGAACACCGCCAAGGAAAAGGAAGCCAATATCGGTGGTCCCATGCTTCTCTTGTCGGTGCGAGTTGGGAACGCTTGTTGGTTAGGCCAACGCTCATGGGTCTTGGTTATGAGCCATGGGATGATCATGATGACCCGGACCGTATGCCTACATGGGCGTATAAGTGGGACAAGGTTGAAGGTTTTGTTGGAAATTCAAAGACCATGTATTTGCACTATTGCAACGAGCTCGACATCATGACCCCGGAGCAGGTTAGTTTGTTGACTGTGTTGCCCCTTCGGTTTTCCAAAAATCATAGTAAGCATCTATTTTATTATTTGACGGTACAGGTGACCTGGGAGACATACAGAATGGCAAGCAATATTGGCATAAGTCTCACTTTTAGATTGAACGGAAAGTGTTATGAAGAAGCAAACCTATGGCGGATGCGTTGCCCATTGATTTGTTACTATGACGTTGAGTTTCATCAGCCACAGCAGGTTATGACACAGTTTGGCTTATATCAGGAGACCCCGCCAAAGTACAAGGACACTTCGATACATCTGCATAGGTAAATGCTTAATACTACTTGAAGGTATTCTTTTCATTGTTTCATGCTACTAACGAACATGATGAATTTGAATAAGCAGCCTGGACAAGATGAAGCAGAAGAGTATAAAGAAGTGGAATCGTGAGCATGCCATGTATATCCAGGAGTTCAAGCACAAGATCAATAAGATTGAACTCTCATTGCGTGAACCTACTTCTAAGCCTCCCCCGCGGGCTTTCGATACGGAAGCATTCAACCACTATCTCGTGTGATTTTGTTCTGTTACTCGTACTCAAATAAACCCGCCGGCATTTGATCCAAATGACATATTGCATGATCCCAATCAGGGGTTCGACTGGATGGCCAACACAGTATGAATCGGCACCCGTTGTCCGCTTTGTGGTAAGCTACCGTTATCTCTAGTTGGAACCATAAGAAACATTGAACCGGACATGATTTATTTTGTCATTTTGAACAGCCATCCGAGCTCTCGAAGCATGTGAACGACGCTAGCGAGGCACTCAAGTACCCTCCAGGTGATGAGGCGTACAACAAGCTAAAAGCTTTTGTTGAGGTATGACGCTTCATAAATTGATTTCCATACACACTTGTTAATGTTTATCTCCTTACTTTAACATGTTGATTTCACAGCGGAACAAGTCTTGGGCATGTGGCATGGGTGCTCTACTAGGCTGCCGCTCCATCGATGTCGCCATGCCTTCTACGTCGAGGTCGAGATCATCATCAAGTGCCACAGAACACCCACTCAACGACTCGGTTGATGGCGAGGGGGGAGGGCGATGAACAGACGCATGATGATATCAACACCTCGCAGATGCCCGATGCACCCCAGCCTAGTCAAAGGCGTGGAAAGTATACTCCGCACAAATACGACAGGAAGGCACGTAAGGCCCCGGTGATCGAGGCTGCTTCAGAGGAGGAGGAGGAGGAGGAGGTGCCGCTGCAGAGGAGAAGGCGCTTAGTGAAGGGGAAGGATGATGCACCGGCTAAGAGGGGGAAAGGAAGGAAATGATGCATTTGTCTTGAACTATGTAGGAAACTTGATGCATTTGTGGTGAACTATGTATGAAACTTGATGCATTTGTGGTGAACTATGTATGAAACTTTGTCTTGAACTATGTATGAGACTTGATGCATTTGTGGTGAACTATTTATGAAACTTGATGCATTTGTGATGGTTCTCTGCTACCTCTTGAGCACTGCGTTGGTTCCCTTGAAGAGGAAAGGGTGATGCAGCAAAGTAGCGTAAGTATTTCCCTCAGTTTTTGAGAACCAAGGTATCAATCCAGTAGGAGGCCACGCACGAGTCCCTCGCACATACACAAACAAATAAATCCTCGCAACCAACGCAATAAAGGGGTTGCAATCCCTTCACGGTCACTTACGACAGTGAGATCTGATAGATATGATAAGATAATATTTTTGGTATTTTTATGATAGAGATGCAAAGTAAAGAAAACAAAATAAAAACGGCGACAGAAATAGCTTGTTGCCGGGAGATTAATATGATGGAAAATAGACCCGAGGGCCATAGGTTTCACTAGTGGCTTCTCTCAAGAGCATAAGTATTACGGTGGGTGAACAAATTAATGTTGAGCAATTGATGTAATTGAGCATAGTTATGAGAATATCTAGGTATGATCATGTATATAGGCATCACGTCCGAGACAAGTAGACCGACTCCTGCCTGCATCTACTACTATTACTCCACACATCGACCGCTATCCAGCATACATCTAGAGTATTAAGTTCATAAGAACAGAGTAACGCTTTAAGCAAGATGACATGATGTAGAGGGATAAACTCATGCAATATGATATAAACCCCATCTTGTTATCCTCGATGGCAACAATACAATACGTGCCTTGCTGCCCCTCATCCTTTGGGAAAGGACACCGCAAGATTGAACCCAAAGCTAAGCACTTCTCCCATTGCAAGAAACATCAATCTAGTAGGCCAAACCAAACTGATAATTTGAAGAGACTTGCAAAGATAACCAATCATACATAAAATAATTCAGAGAAGATTCAAATATTGTTCATAGATAAACTTGATCATAAACCCACAATTCATCGGTCTCAACAAACACACTGCAAAAGAAGATTACATCGAATAGATCTCCACAAGAGAGGGGGAGAACATTGTATTGAGATCCAAAAAGAGAGAAGAAGCCATCTAGCTAATAACTATGGACACGAAGGTCTGAGGTAAACTACTCACACTTCATCGGAGAGGCTATGGTGTTGATGTAGAAGCCCTCCGTGATCGATGCCCCTCCCGTGAGCTCCTAAAAGGCCCCAAGATGGGATCTCACGAGTACAGAAGGTTGCGGCGGTGGAATTAGGTTTTTGGCTCCGTCTCTAGTAATTTGGGGGTACGTAGGTATATGTAGGAGGAAGAAGTACGTCGGTGGAGCAACATGGGGCCCACGAGGGTGGAGGGCACGCTTAGGGGGGGTAGGCGCGCCCCCCTACCTCATGCCCTCCTGGTTGATGTCTTGACGTAGGGTCCAAGTCTTTTGGATCACGTTCGTCCCGAAAATCACATTCCCGAAGGTTTCATTCCGTTTGGACTCCATTTGATATTCTTTTTCGGTGAAACTCTGAAATAGGCAAAAAACAGCTATTCTGGGCTGGGCCTCCGGTTAATAGGTTAGTCCCAAAAATAATATAAAAGTGTATAATAAAGCCCAATAATGTCCAAAACTGAACATAATATAGCATGGAACAATCAAAAATTATAGATACGTTGGAGACGTATCAAGCATCCCCAAGCTTAATTCCTGCTCGTCCTCGAGTAGGTAAATGATAAAAACAAAAATTTTGATGTGGAATGCTACTTGGCATAATTTCAATGTAATTCTTCTTAATTTGGTATGAATATTCAGATCCAAAAGATTCAAGATAAAAGTTCAATATTGACATAAAAATAATAATACTTCAAGCATACTAACTAAGCAATTATGTCCTCTCAAAATAACATGGCCAAAGAAAGTTCATCCCTACAAAATCATATAGTTTAGTCATGCTCCATTTTTGTCACACAAGAATGCTCTCATCATGCACAACCCCAATGACAAGCCAAGCAATTGTTTCATACTTTAGTAATCTCAAACCTTTTCAACTTTCACGCAATACATGAGCGTGAGCCATGGATATAGCACTATGGGTGGAATAGAATATAATGATGGGGGTTATGTGGAGAAGACAAAAAAGGAGAAAGTCTCTGTCGGTGTACAAAAAGAGGGGCACACTTTTGTACCCCTATACCTGTGCACGGGCAGTCAGAGCCGCGCCCACGACCGCACCAAGCAGAGTAGGGGAGGTGAGCCAAGGTAAGCACTACAAAAAAAATACACATCCGTGACATTTTGGGTCGAATGATTTTTTTTCTATCATACATATGACACTTCTATGACGATAATTGCTCTAACTGAACCCGAGCAATTGCACTGCAGGCTACGCATTACTGAACCCGAGCGATTGATCAATGGCTGTTAACTGAACCGGATCGAGCGATTCCTTCACTACTGCTGCTAACTGAAGCCGGTCGATTGGATGAACAGCGAGCGTTGTGGGGGGGGGGGGGGTTGGATTAAAAGTGAGTGGTGGCGTTGCCTCTGGATGTACAGGACCCCGGGGTGTGGAGGGTTGGATGAGCGATGAGACGGTGGAGGGTGGTTGAACAGGACCCGTGGTGTGGAGGGCTGGATGAACAGTAGACGGTGGAGGGGTGCCCGTGGAGGGGTGGTTTAACAGTAGCCGGTGGAGTAGCGCGCGGTGGAGGCTGGATGAACAGGAGCCCGTGGAGGCTGGAGGAGGTCGGCGGTAGCCCGTGGAGGCTTGAGGAGGTCGACGATGGAGATGAACAATATCCCATGGATTCCCGTTTTGCGGTACGCCACACCCCTGCCGATGAACAGGACCCCCGTTTCGACCTTAGGAGGTCCGTTTCGTCCGTTTTGCGGTACGCCACACCCCTCCCGATCAACAGGACTCCCGTTTCGACCATAGGAGGTCCATTTCGTCCGTTTTGCGGTATGCCACAACCCTCCCGATCAACAGGACCCCCGTTTCGACCGTAGGAGGTCCGTTTCCTCCGTTCTGCGGTACGCCAGGCCCCTCCCGATCAACAGGATCCCGTTTCGAACGTGGCCGGTCGAACACAAGGCCGTTTCCTCCATCGTGCGGTACGTCAGGCCTCGTTTCCATCGCCTGTTCCGTCCAAGCCCTCCCGATGAACACGACGACGCATTCCGTTCCGACCCAACCGGTTAGCTCCCATGCGTTTGCTACGTCTTGAGCTTGCGTTGGTTTTCCCCGAAGAGGAGAGGGTGATGCAGCAATGTAGCGTAAGTATTTCCCTCTGTTTTTGAGAACCAAGGTATCAATCCAGTAGGAGGCTCCTCAAAAGTCCCACGCACCTACACAAACAACCGAGAACTCGCAACCAACGCAATAAAGGGGTTGTCAATCCCTTCACGGCCACTTCAGTAAAGTGAGATCTAATAAAGATAGTAAGATAAGATAAATATATTTTTGGTATTTTATAATATAGATGCAAAAAGTAAAGATGCACATAAAAGTAGATTGAAAGCAAATATGATAGGAGATAGACCCGGGGGCCATAGGTTTCACTAGAGGCTTCTCCTGAGATAGCATAAGTATTACTGTGGGTGAACAAATTACTGTCGAGCAATTGATAGAAAAGCGCATAGTTATGAGATTATCTAGGCATGATCATGTATATAGGCATCATGTCCATAACAAGTAGACCGACTCCTGCCTGCATCTATTACTATTACTCCACACATCGACCGACTCCTGCCTGCATCTAGAGTATTAAGTTCATAAGAATAGAGTAACGCATTAAGCAAGATGACATGATGTAGAAGGATAAACTCATGCAATATGATATAAACTCCATCTTGTTATCCTCGATGGAAACAATACAATACATGCCTTGCAACCCTTTCTGTCACTGGGTAAGGACACCGCAAGATTGAACCCAAAGCTAAGCACTTCTCCCATGGCAAGAAAAACCAATCTAGTAGGCCAAACTAAACTGATAATTCAAGAGACTTGCAAAGATAACTCAATCATACATAAAAGAATTCAGATAAGATTCAAATATTATTCATAGAAAAACTTGATCATAAACCCAAAATTCATCGGATCTCGACAAACACACCGCAAAAGGAGTTTACATTGAATAGATCTCCACAAGAGAGGGGGAGAACATTGTATTGAGATCCAAAAAGAGAGAAGAAGCCATCTAGCTAATTACTATGGACCAGTAGGTCTGTGGTAAACTACTCACAACTCATCGGAGGGGGGCAAGGATGTTGATGTAGAAGCCCTCCATGGTCGATTCCCTCCCGTGAGTGCGTGAAGGCTCCAAGATGAGATCTCACAGATCTGAGAAGGTTACTGATGGTGGAAATTGTGTTTTGTGGTGCCTGGATGTTTTCGTGGCACGAGGTATATATAGGAGGAAGAAGTACGTCGGTGGTGGCTGAGGGGCCCACGAGACAGGGCGCGCCCTGGGGGGGCCTCCTATCTCGTGGGGGCCTCGCTGCTTCTTGCCTTGCACTCCAAGCTCTCCGGATCACGTTCGTTCCAAAAATCACGCTCCCGAAGGTTTCATTCCGTTTGGACCCCGTTTGATATTCCTTTTCTTCTAAATACTGAAATAGGCAAAAAAAAACAGCAATATGGGATGGTCCTCCGGTTAGTAGGTTAGTCCCAAAAATGATATAAATGTGTAAAATAAAGCCCATAAACATCCAAAAGAGGTAATATATAGCATGGAACAATAAAAAATTATATAGATACGTTGGAGACGTATCAAGCATCCCCAAGCTTAATTCCCGCTCGTCCTCGAGTAGGTAAATGATAAAAAAAGAATTTTTTGATGTGGAATGCTACCTAGCATAATTCTCAATGTAATTTTCTTTATTGTGGCATGAATGTTCATATCCAAATGATTCAAAATAAAAGTTCATACTGATAAAAGAAATAGTAACACTTCAAGTAATACTAATCAAAGTAATCATGTCTTCTCAAAATAGCATGTCAAAAGAAAGTTCATCCCTACATAATCATATAGTTAGGCTATGCTTCATTTTCGTCACACAAAGATGTTCCCAACTTCTATACCCCCGATGACAAGCCAAACAATTGTTTCATACTTAAATAATCTCAAACTTTTTCAACCTTCACGCAATACATGAGCGTGAGCCATGGATATAGCACAATGGGTGGAATAGAATATGATGATGGGGATTGTGTGGAGAAGACAAAAAGGAGAAAGTCTCACATTGACGAGGATAATCAACGGGCTATGGAGATGCCCATCAATTGATGTCAACATGAGGAGTAGGGATTGCCATGCAACGGATGCACTAGAGCTATAAACGAATGCTCAACAAAAGAAAACTAGTGGGTGTGCATCCAACTTGCTTGCTCACGAAGACCTAGGGCATTTGAGGAAGCCCATCGTAGGAATATACAAGCCAAGTTCTATAATTAAAAATTCCCACTAGTATGAAAAAGACAACTTATGAGACTCACTATATGAAAAGCATGGTGCTACTTTGAAGCACAATATATGAGACTCACTACATGAAGGACAAGGTGCTACTTTGAAGCACAAGTGTGGAAAAAGAGATAGTAGCATTGCCCCCTTTTTTTTGGGAGCCTTCTTTTTTTTTTCTTTTGGCCTTTCTTCTCTTTTTTTGGCAATGCTCTAATAATGATGATCATCACACTTTCATTGATTACAACATATGAATTACAACTCGAAACTAGAACAAGATATGACTCTATATGAATGCCTCGGTGATGTACCGGATGGTGCAATGAATCAAGAATGACATGTATGAAAAATAATGCATGGTGGCTTTGCCACAAATACGATGTCAACTACATGATCATGCAATGGCAATATGACAAAAGTAAAGTATCTCATGATGATGAAGAACGGAACGGTGGAAAGTTGCATGGCAATATATCTCGGAATGGCTATGGAAATGCCATAATAGGTAGGTATGGTGGCTGTTTTGAGGAAGATATAAGGAGGTTTATGTGTGATAGAGCGTATCGTATCACGGTTTTTGGATGCACCGTGAAGTTTGCACCAACTCTCAAGGTGAGAAAGGGCAATGCACTGCAATCAAGAGGCTAGCAATGGCGGATAGATAAAAGTGCGATAATCCATGGACTCAACATTAGTCAAAAGAACTCAAATACTTATTGCAAAAATTTAGAAGTCATCAAAAATCAAGTACTACGCCAAGATGCTCCTAGGGGGATAGATTGGTAGGAAAGACCATCGTCATTCCCCGACCGCCACTCATAAGGATGCACAAGCTGTACACTTCATGTTTCAAATTTGTTACACAAATTTAACCATACATGCATGCTACAGGATTTGCTAACTTCAACACAAGCATTCTTTAAATTCATAATCACCCAACTAGCATGACTTTAATATCACTACCTCCATATCTCAAAACAATTATCAAGCATCAAATTGATCATAGCATCCAATTCACTTCCTATGATAGTTTTTATTATACCCAACTTGGATGCTCATCATTCTAGGACCAACTTTATGACCATAGCAAATACCATGATGTTTTAAAAGACTCTCAAAATAATATAAGTGAAGCATGAGAGACTAATAATTTCTTCAAAATTAAGACACCACCGTGCTCTAAAAAATATAAGTGAAGCACTAGAGCAAAAACCATCAAGCTCAAAAGATATAAGTGAAGCACATAGAGTATTCTAGCAAATTCTAATCAAATAGACTTCTCCCAAAAGGTGTGTACAGCAAGGATGATTGTGGTAAACTAAAAAAAGCAAAGACTAATATAATACACGACGCTCCAAGCAAAACACATATCATGTGGTGAATAAAAATAAAGCTCCAAGTAAAGTTACCAATGAACAAAGACGAAAGAGGGGATGCCTTCCCGGGGCATCCCCAAGCTTAGGCTTTTGGCTATTCTTTAATATCTTGGGGTGCCTTGGGAATCCCCAAGCTTAGGCTCTTGCCACCCTTTATTCCATAGTCCATAAAGGCTTTACCCAAAACTTGAAAACTTCACAACACAAAACTTGACAGGAAATCTCGTAAGCTCCGTTAGTGAAAGAAAAAAAAAACCACCACATAAGGTACTGCAATAAACTCATTCTTTATTTACTTTGGTGTTAAACCTACTGTATTCCAACTTCTCTATGGATTATAAACTATTTTATTGGCCATAGATTCATCAAAATAAGCAAACAACACACGAAAAACAGAATCTGTGAAAATCAGAACAGTCTGTAGCAATCTGTAACTAACGCAAACTTATGGAACTCCAAATATTCAGCCAAAATAGGACGACCTAGGAAATTTGTTTATTGATCAGAAGCAATTGCAATCACTATTTTATCACGTTCTTGTGATTTTTAACAATTGTTTTCGTGAACCGAAAGTTTCTGGAAATTACAGCAAGATCAAATAATTATCATCCAAGAAGATCCTATAGGTTTAACTTGGCACAAACACTAATTAAAACATAAAAACACATCTAAACATAAGGTATATGGATTATTTATTGAATAACAGCAAGGAAAAATATTGGGTTGTCTCCCAACAAGCGCTTTTCTTTAAAGCCTTTTTAGCTAGGCATTGGGATTTCAATGATGCTCACATGAATGACAAGAATTGAAGCATAAAGAGGGCATCATGAGACACGTGACAAACACATCTAAGTCTAACATACTTACTATGCATAGGCATATTATAAGCAAACAAATTTTCAAGGCACGCAAAAACTAGCATATGCAAGGAATAAGAAAGAGACGATAGCAATCTCAACATGACGAGAGGTAATTTAGTAAGATAAAAATTTCTACGACCATATTTTCCTCTCTCATAATAGTTACATGTAGGATCATAGGAAAATTCAACAAAATAGCTATCACAAAACATATTCTCAACATGATCCACATGCATGCAAAGTTGACACTCTTCCAAGATAGTGGGATTAACATTAACTAAAGTCATGACCTTTCCGAACCCACTTTTATCAAAAATATCATAAGATTGAACATACTCCAAATATGTGGGATCTAAAGTATAAACTATTACAAACCCACTTTCAATATTATTTCAAAGAATATTACCAATCTCATATTCATCATGGGGATTAAATAAATTTTCAAGATCATAAGAAGAATCACCCCAATCATGACCATTGCAACAAGTAGTAGACATAGCAAAACTAGCATCCCCAAGCTTAGGGTTTTGCATATTATTAGCACAATTGACATCAAGAGAATTTATAATAAAATCATTGCAATCATGCTTTTTATTCAAAGATCTATCGTGAAGCACTTCATCACAATTTTCAGATTTACGGATTTCGTGCAAAAGCTTATAAAGATAATCTAGTGCATCCAAATCACTAGGAATTGGTTCATCATAATTGGATCTCTTAAAAAGATTGGCAAGCGGATGAGGATCCATAGATATTAGCTTCTCTGTTTAGGAATAAATAAGCATCTATTCCAACCAAACGAGCAAATGAAAGGGCAAGCGAATGAGAGGAGGAGATTGGGAAAGAGAGGGCGAATAAAACGGCAAGGGTGAACTGGGGGAGAGGAAAACGAGAGGCAAATGGCAAATAATGTAAATGCGAGGGAGATTGGTTTGTGATGGGTACTTGGTATGTCTTGACTTGAGCGAAGACCTCCCCGGCAACGGCGCCAGCAATCCTTCTTGCTACGTCTTGAGCTTGCGTTGGTTTTCCCCGAAGAGGAGAGGGTGATGCAGCAAGTGTAGCGTAAGTATTTCCCTCTGTTTTTGAGAACCAAGGTATCAATCCAGTAGGAGGCTCCTCAAAAGTCCCACGCACCTACACAAACAAACTGAGAACTCGCAACCAACGCAATAAAGGGGTTGTCAATCCCTTCACGGCCACTTCATGAAAGTGAGATCTAATAAAGATAGTAAGATAAGATAAATATATTTTTGGTATTTTATAATATAGATGCAAAAAGTAAAGATGCATATAAAAGTAGATTGAAAGGAAATATGATAGGAGATAGACCCGGGGGCAATAGGTTTCACTAGAGGCTTCTCCCGAGATAGCATACGTATTATGGTGGGTGAACAAATTACTATCGAGCAATTGATAGAAAAGCGCATAGTTATGAGATTATCTAGGCATGATCATGTATATAGGCATCACGTCCATAACAAGTAGACCGACTCCTGCCTGCATCTACTACTATTACTCCACACATCGACCGACTCCTGCCTGCATCTAGAGTATTAAGTTCATAAGAATAGAGTAACACATTAAGCAAGATGACATGATGTAGAAGGATAAACTCATGCAACATGATATAAACCCCATCTTGTTATCCTCGATGACAACAATACAATATGTACCTTGCAACCCTTTCTGCCACTGGGTAAGGACACCGCAAGATTGAACCCAAAGCTAAGCACTTCTCCCATGGCAAGAAAGATCAATCTAGTAGGCCAACCCAAACTGATAATTCGAAGAGACTTGCAAAGATAACTCAATCATACATAAAATAATTCAGATAAGATTCAAATATTATTCATAAATAAACTTGATCATAAACCCACAATTCATCGGATCTCGACAAACACACCGCAAAAAGAGTTTACATCGAATAGATCTCCACAAGAGAGGGGGAGAACATTGTATTGTGTTCCAAAAAGAGAGAAGAAGTCATCTAGCTAATAACTATGGACCCGTAGGTCTGTGGTAAACTACTCACAACTCATCGGAGGGGCAAGGATGTTGATGTAAAAGCCCTCCGTGGTCGATTCCCCCTCCGGCAGAGTGCCGGCGAAGGCTCCAAGATGAGATCTCGCGGATACAGAAGGTTACGGTGGTGGAAATTGTGTTTTGTGGTGCCCCGGGATGTTTTCGGGGTACGTAGGTATATATAGGAGGAAGAAGTACGTCGGTGGCCGCCCGAGGGGCCCACGAGACAGGGGGCGCGCCCTACAGGGGGGCGCGGCCTCCTATCTTGTGGGGACCTCGGCTGCTCCTTGCCTTGCACTCCAAGCTCTCCGGATCACATTCGTTCCAAAAATCATGCTTCCGAAGGTTTCATCCGTTTGGACTCCGTTCGATATTCCTTTTCTTTGAAATACTGAAATAGGCAAAAAACAATAATATGGGTTGGACCTCCGGTTAGTAGGTTAGTCCCAAAAATGATATAAATGTGTAAAATAAATCCCATAAACATCCAAAAGGGGTAATATAATAGCATGGAACAATAAAAAATTATAGATACGTTGGAGACGTATCAGCGTTCCGTTCCCTCCCGATGAACACGACGCATTCCGTTGCCTCACCATGAACACGACGCATTCCGTTGCCTCCCCATGAACACGACGACGACGCTGTTTCTCCGTTCCGACCCAGCCATGTACACGAGCCCTGGCCGTACGTATGCGCGAGTAGGCGTTCGAGACCCCGCCCGTATGTACGTACGTGGCCGTATTTTCTTTCTTGCACCCTGGCCGCTGTACATACGTGTACATGCTACGTGCGCGCCTCTACTACGACACGTATACGCCTCTACTATGACACGTGCGCGCCTCTACATCCACCTGTATATATGTACGTACATGTTCGCGACCAGAATGACAACGCTACGTACGCTTCGACTAGGTGGGTCCCGACTGTCAGGCACTTCCTTGCGTGCGGAGATGTAGCTGGCGGGTCCCAGCAGTCAGGGGGCGAATCGTTTTTTTGCCCGGACACACTTCCTTGCGTGCGAAGATGTAGCTGGTGGGTCCCATCAGTCAGGGGGGGCGAATTGTTTTATTTTTTTTGCCCGGACGCACTTCCTTGCGTGCAAAGGTGTAGATGGTGGGTCCCAGCAGTCAGGGGGGAAACGTTTTTCGTGAAATACGGTGGCCCGTCCGGTGGGTCCCCGCTGTCAGGTGGAGGAATAATTATTTTGCGCGTAATAAGGAGGCACTTCCTTGCTGCAGCCGTGGACCCAGCTGTCAGCGCCTCCATGCACAGTACTCTTCCGATGGAAGTCGGTCGTTGACCACATTGACCACGCCGCGCCGAGAGCACCACGGCGGTGGAAGACAACGAGGCCTAGGAAGGGGACGACACGGAGGCAGGGAAGACTCGGCAGTTGTTTCCCACGCGAAGGGGAGTACGATTGTACGAGGGTTTACTGGTTCATCTGCCGTCGCCGGAGAATAACAGCAGGTGTGGGTGAGTAGAGGGATGTCTAGGCCAGCGATGGGAGTACGGTGGGGCGGTGAGGCCTGCGCGGCAGCACAGCCGGCCGCGGGGAGGAGGGAGCAGGCAGTCCCGCCGGCGCTTGTTTGAGCGGCTGGAGCAGGAAGAGCAGAGATTGAAGACGCGATGGCCGTTGGATGGACATCCAACAAATCGCCAAAGGCCAACCTTTTTTAGGAAAGCCTCAAATCTGTGGGAAACAACATACAACCCTTCTGCCATTATTTCTAATAATTTATAGCCCATTTGCTAATTCTTAAGGTTTTTTGGAGCCCATATTCTTTTTGTTAGCATTACAGCCCATATTGTGGCCACGGTTAAAAAATTATACGAAATTTTGCATTTTTTTGTGCGGTCCGAACTGTTTTTAATCCTGAAATTTCGACTCACATTCAAACTGATTTTAAAAATAATTGTATATCAATATAAAATCCAACAAATTCTCCATGCATAAAAATTAATGTAACTTAAAATCTTGAAATGAAAAAAAAGATATTTGAAACTAATTGCCGGTTTGATGTGTTTTAAAAATGTACATCACATTTCTCATTACTGATGGGCCATTTTCTCGGCCAGCCGAATGAAAGCTCTCCTCGTCTTGAAAGATTTATAGCCCAACAAGCCTGACAAAGCGACTTACTTGGCAAATCACAAAAAAACTGGGCTGTGGCCGTGGACCCAGCTGTCAGCCTCTCCACGTACAATACTCTTCCGATGGAAGTCGTTCCTTGACCACGTTGACCACGCCGCGCGGAGAGCACCACGACGGTGGACGACGGCGAGTCCTAGGAAGGGGACGACGCGGAGCCGGGGAAGACGCGGCTGTGGAAGCCCGCGCGGAGAGGAGTACGAGGGTTCACTAGTTCGGATGCGGTGTGAGACTGCCGTCGCCGCAGGGCCTGGCCAGCGGTGGGAATAGTAGGGGGCGGTAAGGCCTCTGCGGCAGCACAACCGGCCACGGGAGGCAGGAGCATGCGGCACGACCGGCGCTGCTTTGGGCGGCTGGAGCAAGAAAACCAGAGGTTGAAGAAGCACTACGGCCGTTGGATGGACATCGTACGGTCACTGGAGCTAGAATCGTTCATATTTACTAAGTTGACAAAGCCCTTCGTCCCCGTCTACTTAGTAGGCCCACAAGTTAGGCTCCCACCAAGGTGGGTCCCAGCTAGCCGAGGGAGTATTCATTTTTTGTGCGTAATAAGGAGGCACTTCCGGTGGGTCCGAGCTGACAGCGGGGGAACATTTTTTTCGCGAAATACGGTGGCCTGGCCCAAAGGAGTCCCGGCAATGTGGGGAAACGGTTTTTTCAAGCAAAATACTGGTGGCCCATCCGGTGGGTCCCCGCTGTCGGTGGAGGAATAATTATTTTCAGCGTAATAAGGAGGCACTTCCTTGCGGCTGCCGTGGACCCAATTTGTCGGCCTCTCCACGCATAAAGATTCTTCCGATGGAAGTCGGTCGTTGACCACATTGACCATGCCGCTTTGAGAGCACCACGGCGGTGGACGACGGCGAGGCCTAGGAAGGGATGACGCGGAGCCGGGCAAGACGTGGCGATGGATGCCCACGCGAGAGGAGTACGAAGCGCTCACCGGTTTGGGCTGCGGTGTGAGGCTGTCGTCCCCATGAGAATAACGGGGGGTGTGGGTGAGTGGAGGGATGGCATGGCAAGTGGTGGGATTAGTATGGGGGCGGTGAGGCCTCCGCGGTAGCACAGCCGGCCACGAGAGGCAGGAGCAGGCGGCACGACCGGCGCTGCTTTGGGCGGCTGCAGCAAGAAGACCAGAGGTTGAAGAAGCACTATGGCCGTTGGATTGACATCATACAGTCATTGGAGTATTGACTAAGTTGACAAAGCCCTCCGTCCCCGTCAACTTAGTAGGGCCACAAGTCAGCCCAACAATATGGTGGGTCCCAGCTAGCAGGGGGTATTCATTTTTTTGGGCATAATAAGGAGGCACTTCCTTGCGTGCGAAGATATAGCTGGTGGGTCCGACATGTGAGCGGGGGGAACGTATTTTTCGTGAAATACAGAGGCCCTTCCTGTGGGTCCTAGGTGTCAGGTGGAGGAATCATTATTTTGCGCGTAATAAGGAGGCATTTCATTGTGTGCGGCCGTGGTCCCAGCTGTAATCCTCTCCACGTACAGTCAACTTACGATGGATGTCGTTAATTGACCACGTTGACCAGGCGGCGCCGAGAGCACCAGGCGGTGGACGGCAGCGAGGCCTAGGAAGGAACGACACGGAGCAGGGAATACTCGGCGCTTGTTTCCCACGCGGAGGAGTACGAGGGTTCTTGGTTCGCTCACCGTCACGGAGAATAACAGCATGTGTGGGTGAGTAGAGGATGGCTAGGCCAGCGATGAGAGTACGGTGGGGCCGTGAGGCTCTTGGCGGCAACATAGCCGGCCTTGGGAGGAGGGAGCAGCAGTCCCGCCGCGCTTGTTTGAGCGGCCGGAGCATGAAGATCGAGATGGAAGAAGACGACACCGTTGGATGGACATCCAACGATCCGCTCTCGTGTGTTGACTAAGTTGACAGAGGCGCTATGCGTGGCCAACCTTTTTTATGAAAGCATACGCGTCAACCCTTAGTAGGCGCACAAGTCAGCCTCAAATCTGTGGAAAACAGCATACAGCCCATCTGCCATTATTTCTAATAATGTACAGCCCATTTGCTAATTCTTAAGAATTTTTTTGGAGCCCATCTTCTTTTTGTTAGCATTACACCCCATATTGAGGCCACGGTTAGGAAGTATACGAAATTTTGCATATTTCAGTGCGGTCAACTGTTTTTAATCCAGAAATATCGATTCACATTCAAACTATTTTGAAAAATAATTTATATAAATATAAATCCAAATAATTGTCCACACATAAAAATCAATGGAATTTAAGATCTTGTAATGAAAAAAAATGAAACTAATTCCCAGTTTGATGTGTTTTAAAAATGTACAACCCATTTCTGGGCAAACCGAATGAAACTCTCCTCATCTTGAAAGATTTGCAACCCAGCAGGGCCGATAAAGCAAGTAGGCCTTGTTTGGGTATTTCTTTTAAAAAATAGAACTGGGCTAGCCATTTTGAGCAAGAAAAAAACACAACTGGGCTCATGATGTGGTAAACATAAATAAAACCCTGGCTAGACGGGCCACAGCCCCCGCACAACCCTGTTGTACCCTGATCCATTGCTAAAACTAGTATAAATAACAACTGCTTGTTCCTAAAAAAAACTGCGCGACTTGCTGGGTCCCTGGTGTCAGCCGCTCGTAGTGTAATTCTCTCGTTTATTGACTACGTTGACAATGGCGTGAGCCCCAGATGTCCAACCATTAGGAGGAACCATATTTTTGGGCTTGTACTATAGAGGCACTTGCTTGCGTGCATCGCCATGACGCTGGTGGGTCCCTCATTGTTATCCTCTCCACGTCTGATCATCTCCTTGTTCCTCTCGGTTGTTGGCAGCGTTGACAATGCAAGAGGGCGGAGCACAGCGACGGCGAAGCGAACCAAGGCCGCAAAGGCGGAGGACGACGGCGAGGCCTCGGACGGAGCGAGCGAGAGCCGTTGAAGATGCGCCGGTCCGGCAGCGGAGGGGAGTACGGGGTTGATTGGTTGGACGCTGGTGCGTGTTACTGCACGTCACGGAGAATAACAGGGCGTGTGGGGAATAGAGGAGGGACTGGCCAATGTTGGAGGGTACGTGCGGTAGGGCGGCGAGGCAGCCCGACCATGGGAGGCGGGAGCAGGCGGAGCCGACGGGGTGGTTTGGTTTGGGCGGCTGGAGGAAGAAGAAGACAAGAGATAGAAGATACACGACAGATGTTGGATGTCAATCCAATGGCTGGTAGGCAGAATCATTTGTTGACTGGCTAGTAAGTCAACACCACCTTGGATAGGCTATTTCCTCGCGGTTCCCTAATGTCAGAATCCAAATCTGTCACGGTCATGCAGCCTTTCCTATGAAAATTTACAACCCATTTGATGTGCTAGTTCGAAATAAGTTTGTGGGTGCTGGTGGGGGCTAATCACTTGGCTTCTGTAATGCACAAAGTGAGCTCAAGCAGCCGACGAGAGTGATGTTATTTCCCTTGGTTGGGATTTGTTACAATATTTCACTCTAAGTTAAATGAATGGCAAGCCATTTGCCTTGTTTCAAAGAAAATATGACAGTCACAGCCGAGTTGAAAAGGGCAGGAACATCTAACTCCAGCTTACAAACTGTACAAAAGCACGAGGGTTAATTGTTCATCAGGTTTACAAAAAAACCCAGATTGAAAAGGGCAACAACATCTAACTCCAGCACTGTTTTCGGTAGTCACAGTCAAATGGATCGGTCAGGTCCATAGAATGAACATCCTGGGTCGTATTATTTACTGGATTATGACCACAATATGTTGTAAATAGAAGCCCGCACGTTCGTAAGCTCTTTTGCCCACCAGAAACTCCTTTTTTTGCTCTTCGACATACCCATCCGTCAAAACCATGCTACTGATAAACTTAAGCCTGATGGACAATAGTAACCTTGCATTCAGCAGGAAGAATGTGACAAATCTTGTGTTTGCACGGTTGGCTGCATATCGTTCTAGCGTTATTGTCTTGAATCGAATCTCATGAGAAGTGAGAAAATCCCGATGCTTACGAATACACCGATTGGTTATAACTTTCTTACCCCGTCATGTTGCCTAAATAGACATGAAGATTGAAAACAGTTAAGGTCTAAAAGAAGAGTGTCGAAAGAGCAATAGCTGAACGGTTAATTCTAGTACACTATATGCGGGCTTCCAATGTGCGTGAAATTATCACCTTTATATACAACTTCTCTAGACATGGAAAGCATTGCAGCAAGCCAATAATCTTGTTCAGATCAAAACTATTCATTTGGATATATAAGATCTTGACAGAATCCAACATCATTGATAGGCCATCCATGGAGAAACTCTTCATTGAGCATAGAACATAATATTAGTACAAAATGTGTACTCCAAGATGATATATAATTTATGCGCAGAAATTTAAAATGCAGCTTATGGTTACAAGTGTAGATGATAATATAAAGTAACTGAAGAACTGTGGAGCCAAACATCATACTGAAATGAGCACAAAGATCATGTATTACACCCAAGGTCTCCAGTTTAGGCGCATAGAGGACGGTTATTTGCAACGGTGAATAACTAGAATCAAGGATCAACCTTTGAAGTGAAGGGGCATCTCGGATGATGAGCTGCCTTTCGTCAAAAGAAAATCCAATTCTTACAAGGTTAGGCGACTTTATTTGGGGACAACCGATTCTAACTGTGAAAACAAGCACCAAGCACTCGGTAGCAGGGCAAGCTGGAGTGGATGATGCTATGCAATGAGGCCTCCGATATATAAACCCGCACAAGTGAAAGTTTCTTGAGAAATGGGAGTCGAAGGTTTAGTACCAGTTATGCAGTAGGTAGCACAAGTAAAGGTGGCGGTGTGGAGAGAGGACGAAAACTGTGAGATGGACATCGGTGCTGAGGGCACAAGTTCATGGCGTTCGGTATGTGGTATGTGATTTCCAGGGGAATAGTAGAACTCAAGCAGCTGTAGTTCTGTGAATTCAGGGGATTCCAGCCAGGCGTCCACCATGCAGGGCATGGTATGCTTGCTCAGGTAGCATGACGGGATGCAGAGGCTTTGAACGGAGCCCTGGTGGGAGGAGATGATGGCTCTGGGATTTCAAAATCATTGAAGAGAGATAGTGGCGACGATCGAGATTAAGGGGCACGGCGCGCCATAGAGGGCGCCACCGAATTGAGGGGACTTGGGTGCGGCAGCAATCCTTGGTGGGGAGAAGCGAGATGATCTCCCCAAGGACGGCGTCCGGGAGAGCGCTGATGCGGTCCACCCGAGATTCTATGGGTTCCTGGGATCCGGTGGGGGCGGGGTCGCCGCTTCTCCCCGTGCTGCCGGGTGCGGGATCTATGCTATGTCTTGAGCTTGCATTGGTTTTCCCCGAAGAGGAGAGGGTGATGCAGCAAGTGTAGCGTAAGTTTTTCCCTCAGTTTTTGAGAACCAAGGTATCAATCCGATGGGAGGCTCCTCAAAAGTCACACGCACCTACACAAACAAGCGAGAACTCGCAACCAACGCAATAAAGGGGTTGTCAATCCCTTCACGGCCACTTCGAAAGTGAGATCTAATAAAGATAGTAAGATAGGATAAATATATTTTTGGTATTTTATAATATAGATGCAAAAAGTAAAGATGCAAATAAAAGTAGATTGAAAGCAAATATGATAGGAGATAGACCCGGGGGCCATAGGTTTCACTAGAGGCTTATCCCGAGATAGCATAAGTATTACGGTGGGTGAACAAATTACTGTCAAGCAATTGCTAGAAAAGCGCATAGTTATGAGATTATCTAGGCATGATCATCTATATAGGCATCACGTCCATAACAAGTAGACCGACTCCTGCCTGCATCTACTACTATTACTCCACACATCGACCGACTCCTGCCTGCATCTAGAGTATTAAGTTCATAAGAACAGAGTAACACATTAAGAAAGATGACATGATGTAGAGGGATAAACTCATGCAATATGATATAAACCCCATCTTGTTATCCTCGATGGCAACAATACACTACGTGCCTTGCAACCCTTTTTGGCACTGGGTAAGGACACCGCAAGATTGAACCCAAAGCTAAGCACTTCTCCCATGGCAAGAAAGATCAATCTAGTAGGCCAAACCAAACTGATAATTCAAAGAGACTTGCAAAGATAACTCAATCATACATAGAAGAATTCAGATAAGATTCAAATATTATTCATAGATAAACTTGATCATAAACCCACAATTCATCGGATCTCGACAAACACACCGCAAAAAGAGTTTACATCGAATAGATCTCCACAAGAGTGGGGGAGAACATTGTATTGAGATCCAAAAAGAGAGAAGACGCCATCTAGCTAATAACTATGGACCCGTAGGTCTGTGCTAAACTACTCACAACTCATCGGAGGGGCAAGGATGTTGATGTAGAAGCCCTCCGTGGTCGATTCCCCTTCCGACAGAGTGTCGGCGAAGGCTCCAAGATGAGATCTCGCGGATACAGAAGGTTACGGCGGTGGAAATTGTGTTTAGTAGTGCTCCTGGATGTTTTCGGGGTACGTAGGTATATATAGGAGGAAGAAGTACGTCGGTGGCCGCCCGAGGGGCCCATGAGACGGGGGGCGCGCCCTACAGGGGGGGGGGGGCGGCCTCCTATCTCGTGGGGGCCTCGGCTGCTTCTTGCCTTGCACTCCAAGCTCTCCGGATCACGTTCTTTCCAAAAATCACGCTCCCGAAGGTTTCATTCCGTTTGGACTCCGATGGACATTCCTTTTCTTCAAAATACTGAAATAGGCAAAAAACAGCAATATGGGCTGGGCCACCGGTTAGTAGGTTAGTCCCAAAAATGATATAAATGTGTAAAATAAAGCCCATAAACATCCAAAAGAGGTAATATAATAGCATGCAACAATAAAAAATTATAGATACGTTGGAGACGTATCAATCTACAACAGGCGTCGCCGCTGGCGGGAGCCTCATCTTCTTAATATTTGGGTCATTGACTCCATTTTCCTCGAGGCGCTATGCGTTGTGCTCATGGATTTGAGCAGAATAACGAATGATGAGCCTAGTTGTAGTCTTGACGAAGAAGAAGGGGAGCTGGGGGTTTTCTGTAGGAGTGAGGAAGAAGGGGAGCTGGGGTTTTCTGTAGGAGTGAGGTGAGGAATTTGAGGGTACGAGTGGAGCGAGCTGGTGTGAGGTGGGTGGGAGCGAGGAGGAAGAAGAGCACCCTGGTTTTGGTTTTTTTTGGGGGGGGGGGGGGGTTGTGCTGGGTGTGGGTAGCGCCTCTCATTCAGTAAATATATGGGCTTTTGAATTGATTTTAATATTTACTAGTGTGGATGGGCTGTTTTGGCTTGGGCCGGAGAAACAATTACTACTAGTACACCTGGAGACACTCTACAGCCTACCCAGGAAAAACAATTACTACTAGTACAGTGGAGACACTCTACCGCTTCTGGCTCCTCCTAGGTCATTGAAACATCTCCCTCTACTGAATGCCGTTATACTTTTGTTCACCGGCATGTGGGCCATGCAGCGCGCGGGCCCAAATGCCATCCACCAAGTTAGAAGGCAGTATGCAAAGGAGAGTCACCCGGTCAGAAGTGGCAAGAACGAGCCGTCAGATCACAAAACCCCACGTCCATGCTAGTCTAAGTTTGATGGACAAAGCAACCATCATTTCACTCTTCGCTGAATCCCTTCTCCCTCACCATCTTCAAGAAAGGCAACACTCGTGATTCCGCCATCGTTTCTTCTCTCCCAACGAAGGGAAGGTAAGCGGATCCGTGATGTTGGTATATTTTCGCTCGAGAGAAAAAAGAACTTTTGCAAAGCAAGAATCCGATCCTCACTCTCTTTTTTGTTTCATTGTCATTGCGATTGTGTTTTCCTTTCAGTGGTCTCCTAGTATTCGTCAGTTTCATGATGGACCAAGGAGAACCAGGCAAAGATCTGCCACGTGGGAGGCTGATCCCCACGAGACAGAGAGCTCCAAGAAGATGGAGGCAACCACCGAGCCGACCCCAGATACGCTCATGGCCACTACTGAGATGGTCAACGCCCCGTTTGAGGTTACAACCCCCATGGCACTGCAGGAGCAGTTTTCCCCCTTCGAGGATGTGCCTCACCGAGCTGCCCAAGGTGATTTCCTTCTTTGCCGATCTCGATTGTGGTTTTTCATCTAAGTATGTGGTGATTTTTTTAGAAAAGGAAGTATGTGGTGATTAATAATGCAAAATTTTATTAGCTTCGATGCCATGCTATACATAGTGGTTTAAATAACTTGTGTTTCTTATACTGAAAACTAATTCAGAATTTGTTTCTATTTCAGTTAGAGCCCTGATGCAGACAAGGATTGTGTGGTTGTACATGTCACTCGCTATGAGGCGGACGACCTGAATATACGCATTGGGAAAACTGAGTTCTTAGGCTGTTGGATCCTGGAAGCCATTTGTGGTTATACCAATGAAGAGTTGTATTCTAGCCTCACTGTTATCAGGCGTGTTGTCCAGGGTGTACTGAAGCACAAGAAGTTCAAAGCTACTCCTTCGTTTGTGAGGCATACTGTTCTTGTCAAGCTTACGCAGGAAGATGACGTGGCATGCCTCCACAAACAAGTTTATCAGTGGCAAGGCCACAAGGTTGTCTTCATGAAGGTTCACAGGATTGAGCTACTGCGGGACGTCCTCGATGATGTTCATGGCAAGGTCCGTCTTGTGTCCAGCCCAAATTAGATCGAGGCATGAAATAGTTGCCCCAGCTAGTGTTTAATAGTAGTTTGGATTGTGTCTAATTATCCGAACCTTGCTCATTATCGACCCCTCCGGGGCTAGTACTCTGTTTGAATCCGTCTATGGGAACCGCTGCTACTTTTGTGTGCTCGTGAATCATGTGAGAACCATCATAATTCTCACAAAACAGATACGTCATCACTAGTTTTTCATGAATATGGCATGGTAAGACATAAGTTGTCACGGTTTATCATACGAGCAAAGGTGTGTTTTGATGAAATAGAGCACTCGCTCGAGAACCGTGCACCGACGTATACATAAGTACTTGTAAACACTGTTGGTGCTACCCCACTTGTAAGCGATTGTGCAAAACACGGCACATTGGCTCAGCTCGCTTCAACACTAGGCTATCGACCAGCTAATAATCAACAATCTGTCATCGACATATAAGCAACTATGTATCTTGTTACAAAGTGGTTCATGCGATTAATTGAGGCCACAATGTAATAAATTCCAAACGTTCACACGCTAGTCCAGCTCATGTGGAACACTCACATTAAACTCGTCTTCATAAAAAACTTGAAAAGCATAAGTTAAGCAATTTTATACATCTCAATGATTCATAGAACATAACAAACATATACTAGTTCACAACAAAAGACAAAGTTGTGAGAAGGTTTACAAATCAGGAAAAAACAAGCAAGGCTTCTTCCGAGCAAAAGGGCCTCCCGGCAGCTTAAATTTCCTGGAGTTCACTCTAGTTTTTCTTGTTGCCACCATCCGAGGTTAGGTTCTCTCATTCCAGAATAACCAATTATAATTGTGGTCTCACCGGAATGCTGAATCGAACCATGCGATTATCTTGACCAAGTGAAATTCTTGTGCATTCCACTAAATTTAAGCACCGCTTATTTGCAGAAATAAGCATACCACAATGCCTCTTGTCCGCCAAGACCTGTCCAAAAACCGCGTGCAGCCGTGCGGCTAGTCCTCGGTCCATGGATGAACTGGTAGAAAGTGCATTCGGACTAGGATGCAGTCATTTTATTTCGTCCTCACCGCAATCATGAAGTAAAATGTACGAATCAGCTTCTTTTAGATTATGCGTTGGTCATTCTACCTTAGTTACTACCAATGTAGGGATACCTTGAAGACGGGAGGTTAGGCGATGGCAACGAGGATAGCCATCTCATTTTATGCAGTTGTACTAAAACCGAGGTGCGTGCTTTTGATTCTGATAGAAACGACACGGAGACAGACATCCCGAAACGATATGGAGACAGACATCCCTATTTGCGCAAATACGAAATATGGTTATTTAAACAAAGGATGAGATATTACTACTTTCCCCGTTTCCTCTTAGAACCAAGTCCTAGATTCATGCTACAGCTTTCCCACTTTCTTCCTGTTTGAACCAACGCTTTGAGTCATTTGTGTGAACTAGCTTTACTTCTAATAACAGTAGAAGTCTAGGTGGCTTTGGAACAGCGGACGGAAGTAGAAAAGGATCCACACGAAGGGGGAAGAGCTGGGGCAGTAGAGCAAGGCAGGTTTCGAAGGCATATACCTGAGGGTCGTCGGCATGTGGCAAAGATGGCGTAGGGAGGCCGCATCTTGGCCTGAATACCGTAGGGAGGAAGAAGGGGTCGGAGGCCCTCCCGAGCTGGCGCTCTCTCGGAGAGAATGGCACGGCCGCCGATCGGGACGCAAGGGCAGCCGTTGGTCTCCTCCCGCGCCGCCGCCGACAGCGTGAACGATGCACCTACACCCCTGCCCTGGTCGAAGTTGTCTGGCCGGATTTGTGACCAGCCGTGAGCTGAGAGAGAGAGTGTGGCCACCTATGTCTTGCTTAGATCTAGAGAGCATGAGAGAGTGAACGAGAGGAACCCTAGTAAAGCAAGCGCTAAGGCTCCTGCTTTTATATATAGTGGAGTGATCTTGTTGTACCAGCTTCAAAAAAATGCGCTCCTTCGTGTACCCGCGAGTGGGTGTGAGAGAACTAGTGCATGCGTGCACCGCTTCTCTTCGTGAGAGTACAATATACTATGCCCAAAGAACGTTCGCCGCAAGAGTAATAGTATAAGTGTGTGACGTGTGAGCTAAAATAAAATGCGCCGCCTTTTTTGTTTTTTAGAAGTTCTGAGGGTAGGGTGTGAAGAGCACATATGTGCGTGACGTCTACCTGCAGATAGACGGTGGATGCGACGTGCGAGTCTACGAGAGGACTCGGGAGAGTCGTGACTCATGAGGGTGCATGTGCGTGAGAGAGAGAGGGGGGCACGTATCACTGCAATGCATGTGTCCGTAAATCATTATCCGACAAACGTTCACCACAAGCCTTTTCTTGATGAACACCGTAAGAACCGTTAGATCGGCATTCGACAGTGTCAGTTTTGCCATGTCATTTAACAGAACAGCCGCTCCTCCTACACACAAATCTTCCACGTGAGTGTTAGCAACTGCCGTATGCTCCCTCCGTTCCGAAATGCAGTGCATATAGCTTTATTGAAAATTTGAACCTCGCAAACTTTTACCGAGTTTTCGTGTACCAAATTGCACATGTAGAATACCCTGTATATATCATTTCATTCATCTCCAGGAGGTAACTATAAAGATGGGTGAGGAGTCTACAAAGAAAGACCATCGTATCACTCACAGCAATTTCAACCATCCTTTAGTGTCGAGGAATATCATAGGAACTCTATATGATATGATTTTTATAGGATTTTTTCCTTTAGAGCCAATTGGTTCATAGGAATTGATTCATATACTCCACATTTCAAAGGAAATAAGCATGATATCATTTCTATAGCTTTAGAGCCACTTGGTTCAAATGAATGGATTCCTATACTCCCTTAATTTCAAAGGAAAATAAACATTAGCGTATATTCAATAGAAAAGTTCCTATGATATGAACCAAATTACATCTCTTTTCTAATCCCTCCTCATAGGAATTGAGATACATGTCATCTCTAGATTCAATAGAAAAGTTCCTATGATGTGAACCAAATGACATCTCTTTTCCAATCCCTACTCATAGGAATTGAGATGCTCCATGTCATCTCTTTCCCTACAACTTCCATGTATACATCTTCTATTCCTAAATAGATAGTACAACCCACTAGTAGCTTTTTTCCAAAACATGCAACTATGGCACAAGAACTATATAGTGTGCCAATAACTTTGAAAGATGGTCGCTGGATGAAGCTAACCCGAAGATGGGCAAATCCGAGCACTACTGGCCGTTGGATATCATCAACATTCCACCAGATCTGCCACATGTACAATTTAGAAGACTCCATGGTTGAACTTAAGCATAATGCACAAACCTCAAAACACAAGCACTTCTCCTTTGTTCTAGAATCTTACGTATCATAATTGATTATTTTTCTAAATGAATTGCCATTATTTGTTTTTTACTTTATGATTTACAATGCACAACCCCATGAATCTTAACATTTTTATAAAACTAATTGATTTTGATTGAGATGAACTATAAGAACTAAACGAACATCTACATCATGCATATATGACTCAAAGCTTTACATGCTATAGTGTGTATTTATTCATAATTTGGTTTCAAAATCTCATGCGTTCAATACATGTGTACCTTACTAGTTTTGAGTAGATTAGCAAATTTCACATGCCCCGGGTATATCAAAATGCAGGGCCCATGCATCATTGCCTTTCGGTCGAACCTACGTCCACAATTTTTTGTACGTACTATATCTCCACTGGTCCCCGAACCCAAAATGATGCCTCGTTCCCGTAAAACCAAGCGGCCCACACATATTTAAGGCGTCGACTCGAACCTGTTTACTACGACGTGGCCCCGCACGCCGTAGTACTCCTACAAACCCTACCGCCGCACGCATCATTGGTTTTCTTCAAGAGGACGAGGGAGAAGCCGATTTGTAGTGGAGGCGCTTTAAAAAAAAGGATCTGTAGTGGAGACCCCTACCCTAGGGTGCCCTAGGTAGCTGCCGCACGCATCATTGCTTTCTCTTTTCTTTATGCTCTTGCGCCCTAGAGTGAAATGATGGTTGCTTCGCCCATCCAGCTTAATGCGGGAAAGATGGGGCTTTGTGATTTGATCCCTCATCGCTCATTTTCTACTACTGCGGCGCTACGACCGGGGTGCCTCCAATTCCAACCGTTGCTCCGAATTGTAATTTGGTGCATCGCACGTGGAACAAGACGGTGGATGAGCCACATGTCTGCCAAAGGGGTCCTGTTAAGTGTGTTGCCATTTCATGCGTGGACTGACCCTGCTTGAGTTGCTACGCCAACACGACAGGAGCAACCTACCACTTAGTTTTTCTCCTTGGTGAATCCCGACTATATTGATCTAAAAAGATACATGCTGAACTACCCTCTCCGTCTCGGTTTTTTATTTATAGGCGTCTCGATTTATAGGGCCTGCACGTAGTTCTAGGTCATCCATTTGACTAACTAAATATGAGTTACTATGTCACAAAAAGTATATCATTGGATTCTTATTGGTTGATATGTGAAGAAACATGAAACGAGGTAGAAGTTAATGCACCGCGCCTTAGTATTTTGGAATTATTTGGTTTTCGTAAGATGACTTACTCACCTAGACGGAGGGAGTAGTTGTATTTAAAAGTCGAGGGCGGGGCTTTTCCTGCGCGGTAGGCGGGCAGTTCCGCCTAGTCGGTTCGACAGAGACGCGAGAAGACGAGGGAGTAGGCTGCTGCAAACGTAGGGCTGTGTGATTTGACAATGAAGTTATCACTGGACAGGTGGGGCCCCGTGATTTGACTTGCCATTATCATTTTAAGCTGGCGCACGACCGGCGTGTGAGTCTCACGATTCTGACCACCTCCATACATGTGCCTCTCCCAATGCTCCACCATGTAGTAGAGGCTGGCTCTTGCATGTGAGCCCACTTCTCCACTTTTCCTTGCCTCTCTTTCCTCCACATATGCAAAATGCCATGTAAAGCGCACTATTGTACTTACTTGCTCCTACAGGTGCTTAAGCTTGCCACATAGGCATAAAGTCTGATGTGGCAAGTTAATCAAGAAGAGAGAGACTAGTTTGGTGACCCAAGGAAGAAACGGTGCTAAGCGCGTGTACCTAGGTGAAAAGAATTTTGAGTCTATAGCTAATTAAATGAAGCAAACTTAGCAACACCATTTCATTGGAAGAGGTCACTCCTTGGCAAATGCAATAAATACTAGTACTCCCTGTGTCCCATTATATAAGAACGTTTTTGGCACTACACTAGTGTCAAAAACGTTCTTATATTATGGGACGGAGGGAGTCCGAAGAAAGAGAGAGAGAGGAGTAAAAAATACTACACGTATAGCCAACCTTATAGCCAACCTTGTTGTAGTACGAGTGACTAAGTGATGACTATGTATGACATGCCAACATCGGATAGCCTAACGCACCGTGTTAAATCTCCAAGGCGCGACCGGCGTGAAGCGGCGCGACGGTCGTGGTAGGCGCGACCATGATACGGCTCTTGGCAGCCCTTGGATCTGAGATCAAGCAGTCGCATGCTAAGTTGCTGAAAATTTGCGAATAACCCTCGAGGATAGGATATTCACCCATAGGTCTAGAATCACGCCATGCAACTGCTCGATCTCAGATCCAAGGGCTCTCAAAAGCCCGTATCATGGGAGAATGGAAAGCCACTACCCTGCCGTTCGCACGCTGGCAGTTCGCTCCTACTCGTCCTCGCACGTCCTTTAATACTACGGCGGTTCGCTCCTAGTCGTCCCGTCCATTCACATTACGGCAGTTCCACTAATCCTAACCCTCCTCCCAAATCCATGGCGTCCCAAATCTCCCCGATCGGCGGTGAGTACAAGGTTAGAACCATCACCGGCGATGAGTTCGACATCATCTACACCCGTTCTTCCGCGACGGTGAAAGGATGCCTTTCTCTTGCACGCATGTTCGAAAACTAAGATGATGAGTGGGTCGCTGGGCTAGATGTTGAGCACACCATAGTCCTGGGACGAGAGAAGGATCTAAAGGACGAAGAGAGGAAGAAGACCACCGTGATCCAGGTTGCGTACATAACATTTTCTTGGTCTACCACATATGCCATGCCGACGTTGAGTGCCAGGATTTTAAGAACTTCCTCAAGGACAAAACAGTGAAATTCGTTACTGTAGACTTTAAGAACGACAAAGAAGTCTTGGGTCGGATAGGCCTCGTTGTAGGCAACCCCTTCGAACTCCAGAAGAATCGGTTGGTGCCCTCTCGTCGATCCTCAATGCTGACCTGGCAGGAGCCATGGTTCATCCTTCGACCGTAACCGGAGAAACCTCATTACATGTTTCATCGTCATGCATGGCAGCGGAATGTACTAGATATAGACCACATCCACTACGCTGCAATGGATGGCTACCTTTGTTTCAATATCTACAAGGGTTGTATGAAGAGCAACAGCCAAGTTGGCGGTTCAAGCAAAGAAGTATTGGCCAAGAGGAAGAGGGACAAGGACGAAGTCGAGGACGTGGACGAGGACTCCGAGTAAGGTGGCAGTGTCGTTGCTCATGGTGGTTCTAAAATTCTAATGCAGTGTCTACCGGATTAGTTGCATAGTTTAATTTCAGGTGTGCTTAGTTTAATTTGAGGGGTGTGTTGTGCTGAGCCCCCAGCAGAATTATGTTATGTTTCTTCTCGTTACTTTAACTCTTCAGTATGTACATACTACTAGTATTTCTTTAATAGAATTTAGCACCCAATTAAGCACGTACTAGCTTTTTTAATAGTACTATATGCATAATTTGGCGACGAGCGCTCTCTATATGTACCACCTTTTTTTAAAATTTCAATTTTTGCTCCATCACGCAATCCATCGATAGTACTACTGTACAAAAGTATACATTTTTTAAAAGGCTAGAGTACTGTTCATCAAATATATAGCCAGTTAAATTCTCAACCTAGAACGACGTGCATGCCATGTAGTATAAACCGATACGGAGGAAGTATAGTAAAAATGAGGTGATTTTACCGAGCGATCGGCGGGGGAGCATGGCACATCATGCGGTCCCACGTGTCATGATGTACCAAGGCGATGCGGGTGTCCCTCTTGAGGCAGAAGCAATACTAGTACGTGGTTTGAGATGATGGCGAACCGAAGTGTGAAATAATGGTTGCTTCGTCCATCTGGGAAGGTGCGGCATTGTGATTTGACGTCTCATTGCTCATTTACTACTGGGCCGCTACGAGTGGGGTGCGTCCCCCCTGCTGTTCTGCACTGTTATTTGGTGCTTGACACGTCGACCCGGTTGCTATATGTCCCACATGTCGGTGACAGGAAGTACAGAATTCATGAAAGGGAGCGTCGACGGAGGTATACTACAGAATTCATGAAAGGGAGCGACTTAGTTTTGGAAAAATCTGTTTTTACGGAGTAATGCACCCACTAGGGTTTATAGGGCTCATCTAAAAACATTCGTTTTCCGTTTGATAAGTCTCAATTCTACTATACTAGTAGTAGTACCATTACATGTTGGATTTCGAGGTGCGTTAGATCACCCGACGCATAGCGATGTCAAGAGGAAACTAACCAATGCATGTACAAGTTCATGGAAATTTAGTGCTCATTCATGCATTCGTTCTAATTAATGCCTCGATAAACATAACTTCTTGAGAAAAATGAGCGTACTGTGCAAACTACGAAATTAATTCGACCACTCACCGTCTACCTTGGTTGGAGAGATTTTGAAATTGAGCCTTAAACTGGAAAGGAGGTAGTAGTAACTTTTGTCTCGATTACTATTTGTGGCCTTGTATAGATGCAAAATGTATTTTTTTATAGTGGCCTTGTATAAGTAAATGGAGGGAGTACTAACCAAAGTACGTAGTAGGGACGAGGAGTAAACGGAGGGAG
The DNA here is from genome assembly GCA_021605145.1 of Aegilops bicornis. Classification (NCBI taxonomy): domain Eukaryota; kingdom Viridiplantae; phylum Streptophyta; class Magnoliopsida; order Poales; family Poaceae; genus Aegilops; species Aegilops bicornis. The sequence continues at coordinate 688,259,263 of CM038673.1, read as the reverse complement.
TAGTAAAATTTTCTCCTCGTGATGCGAGCCATAGCGATGGGCGAGGGAGCGGGCGTAAAGGCGTCTGCAGTAGTACTAAGCAAGCTTCTCCTGCTTCGCGAGTTGACGGGACACATCAAAAGTACTCCAGTGTATAGAGCCTTGCCTCTAAGGTAGGCCCCACATGGTTTGCCGCTTTTTTTAATTTAACATAACGCGTCAAGGCGCCATTTGTTTGTTCACCCGTGGTAGACGATCCTCCCTCCACCAAGTGGACAACCAAGACATCGTGCCAAATTACCACGTGGGCTGCCTTTTTCATACAGAAATGAGCTCCACCGTGTACCCGCGCGGGTGTGGTTGGGAAAGAGACTGGAGTACGTGCGCCGTGCATGCACCTCTTCTCTTCGTGCGCGTCCCCCACCTACGTGTGTGTGTGAGAGAGATACAAACCTAGACATAATGCGCCGTCCATCCCCATGCCTCCGCTTGATCCGACCACAGTCACCACCACGCCCCTCCTCCTCACCTTATCTCTCATATTTCTCCCTCCATTTTTATATACAAGGCCACTATCAAAATTACAATTTGCAGATATACAAGGCCACTAACACAAATCAATGCAATATTAATGGTGTTTGCCTCGTGGTACTAGCAAAGGAGGACATTAATTATCCCTTGCATGCATGCGGAGTTTGTAAAAAATGCATCTTGATGTTCCGTGCAATGCACGGGCATCTTGCTAGTCCATGAAAACAACACATGGCAAAATTCCAGGGTGAACGAGGGATTTGAATCTGTTGGGAGGGGCTGTTTGGATCTTGCCCCGGGTAGCCAAAATATTGCCGACCCTTTTGTCCACCGGTGCCTTTGCCACCGATGAACGAGGAATGTCTCAGGTGCTCATGTTGTCATGCATCCTCCAGTGCGCACGTTGGAGACGAGCTCGCACGAGCTGTGTTTTTTTGTCCCACAACGCCGCCCGAGCCGCCCGCAGACCGACCGGCGACCCACAAATTACGCCATCCAACCATAGCCGCACACATTATGACAGCAACTCAACCAACCGGACGAAATTCACGCAAACACGTAGACAAACTGATATTTCATATAAACAACGACGGAAATCATATAAAATACCGGATTTTCACACAAACATGACGGATTTCAATATATTCAAATGAACTACGCGGTGCTAGTTCTCGACAGCCTGGTATATAATACCTGGCCTAGATGGTCGCCGCCGATCGATTTGTGTTCCTCATGTCCGGTGACATGATCACCGGACTGCGGAGCCCCGGAGGTATATGCTTCAACGCAAAGCGATGGCTCGCTTCCCCACCGCCCAACCGATATCATTGGCTGGTGCCGAAGATGATGGTGGCCAACACCGTTCGAGTTCATCACCGGCCACTACTTCGCCATGGCCGCACCGCTCGAAGTTCATCCTAACATTCCCTCTTCCGTGGAGCCCATGCAGGGTCGACGAAGGTCCTCACAACAAAAGGATCCGCAAGACACCTGCTGTATGCGCCGGTGTCGCCTCGCGGTGGCCTTCATGGGACCCAAGAGGCGGCAGCCTCCCGTGTTCTACTTCTCCTCGATGATGGCGGCGGACGCGGAGGCGCTGGCCACCGACTCGTCGCTCTCCGCGCACCCGGCTTCTGTCGCTACTTGCATGGCGCGGCCGCCGGCATGGGAGTCTCGGCCACAGAAACGGGAGACGCGTTACGAGGCAGCAGCGTGGATGGCAGCAACGACACCCGTGCACCGCTCCTCGTCGAGCTGGCCTGGAGCGGCGAGATGCTGAACCACGTGCCGGCTTGGGGCGGCAACTGGCTCCGTCGGGCGAGGGGAGGGAGGTGGATCAGCGAGCTGCATAGCTGGTATCCGGCGGGCTACCCAACCGGCTTGGATGCGGAATAACTACTCTTCGTAAGCCATTGTAAGAGTGGACAAAATGGTTGAGGAGATAGGGAGCGGCGGAGGTGTGCGATTCTTGGCCGGCGTTTGGCCTCGCTTAAATAGGAGATTAAATAGACGGCGGACGGGAGGAGCTCTGCCGGTGTTGCGTTTAACGCCGGCTCGGTCATGAACGGATGTGTGTCCAGAGTGGGTTTCTCGGCTTCCACACGGGCGGGTTTCATGGAGGCGTTTGAATGCGGCACGGAGGCGTGTTCAGCCGGGCGTGCAGCAGTGGCGCCCTCGACTCTAACCTAGGACACCGCGCCGTTCTTCCAGCGACGCAGGGCTCTTTGGGTGCATGGCCTGCATGTCAGTGACCCAACGCAGGCAGCGCACAGCAGAGGAACCTTTGGTGGGCCAGGGCGGTCCGAAGCGGGCATTTCACAAACCGATGATTGTTCATTGAGTGTGACGTCATCTTTTTCATGTAGTTAAGCCTACTATGTCGATAGCCCGTTCGATACGTTGTGATTCATAAAGACCGCTGCAAACATCAATGTTCTGCTTATCACAGATAAGATTGATTAATACCCGTAACAATCCATGTCCTTAACAAAGGGTGCATGCACGTATAGGTTGAGCGTGTGTCTTGCATCGTGTCTGTGTGCATGCAGCGCGGCGAGTGTTGCGTCGCGTGCAAAGGGTGCGTTTAAGTGTTGCATGCATGGGTGCGTATGTGCGTGTGTTCGTGAGTGCATGTATGCGTGTCGGTGTTGCACGCCCGATATGCGGCGTGTAATGCGTTATGTATGCGTGTCGGTGTTGCATGCCTACATGCGTGCGTGTCTTGCATGCGTGCATGTAATACGTCTTGAGGTGAGGCTACACGTCGGTCCGACCGACTTTTTTCATCTGGTCATTAGATTTTCTAGCCGTTGGATACGAAATCAAGGGCCTCCAGTTTATCATCAAACTCCACCCCCCGAGCACCATCGACTGAACCGCCAGCCCCCGCCGCCCGCGGCCGTCCCGCCCTCCCTGAAACCACTCCCCACCGCCGGTCCGCCGCAGACCGCCATCCTCTAGCCCCACCCCCACCCCAGCAGCGAGCTTTTTCTCCGGGGATCCCCACCCCACCGCCCAATGAACGCCCCCCAACCGCCGGTGACTGCCAACCAGAGGTCTCACGACTTCGAATACCCACCGACCACTAGTTTATTACCATTTCTGTCCTTCATATACGCGCTGACGGGTGGGCCCTATGGTAATGTGCGCTGCTGAATGTGGACCGTTTGACTGGTCAATTGATCGTGTTATCAACAAATTACGGAGCTGTATGGTGAGCCAGTGACCGTATGATCACCCTAAAATGTACACCTATTTTATTAACACAGTACATACTCAAACTACCATTTCTTTCTTTCATATACGGGCTGACAGGTGGGCCCCATGGTTACGCGCCCCGATGGTGCAACACTAGTTGCGCCGTTTGACTGGTCAATTGATTGTGTCATCAACAAAATACGGAGTTGTACGGGTGAGCCAGTGACCGTATAATCATGACATGTATTTATTTAACACTGCATGACGCAAGGGCTCATATATACGCGCAAGCACTCACCGCTATAAGCGCACACACGCGAACCCTACCCCTATGAGCACCTTCGAGAGAGTGGGCCAGCATATATGATCTTGAGATTTTACAAAGTCACCATAGGTGCCTCGTAGTCGAGTGGAACGTCTCCTCCCACTGAACGTACATCGCCGGAAAATACTGAAATTAACACAAGATTAATGCGAGCACCGGGACTTTAACCTTGGTGGGCTCGAGAAACCACTGTCCTCTAACCATCCAACCACATGTTGGTTAGCACGACAAAATGTATGTGGTGACCGTGGTGAGCTTATTCTGAAGTCCAGTGACCATATCGTGATTTCGCTTCAAATACAATGACCGTAAGTGTTGTCAACAAAATACGGAGCACGCATCAAATGCAAAGTCTGTCAGTGTCATCAACAAAATATGGAGACGTATCGTGAGCTAGATACCATTGTACTATTGTATATGCTTATTTTCTTAGTGGCGGATTGCGTATGTGGTGTGGTGGGCACGTCATTTCTAGTTGTGGTGGGTCAACATGAAGACTCATGGGTCAGTTCCATCCTGCGCCACATATAGGTTGGACCGAGACGTGTTATACGAAGACCCATGTGGAGGACTCGGCGTACAACACGAAGCTACCAGAGTCGCGGAGGACTCTCTATCCCCACTGGTGATAAGCCGACTATATATGATTTGTAACCCTAGGCCCTTAGTATGTTATATAAGCTTGGGTGCTAGTTCGTCGATAGTATACACACACGCACAATGCCTGGTATTCACGTGTACTTTGTACACACCCCTATCACTAATATACTGATGCAGGAGTAGGCTCTTTCTTCAACCGCAAGGGTCCGATCCAAACTAGGGTAAAACTTTGCCTCAGATACCATCCAGCCTAACAGCCAGGGATATCCTACCGAATGATATGATGAAATCATATCTGCCAACTACTAAGAGAGAGGTGTGTCAGGGGGCAATGTGTGTGAGAGGCCTAAAGATAATGTGCGTGCGGGAGACACGTAGGCACATATATGTGCGTATAGAGGGCTAGAGAGACCGTGCATGTGTATATATGCATGTGAGAGAAATAGTGTTTTCCAACTGAGATTAGTGAAAAGAGTGGTACATAGTAGTCAGAAAGAGAGAGAGAGAAACAGAGAGCATGTGCGTGAGACACCCCGACACCCTGAGAGAGATTGTGAGCATGTGTGAAACAGAAATGCCGATGCATATAAAGTGTGTGCACTTATGCATTAGATAGAGAGATATATAACGCGTTTGTGAGAACGGGGCGAGGCACAGTGCATCTACGTGTAAAAGGCGGTTCTACGCATTAAATTAAAATATAAATGGCATTATTATTTTTGGATGAGATCATGAATTTTGCAAAATTGTGTATGGACGAAAATCGGTCTATCAGACACCCATACTCTGTTGGATTCTAGCATGTGCATGTGTTTATTTCATATTATCAATCCATAGAGTGAGAGCGGTTTGAAATACAGGCAATGGATGCTTTTGCAATTCATATATAAACATTAATTAGTGCACTCCATGTTGTTAGTGTGAAGCACTTTATACATTTGTCACTTGCATGGATACATTCCAAATTGCTAGCTACGAAATAAAATACATGTCGAATTCAACATAAAGGGGGTTTTCGAAGATTCGAATTCATAGGAAGTGCATTCATCTATTTGAACCCGAGATAATGACATTTGTAAATCAGATGTAAAAGGGGGCATCAATCTTTGTTGTGAGTTTGAACATGCTATATATATTCATACGCATATCTAACTTTTTTTGCAACCAAGGAGATTATATCTGGAACCATGCATGAACTGAGGTAAGTTGCATATTTTTTAATATATACTCATGTACAATGTATATTCAAATGTACCCTCCATTCCAAAATAATTGTAGCTTTAGGATTTTCAAGAGTAAAGATTTGTGAAGTTTGACAAATCCTGAAAGTTCAATTCAAGAGAACCGAAAACGTTAATGCTTCTGCTCCCAAATATTGAATAAAGTGCCAAATAGGCCTCTGGTCACCCGAAACCGCGCGAGACTAATGTTTTGGTGGTAGGAAATTACTGTCCTGACTCTGGCCCGTGTAGCCTATCGGCCCAATGTCCAAAGGTCTAAACCGGGGTAGGTTTGTAACTTCACCAAGACGCCAGTCTTAACCGCCTCCGAGAAGCATGCATACGCCGTGGGCACCTAAACACCCATGTGCTCGGCCGAAATCTATCCCGCCCACATTTGGGACACTGACATGTTGTCCTACCCCAACCCGCAATATGTCCGAAATTTTAGATGGGGCAAAGTTTGTAACTTTCCCCAAATTTCAAACAAGCGCGTCTCAAACCGAAACATTGTTCCCCCTTAGTTCCCCGCCTCCCTCCGTTTCCCCATTCATACTCCGTGGGCACGAAAACGCCCTCTCCACCAGCCGCGAAACCCCATCCTCCTCCGTCCTCTACCCCATAGCGGCCAATCCACCGCCGCCCTCCTCCATCACGCCGGAGCCGGTACCCCGCCGCGTGGTCCCAACGCAACCGCAACCGCAACACCCTCAAGGACTTAGCGGTGAAGCCGGCAGAGCTGCCTCCACGACGCCGACGCCCGGCGTGCGCCGTGCAGTAACCACTCCGACCACGCCGTTCTGCGCCTCACCGCTGCGGCTCCATCGCAACCGTCCACCGCACCGGAGCTGTTCCCGATACGCTGTCGTTCGCTGCCTCGGTTATGCTTCCCCGCCGCCGACAGTCGGCCACCACACCACACTCACCATCTTGGCCATGGGTTGGTCCAAGGCTGCACCGTCCTCCACAACTTCGGTTTCGGCGAACAACAAGAAGATCGTCGGAAAAAGCGAAGGAGGACACAACACCGCCAATGAAAGAGGTACTCCTATTCCCTTATTTGTGCAAATCTTACGTCTCCGCTCACACCGTATTCATCCCACGAAAGAAACTAGTTGAGCGCTTCTTACTGCATCTTCTTCGTGATACTAAATGCACAAGGTTTCCTTGCTTTTACTGTTTCACCTTTGCTAGAGGTCAGTAGCCCGCCTGGATTTCAATTCAGGGTCAGTCGAACCGCAATTAAAAGAAGCAGCACCCACTTAGGCGCGCGGAGCACCTAGTCTGCCTGTTCCCCGGGGAAGTGGCGCATCGGTGTCTATCATAGGGGTGTGGGGCGCAGGAGCTGCTTGCGCCCGGTCTGGAGGTCGGCGGGGCTTGAATGGATGGTCGGGGGGGGGGGGGCGGTGCGGTGAGGTCGAGGGGAGGGCGCAGGCAGGGGAGGAATACTGGGCCAGTGGTCGCTGGCGTATCGAGGAAGATCGTCAACCTTGGTGGCTGGAGGTAGATGAAGGCGATCTGCCCATTCTTTGTACATCGGACGGTGCAGAAAAAATGGGTGACCTATTTGCTTTTCGATCATTGTTATTTTCATAGAATCCTGTAGTAATTTAGTGTGCCATGCATGTTGTAGAGCTATCATATGTCTCCCGTCATTTATTTCTCACCGACCTGCTATCTGCTACCTTTACACTTTGTACTAATTGTGCACACACTTCACCCATACTCACACTATTGTTTTTTATGCATGGGTATTTCAGACTGACGGCGGTGTTGATGAATGCGAGAAAAGAAAAGACAAGTCACTCGGTGTAATTGAAGATAAGCACTAAGCGTTTGACGCTCTAATGGGTGCGATGTTAGCAGTTGGAGATAGTAAACGTAGCTCTGCGATTGATGATCTCAATTGCCACACACAACCATCCTGTGCTTGCTTTAACCGCCGTCAAATGTGGTTGCATGTTGCATATGGTGTCTAGCTTGTATTGCTTCCAATTTGGTTAAATTGCATCTGCTTACTTTACACATTATACCTTTGATAATGACATGCCTTCCTTTTTTTGATACATACTACATATGTCTATTAACCATGTTCGTACATCAAACTAATGCTCTTTTGTATCCCTCGTCAATCACTTATGATAAGACAGTCACCCGAGTGGAGTTCTTGTGAGACGCCCTACTCGTTTAAAGAGTGCGGTGTCATCCTCCCCACATGATTCTCAAGAAACAGCAAGGCTAAATGAAGATAGTCAACGTAGCTCTCTAGTTGATCACATAATTCCCCCACACCACCATCGCATGTGCTTGCTCTTACTTGGCGATGTGATATATGGTTGCATGTTGCATATGGTGTCTACCTTGTAATGCTTATAATTAGGGTAAATTGCATCCGCTTAGTTAACACATTATACTGTGAATATGACATGCCTTCCTGTTTTTGGTACATACTACGTCTTTCTATTAACCATGTTCTTACATCAAACTACTTTTCTTGTGTATCCCTCATCAATTCTCCTAATTTGTTAAATTGCATCTCCTTAGCTTACACATTATACATGTGAATATGACACACCTTCCTGTTTTTGGTACATACTACATACGCCTATCACACCATGTTCTTACATCAAACTCTTTGTTCTTGTGTATCCTGCGTCTATCGCTTATGATGAGACGATCCAGCGCATGGGTTAATATGAGACGCAATACTCTTATAAAGAATGCAATTTCATCCTCTCCACATGATTCTCAAGAAACAGCAAGCCTAAATGAAGATATTGAACGTTTCTCTTTACCTGAAGACCGCACTTCCCCTACACCACCATCACGGGTGCTTGCTCCAACTTCGCGGTGTGATATGTGGTTGCATGTTGCATATAGTGTCTAGCTTGTAATGCTTCTAACTAGGGTAAATTGCATCTGCTTAGTTTACACACTATACCTATGAATATGACATGCCTTCCTATTTTTGGTACAGACTACATCTATGTATTAACCTTGTTCTTACATGAAACTACCTCTCTTCTGTATCCTGCATCAATCACTTACGATGAGTCACCTTTATTCATTGCATATTGCATATTATTTCTAGCCTGTTGCCATGTATTGCTTCTAATTTGGTCAAATACATTTGTTAGGGCACCCTTTTAATTTGCCAGAGTGATATTGGTTTCATCTTTCATATGGTTTCTAGTTTGCATCGATTCTAACAAGTTCAAGCACCCTGTGCTTAGTTTACACTTTATACATCATACATGTCAATATGTCACGCCGTCCTGTTTTTCATACATATTCCATCCTCCTATCATGCGGCTGCCTTACATGAAAGTAGTGTTCACAAGATCATGCATCAATAAGTTACGAAGAGCAAATTTTATTCCTTTTTCTTGTGGGTTTGACTTGACAAGGCAAAATCAAGAAAGAGGAAGGAAAAGAGTAAGGAAAGGCGATGATGGTGGTCCTCTGCAGACAACATAAACCGAGCATCTGTGCCGATTCTCCTTGTACTGATAGTGCATTACAAGGTCCAAGTCTCCGCTCCCCTACTCCACCATCCAAGGTGCTTGCTCTAACTTGGCGGTGTGATATCTGGTTGCATGTTGCATATGGTGTCTAGCTCGTATTGCTCCTAATTAGTGTAAACTGCATCTTCTTAGCTTACACATGATACATGTGAATATGACACGCTTTCCTGTTTTGGTACATACTATATCATCTATCACACCATGTTCTTACATGAAACTACTCTTCTTGTGTATCCTGCATCACCACTTATGATGGGACACCTTTAAGTTGGCGATGTGATATTGGTTTGCGTCTTGAATATGATTTCTAGCATGTATTGCTTCTATTTTGATGAACGCCACCTATGACGAGACAGTTTTAACTTGGCAGAGTGATATTGATTGCACCTTCCATATGGTGTCTTGCAGTGTTTCTAATTTGTTGAAGTGCCTTCTCCTTAGTTACCACATCATAGGTGTGAATATGTCAAGCCGTCCATTTTTTCGTACATATTCCGTCCTCGTGTCATGACTTTGCCTTTCATCAGAGTAGTGTTCGTCAGTATCATGCATGAATGAGTTCTGTAGGGCGAATGATATTCCTTTTTCTTGTCGGTATGACCTCACAATGCAAAATCAATAAAGCTGAAGGAAATTGGCAAGGCATTGGATGATGGTGGTCCTTTCGAGCAACTGAAACGGAGGTTCTCTACAGATCCTACTCCGCCATCCTCCCAACAAGATTCGCAAGACAACGCAAGGCTAGACAGTCAACGTAGTTGTGTAGATGATGAGCACATCTCCCCTACCCCACCATCACAGGTGCTTGCTCTAACTTGGCACTATTATATGTGGTTGCATGTTGCGTATGATGTCTAGCTTGTATTGCTTCTAACTTTGTTGAATTGCATCTGCTTACTTTACACATAATGCTGTGAATATGACATGTGTTCCTGTTTCTACATCGGACTACTATTCTTGCATATCCCGCATCAGTCACTTATGATAAGGCACCTTTAAGTCGCCACTGTGATAATCGGTTGTGTCTTGCATATGATTTCTAGCATGTCTTGCTTCTAATTTGTTGAAACGCCATACAGTTTGAACTTGGCGAGTGATATTGGTTGCATCTTTCATATGGTGTCTAGCTTGCGGTGCTTCTAATTTGTTGAAATGCCTTCCGCTTAGTTACCACATCATAGGTGTGAATATGTCACGACATCCTGCTTTTTCATACATATTCCATCCTCGCATCATGTGTTTGCCTTTCATCCGAGTAGTGTTCACAAGATTATCATGCATGAATGAGTTCTGAAGAGCGAATTTTATTCCTTTTTCTTATCGGTTTGACTTCACAATGCAAAATCATTACAGCTGAAGGAAATTAGTTCGGCAGTGGATGGTGGTGGTCCTTCGGAGCAACTCAAACAGGGGGTCTCTACAGATTCTACTCCGCCATCCTCCCAACAAGATTCGCAAGACAACACAAGGCTGGACAGTCAACGTAGCCGTGTAGATGATGAGCACATCTCCCCTACTCCACCATCACAGGTGCTTGCTCTAACTTGACACTATTATATGTGGTTGCATGTTGCGTATGATCTCTAGATTGTATTGCTTCTAACTTGAATTGCATCTGCTTACTTTACACATAATGCCTGTGAATATGACACGTGTTCCTGTTTCTAGAACATACGTGTACATGATGAGCACATCTCCCCTACTCCACCATCACAGGTGCTTGCTCTTACTTGGAACCCATTATACGTGGTTGCGTTTTCCGTATGATGTCTAGTTTGTATTGCTTCTGATTATGTAGAATTGCATCTGCATAGCTTACAACTTATACCTGCAACGATCACTTACCCATAAGACACATTTAACTTGGGACTGTGATGTAGGTTGCATCTTGCATTGTCTTCTAGCTTGTACTGCTTTTAATTTCTTGAAATGGCACTTACGACGAGACACTTTTTACCTGATAGAGTGATATTGGTTGCATGTTCATATGGTGCCTAGCTTTAATTTCTTCTAATTTTGTTGAAATGCCTTCCGCTTACTGTTTTTTCATACATATTCCATCCTCCTATCGTACTTGTGAATATGAAACGCTCTTTTTTTGTATATATTCCATCCTCCTATCCTGCGCTTGCCTTACATCAAAGTAGTGTTAAATGCATATCATGCATCAACCAGTTATGCAGAGCTAATTTTATTCATCTTCTTGTGGTTTTGACTTCATAAGGCAATATCGTAAAATAGGAAGGAGAAGAGTAAGTTAGGGGATGTTGGTGGTACTCCGCACCGACATAAGCAGAGACTCTCTAGATTTGCCACTGCCATCGCTAATGAAGTTGAAGTCCCAAGTCTACATGATGAGTTCATCTCCGTACTCCACCATCGCGGTGCTTGCTCTAAGTTGACAGTGTGATAATTGGTTCCATGTTGCATATGTTGTCTATCCTATATTTCTTCTATTTTGATTAAATTGCACCTGCTGAGTTTATACGTTATACATGTGCATATGACATGGCTTTCTGTGTCTAGAATACACTGCATCTATCTATCATACCATGTTCCTACATCAAAGTACTGCTGTTGTGTATCCTGCATCAGTAACTCATGATTGGACTCTTTTAACATGGCAGTTTGATAGTGGTTGCATCTTGCATTGATTTCTACGTTGTAATCGCTTCTAATTTTTCGAATTGCCACTTATGACAAGACACTTTTAACTTGGCGAGTAATATTGGTTGCATCTTTCATATGGTGTCTAGCTTGCATTACTTCTATTTTCTTGAAAATCATACGCTTAGTTTGCACATCGTAGCTGTGAATATGTCATGCCGTCATGTTTTTCTTACATATTCCATCCTCATACGGTTGTCTTACATCAAAGTATTGCTTGTCTCAGATCATGCATCAATGAGTTATGAAGAGTGATTTTATTCTTTTCTGTTGTGGGTACAGCTTGACATGGCAAAGTCAAAAATTGCCATTAAAATAATATAGTAGGGAGTCTTTGTTACTCATCGGGTGAAACGGAAAAGGTTACGCCGTCGAGATTCTTTGGTACTTATAGTGCAAGAGAAGGTCCAAGTCCACCGGCTAAATCTACAAACACAAGATTACCTGCTCCACCAGCTACAAAGATCCGCTTCAACTGTACCAACATCTCAACGATTACTTGTTCGTTTTGCTCGGGCTGGCCGTTCCCAAGCTGCCTTCACACCTAACACTACTTCCGAAGCACTGCTGACACAACAGGACTTGGCAAGATCAGATGAACCTCATGAGCATCAACACCAAGACGGTACCTAACCGAGTCAAGTTGCAGTTGCATGCTCCTTTATATGTACTCTCACAGTTTGATGTACACTAACACTTTCCATATTCGTTGTTGAACTAACACCACAGTATAGCGAAATAGACATCAGGGATAATGCTTGATGATTAACAAAATCTAAAGGAGGAAGAATGGAGATCCATTTTGAGGCAGGTTTAAAAAGGCCACGTGATGCTACTGAGTCAGCCAAGTTAGTATCGAAGCAGCCGTTGCCGTTAGGTGTCATGCACGTATCCTCCCAACGTGGATCCAGTACAGGAATGAGAAAGACAATACCCAGTTTAACACCTTCCTTGACCATTTATCCGTAAGTAATGTTATTCATCGCAATTAGTAATATGGTCTTGCTCTGTCCCATACTTTCTAGCTTCCTCCCAATAAGACTCACATTCTTTTTTCAACAGATGAGGTTCAAGTTGGATCCGAAAGATGATGCAACTAAACAAGCATGCACTCATGTTTTTCACCGCTCTACGATAGTATCGGTACCACCTTAGAAAATCTCACTTTGAAGGCAAGGCTAACAATGAAATCGCCCAAACATCTCCAAGTGGAATATATTACAGATGAAGATGGACAGCCCTCGTTAAACACCGGTGCGATCCAAAGTATCAGGTAGGCTATATGTATTTGATCAGACCACATATTGAACTTGTATTTATGTATGTGCCTTACAAGTGTATCTTCTTCTAGGCTAACTCTTTGAAGAACAAAACCAACCGTTCTAAAGTGAAATTCCAACAGACAACAGGATCTCGTAGCTATATTGCACACTGCGAGGCTCTTGTAAATATCTGCTACTGCCTTCTTTTTTTTGTGCCATATTATCGTATCTATATTGACTTGTTCCAAATATAGAGGAAAGCCCGTGCGGACCAAAAAGAACCTGAACCGAATGCAGTGCAAATCTTCAAGGATTGCCACATCAGCAAGATGAAGGGCATGAGCACACCAGTTCAAGCCGTTGTTGTAAGTCCTTACTCCTCCTGCCTTGAACCGATTGGTGCTGTGATGTGTTCATTTAACTACTTGGTTTGCAGCCAATGTCAGTTACTCTGTTCACTTTTATACATAGTTGTCTTAACGTATCATTTCACCTTACATGGTTTAAAAGAGATGAAGGATATTCTTTTGGTCTTGATCTGTAATCCAGTTGTTATGTTCACCTGCGCACACAATGATAAAATAGCATGTTTGTTTTATATCTATTTTCCCATGATATGAATGATGTCATACTATGTTCATCCTACTTTAAACCATGTCTCTTTGTCCTTAGATGTCAACGAATGTGGGGAAATAGACAATACAGTAGGCATGCTACATGGACATATGTTCCGAAAGTGATTTTATTATGTAGTTGGCACTACAATACATGCTAATGTATTACAAGAGTTCACCAAAATAAGTTATGTATAAATGTTTAACCTACTTTTGTTTGTTTTTATCTCATTAGTAACTTACGGTACACTAATCTATAAGTTCAAACTTTCGAGGAAGCTATGGAACAAATGATTGAATAGCCACAACCACACGAAGGTGACGAGGCTACTACAGGCACAATGTCTCCTCTTGTCAAGTGCGTCGGTATCTATCCACTAACGATTGCAAAAAGCACCTTCTGCGTAATTACGGGTTGGTTGTCAAGGTAACCTCGTCCAAATTGCCTCTTGAACAAAATCTTCCTGCTAGGCAGTGATATATCGTGCTCCGGACACAAGTCCAATCCCTAATGGACGATGTTTCGGAAATAAGAATAGTGGTTGAGAAATGTCGTCAAGATATGAATGGTTTTGAAACCAGACTATCAGATATTCGCTTCGTTGTTCAAGAGCAATGGCGGAAAAAAAGGTGGATATCGTGTTGCTCCATCGATTCTCTGACTGAAACATTAGCACTCAGGTCAAATGATCTGTGCTTCTATACATCTGATGGTGCTTTTATCTAGAAGGACTGTAAACTTTATGCCAACATGCCTTTTGTTGTTTGGTTGGAATTTATTTTGTTGTGATACAACATTTATGATGCTGCCACAGGCTGCAGTAATTACGATGCTATTTTTGTATAGTGTAGGTTTATCTTAGTAATGTATTCGGCCGAAAGCTTCGTAGGATCCCAACATGCCAACATTCGTCGGGCCCATTCCAATTGGGCTAAAAATGATTATGGGCCGAAATTGGCATGTAGCCCACTAAAAATATCTGGGCTTAAATCAGCATAAGCTTTCATATTTTTCTGGTAGGCATGTGCCCGTAGTGGGCCTTTAACAGGCCTAAACATAATTTGGGCCCTCAGTAAAAATAGGCCGTTTACAGGTGTAAATATCTCGAGCCCATAAAAAACATGGGCCTTTAATAGACCGAAAGTGAGATTGGGCCCTGGTTGTGCCAAATAACCCACTGGACTTAGCAGGCCGAAATGGTGGCCAATTCTGATGCGGATATTTGACAGGCAAACTTGGACTGACGTAAATGCGCCGACCTAATACATGGGCCTTTAACAGTAGGAACTTGGTCGGGCTAGATTATCATCATTTTATATGGGCCGTTAATGGGCACGATATGACGTTGGGACACATATGGCCCATGGTTTATGTCCGGCGTTAACGGGCGAAAATGACAACAGGCGAAAGTGGCCCAAATCTATAGTGGGCCTCTAACGGCCGAATGTCGACATGGCGAATATGACCCAAATCCTTCACGGTCGTTTATGGGCGAAAGTTTTGATGGCTCGTAAATGGGCCCAAATGAAGTCGGACCTTTAACGGGCGGAAATACACCGGGCCGTAATTCGGCCCAATTACTTAGCGAACTGTTAACGGGCCAGAAGTGACCATGGGCCGCATTGATGACAAGTTTAGACCAGGCCGTTGATGGGCCGATTTGACAGAGAATGTTGGGCCTTTAGCTGGGCCGGCCCATTATGGTCTGCAGAATCTTGTGGGCCTTTAGCTGGGCCGGCCCATTGTGGTCCGCAAAATCTTGTGGGCCTTTAGCTGGGCCGGCCCATTATGGTCTGCAAAATGGTGTGGGCCTTTAGCTGGGCCGGCCCATTATGGTCCGCTAATTTTGTCGGCCTTTAGCTGGGCCGACCCATTATGGTCCGCTAAATCTTATGGGCCTTCGGTTGGGCCGGCCCATTTAAACTTTGTGCGCCACTTTTGGGCCGGTCCACGTGTCAACATATCATAGGCCCATCTCGACCGTTGGATGAGTGACACCTGTGCCAATGCGGAGCTGACGCGTGGATCCATCAGCCAATGAGAATTTTACATGTGGAAACTCGGCATTGGTCCAAAATCCGACCCGATAGCTTAACGGCGTTCCGTTACGGTCGATGCCACGTGTCGGTCACCCTTGACGAAAGCACTTCTGTGACGCGCGATTTATCGTCATGGAAGTGGACACTTCCGTGATGATAATTTTGGTAATGTCATGGAACACTTCTACGACAACACAGGTATGACTATCTTGATTCTGTCATAAAATCGTCATGGATGTACATGCATGACAGAAAACGCGACCTACTGTGATAAACATGTCTCATCACGGAAGTGTATTTTTTTGTAGCGAAGACCGAGGCCCAAGATAATCAGAGCAACGCCAAGGCCAAGACCACAAAGAGCAGAGGGACGAAGCAGGTTCCCCGGGCAAGACCCTTGCCGGGGCAACCTCAGCGGCCCCGGCAAGATCCTTGCCGGGACAACTCGCCCCGCACCAAAAGAGCGAGCCACCCTTGAGCCCACACCCGCCAACACCATCATCAACGTGGGGCCAGGGCTCGGGAAGGCACCTCTGTGGTGGCATGCAGATCTTTGTGAAGACATATCCAAGATCAGATGAGGATTAGAAGACGACGACCCTGGCAAGATCCTTGCCAAGGAAGGCTACCAAGACCCCCAGCAAGACCCTTGCCGGGGACGACAGCGCGCCACGGCAAGACCCTTGCCGGGCCACCCAGCAAGGCCCTCGCCAAGGACGCCAGCAGGGCCACCGCGAGGCCCACGACGACCAAGCTTCCACCGCCGTTCGCATGCAGCTGCCAGCCCAACTAGCTGGGCGGGCACCTGCGTGGCAACATGCAGCTCCCAGGCCAACTCATCAAGCGCCTGCGTGGCGGCATGCAGATCTTCGTGAAGGCTCCACCATCGCGCCACCTCAGCTGCCTGCCTGCCTACATGGCACCGCACGCATCACTGGCCGAGGCGCGTGTCCAAGTGAGGAGGAGCAGCGACGGATGGGACGGGCCTCGCCCCCGTCCCCCAATAAAGCAAGGGGACACCTAAGCGATGCATTAAATGCATCTTGTCCTGTAATACGAGGGATAACCTCGCAACACTGTATGCCTTTCCACCTCCTGTGTGCCACTGTGGCAGCCCCTTCAGACTATAAAAGGAGGCCCCTGGCATACTGGAGAAGGATTCGGCTCTTTCGAACCACACGCTGACCACAGCTAGTTCGAGAGCTCAAGAACTCTCAGAAATACACCCACCAAAGCAGGAATAGGGTTTTACGCATCCTCCCAGCCCGAACCTGGGTAAACGATCCTTGTGCTGTCTACTAGCCCTGCTCTCCTCGCAACCCTACGCCCCGGCAACCGTAGTAGGGATTCTTGTGATCCCATAGGTGTCGTTCCCCACCGACATCTTTGGCGCGCCAGGTAGGGGGCGCAATTGTGAGAATCCGGTCTAGTAGTTAGCCTAGCAGTTCTTCGTCGCCATGGCCCCTAAGAAGAAGACGGCCACGACGATCGGCTCGTTGGGAGCCGAACGGCCCTGCTACGTCTTGAGCTTGCGTTGGTTTTCCCCGAAGAGGAGAGGATGATGCAGCAGAGTAGCATAAGTATTTCCCTCAGTTTTTGAGAACCAAGGTATCAATCCAATTGGAGGCCATGCGCAAGTCCCTCGTACCTACACAAAACAAATAACTCCTCGCAACCAATGCGAATAGGGGTTGTCAATCCCTTCACGGTCATTTACGAGAGTGAGATCTGAGAGAGATGATAGATAATATTTTTGGTATTTTTGGTATAAAGATGCAAAGTAAAATAAAAGGCAAAGTAAAAAGGCAAAGCAATAATAAAGCGTAGGAAGATTAATATGATGAGAATAGACCCGGGGGCCATAGATTTCACTAGTGGCTTCTCTCCAGAGCATAGGTATTTTACGATGGGTGAACGAATTACTGTTGAGCAATTGACAGAATTGAGCATAGTAATGAGAGTATCTAGGTATGATCATGTATATAGGAATCACGTCCGAGACAAGTAGACCGACTCATTTCTGCATCTACTACTATTTCTCCACTCATCGACCGCTATCCAGCATGCATCTAGAGTATTAAGTTAATGAAAACAGAGTAACGCCTTAAGCAAGATGACATGATGTAGAGGGATAAATTCATGCAATATGATAAAACCCCATCTTGTTATCTTCGATGGCAACAATACAATACGTGCCTTGCTGCCCCTACTATCACTTGGAAAGGACACCGCAAGATTGAACCCAAGGCTAAGCACTTCTCCCATTGCAAGAACTACCAATCTAGTTGGCCAAACCAAACGGATAATTCGAAGAAACTTGCAAAGATAACCAATCATACATAAAAGAATTCAGAGAAGATTCAAATATTGCTCATAGATAATCTTGATCATAAACCCACAATTCATCGGTCTCAACAAACACACTGCAAAAAGAAGATTACATCGAATAGATCTCCATGAGAGAGGGGAGAACATTGTATTGAGATCCAAAAGAGAGAAGAAGCCATCTAGCTACTAACTATGGACCCGAAGGTCTCAAGTAAACTACTCACACTTCATTGGAGAGGCTATGATGATGATGTAGATGCCCTCCGTGGTGGACTCCTTAAGTGGTGCTCTAATGTGCCCCAAGATGGGATCTCGTGGATACAGAAAGTTGCGGCGGTGGAATTAGGTTTTTGGCTCCGTATCTGATCTGTTGGGGGTACATAGGTATATATAGGAGGAAGGAGTATGTCGGTGGAGCTTCGGGGAGCCCACGAGGCAGGGGGCGCGCCCTAGGGGGGGCGACCTAGGGGGGCGCGCCCTCCACCCTCGTGGCCGCCTCCCTCCTTTCTTGACTGAGGGTCCAAGTCTCCTGGATCTTATCTGATGAGAAAATCACGTTCCCGAAGATTTCATTCCGTTTGGACTCCGTTTGATATTCTTTTTCTTCGAAACACTAAAATAGGCAAAAAACAGCAATTAAAATTTGGGCCTCCGGTTAATAGGTTAGTCCCAAAAGTAATATAAAAGTGGAAAATAAAGCCCAATATGGTCCAAAACAATAGATAATATAGCATGGAGCAATCAAAAAAAT
Source organism: Aegilops bicornis (assembly GCA_021605145.1). Taxonomy (NCBI): domain Eukaryota; kingdom Viridiplantae; phylum Streptophyta; class Magnoliopsida; order Poales; family Poaceae; genus Aegilops; species Aegilops bicornis. Next base: position 688,240,725 of record CM038673.1, on the reverse strand, counting down.
TATAGATATTTGGAGACATATCAGACATCCCCAAGCTTAATTCCTGCTCGTCCTCGAGTAGGTAAATGATAAAAAGAGAATTTTTGATGCGGAGTGCTACTTGGCATAATTTCAATGTAACTGTTCTTAATTGTGGTATTAATATTCATATTCGAAAGATTCAAGACAAAGGTTTAATATTGACATAAAAATAATAATACTTCAAGCATACTAACAAAGCAATTATGTCTTCTCAAAATAACATGGCCAAAGAAAGTTATCCCTACAAAATCATATAGTCCGGCTATGCTCTATCTTCACCACACAAAGTATTTAAATCATGCACAACCCCGATGACAAGCCAAGCAATTGTTTCATACTTTTGAAATTCTCAAAACTTTTTCAATCTTCACGCAATACATGAGCGTGAGCCATGGATATAGCATTATATGTGGAATAGAATGGTGGTTGTGGAGAAGAAAAAAATAGGGAAGATAGTCTCATGTCAACTAGGCGTATCAACGGGCTATGGAGATGCCCATCAATAGATATCAATGTGAGTGAGTAGGCATTGCCATGCAACGGATGCACTAGAGCTATAAGTATATGAAAGCTCAACAAAAGAAACTAAGTGGGTGTGCATCCAACTCGCTTGCTCACGAAGACCTAGGGCAATTTGAGGAAGCCCATCATTGAAATATACAAGGCAAGTTCTATAATGAAAAATTCCCACTAGTATATGAAAGTGACAAAACGAGAGACTCTCTATTATGAAGATCATGGTGCTACTTTGAAGCACAAGTGTGGTAAAAGGATAGTAACATTGTCCCTTCTCTGTTTTTCTCTCATTTTTTTATTTGGGCCTTTTCTCTTTTTTATGGCCTCTTTTCTTTTCTCTTTTTTTTTCAGGAGTCTCATCCCGACTTATGGGGAATCATAGTCTCCATCCTCCTTTCCTCACTTGGGACAATGCTCTAAAAATGATGATCATCACACTTTTATTTTTCTTACAACTCAAGAATTACAACTCGATACTTAGAACAAAATATGACTCTATGTGAATGCTTCCGGCTGTGTACCGGGATATGCAATGATTCATAAGTGACATGTATGAAAGAATTATGAACGGTGGCTTTGCCACAAATACGATGTCAACTAAATGATCATGCTAAGCAATATGACAACGAATGAGCGTGTCATAATAAACGGAACGGTGGAAAGTTGCATGGCAATATATCTCGCAATGGCTATGGAAATGCCATAATAGGTAGGTATGGTGGCTGTTTTGAGGAAGGTTTATGGTGGGTGTATGATACCGGCAAAAAGTGCGCGGTATTAGAGAGGCTAGCAATGGTGGAAGGGTGAGAAAAGTGCGTATAATCCATGGACCCAACATTAGTCATAAATAACTCATATACTTATTGCAAAAATCTACAAGTTATCAAAGCAAAGTATTACGCGCATGCTCCTAGGGGGATAGATTGGTAGGAAAAGACCATCGCTCGTCCCCGACCGCCACTCTTAAGGAAGACAATCAATAAATAAATCATGCTCCGACTTCATCACATAACGGTTCACCATACGTGCATGCTACGGGAATCACAAACTTTAACACAAGTATTTCTCAAATTCACAACTACTCAACTAGCATGACTCAAATATTACTACCTCCATATCTCAAAACAATTATCAAGCATCAAACTCTTCTTAGTATTCAACGCACTCAAAAGAAAGTTTTGCAAATCTTGAATACCAAGCATATTTTTATTATTAAGCAAATTACCATGCTATTTAAGACTCTCAAAATAATCTAAGTGAAGCATGAGAGATCAAAGGTTTCTATAAAACAAATCCACCACCGTGCTCTAAAAGATATAAGTGAAGCACTAGAGCAAAACTATAAAGCTCAAAAGATATAAGTGAAGCACATAGAGTATTCTAACAAATTCCAATTCATGTATGGCTCTCTCAAAAGGTGTGTACAGCAAGGATGATTGTGGTAAACTAACAAGCAAATACGCAAATAATACAAGATGCTCCAAGCAAAACACATATCATGTAGTGAATAAAAATATAGCTCCAAGTAAAGTTACCGATGGAAGTGGATTTAAAGAGGGATGCCTTCCGGGGCATCCCCAAGCTTTGACTTTTTGGTGTCCTTGGATTATCTTGGGGGTGCCATGGGCATCCCCAAGCTTAGGCTCTTGCCACTCCTTGTTTCATAATCCATCAAAAGATTTCACCCAAAACTTCAAAACTTCACAACACAAAACTCAACGGAAATCTCGTAAGCTCCATTAGCGAAAGAAAACAAAAGACCACTTCAAGGTACTGTAATGAAATCATTATTTATTTATATTGGTGTTAAACCTACTGTATTATAACTTCTCTAAGGATTATAAACTATTTTACTAGCCATGGATTCATCAAAATAAGCAAACAACACACGAAAAACAGAATCTGTCAAAAACAGAACAGTCTGTAGTAATCTGTAACTAACGAAAACTTCTGGAACTCCAAAAATTCAGCCAAAATAGTACGAACTAGGCAATTTGTTTATTGATCAGAAATAATTGAAATCACTATTTTATCACGTTCTGGTGATTTTTAACAATTGTTTTCGTTAACAGAAAGTTTCTGGAAATTACAGCAATATCAAATAACTATCATCCAAGAAGATCCTATAGGTTTAACTTGGCACAAACACTAATTAAAACATAAAACCACATCTAAAAATAAGGTAGATGGATTATTTATTCCTAAACAGAAACAAAAACAAAAACTAGAAAATAAAATTGGGTTGCCTCCCAACAAGCGCTATCGTTTAACGCCCCTAGCTAGGCATAAAAGCAAGGATAGATCTAGGTATTGCCATCTTTGGTAGGCAATCCATAAGTGGCTCTCATAATAGATTCATATGGTAATTTTTTCTTCTTCCTAGGGAAGTTTTCCATGCCTTTCTTTAATGGGAATTGGAATCTAATATTCCCTTCCTTCATATCAATAATTGCACCAATCGTTCTAAGGAAAGGTTTACCAAGAATAATAGGACATGAAGGATTGCAACCTATATCAAGAACGATAAAATCTACGGGCACATAATTCCTATTTGCAACAATAAGAACATCATTAATTCTTCCCATAGGTTTCTTAATAGTGGAATCCGCAAGGTGCAAGTTTAGAGAGCAATCATCAAAATCACGGAAATCTAGCAAATCACACAAAGTTTCGGGAATAGTGGACACTAGCACCCAAATCACATAAAGCATAAAATTCATGATCCTTAATCTTAATTTTAATAGTTGGTTCCCACTCATCATAAAGTTTTCTAGGGATGGAAACTTCCAACTCAAGTTTTTCCTCATAATATTGCATCAAGGCATCAACGATATGTTTGGTAAACGCTTTATTTTGACTATAAGCATGCGGAGAATTTAGCACGGATTCAACAAGGAAATATAATCAATTAAAGAGCAACTTTCATAATTAAATTCCTTGAAATCCAAAATAGTGGGCTTAGCAACTTCTAGGGTTCTACTTTCTTCAATCCCACTTTTATCAATTTTAGCATCATAATCTAAAAACTCCGAATTCTTGGAACGCCTTCTAGGTAAAGGTGACTCATATTCAATCTCGTCATTATCAAGATTCGTATTGCAATACAAGGATTTGATAGGGGACACATCAATAACTTTTAGATCTTCATCTTTATTTTCATGGAAATCAGGTTTAGCAGCCATCTTATTGACCAAGGTAGCTTGCTTATCAGATATTTCAGTAGTCAACTTCTCAAGACGAGAAATTTGGGATCTTAAACATTCAAATTTTTTAGACATATCATCGAGCTCTTTATTCATTGTAGCGACCCGACCTCAGATTGTCAAGTCTCTGTGTTCCAGTGTCATCCCTGGATTAGTAATGCTGACACACACAGTACTCGAAGGATTTATAACAGAGTAGCTGTAACATCCCAAATTTCCTATTTGGAATGTTTTACAATTATAGATAAGCATCCTATGCATCCTGTTTGAATTTGAATGCCATTTGAAGTTTCAGAGCAATTTGAGTTTTGAATTTGAATTCAAACTTTGGCATGTGGGAAACATTTCAAAAACTAAGCACGATAAATACTTGATCAAAAGTATGAGGGGAGCAAACATGACACTCCAAAAATATCAGAGGAAACAATGCCAAAAGATTTGGAATTCAAATCTGAATTTTATTTGAATTTGAAAAATGGATTTTTATAAAGTTTGGATTTTGCCTTTGGAAAAATGTTCAAATGAAAGGGAATATTCCCCTGATCATTTTGGTATATATATACCCTATATAAAATATTTATAGTTTAGGTTTTATTTTGGTTTTGTTTTAATTAAAAAAATAAAGAAAAACCCTTCTGACCAAACCACCCCAGCCCAGCCAGCGCCACCTCACCCTCCGCACCCACAGGCCCACTAGCAGGCCAGCCAGCCTCGACCGGCCTCGCCCCTCGCCCGAATCTCCTACGCTTCGGCCACCCGCTCGACCCGCCCCTCCCTCTCTCTCTCTGACCCGTGGACCCCCCCCTCTTCTTCCCCCGCCGCGACCTCGCCGGAGATCGACCGGATCCCGAAGGATCCGGGATCCCGACAGCCCCGATGCCCTTAGAAGAGGAGCGAGGCCACAGCTATAAATAGCCGAGCCCCGCACCCCATTTCCCGAGAGCTCGCGCACCCCCTCCCTCCCGCTTGCGCCACGGGAGACCCGAGCATCTCCCGCCGCCATTGTTGCCGCCTGTCGAGCCCCTAGTCCACCCGACCCTCCCAACACCACCAAACCCTCCCCGTGCTTCCTCAAGCATCTCTCGACGACTACTGGAAGCTCGGCTGACGCCTGACGCCGGAGCACTTTCACGCCATTGCCGCCGAGTCCGGTAAGTCACCGCAATCCCTCCCGTCCAGATCGTAAACCCACGGCCACGATTAGAACCCCAGAAGTATGTTTTATTAGAAAACCGCCGGCCCGATCGGTTTTTATTTTAGTTTAGGTTTTATTTATTAGGCCGGTTCTGTTAGTTAAACCCTAGGCCCGTTTAGACTAAACTACGCCTAGTGCATGATATAGGCCCATTGGGCTTTTTCTTTTATTTTGATTTTCTGTTTTAGCGAATAGTTTCAGTTTTCAAAATGTATATCTTTTATTCTGTTTAATATTTTTGAGTGATTCTTTTTTGTTGGATTGCAAATTTTATGTAGCTTCTGAAAAATATATATTTAGCTATGTTAAAATAATTAAAAATGCTTTAATATTGTTTTAGTCAGAATAGCAAATCTGCTATAGTTTTAGTTAGAAAAATTATTTTTGCATGCTTCTTTTTGTCACCACTTTATTTTGATATTGCCAAACCCTAGAATTTAACTTTGGTATTTTAGGATTAATAAATAATTAATTCTAGGCAGAATCCTAGTAATCCTAATTAATTGACTAGTTCCTGTTTTCCTAATTAATTAATTAGTAAATTAATTTATTTTTAACTTGTGATTAGTTATTCTAGGTTAGTTTCTGTCATTCTAGTAGATGAACTTTTATTTATAATTAATAAAAGTTTTAAATTATTTTTCTTAATAGAGATTGGATTAGGCCTAGAATGAGTTTTATAATAGCTATTTAATTATTTCTTTTTGCACCTAGTTGCTTAGTGAATCCTTTTCTGTTAAGTTAACCTAAAACCATGATTAGGTTATATTAAGGAATTTTGTTATATAAAAACTATTTTTGTTATTGTTTGGAGTAGGGAAAAACTTTGAATTGGTTTCTTTGAGTTTTCCCTTTTGATTTGGCTTTGATTGTTTTGTTGTGTTATGTTATTTTTGTTATCTTGTGTGATCCTCTTGCTTTGTGCTTATTGTGTTATTGTTTGTCTCGGTAGAGTTTCCTGAGTCTAAGCTTGCTACTACGACTCTTTAGCTTACGAGGATCATCAGCAAGGCAAGTTTTGATCATGTTATTTCTATACCTATGTTTTTGTGCATTAGTAGTTGTCACCACCCCACCATGCATGCAGTAGTGAAATCTTGAAGTCATTAAACTTGAGTAGTATCATGTGGTAGGATGAACCAATCCCCTTGTTACCATGACCCCGGACGTAGTAGTTATTTTGCTATGCTCAGAGGCGGGATTTGGTATGAGTGATATTCATAAGCAAGATGTGAGAGTCAATGATGATGATAACCCCATGAACTACAATGATCAAGATGGACTTCGGAAAATCACTACTGGGTGGAGGATTTGTGACGGGCACCTGGAGCACCCGGTGGTGGCGGGATGCATGGAGAAGCGCCATGACATCCTCGGAAAGCTTCACCCAGCCACGAAGAGAAGGATGGATGCCCCATGACCGAAGCTTACGTGCAGCCGCAAGCCATTATGGGCTCTGGCTGGGTTGACCCTAGTAGTGACTGGCTGGGCGGTACTACGAGAAGTAGACGAACGGTAGGATTGGATGGGTACCGGCGGTGGCGGAAGAACTCTTTGGAAGACCCTGTTTCATTCGTCCCTTCTTCAAACACCATGAAGTGCGAAGACTCTAAAGGAGGGAATGATTCTTGCGTGGAAAGTTCGCAAAACTCTTCAGAGTTATAACCTAATCGATTAGCCGTGTCCCGATTACGGACATTTGAGCCTCTGGAACTTGGAAGTATTCGGATATCTCAACACTAAAACTAATGAATAAATTTGAGGGTTTATGACTTAATAATTTGGGAACGAGATTTTGGTTGGCGGAACCATCTCAATAACTACCAACAATTTGTAGTAATTTGCAAATAAGTCCACTTTGTAGTAGGATAAAATTGGCTTTACGCAAAATGATGAAACTTAGAGCTCCACACCAAAAATGCATATAGAGGTAGTAACTTTATTATTGTTATTCTTCATGACTTGCCGACTTATTCCAAAAGTCGACCTACATGGCTGCAACGTATTATGTTGCGTAGATATATTCCGATCAGAGTGAGGCTACGCTCGCTCGGCGATTGCCCTTTGGAGTCGGATGGACTCGCTTACCTCGACGCTTCCGCAGCATTAGTAGTTTATTTCTCATGAGTTGGCCTTGAGCGAATTTATTCCCTTGTAATAAAGACTCTATATGAGAATCGTGTAATAAAATTCAGGTGTGATTGAACTTTGATTACTTTATCGATGTCTTGTGAGTACCCGGCATGATCTTGGGATGGTACATACGAGACTTGACCGATGTTGGGTCAGGTCGCTCTGAGAGATGGTATCGAGCACACGTTGACCGTGAGGATCGTAACCCCTAGGATCGGAAAGCCATAAGCGAGACCATTTACTTTGAACCCCTTTCATTCTATAATTCTTCCTTGTTCTATTCTCGACTCTTCTCCCTTTGCAACATTCTAGATGGCGTCGAGTTCACCCCAGTTTTGCTACTGGAGTTCTGCCACCCGATGAGGCGATGCCCTTCGGAAGGAAGCTGGTCCGGATGGTGAAGCTGCTGAAGATTGCTACGCCCTCGATCACCGGGAAACCCACTAATGCACTTCCGACGGACACCCGCTACAGGATTGAGGTGCATATCCTGTGGAGGACCTTTGGAGGACACACGGAGCCTATCAACTTTGAGTTCACCGAGTTCAACTGGATCATCGGAAGGGGCGTGGCGATCTACGAAGCGCTTGGACATCTCCGAGAGAATCTGAGGCCGAGCTCGATCACTCAGACCTCGCCATGGTTTCTCGCAGGGCAAGGAATGGAGATATCATCCGTACCATTGAGGACGATTCCACCCTTTCTTACATCCAGGACTTGGAGTGTCTTCTCAGGAAACGGGAGATTCAGACTCGCCGTAACTCGAAGACACACCGGAAGCTTTTGTTCCATGAATCGAACTGGAGGAGAAGGCACGCGCAGACTTCCTTGGCCATGAGGAAGAAATCACGGACTTCATGGAGATAGTCGACGACACGAAGATGAAGCTTGCGCGATAGAGGAAAAGATGGACTTGGGAGAGGACCTTTACCCGAGTGGAGATGAAGCACCCTCGTGAGCAATGATCAGGATTTGAAGGAGTACCACGAAGGAAACCCCAAGAGGAGGCGCCAGCGATGAAGACTTTTAGTCGACCACCATGTTATCTTTTACTTTTTAAATCGATCGATTAGGGCCGATGTTTTTCCTTCGATTAGTCATGAGCTTTTGTAATCGAGTTTGAACCATGTTTGAGTGGAATGAATAAATGATTGGTGTGTTATGATTGTGCATTCATGTGGGTAGTGTTATTCCTTATAGACCATTGTTCTATTCTAATTTTCTCACCCACTCCAAAAACACCAGATACCTCCGAGACGTGACACTTTGGTTTCCACGAGCTCACCCAGCTGCTCCAACGGAGAATGCAATCGATGCAACTCCTTATTCAGAATCGTAACAACACCGCCAACAATCCACCGCCACCACCCACCGTGGACAACTTGACTCGATTTACGAGGTCGAATCCGCCAGTGTTCTCTAGTAGCACTGAGCCAATTGTGGCTGATGATTGGCTCCGCAAAATCGGAAGGGAGCTAGTCACCGTTGGATGCACTGATCACCCCGATTCATTGGCCCATACAAAATCCTCGAACGTCGTGGAGAGGTTGCTTACAAGTTGGAATTGCCGGAAGGATTGTCCGGAGTTCATGATGTCTTCCACGTTTCTCAGCTGAAGAAGTGCCATGCCGACATGGCCGATGTTCCGTTGAGAGATACAGTGCCCCTAGAGGCCATACAGCTTGACAGTGATCTGACTTACAAGGAGAAACCCGTCAAAATTCTCGAGACCGCAAGCAGAGTCACCCGCAGCAAGGTCATCAAGTTTTGCAAGGTGTTGTGGAGTCACCACACCGAGGAAGAAGCCACCTGGGAACGCGAAGAAGACCTTCGTCGAGACCATCCGCACCTATTTGCTAGCCAACCCGAATCTCGAGGGCGAGATTCATCTTAAGGTGGGTAGGTTTGTAACATCCCAAATTTCCTATTTGGAATGTTTTACAATTATAGATAAGCATCCTATGCATCCTGTTTGAATTTGAATGCCATTTGAAGTTTCAGAGCAATTTGAGTTTTGAATTTGAATTCAAACTTTGGCATGTGGGAAACATTTCAAAAACTAAGCCTGATAAATACTTGATCAAAAGTATGAGGGGAGCAAACATGACACTCCAAAAAATATCAGAGGAAACAATGCCAAAAGATTTGGAATTCAAATCTGAATTTTATTTGAATTTGAAAAAAATGGATTTTTATAAAGTTTGGATTTTGCCTTTGGAAAAATGTTCAAATGAAAGGGAATATTCTGATCATTTTGGTATATATATACCCTATATAAAATATTTATAGTTTAGGTTTTATTTTGGTTTTGTTTTAATTAAAAAAATAAAGAAAAACCCTTCGGGCGCCAGCCAGGCCACCCCTGGCCCAGCCAGCGCCACCTCACCCCTCCGCACCCCGCAGCCGGCCCACTAGGCCAACAGGCCAGCCCAGCCCCCGACCGGCCTCGCCCCTCGCCCGAATCTCCTACGCTTCGGCCACCCGCTCGACCCGCCCCTCCCTCTCTCTCTCTGACCCGTGGACCCCCCCCCTCTTCTTCCCCCCTCGCCCACGCCATGACCTCATGGGAGATCGACCGGATCCAAGGATCCGGGATCCCGACAGCCCCGATGCCCTTAGAAGAGGAGCCGAGGCCTGGCTATAAATAGCCGAGCCCCGCACCCCATTTCCCGAGAGCTCGCGCACCCTCCCTCCCGCTTATGCCGGAGACCCGAGCATCTCCTCACGCCATTGTTGCCGCCTGCCGAGCCCCTAGTCCACCCGACCCTCCCCAACACCACTAAACCCTCTGTGCTTCCCTGCATCTCGACGACTTCATGAAGCTCATGACGCCCGACGCCGAGCACTTTCGCCCGCCCGCGCCAGCCGGAGTCCATAAGTCACCGGCAATCCCCTCCCGTCCGATCGTAAACCTACGGCCCACGATTAGAACCTCAAGGGGTATGTTTTATTAGAAAACCGGCCGGCCCGATCGGTTTTATTTTAGTTTAGGTTTTATTTATTAGGCCGGTTCTGTTAGTTAAACCCTAGGCCCGTTTAGACTAAACTCGCCTAGTGCATGATATAGGCCCATTGGGCTTTTCTTTTTATTTTGATTTTCTGTTTTAGCGAATAGTTTCAGTTTTCAAAAATGTATATCTTTTATTCTGTTTAATATTTTTGAGTGATTCTTTTTTTGTTGGATTGCAAATTTTATGTAGCTTCTGAAAAATATATATTTAGCTATGTTAAAAATAATTAAAAATGCTTTAATATTGTTTTAGTCAGAATAGCAAATCTGCTATAGTTTTAGTTAGAAAAATTATTTTTGCATGCTTCTTTTTGTCACCACTTTATTTTGATATTGCCAAACCCTAGAATTTAACTTTGGTATTTTAGGATTAATAAATAATTAATTCTAGGCAGAATCCTATTAATCCTAATTAATTGACTAGTTCCTGTTTTCCTAATTAATTAATTAGTAAATTAATTTATTTTTAACTTGTGATTAGTTATTCTAGGTTAGTTTCTTTCATTCTAGTAGATGAACTTTTATTTATAATTAATAAAAGTTTTAAATTATTTTCTTAATAGAGATTGGATTAGGCCTAGAATGAGTTTTATAATAGCTATTTAATTATTTCTTTTTGCACCTAGTTGCTTAGTGAATCCTTTTCTGTTAAGTTAACCTAAAACCATGATTAGGTTATATTAAGGAATTTTTGTTATATAAAAACTATTTTTGTTATTGTTTGGAGTAGGGAAAAACTTTGAATTGGTTTCTTTGAGTTTTCCTTTTGATTTGGCTTTGATTGTTTTGTTGTGTTATGTTATTTTTGTTATCTTGTGTGATCCTCTTGCTTTGTGCTTATTGTGTTATTGTTTGTCTCGGTAGAGTTTCCGGAGTGCGAAGCTTGCTACTACGACTCTTTAGCTTACGAGGATCATCAGCAAGGCAAGTTTTGATCATGTTATTTCTATACCTATGTTTTTGTGCATTAGTAGTTGTCACCACCCCACCATGCATGCAGTAGTGAAATCTTGAAGTCATTAAACTTGAGTAGTATCATGTGGTAGGATGAACCAATCCCTTGTTACCATGACCCCGGGACGTAGTAGTTATTTTGCTATGCTCGTAGGCGGATTTGGTATGAGTGATATTCATAAGCAAGATGTGAGAGTCAATGATGATGATAACCCCATGAACTACAATGATCAAGATGGACTTGGAAAATCACTACTGGGTGGAGGACGGTTGACGGGCACCTGGAGCACCAGTGGTGGCGGGATGCATGGAGAAGCGCCATGACATCCTGCGGAAAGCTTCACCCAGCCACGAAGAGAAGGATGGATGCCCCATGACCGGAAGCTTACTGTGCAGCCGCAAGCCATTATGGGCTCTGGCTGGGTTGACCCTAGTAGTAGTGACTGGCTGGGCGGTACTACGAGAAGTAGACGAACGGTAGGATTGGATGGGTACCGGCAGTGGCCAGAAGAACTCTTTGGAAGACCCTGTTTCATTCGTCCCGTCTTCAAACACCATGAAGTGCGAAGACTCTAAAGGAGGGAATGATTCTTGCGGGGAAAGTGCGCAAACCTCTGCAGAGTTATAACCTAATCGATTAGCCGTGTCCCCGGTTACGGACATTTGAGCCTCTGGAACTTGGAAGTATTCGGATATCTCAACATTAAAACTAATGAATAAATTTGAGGGTTTATGACTTAATAATTTGGGAACGAGATTTTGGTTGGCGGAACCATCTCAATAACTACCAACAATTTGTAGTAATTTGCAAATAAGTCCACTGTAGTAGGATAAAATTGGCTTTACATAAAATGATGAAACTTAGAGCTCCACAGCCAAAAATGCATATAGAGGTAGTAACTTTATTATTGTTATTCTTCATGACTTGCCGACTTATTCCAAAAGCTGACCTACATGGCTGCAACGTATTATGTTGCGTAGATATATTCCGATCAGAGTGAGGCTACGCTCCGCTCGGCGATTGCCCTTTGAGTCGGATGGACTCGCTTACCTCGACGCTTCCGCAGCATTAGTAGTTTATTTCTCATGAGTTGGCCTTGAGCGAATTTATTCCCTTGTAATAAAGACTCTATATGAGAATCGTGTAATAAAATTCAGGTGTGATTGAACTTTGATTACTTTATCGATGTCTTGTGAGTACCGACATGATCTTGGGATGAATGCAGAACCACGGAGACTTGACCGATGTTGGGTCAGGTCGCCACAGAGCAATCACACACTTATTACAACGAATGACTAAAAAGAGAACTTAATACAATAAAATGGATTAAGGCCATCTAATGCGATAACAGCGGAAGGCTTGGAAGATAAAGTGAGTCAATCAACTCCAACGTCATAAATGAGCTGCACGGCAACGACCTAACAAACCTTACTCCTCGTCTGAAAAGTCTGCAACATAATACGTTGCAGCCCGAAAACGGGCCAGCACATGGAATATGCTGGCAATATAACACAATAGAGCAGAAACAGAATAATGCTATCACTACATGCATATTTGGCTGGTGGAAAGCTCTATGGTTATAGTTTTGCGAAAATCCAATTTTTCCCTACAACAAAGGAATAGATTTTTATTTAACTATCATGGTGGTTCAAACATTGAGAAGGTATAACCCCAACTCAATCCCAATTAAAGTAGTTAACAACCCAACAATATTAAATAAGAGTGACGAGATACATGTGATAACTCAAGTACTAGATACTCAAAATTGTCCATAACTGGGGACACGGCTAACCATGATTAGATTGTACACTCTGCAGAGGTTTGCGCACTTTTCCCCACAAGACTCGATCGCCTCCGTTGATTTCTCGCACTACATGGTGTTTGAGAAACGGATGACCGAGACATAGTCTTTCAGAAACATTAACTCTCTACTCCGGGTAGACCATACCAAACCTACAAAACCCACTACCTGTTGATCCATCTCTTCAAGAGCTTCACGTAACTTACTCAACTATGCTAGAGCCCATAGTAGCTTGTGGCTGCACACGGAAGTTTCTAGCATGAATAATCTCAGTTCCCTTTGAGCCTGGGTGGCGGTCCATAGGAAAGATCACACGGGTACCCCGGGATTTCCAAAAGTAAATCAGACAACACTGGGTTCCCCAGGTGCCTCAATCCACCCAGATGTGTGTTAAAGTTGCCAACTTATATTAAACTATTAATTAACAACCTCACATCTGTCATGGATTCACTCAAACCCAACCACGTCTACGAGCATAGCATAGCAATATAAGCAACACGTAGAAGTAACTCCCAAGGGTTTGATAGTAACAGGGCAATAGGTTCTACCTCAACTACTAGTTCCCAACCCATAAGTTAATGACATCCTAACCATGCAATGTTTGAGGATTTAGCTAATGCATAAAACTGGGTATGGAAAGAGTATGGTCAAAGTGTTACTTGCCTTGCTGACGATCCGCGAATCCTAGAGACTCGTAGTAACACGCTTCGCACTCCGGGAATTCTATCGCAAGCAAACAATAACATACATAAGCAACAAGCAAAGATGCACAAGCAAAACTTCAACTAAAAGAGGTTGACCAGAAAGTTCAACTTAAGAACTCCGGTTCGCAAAAAGAATCAAACCAAACGGAGCAGCGAAACTCAAACGGCGAAAGAAACAAGATCCGTTTACTAATCTGAACTAGGGTCAAATTTTACAGTATCAAAATCTTGTTTAAGTTGTTTAGACAGAAAAAGGGTCTCGAGACGAAGATCTAGGCGCTTGAATCGCCTGATTCCGACTAACTAGCGAAAAGATAAACAGAAACTAAGATCGGATCAGAAATCGCGATCAGAAAAATCGCAGAATACATTCGAGAAAAGAAAAACTGACGAACAGACTAATGAACGAACGTTCCTTATCTGGATCTTAACGAAGAACGCGTTCGTTAAAACGAATGAACGAGCAAACGCTCACTAAATAAATAAACCGGAGAAAAACCGATCTATTAAAAAAACGAAACCTAGGGTTTTCTAAAAACCGAACGGTTTTCTTTAGTAAACCGGGCCGGCGGGGCGGCTACCTCGGCTCGGCTCCGGCGGGGCTCCGGCGGGGTCCGGCGCGACGGGCGGCATGGGTGGCGGTGGCGGCGGCGGGCGAGGCGGCGGCGGCAAAGGACGGGAGGCGGCGGCGGCGACGGAGGCGGCGGCGGGCAAGGCGGGCGGGCGGTTCGGCTCGGCTGGGCGGCGGCGGGTGGTGGTGGTGTGGCGGGGTGGCGGGTATTTAAGAGAGGGCAGCTTGGAGGAGGGGGCAAGGCGGGCGAGGCGGAGTCCGGCTGCAGGACTCAGTCGGTCGTGAGGCGGAGCGCTGATGAGGCTGGCGGCGGCGGCGGCGGCTGGCTGGCTTTCGGCTGGGCCCGTGAGGCGCAAGCGCTGGAAACCCTTTTTTAATAGTTCCGCCGACGGAAAATAAATCCTATAAAATAAAATAAAATCTAAAAATGTCAAAACAAATTTTCAACGTCTAAATGAAATATTTAGAACGAGATGAACATTTTCTTGGCCCTAAAATGCAATTTTTGAAAACGTGCAATTTTTCTAACGCAAATAAAATCCGAATAAAATCAAATAAAATCCAACAAATGATTTTAACATTTTTCCTCCAATATTTCAATTGTTGGAAGAAGTCATATTATCTCCTCTCATTTATTTTATTATGAAATATTTTTTGGAGAGAAAAATAATTAAAATCAAAAATCCTCGTTTTCGCTATTTGATAAAAATCAAATATGAAAACCGGAAAATCCCCAACTCTCTCCGAGGGTCCTTGAGTTGCTTAGGATTTCGTGGATTGCGGAATGAAGATGCAATAAAATATGTTATGCATGGATGACCTATGTATAACATTCCAAATTGAAAATTTGGGATACATTCATATAATTCATAGAACTTTTTTGTTCATTAAGCTCGTTTCTGAAGAAATTATTATGCTCAAATTGCAAAACCATAAAACTCCTGACGTTTCTTTCGATCTCTTCCAACCTTTTAAGCTGAAGATCACCAAATCTAGGTAGAGCCATTGTGACAAGCAAGCAAGCTAACACACGAGCAAACAAGCGAACGAGAAAAAAGGCAAACGGAAAAAGAGAGGGCGAATAAAACGGCAAGGGTGAAGTGGGGGAGAGGAAAACAAGAGGCAAATGGCAAATAATGTAATACGAGAGATAAGGGAATGTGATGGGTACTTGGTATGTTGACTTTTGCGTAGACTCCCCAGCAATGGCGCCAGAAATCCTTCTTGCTACGTCTTGAGCTTGCGTTGGTTTTCCCCGAAGAGGAGAGGATGATGAAGCAGAGTAGCGTAAGTATTTCCCTCAGTTTTTGAGAACCATGGTATCAATCCAGTAGGAGGCCACGCGCAAGTCCCTCGTACCAACACAAAGCAAATAACTCCTCGCAACCAACGCAAATAGGGGTTGTCAATCCCTTCACGGTCACTTACGAGAGTGAGATCTGATAGAGATGATAGATAATATTTTTGGTATTTTTGGTATAAAGATGCAAAGTAAAATAAAAGGCAAAGTAAAAAAGCAAAGCAATAATAAAGTGTAGGAAGATTAATATGAGGATAATAGACCCGGGGGTCATAGATTTCACTAGTGGCTTCTCTCAAGAGCATAGGTATTTTACGGTGGGTGAATGAATTACTGTTGAGCAATTGACAGAATTGAGCATAGTTATGAGAGTATCTAGGTATGATCATGTATATAGGCATCACGTCCGAGACAAGTAGACCGACTCCAGCCTGCATCTACTACTATTACTCCACTCATCGACCGCTATCCAGCATGCATCTAGAGTATTAAGTTAATGAAAACAGAGTAACGCCTTAAGCAAGATGACATGATGTAGAGGGATAAATTCATGCAATATGATAAAAACCCCATCTTGTTATCCTCGATGGAAACAATACAATACGGGCCTTGCTGCCCCTATTGTCACTGGGAAAGGACACCGCAAGATTGAACCCAAAGCTAAGCACTTCTCCCATTGCAAGAACTACCAATCTAGTTGGCCAAACCAAACGGATAATTCGAAGAGACTTGCAAAGATAACCAATCATACATAAAAGAATTCAGAGAAGATTCAAATATTGCTCATAGATAATCTTGATCATAAATCCACAATTCATCGTTCTCAACAAACACACCGCAAAAAGAAGATTACATCAAATAGATCTCCACGAGAGAGGGGGAGAACATTGTATTGAGATCCAAAAAGAGAGAAGAAGCCATCTAGCTACTAACTATGGACCCGAAGGTCTGAAGTAAACTACTCACACTTCGTCGGAGAGGCTATGATGATGATGTAGAAGCCCTCCGTGGTGGAATCCCTTCGGTAGAGCTCCAGAACAGGCCCCAAGATGGGATCTCGTGGATACAGAAAGTTGCGGTGGTGGAATTAGGTTTTTGGCTCCGTATCTGATCTGTTGGGGGTACGTAGGTATATATAGGAGGAAGGAGTACATTGGTGGAGCTTCTGGGGGCCCACGAGGCAGGGGGCACGCCCTAGGGGGGCGCCCTCCACCCTCGTTGCTGCGTCCCTCCTTTCTTGCCCGAGGGTCCAAGTCTCCTGGATCTTATCTGATGATAAAATCACGTTCCCGAAGATTTCATTCCGTTTGGACTCCGTTCGATATTCCGTTTCTTCGAAACACTGCAATAGGCAAACAAATAGCAATTCTGGGCTGGGCCTCCGGTTAATAGGTTAGTCCCAAAAGTAATATAAAAGTGGAAAATAAAGCCCAATATGGTCCAAAACAATAGATAATATAGCATGGAGCAATCAAAAATTATAGATACGTTGGAGACATATCGCTCTGCGGTGCAGACGAGCAATGGCCGGACCGGTCACGGGCGAGACTTCGGGCATGCCCGCGAAAGCACCGATATCGCCCAAGCAGTGAACTGGCGGCGGTGTCGTTCGTGCGCCAGATGACCGGCTACATGCCGCCGGATCCAAAGACGGAGCTGGGCCCCCCTGCAGGCGGCACGGGGCCCTCCGGGGTGTCGTTGTGCCGACTCTGGGCGGCGTGGCGACCTCCAGGACGCATACACCGGCGACCACCATGCGTTCTTCCCATGGTGTGCGCGCCGAACAGCGTCACCACGTTGGTGACCCTGGGCACCACTGTGGGAAGAGCCATGTGCGTCGTCAGCAAGATTAAGGGGTTCAACACGCTCACCGAAGCGCTGGTGAAAATGGCAAGCAGTCGCTGGGTCGTGACGGAGCTCCTTCTAACATAGTTAGAAGTCGAGCCATACGATCCACGCAATTGCCGCCGCCCACGCTAGCGGAAGATTTGACGCGCGCACAGCTGCTCCTCGACTTCCCTCCTGCTGCGGAGAATCTCGATGAGTGGAGGGCCACCATCCGGAGCCTCGTCGCCGTCGCAAACAAAGACGATCCGCGACCGGCGGGGCCCTCGGGTCGGCGCTCCACCCAGCCACCGCATGCTGGCGCTGGGAGGACCGGGGGAGCTGCGGCCACGGTGCACTCTCCTCCTCCTCACCAGCCGCCGCAGACGTCGGCCCGTCGCGACGACGCTTGTGATAACATCTCCATAGCGTCGTCCGACCCGCGGACCTTCCGCGACTAACGCCGGGTCCTTCGGGAGCGAGCTCACGAAGACGCTCAAACCACCGTCGAGCGCCGGCACGAAATGCGCCGCCAGTTCGGACCAGCGGGCGGGACCCGCTATGGACCACTCGGCACCGGGGGGGCCCGGCGGCCTACCTTACGAGGTTGGCTGCCCGGCCTTTACCCGTGAGCTGAGGCAGTTCTAGTGGCCGTCCCACCGCATGTTCAAGCCCGACGTAGGCGAGAAGTACACCAGAAAGACCCATCCGTCTGAGTTCCTCAGCATCTACACCATCATGATGCAGGCCGCTGGAGCTCGCGACGACAAGGTGCTTGCCAACTATTTCCCGCTGGCGCTCAGGCCCAATGTGATGTCTTGGTTGATGCACTTGCCGGTGGATTCCATATCTTCTTGGTCGGATCTGTGCCATGAGTTCGTTGGCGCCTTCACGGGAGGCCACCAAGCTCATGGCCAGGACAGTGATCTGCATATCATTCCCCAAAAGGAAGGGGAGACCCTGCGCAAGTACATCCAGAGATTCAGCCGGGTACAGTACAATATCCCCGACGTTCATCCCGCCGCCGTGATTACCGCGTTCCACCAGAATGTGCGCAATCGCAAGATGCTTGAGGAGCTGGCGATGACCAAGGTCGAGGATGTGGCCGAGCTCTACGTTCTGACCGATAGGTGCGCC
Organism: Aegilops bicornis; assembly: GCA_021605145.1. Classification (NCBI taxonomy): domain Eukaryota; kingdom Viridiplantae; phylum Streptophyta; class Magnoliopsida; order Poales; family Poaceae; genus Aegilops; species Aegilops bicornis. The sequence continues at coordinate 688,222,355 of CM038673.1, read as the reverse complement.
CGGGCTGAAGAGGGAAGAAAGTACCCCGGCGAAGACGCCGGCGCGGAAATCGACTCTACCGATGAAGACGCCGCCACTCCGACGAAGAAGAGCCAGCGTCGCAACAGGAAACGCAAAGGCAAGGCCGTGCTTGCCGTTGAGGGATCTGACGATACCGGTGCCAGCAAGAAGGTCAAGGCAGACGCCCCCGGCAAGGAGATTGCCGGGTGCGCCGCCTGCCGGGCCTTGGCGGCTATCGACAAGCCAGGAAGCTCCGGCAAGCGATACTGCAAGATCCACCGCACCAAGGGCCACGACCTCCAGAACTGCCGACAAGTCGAGCTGCTTGCTGAGAAGCAAAAAGCTGAGTACGAAAGGCGGGACAAGGAAAAGAACCAGGATGGTGCTGAGGGATCCGGCAAGAAGCATGGCGGCCAAGGAGGCCGCCCTGGCAAGGACAACCAGCAAGAGAGGCTCGCCCGGGGCCGTGACAAGAAACAAGAAGACGATGATCACGACGAGGACGACGAGTCTGGTGAGCAAGGGTTCCAGAAGGCCACGGAGGCCATGTCCATCGACGACGGTGCCTTGCTGCATACCTCTCACCGCCAGCTCAAGCAGTGGGCGCGTGAGATTACAGCAGCAGAGTCATCGTTCGACGCTCAGAAGGCGCTAAAATGGTCCAGCACGCCCCTCATCTTTGATGCCAAGGACCACCTTGACCGCACTACCGCGGTCAGGTGTTTGCCATTGTTGGTCTCGCCAATGAGACGCAACCTCAGGGTGAACAAGATGTTGGTTGACGGCGGGGCCGGCCTGGACCTGATCTCGCCTGTCGTGATCAAAATGTTGCAAATCCTTGATGGAGACCTCGAGGAAACGGGCACGTTTCAAGGGGTCAATCCGGGGAGGAGCCAGCCAAAGGGAAAGGTCACACTGCCCGTGACATTTGGAGGAGAGTTGAACTACAGGACGGAGAGGATCGTCTTCGACGTGGCCGAGATCCCCTTGCCCTACAACGGGATCCTCGGCCGCCCGACACTAGCCAAGTTCATGGCGGCGTCACACTATGCCTACAACATGCTAAAGATGCCCGGGCTGTTGACCATCATCTCCGTCCCCTCCGACAAGAAGGACGCGCTGATCTGCGCCGAGCAACTCTACGGGAAGCGATTGCAGCTGCCGTCAAGGCACCTGCTCCTGCCGCTGAAGGCCCGGGAGGAAGAAGGAGCCCGGCAAGACCTCTAGCACCCACTCCGTCAAGCGCACCTCCTCGGAGTGTTGTGCTACCGTTGAGGACATGCCAGAGAGCTCTACCGACAAGAGCAAGAAATCCAGAGCCGAGCCGCCGCAGACCAAGAAGGTGCCCGTCGGGGAGGATGGCACGGGAGGGGCCTTCATCATAGGCTCCGCCCTCGACAGCAAATAGGAAGGCACGCTCGTCACCTTCCTGCGGGCAAATGTCGACGTGTTTGCATGGCAAGCATCCAACATCCCCGGTGTTCCCAGGGAGGTGATTGAGCACCACCTAGTTGTCTGCCCCCACGTGCGGCCCGTCAAACAGAAGGTCAGGAAGCAGGCTCTGGAAAGGAAGGAGTTCATCACAGAGGAGATCAGGAAGTTGGAAGCGGCAGGTTTGGTGAGAGGGGTGCTCCACCCGACATGGTTGGCCAATCCGGTAGTGGTGCGCAAGGCGAATGGGAAGTGGAGGTTGTGTATTGATTACATAGATATTAATAAGGCTTGTCCTAAGGACCCCTTCCCGTTGCCGCGCATCGACCAGATTGTTGACTCTATGGTCGGGTGTGATATGTTATCATTCCTCGACGCCTACTCAGGCTACCACCAAATCTTCATGACAAGAGAGGATGAAGAGAAGACAGCATTCATCACCCAATGTGGTACGTATTGCTTTTTACGGATGCCTTTCTGGTTGAAGAGTGCTGGATCAATGTTTGCAAGAGTAGTCCAAATTGGTTTTGAACCTTAGCTCCATAGAAATATGGAGGCCTACATGGATGACATAGTGGTCAAAACCAAGGACGGGCCAACTCTTGTGCAAGATCTGGGAGAGACATTTCCTAACCTGCACAAGATCAACCTCAAGCTGAACCCCTGAGAAGTGCGTCTTTGGCGTCCCGTCCGGCAAGCTTCTCGGGTTCTTTGTGTCGTAGCGCGGGATCGAGGCAAACCCAGACAAGATCAAGGCTATTGAGCAGATCGAGGCACCCAGGCGAATCAAGGATGTGCGTCGGCTCACCGGCTGCGTTGCCGCCATGAGCCGATTCATCTCCAAGTCCGCCGAGCGCGCCCTTCCCTTCTTCAAAATCTTGAAGAAGGCAGGCCCAATAGAGTGGACCCCAGAAGCCGAGGCAACACTACAGGATCTGAAGAAATACCTTTCCTCCACGCGAATACTGGTTGCGCCTAAACCGCAAGAGCGGTTGCTGCTGTATCTGGCGGCGACGAATCAAGTGGTCAGCGCTGCACTGGTGGCACAGATGGAGGTCGACGAGGAGGCAGCAACGGCGAAAGAACCAACGGACGGCAAGCCAAAGATTCCCCGGCAGGGCCTGACGCCGACAAGGCACGGCCCCCGGCAGAGTCTGGTGCCACCAAGGCAATGCCCGCGCGGTCAAGTGAAGTGGTGCCAAAGAAGAAGATGATGCAGCACTCGGTTTACTTTGTCAGCTCCCTCTTGCAGGGGCTAGGTCGAGGTATTCCGGCGTGCAAAAATTGCTCTTCGGCCTCCTTATGGCCTCGAGGAAGCTGCGTCACTACTTCCAGGCCCACGAGATCATTGTCGTCACCCGCCTCCCGTTGCAACGGATACTGCACAACCCAGACGCAGCCGGAAGGATTGTGGAATGGGCCTTGGGGTTGTCAAGCTTCGGATTGAAGTTTGAAAGTACCTCGACAATTCAGAGCAGAGTCTTGGCAGAGACCACTCTCCCCGGCAAGGAAGCAGGTCGCGACTGGATCATGTACTTTGATGGGGCTTTCTCGCTGCAAGGCGCCGGTATCCGTGTGCTGCTCGTTGCACCCACCGGAGAACACCTCAAGTACGTGATCCAGATGCACTTCCCTAGGGAGATGTCCACCAACAACACTGCTGAGTACGAGGGTTTGCTTGCCGGTCTCAGGATCGCGGCAGACCTCGGGGTTAAGAAGCTCATCGTCGGGGGTGACTCACAGCTCGTTGTCAGGCAGGTTAACAAGGATTATCAGAGCCCATTGATGGAAGCGTACGTTGATGAGGTGAGGAAGTTGGAGGAACACTTTGACGGTATCCAGGCGGAGCACGTCCCCCGAGCGGAGAACGACATCGCCGATTACCTGTCAAAGCGTGCCGCATTCAAGCTACCTGTGGAACCAGGTACCTTTCTGCTCGGCTAACTCAACCATACGTCCGAACCATCGATGGGGCAGAATAAGCGGAGGAAATCAGTTCAGGAAGTACTTTCCTACCGAGCCCCTGGGCTGCCGGCAAGAAGTCTTGCCGCCATGACGCCGAGCCTGCCCAAGAGCAATCGGCTCCGACGGGCGTCAAGCCTGCCGTCAGAGACAACCGCTCCCATGGCGGAAGAGATGCCTTTGGTCCTTGCTGCCGAGCCCCTGGCTCCGCACGGGCGCAAAGATACCGCCCACTTCCTCCAACAGGGAGCTTCCTGAGGAGCAGGAAGAAGCAGAGAAAGTAGCCCGTCGGTCCGCCCTGTACCAGTTCGTCGATGACGTCCTGTACCGGAGGAGGCCAAACGGTGTGAAACTCAAATGCATCCCCCAGGAGGAAGGACTGGGGCTGTTGGCAGAGATACATGGAGGCATATGTGGCTCCCACATAGGGCCGAGGGCCCTTGCCGGGAAGGCATTCCGGCAAGGTTTCTTCTAGCCCACCGCCCTCCAGGATGCAACGGCACTAGTAACCAAGTGTGAAGCGTGCCAGTTCCATTCAAAGAAGCTTCATCAGGCAGCTCAAGCCCTTCAAAAAATCCCTCTCTCCTTGCCATTCTCGGTCTGGGGGCTCGATATACTGGGCCCCTTTCCCCCGCGCCGTCGGGGGCTTTGAGTACTTGTACGTTGCAATCGACAAGTTCACAAAGTGGCCAGAGGTGGAAGCAGTGAGGAAGGTGACTGCTCAGTCAGCTGTCAAATTCTTCAAAGGACTGGTCTGCCGTTTTGGTGTGCCAAACAGAGTCATCACCGACAACGGCACGCAGTTCACAAGCCCCACCTTCATGCAGTACATCCAAGACCTCGGCAGCAAGGTCTGTTTTGCTTCCGTGGCACATCCACGGAGCAACGGCCAAGCGGAGAGGGCAAATGCTGAAGTGTTGCGAGGCCTGAGAACGAAGACCTTTGACAAGCTGCACAAGAGCGGAAGGCGCTGGGTTGATGAGTTGCCGACGGTTCTTTGGTCGATCAAGACGAAGCCAAATCGAGCCACCGGCCAGACACCTTTTGCCCTGGTATATGGGGCAGAAGAAGTTCTCCCCACGGAACTCATATACGGATCATCTCGAGTGCTCGCTTATGATGAGCCTGAGCAAGAACCGTTACGCCAAGATGATGCGACGCTCCTTGAGAAAGATCGTCTTCGGGCGGCTGTGAGAGCGGCATGCTACCAGCAAGTCGTGCGCCGCTACCATAGCCGCAAGGTTCATGCCCGAAGCCTTGAGGAAGGCGACCTTGTTCTTCGGCGCGTTCAGTCGGCCAAGAATTCCAAAAAGTTGATGCCGAAGTGGGAAGGCCCTTATCGGGTAATACGAGTCACCAGGCCTGGCGCAGTCCGCCTGGAGACCGAAGATGCCGTCCCAGTGAGCAACTCCTGGAACATCGAGCATCTTCGCAAGTTTTACCCATGAGGCGTGGCTTGCCGGGCCTCCTAGCAAGCCACCTATACGCATAAGCTTTGCGGCAAGGCATGTGACCCTTTATGCAGAGCGGTATGAACCACTGAGCATAAATAAATGAAGCGCTGGCGCCCTAAGTTATAGCATGCATGCTAGGTCGAGTCTCTTCCTTGGTTAGGGTTGATAGTGCTTGGCGGCGACTAACCCCTAGCCTAGAGGTCGAGTGCGCGTCTATCTGTTCCTTTTCTGTCCTCCTTTGGTTCGCAGGGCACATGAGCACTTCTGCTGAGCTACTCGGAAAGAAGGAAACGGACCGGTGCCCCGACCCCGGCAAACCAGATTTCCCGGGGGCTGCAAGCACAAGGATCCAACCGCGGCAAGATGAAATTGCCGGGGGCTGCAGATCCACATAAGTCTTTTATCCTCTGTCATGCGTTTCGGAACCGGACTAGGGTATGTGAAACCTCGTCTTTATCTCTAGGCTGCCGTGCTCCCTTTTTTTCCTACACCTAAGGATTATTTCCTGGGTCTGGATGTGGTCGTAGCCGCGGCAGCAAGGAGGAGGGACGATGGTCCTGAAGCCCACTTCATCCCTGCCTCCGCCAAGAGCGCGAGAACGGTCGAGTGGAGTGGGCGGACGGCAAGGCCTGTTGCCGGGCGAAAAACGTTTATCTTAAACAATAGCAAGGATTCGCTCCTTGTCGCGGGATTTACCATGAATGAAAACCCAGCAAGCATCCTTTTCATTAGAAACATCCCATACAGGTACAGTTAAATGCGAGATGAAAAACATGAGCAAGGGGATTACAAGTTTTAAATTCAACAAAGGCCCTTGAAGCTTACAAACTAAAAAAGAGATAAGATGCCCATAATCCCTTTCTTGTCCCTCTCCTCAGGAGGCAGGTCAAGGAGGCAAAAGGGTAAAGGGGGCGCCTAGGCGAGCTACGAGCAGCAGAAAGCACCAAGAGAACACCTCGGTGGCCGCCCACGGGCGGGCCGGTGATGACGGTGCCGAGAAAGGAGCTGGAAGACGAGGCGGCAGGACCGGCAATACGCGATGAATGCGTCGGTGCCCGCGTACTCCGAGTTGACGGCCTTGCCGCCCGCCCTCTTCCTCTTCCGTAGCCTCCCGACGCCAGCCGCCCAAGGAGACGGACCCGAGAAGTTCAAGGAGCTGGCCCCGCCCCTGGCAAACCTCTGCCGGAGGAGCGGCCAGGTGCAGATGATGCTATTGCCGCACCCGCCCGGGCACGGGGTGTCCGACGCCTAGTCGGACTCGTCCCCGCTATCCGCCCCGCTGTCCTCCTCATCACTTTCGCTCGAGGAAGAGCTTCCATCGTCAGAATCTCCATCGGAGGAGCTCTCCACACAGCACTTCAGGCGAGTCCCGAACTCTCCAAAGACCTTGACGGAGAGTAGGCCGTCCTCCATTAATTTGAAGTAGAGGGCGAGCCCCGTCGTCAAGCTGTGGATGCGAGCGAACGTCTTCCACCCACGACGGAGGTACATGACTCGAGGAGCCGGGAAGTCGACGTCGACCCGCGTGCCCCCGTTCCCGCAACCCCTCATTTGCAATCTGAGGGATTGGGGCTGGTCATGCTCCATCTCCCGAGAAAACGGAGCGGGAAGATGAAGACGACGACGCGGAGGCCGGCGCAGCCTGAGGAAGAACTCGCGGAGCTGGTCTCCGACGTGGCCTTCCATCGGGAAAGGCATCATTGGTGGGAGCGAAGCCGGCGCGTCGCCCCGTCCTCCTCTTCCCCGAGCACTGCGGCCTCTGCCCCGGCCTCGCCCCCTCCCCCTACCCCTCGTGGCTGGCTCCACCACCGCGGGCTCAGGAGGAGGAGGGACGCATTGTCGAGCGGCGACCCTCGCCGCCACCGTTGAAGGACCAGGATTCCCTTTCTCCATGGCGAGTGGGAGAAAGAAGCAGAAGCAAGAGGAGATAGATGACAGAAGAGTGCGGGATGCCATCCCCCCTTCCCCCTCCTTATAAAGGAGCGGGGTCGGGGCTCGGCCGCCCCGTTCGGCCAATCCAGCCACCAGAGGTGCGTGGAATCGGGACCGACCCGCTGCCCCAACCAGCGACGGCCCGGATTCCCGCCCCCGCCGCTTGCTACCCCAAGTGCATGGGGGACGCGTGGCGGACGTGCAGAACCGAGGGGACAGGCGAAGCGACCTCTCCCCACCCCGTGATCGTGGGGAGTGGACGCCTTGAAGACCGTGCCCGGGCCCCGTTCATTAAATGAGTCGCGCCTCCACGCCTCCCTCTTTTTACGGGTAAGGCGCGAGCCGCTTCTTTACTGTGACGTGACGCATGCGTGTGAAAATCGCCCCACGCATGCCGCCCACGTCACGCACACCCCTCCACGCCGTGCCACGCGCGTGGGTCGTGGGAGGCGGAGCACGCGAAAAGTCTTACCGCGGTAAAAATCGCCCCGCCTGCCCGCGCACCGTTTTGGGCGTGACCCAACAACATGTCACGCTTATGTGTGGCCCAGGCCCGGGGGCTCCTGTCGGTGTACAAAAAGAGGGGCACGCTTTTGTACCCCTATACCTGTGGACGGGCAGTCAGAGCCGCGCCCACGACCACACCAAGCAGAGCAGGGGAGGTGAGCCAAGGTAAGACCGAAGCCCAAGATAATCAGAGCAACGCCAAGGCCAAGACCACAAAGAGCAGAGGGACGAAGCAGGTTCCCCCTGCAAGACCCTTGCCGAGGCAACCTCAGCGGCCCCGGCAAGATCCTTGCCGGGACAGCTCGCCCCGCACCAACAGATCGAGCCACCCTTGATCCCACGGCCGCCAACACCATCATCAACATGGGGCCAGGGCTCGGGAAGGCACCTCTGTGGTGGCATGCAGATCTTTGTGAAGACATATCCAAGATCAGATGAGGATTAGAAGACGACGATCCTCGGCAAGATCCTTGCCAAGGAAGGCTACCAAGACCCCCGGCAAGACCCTTGCCGGGGACGACAGCGTGCCGCGGCAAGCCCTCGCCAAGGACGCCAGCAGGGCCATCGTCAGGCCCGCGACGACCAAGCTTCCACCGCCGTTCACATGCAGCTGCTAGCCCAACCAGCTGGGCGGGCACCTGCGTGGCAACATGCAGCTCCCAGGCCAACTCATCAGGTGCCTGCGTGGCGGCACGCAGATCTTCGTGAAGGCTCCACCACCACGCCACCTCAGCTGCCTGCCTGCCTAGATGGCACCGCACGCATCGCTGGCCGGGGCGCGTGTCGAAGCAAGGAGGAGCAGCGACGGACGGGACGGGCCTCGCCCCCGTCCCCCAATAAAGCAAGGGGACACCTAAGCGATGCACTAAATGCATCTTGTCCTGTAATACGAGGGATAACCTCGCAACATCAGATGCCTTTCCACCTCTGTGCCACCGTGGCAGCCCCTTGAGACTATAAAAGGAGGCCCTGGCATCTTGGAGAAGGATTCGGCTTTTTGAAACCACACGCTGACCACAGCTAGTTCGAGAGCTCAAGAACTCTCAGAAATACACCCACCAAAGCAGGACTAGGGTTTTACACATCCTCGCGGCCCAAACCTGGGTAAATGACCCTTGTGTTGTCTACTAGCCCTGCTCTCCTCGCAACCCTGCGCCCCGGCAACCGTAGTAGGGATTCTTGTGATCCCATAGGTGTCGTTCCCCACCGACAGTCTCACATCAACAAGGCTAATCAATGAGCTATGGAGATGCCCATCGATTGATGTTAATGCAAGGAGTAGGGATTTCCATGCAACGGATGCACTAGAGCTATAAATATATGAAAGCTCAACAAAAGAAACTAAGTGGATGTGCATCCAACTTGCTTGCTCACGAAGACCTAGGGCATTTGAGGAAGCCCATTGTTGGAATATACAAGCCAAGTTCTATAATGAAAAATTCCCACTAGTATATGAAAGTGACAAAACAAGAGACTCTCTATCATGCAGATTATGGTGCTACTTTGAAGCACAAGTCTGGTAAAAAGGATAGAAACATTGTCCCTTCTCTCTTTTTCTCTCATTTTTTTGGGCCTTCTTCCTTTTTTATGGCCTTTCTCCTTTTTTATTTTTTTTATTTTCCTCACGTGGGACAATGCTCTAGAAAATGATGATCATCACACTTCTATTTATTTACAACTCAATGATTACAACTCGATACTAGAACAAAGTATGACTCTATATGAATGCCTCCGGCGGTGTACCTGGATATGCAATGAACCAAGAGTGACATGTATGAAAGAGTCATGAATGGTGGCTTAGCCACAAATACTATGTCAACTACATGATCATGCAAAGCAATATGACAATGATGAACGTGTCATGATAAACGGAACGGTGGAAAGTTGCATGGCAATATATCTCGGAATGGCTATGGAAATGCCATAATAGGTAGGTATGGTGGCTGTTTTGAGGAAGATATATGGAGGTTTATGTGTGAAAGAGTGTATCATATCACGGGGTTTGGATGCACCGGCGAAGTTTGCACCAACTCTCAATGTGAGAAAGAGCAATATACGGTACCAAAGAGGCTAGCAATGATGGAAAGGTGAGAGTGCGTATAATCCATGGACTCAAAATTAGTCATAAAGAACTCACATACTTATTGCAAAAATCTACAAGTCATCAGAAACCAAGCACTACGCGCATGCTCCTAGGGGGATAGATTGGTAGGAAAAGAACATCGCTCGTCCCCGACCGCCACTCATAAGGAGGACAATCAAAGAACACCTCATGTTTCAAATTTGTTACATAACGTTTACCATACGTGCATGTTACGGGACTTGCAAACTTCAACACAAGTATTTCTCAAATTCACAACTACTCAACTAGCACTTTGATATCACTACCTCCATGTCTCAAAACAATCATCAATCATCAAACTTCTCTTAGTATTCAACACACTCATAAGAAAGTTTTACTAGTCTTGAATACCTAGCATATTAGGATTAAGCAAATTACCATGCTGTTTAAGACTCTCAAAATAATCTAAGTGAAGCATGAGAGAATAATAGTTTCTATAAAACAAAGCCACCACCGCGCTCTAAAAGATATAAGTGAAGTACTAGAGCAAAAACTATATAACTCAAAATACATAAGTGAAGCACATAGAGTATTCTAATAATTTCCGAGTCATGTGTGTCTCTCTCTAAAGGTGTGTACATCAAGGATTATTATGGTAAACTAAAAGGCAAAGACTCAAATCATACAAGACGCTCCAAGCAAAACACATATCATGTGGTGAATAAAAATATAGCTCCAAGTAAAGTTACCGATGGAAGTAGACGAAAGAGGGGATGCCTTCCGGGGCATCCCCAAGCTTTGGATTTTAGGTGTCCTTAGATTATCTTGGGGTGCCATGGGCATCCCCAAGCTTAGGCTCTTTCCACTCATTGTTCCATAATCCATCAAATCTTTCACCCAAAACTTGAAAACTTCACAACACAAAACTTAATGTAAAATCTCGTGAGCTCCGTTAGTGAAAGAAAACAAAAGACCACTTCAAGGTACTGTAATGAACTCATTATTTATTTATATTGGTGTTAAACCTACTATATTCCAACTTCTCTATGGTCTATAAACTCTTTTACTAGCCATAGATTCATCAAAATAAGCAAACAACACATGAAAAACAGAATCTGTCAAAAACAGAACAGTCTGCAGTAACTGTAACTAATGCAAACTTCTAGAACTACAAAAATTCAGACAAAATAGGACGACCTAGACAATTTGTTTATTGATCAGAAGCAATTGGAATCAATATTTTATCACGTTCTGGTGATTTTTAACAATTATTTTCTAGAATTTTCAGCAAGATAAAATAACTATCATCCAAGAAGATCCTATAGGTCAAACTTGGCACAAACACTAACTAAAACATAAAAAGACATCTAACCAGAGGTTAGATCAAAGATTTATTCCTAAACAGAAGCAAAAAGCAAAAAAAACTAAAAATAAAATTGGGTTGCCTCCCAACAAGCTCTATCGTTTAACGCCCCTAGCTAGGCATAAAATCAAGGATAGATCTAGGTATTGCCATCTTTGGTAGGCAATCCATAAGTGGCTCTCATAATAGATTCATAAGGTAATTTTATTTTCTTTCTAGGAAAGTGTTCCATGCCTTTCTGTCGGTGTCAAAACCGGTGGATCTCGGGTAGGGGGTCCCGAACTGTGCGTCTAGGCGAATGGTAACAGGAGACAAGGGACACGATGTTTTACCCAGGTTCGGGCCCTCTTGATGGAGGTAAAACCCTACGTCCTGCTTGATTAATATTGATGATGTGTGTTACAAGAGTGGATCTACCACGAGATCAAAGAGGCTAAACCCTAGAAGCTAGCCTATGGTATGATTGTTGTTCGTCCTCACGGACTAAAACCCTCCGGTTTATATAGACACCGGATAGGGTTAGGGTTACAGAGTCGGGTTACAAAGGTAGGAGATCTACATATCCGTATCGCCAAGCTTGCCTTCCACGCCAAGGAAAGTCCCATCCGGACACGGACGAAGTCTTCAATCTTGTATCTTCATAGTCTTGGAGTCCGGCCGATGATGATAGTTCGGCTATCCGGACACCCCTAGTCGGAACTCCCTCAAGAGCCCTGAACCAGGCTTCAATGACGACGAGTCCGGCGCGCATGTTGTCTTCGGCATTGCAAGGCGGGTTCCTCCTTCGAATAATTTATAGAAGATTGTGAACACCAGGATAGTGTCCGGCTCTGCAAAAATAAATTCCACATACCACCGTAGAGAGAATAATATTACACAGGATCAATCTGGCGGCGTGATACGTGGCGTGGCGTCGCACCACTACCAAGCCTTTACTCAAATTGTTTTATTGTTCCACCTCGGTAGCGTTTAGTGAAGCGGTTTCCTTGGCACGTCTTGTCGAAGCGGAGATCGTGTTCCCCTTATTTCGGGATTCCCATCAATACGGACATGGGTAACCCAACCGCGCCATTGATTGTGACGCTTGGGAGATAAGCGAGTTTTACCAGGCCTGCGGGGACACATATTTTTTGTCCGCCCATATAAGGGGATAAGGATCCACCCTTTCGCCTGCGCCTTCTTCCTCCTTTGCTCATCCATTCCCGTGCACTCGAGCTCCAGCGCCCAAGTCCGCACTTTCCTCCTCAACCTTCTCCAACCATGTCAGGAGCGGGAGGTAGATGGATGGCCTCCTCCGTCACGGAGGGGCACATCACAAGACTGCGGGAGGCCGGATACTTGTCCGGCAATATCGCGCACAGGCTGCCCGACGCGGGGCAGCTCATTCCAACCCCCAGTCCCCATGAGAGGGTGGTATTTCTCCCCCACTTCCTCCGCGGACTAGGTTTTCCACTTCACCCATTTGTCCGGGAGCTCATGTTCTACTATGGCCTGGACTTCCACGACCTAGCCCCGAATTTCGTCCTCAACGTCTCGACGTTTATCGTCGTGTGCGAGGCCTTCCTCTGCATCCAGCCCTACTTCGGCTTGTGGCTCAAGACCTTGATGTCAAGCGAGAAGGTTGTGAAGGGCAGCCAAGCAGAAAAGCGGAGGCGCCATGGTCGGCAAGATGGCCAAAGTCCTATGGCTCGAGGGCTCCTTTGTGGAGACAATAAAGGGGTGGCAATCGGGTGGTTCTACATCACCGAGCCACGCGACCACTGAATGGGTGGCGGCCCCGAATTCCAGATCTGGATTCCCCACACGGCTCTCGTCATGGAAAGAGACGGGCTGAAGTGGGGGATTCGGACGAGCTATCCGGACTCCAAACACGCATCCGAACACGGTGGACAAGAATCGCGGGCTTGTCGACGTAATCCAGGTGATGCTCATCCGCCGGATTCTCCCATGCCAACAATGGGACTTCAATTTGTGGGAGTTCGATCCGGCACAGCACCGAACCTTGAGCCGGCTCTTTGATACCACGTACGAAGATGCCTGAAGGTGTTGTTCAAGGGCACCGAAGCCCCCGCATCCGCTAACAAAGATCGCGGATACAGCTCGCGGCGTCAAGCCGGCGAGTTAAGTTATCTTACCCTTTACGGGACTCTTTTTTCATAGGTTGACTCTACGTGGGATCTAAAAACTCCCTATTCTTGACGAGTCTGGCTGAAGACGTCCGGACAGATTAACTGTCCGGCTCCTGCCGAAGACCCGGTGGGCGCCCGATTGACGGAGGGGCTGCTGGCTCCGGCACCCCATGTGGTGCCGGAGAAGAAGGCTAAGAAGGAGGCCACGGGAACTCAAGGAGCTCCCGACGCCAGTGCCGTCGATTTCGGGCGTAATCTTCTCTCAAGACGAGGAGGAAGAAGAAGAAGCTTCTCCCCGGGAGGAGGAGAGAAGGAAGGCCGCCTGATCGGGAGGCGAAGGGTCCAAGAAGGGAAGAACCCTTCCTCCGGACTTCTCCACCAACGTCGACGACGACGAGGGGGATTGGCCTACAAGGGCCAAGCCCCTGGCGAGATCATAAGTGTCCGGATACCCATGGCGTTTTATTATTGCAGAGTGTTCTCTAATGTCGAACAATCGCAGCCCACCCAAAGGCGAAGTTCGTCGATTCATCGGCGGGTCCACAGGCTCGTCGGAAATGGAGAGTGCCGCTTCCGACTGCCTCCTCGCCTCATCATGCTGCGGACAACGCCATGGGCGGGCCCCAAAGGGGCTTGATCCGAGGAGGTGGCGCAGAGGTGCCACAAGGCAACCCGGACTCCAGCGCGTGGGGCGAGACCTCAGGGGCTCTAAGGCCGACCCTTGTTCGGACTCCATGCCGGAACCTTGATGGTTCCGAGTCCGGCAAACGATCCCTTCGCAAGAAGGGTAAGACGCCAGTGTCCTTCGGCCCAACCGGAAGCACCGGATAGCTTCTGGAGGCGCTCAACGGCGCCTCCATCGAAGGAGCACCGCCTTTATTATGAGTGCGGTGATCCGGACGATTCGATCCGCCAAGAGCGGGCTGATCAAGCTTATGCCGATCTTCTAACAGGCTTTGAGGTAAGAAATTTCAATATATGTAAAATGGTACCGCATAGACAAGAGCCCTGATGCTCGGTTCGGTGTTCGGAAAGAAAAGCCGACCGAGGATCTTTAGAAAGATAAACGCAGGAGTCATAAAAATATGTCAATATGGAATTGCAGGTTGTGCTGCTGACCTCCGCCGCACTGACTGCGGAGGTCAATAATTTGAAGAAAAACCTCGAGCGGTCCGAGAACGAGCTCGGTCATGCCAAGAAGCAGCTCGAGGAAAAAGAAGGTGAGTAATACCTTATGAAAATTGTACCTTACAGAAAAGGATTTGGTTGCAAGAAAAATGACAAGGATAACGTGGGTATTGTAGGGGCCACTAACGAGGTGGCGACCACAAGGAGGCGGTGGCAGCGGCCGAACGTAGTGCGGCGCTTGAACGCCCGAGCGAGAAGAAGCAGGAGGCGCGGGTGGTGGCGGAGGTACAGCAAGAGCTCCAGGATCTCGTGAAAAACATGAGAATTTGGAGCGTGACTCAAGACTTCGAGAGTCTGAGCTTGCAACGGCTCTTGAGAGTGCCAAAGCCGCTAAGGCCGAAGCCTACAAGGCCCTCCAGAGATTGAGGCGGTGAAGAAAATAGCAGCGGGTAAGGCATTTTTCATGCAGAGTAAGCATGTGAGTGTAAATTACACATTGCTTACCCGAATTCGGAGTTCTCGAGGCGTTCGCAGAGATCTTCCTCGTGATGTGTCCGATGCTGCCGCATTCTACCGGGCCGAGGAGGGAGCTCGACGGAGAAGGTCTTTTGGTCTTAGTATCTGAGGCGGACATCCGGTGCCCTTAGCGACCAGTGAAGCGGTGGTCGAGCTCCACAAGGCGGCCGAACAGGCCATGAAGGGCCTCATAGTTGTTTGTGGCCTAAGGAGGCCATGCACAGGAGCTACTTCGGCCTGGTGCGGCGGCTGGTGGATGCATGCCCGTGGGTTGAAGTTATCAAGCATTCCACTTGTATCGAGGGTGCCCGTCGGGCCCTTGCCTGCGCAAAGGTGCACTGGGGCAAGATGGATGCCCAGAAGCTCATGACGGACCCGCCACCAGACGGCAAGGAGCATCGCACGCCCGAGATGTATTATAAGAGTGTGTTGAAGGGCGCCCGCACTATTGCGGGTGAGTGCTCGAAAGATGTAATATTTGAGTAGACTCGCATTTTGTTATCTGTCTTGCGCTGAAAACTTAGTTCATATCGCTAAGCAACGCTTGTTAATTTAAAATATTACCTTCAGGCGGCTGTTTATCAAATCGAGAGATGGCAAGTCGTCGGCTTCAAATTTCATGCCACGAAAGTGCTTTGGGGTGTTCGGGATAAACTTGAGCTCTTGTTCCCATGTTTGGGTCCATCTAGGAGGCGCTCAACACAGCCGAACAAGGCAACCGGACTTATAATGCTTGAACACTCTCACTTAGCCATAGAATTCTATAATTTTAAATTTCGGTAAGCCCCTAGTCTTCGGAAGGCGAATTTGGGGCGCTATCCACGCCTTGGCCGGACAGTATCCGGCTCCCTCGCTTCTAAGCGGCATAAGTCTTTAAGGACTCGTAAAAACCTCTCGAACAGCGACCGGTCTCTCGCCTCATCATGACGGGTCAGTTTAGCTTTCTCCATCGAGGCGTTAACCCAGCCGAACTGAGGCGGAATCGCAGTGGTTCTCCGGTGCTACCTTAGCCGATATAACGGAACGTAAGGTACCAAAACACGGAGCCGGGCAAACCCAACTATTGACCCAAGACATGATTCGAGCCGATGCATATAGTGCTATAAGTTCGGGTGCCGCACTTGTGAAAGTGTTCGGACTCATCACACCATAACGCTGGAAACATAAGCCCCTGGTGTATATTAGCCGTACCAAAGTGTCTGGATGCAACATGTCGTGAATGAACATATGTATGAAAAAGAAATGCAATTATAAACAAAAAGGTGCTGCATTGTTTTATTCAATAAGTGCTGCTACGAATGCGAACGATACAAATAGTGCGATAAGCAAGGTATGAGGCTATTAAACATGTCCCCCTCCGTGGGTAGGCTGCAGATTGGTGTATGAAAATGCTCATAATGGAGACCACACAGATATTCGTTGTAGCCTTTATCCTTCCCAGCTGTTGCATCGTGAGTGAGTTCGGCAGTTTCTTTGCCGGACAGGCTTCGACAAACGGAGTCCTGTGGGTAAAAAGTAAAGGTGAAAAAGAAAAGAAAAGGAACGACACACGTGAGAGCCCTGGTGTGGTTGAGCCGCGATCTGGGTTTATCGTGGTCGTGCCCTCTCCCCATGCCCATGGTATCTTGAGAGCGTAATGGTGTACGCGAAGGACCTGCTGACGCTTCGCAGGGCTGGGGTTGGGGCCGCATCGCTACGCTGGCGATGCTCAACGTGCTGTGGTCTTGTTGTAAGTTACTCCGGGCGGCGCTTAGCTGTGTCCGGCCGCTTAACGGCGGACTCGAGAATTGCCTTAAGGCGTTGCATTGCACTTACGCGCGAGCATTGTATGTTCCTCCGTGCGGAGGGAACGTTGATGTTTTCGTTGACCGTAATGACTCCTCGAGGGCCTGGCATCTTGAGCTTGAGGTATGCGTGGTGCGGCACCGCTGTTGAACTTTGCAAGCGCTGCACGTCCGAGCAAGGCATGATAGCCGCCATGAACGGGACTATGTCGAAGATTAACTCCTCGCCCGGAAGTTATCCGGGATCCGAAGACCACTTCGATGTAATTGAGCCTGCATAATTGGCTTCTACACCGGTATGACGCCTTTAAAGGTCGTTTTGGTAGGTTTAATCCTTGAGGGGTCTATGCCCATCTTGCGCCTTGTATCCTGGTAAAGCAGGTTCAGGCTGCTTGCCGTAAATCCATCGAGGACTACGGTTAGGTGAAATCCATCAACGATTGGGTCTAAGACGGTCTGGCGAATCCACCGTGGCGGATCTTTGGTGGGGTGGTCCTTCGGTCAAAAGTGATCGGGCAGGAGGACCATGGATTGAACTTCGGGCAACTGGCTCCATCGCGTAGACATCCTCGAGTGCACGCTTCCGCTCCCTTTTGGGTATGTGCGCTATGCGTATATCATGTTCACCGTCCGCACTTTTGTGGGGAAACCCTTACATCCTCTATTGTTCGGGCGATTGGGTCTCGTCCTCGCCATCGCTATGTAGCCCTTGTCATTGCTTTCGCAATTAACTTGCTGCTTGCTTGAATACCCAAGTCCCCTGTTGGTGTGGTTAAGCTTTTCGAAGTGCCGTGTATCCGCACAAGCGGTCAGTATTCGGTCCAAATTGGACGGACCGGAGTAGTTCTTTTGAATGGCTTTTTCGCTGACCGGTTTAGAGCCTCGAATCCGGCATTGACCGCCGTATCCTCAATATTGTCGCCGTTAACGCGGCGTTTGTTTTGTTACGACGCTGCCTACCATTTCGGTCCTTGAAGTCCGGACTGCCGAATTTTTGCCGAGGTTGTTGCTGCATGCTAGCCAGCTGTCCTCACCCGCGCAGAAGCGGGTCATGAGTGATGTGAGGGCTGCCATGGATTTCGGCTTTTCCTGTCCTAGGTGCCGGGCGAGCCACTCGTCACGGATGTTATGCTTGAAGGCCGCAAGGGCCTCCGCATCCGGACAGTCGACTATTTGGTTTTTCTTGGTTAAGAACCGTGTCCGTAATTGTCCGGCCGATTCGTCTGCTCTTGAATTATGTGGCTTAGGTCATCGGCATCTGGTGGTCACACATAAGTGCCCTGGAAGTTATCGAGGAATGCGGCTTCCAGGTCCTCCCAGCTCCCAATTGACTCTGTTGGCAAGCTGTTGAGCCAATGTCGGGCTGGTCCTTTAAGCTTGAGGGGGAGGTATTTGATGGCGTGAAGATCGTCACCGCGGGCCATGTGGATGTGAAGGAGATAGTCTTGATCCAAACCGCTGGGTCTGTTGTGCCATCATAGGATTCAATATTGACGGGTTTGAACCCTTCGGGATTTGATGATCCATTACTTCATCATGAAGCATAGTGGGTGTCTTGGCGCCTCAGATCGGGCGATATCACGACGGAGCTCAAAAGAGCTTGGTCTGTTTTGTTCGGCCCGGCCGGACTTACTATGTCCGGCGCGACGGTTGTCGTCACGTACCGTGGGGCGCCCACGCGATCCATAGATCGATCTTGATTGTCTTGCCTTGTCCTCCAATATATCTTGCAGGTCCGAGCGTTCCCCTTTGGCCGTGTGCTTTTTGAGCGATGCCGGGGTACGGTTCTAGTGAAGGGCCTAGAGGCCTCTCTGTCGCGACCACGGGGTGGTCGGTCAGCCGTATTGCCTCCTGGTGATGCGGGTTCGTAAGCCTCCTCCTCTAATCGGGGGAGCAGCTTGCGTTTAGGGTAGCTTTTGGAGGGGCGTTCGAGCTCATGCTCTTTGGCCGCGAGGACTTGATCCATCTGTCGGCTAGCAGATCCTGATCAGCTCTAAGTCATTGCTTTGCTTTTTCTTGAGGCTGTTCGTTGTGGCCATAAGCCTGCGTCTAAAACGCTCTTGTTCGACGGGATTCTCAGGCACGACGAATTCATCATCGTCGAGGCTTGCTTCGTCTCCGGAGGGAGGCATATAATACTCTAGCTCTTCTTCCGCCGCTCTCTCGTGAGGGCTGGCGTCTCCATCTTCCTGCGCTGGATCTTGCTGGAGTGGATTGTCTTCGGCACTGTCCGGTGTATTGTTATCTCCGGTGCCGGAATCTTCATTCTTGTTGTGGCGGGATTTAGAGCGGCGTCACTGACACCGGCGCTTGGGCTGCTTCTTGGAGGGGTCATCCTCCGTTGTTCCATTGCCGTTCCCATCTTTTGGGATGTCCACCATATATATGTCGTACGACGAGGTGGCCTTCGGTGCCTCGTAGGCGCTGGGTCTTGGTAAATCTCCGGCATCGTCGTCCATACCGTCGATGTCTTGGAGTCGTAGTCTAGCATGTCGGTTAGATCGTTGACAGCGGCTACCAAGTGGGTGGTGGGTGGGCGTTGAATTTCTTCGTCGTCCGCATCCCAACCTTCCTGACCATAATCCGGCCAGGGCTCTCCGGATAAAGAGAGAGACTTTAGTGAATTCAGGATGTCGCCAAAGGGCGAGTGCTGAAAGATGTCCGCGGTAGTGAACTCCATGACGGGCGCCCAATCGGATTCGATTGGCAGGGGCGCGGGGGGTTTGGAGTCCGGAGAGGAGTCCGGCACCCTAGAGTCGAGGTCTTTGCAAAGGACAGGGATAGAGTTCGGCTCGATCGCCGTAGAGATTAAAGCCCCCGAGGCGGTGTCCAACCACTCGTCCTCGATCGGGGAATCCGGCTCCGGATTAAGGGTCGGAGCGGATTCTGGTGCGGCCTGTGGCACTGTTCGGTTGCGAGCTAGATCATACCCATCGAAGCGGTCTGGCGCGCTTTGGCTGCGGCTCGAATCCGTCGAAGATCAAGTCTCCGCAGATATCGGCTGTATAGTTTAAACTTCGAATCGACACGCGGTGGGCGTAGCTTTCGATCTGCTCCAGATGGCCAAGCGAATTGGCCCGCGGTGCAAAGCCGCTGAACACGAAGATCTGTCCGGGGAGAAAAGTCTCACCCTGGACCACGTCGTTGTTGATGATCAAAGGAGCCATCGGGCCTGTTGGTGACGACACAGAGGAACTCTCAATGAAAGCACCAATGTCGGTGTCAAACCGGCGGATCTCGGGTAGGGGGTCCCAACTGTGCGTCTAGGCGGATGGTAACAGGAGACAAGGGACACGATGTTTTACCTGTGTTCGGGCCCTCTTGATGGAGGTAAAACCCTACGCCCCGCTTGATTAATATTGATGATGTGTGTTACAAGAGTGGATCTACCACGAGATCAAAGAGGCTAAACCCTAGAAGCTAGCCTATGGTATGATTGTTGTTCGCCTCACGGACTAAAACCCTCCGGTTTATATAGACACCGGATAGGGTTAGTGTTACACAGAGTCGGGTAAAAAGGTAGGAGAACTACAAATCAGTATCGCCAAGCTTTCCTACCAAGCCAACGAAACACCCAAACGGACACGGGACGAAGTCTTCAATCTTGTATCTTCATAGTCTTGGAGTCCGGCCGATGATGATAGTTCGGCTATCCGGACACCCCCTAGTCCGGAACTCCCTCACTTTCCTTAACGGAAAATGGAATCTAATGTTCCCTTCCTTCATATCAATAATTGCACCAATCGTTCTAAGGAAAGGTCTACCAAGAATAATAGGACATGAAGGATTGCAATCTATATCAAGAACAATAAAATCTACGGGCACATAATTCCTATTTGCAATAATAAGAACATCATTAATTCTTCCCATAGGTTTCTTAATAGTGGAATCCGCAAGGTGCAAGTTTAGAGAGCAATCATCAAATTCACGGAAACCTAGTAAATCGCATGAAGTTTTTGGAATCGTGGAAACACTAGCACCAAAATCACACAAAGCATAGCATTCATGATCTTTAATTTTAATTTTAATAGTAGGTTCCCATTCATCATAAAGTTTTCTAGGGATAGAAACTTCCAACTCAAGTTTTTCTTCATAAGGTTGCATCAAAGCATCAACGATATGTTTGGTAAAGGCTTTATTTTGACTATAAGCATGAGGAGAATTTAGCACGGATTGCAACAAGGAAATACAATATATTAAAAAACAATTATCATAATTAAATTCCTTGAAATCCAAAATAGTGGGTTCATTAATATCTAAAGTTTTGATCTCTTCAATCCCACTTTTATCAATTTTAGCATAAAGATCTATAAACTCCGATTTTTGGAACGCCTTCTAGGTAAAGGTGGATCATATTCAGTCCCATCATTATCAAGATTCATATTGCAAAACAAAGATTTAATAGGGGACACATCAATAAGTTTTAGATCTTCATCGTTATTTCCATAGAAAGTAGAAGAACACGCTTTCACAAAGCAATCTTTCTTAGCACGAATCCTAGTGGTTCTTTCTTTGCACTCATCAATGTAAATTCTCATGGCTTTGAGAGACTCATTGATATCATGCTTAGGTGGAATAGATCTAAGTTTCAAAGAATCAACATCAAGGGAAATTCTATCAACGTTCCTAGCCAATTCATCAACTTTAAGTAGTTTTTCTTCAATCAAAGCATTGAAATTCTTTTGCGAATTCATAAATTCCTTAACACTAGTCTCAAATTCAGAGGGCATCTTATTAAAATTTCCATAAGAATTGTTGTAGGAATTACCATAATTATTAGAGGAATTACTAGGGTACGGCCTAGGATTAAAGTTTCCTCTATACGCGTTGTTACCAAAATTATTCCTACCAACAAAATTCACATACATAGATTATTATTCTCAATCAAAGTAGACAAAGGCATATCATTAGGATCAGAAGAAACACTTTTATTAGCAAATAATTTCATAAGTTCATCCATCTTTCCACTCAAAACATTTATTTCTTCTATCGCATGCACTTTTTTATTAGTAGATCTTTCAGTGTGCCATTGAGAATAATTAACCATAATATTATATAGGAGTTTAGTAGCTTCTCCTAACGCGATTTCCATAAAAGTGCCTCCCGCGGCCAAATCTAAAAGATTTCTAGAAGCAAAATTCAATCCGGCATAGAAATTTTGTATAATCATCCACAAATTCAAACCATGCGTAGGGCAATTACGTATCATTAATTTCATCCTCTCCCAAGCTTGTGCAACATGTTCATGATCAAGTTGCTTAAAATTCATAATATCGTTTCTAAGAGAGATAATCTTAGCGGGAGGAAAATACTTAGAGATAAAAGCATCTTTGCACTTATTCCAAGAATCAATACTATTTTTAGGCAAAGACGAAAAGCAAGCTCTAGCACGATCTCTAAGCGAAAAAGGAAATAGCTTCAATTTAACAATATCATTGTCCACATCTTTCTTCTTTTTCATATCACACAAATCAACGAAGCTATTTAGATGGGTAGCGGCATCTTCACTAGGAAGGCCGGCGAATTGATCTTTCATGACAAGATTCAACAAAGCAGCATTGATTTCACAAGATTCAATATCGATAAGAGGAGCAATCGGAGTGCTAAGGAAATCATTGTTGTTGGTATTGGTGAAATTACACAATTTAGTATTATCTTGAGCCATCGTGACAAGCAAGCAATCCAACACGCGAGCAAACAAGAAGCAAACAAAAAGGAGGCGAACGGAAAAGAAAGGGCGAATAAAACGACAAGGGTGAAGTAGGGGAGAGGAAAACGAGAGGCAAATGGCAAATAATGTAATGCGGGAGATAAGGGTTTGTGATGGGTACTTGGTATGTTGACTTTTGCATAGACCTCTCCGGCAACGGCGCCAGAAATCCTTCTTGCTACCTCTTGAGCACTGCGTTGGTTTTCCCTTGAAGAGGAAAGGGTGATGTAGCAAAGTAGCGTAAGTATTTCCCTCAGTTTTGAGAACCAAGGTATCAATACAGTAGGAGGCCACGACGAGTCCCTCGCACCTACACAAACAAATAAATCCTCGCAACCAACGCAATAAAGGGGTTGTCAATCCCTTCACGGTCACTTACAAGAGTGAGATCTGATAGATATGATAAGATAATATTTTTGGTATTTGTTTGATAGAGATGCAAAGTAAAGAAAACAAAAAAACGGCGACAGAAATAGCTTGTTGACGGGAGATTAATATGATGGAAAATAGACCCAGGGGCCATAGGTTTCACTAGTGGCTTCTCTCAAGAGCATAAGTATTTACGGTGGGTGAACAAATTACTGTTGAGCAATTGACAGAATTGAGCATAGTTATGAAAATATCTAGGTATGATCATGTATATAGGCATCACGTCCGAGACAAGTAGACCGACTCCTGCCTGCATCTACTACTATTACTCCACACATAGACCGCTATCCAGCATGCATCTAGAGTACTAAGTTCATAAGAACAGAGTAACGCTTTAAGCAAGATGACATGATGTAGAGGGATAAACTCATGCAATATGATATAAACCCCATCTTGTTATCCTCGATGGCAACAATACAATACGTGCCTTGCTGCCCCTACTATCCTTTAGGAAAGGACCTTTGCAAGATTGAACCAAAGCTAAGCACTTCTCCCATTGCAAGAAACATCAATCTAGTAGGCCAAACCAAACCGATAATTCAAAGAGACTTGCAAAGATAACCAATCATACATAAAAGAATTGAGAGAAGATTCAAATATTGTTCATAGATAAACTTGATCATAAACCCACAATTCATCGGTCTCAACAAACACACCGCATAAAGAAGATTATATCGAATAGATCTCCACGAGAGAGGGGAGAACATTGTATTGAGATCCAGAAAGAGAGAAGAAGCCATCTAGCTAGTAACTATGGACCCGAAGGTTTGAGGTAAACTAATCACACTTCATCGGAGAGGCTATGGTGTTGATGTAGAAGCCCTCCGTGATCGATGCCCCCTTCGGCGGAGCTCCGAAAAAGGCCCCAAGATGGGATCTCATGGGTACAGAAGGTTGCGGCGGTGGAATTAGGTTTTTGGCTCCGTCTCTGGTAGTTTGGGGGTACGTAGGTATATGTAGGAGGAAGAAGTACATCGGTGGAGCAACGTGGGGCCCACGAGGGTGGAGGGTGCGCCCAGGGGGGTAGGCGCGCCCCCCTACCTCGTGCCCTCCTGGTTGATTTCTTGACGTAGGGTCGAAGTCCTCTGGATCACGTTCGTTCCGAAAATCACGTTCCCGAAGGTTTCATTCGGTTTGGACTCCGTTTGATATTCTTTTTTTGGGAAACTCTGAAATAGGCACAAAACAGCAATTCTGGGCTTGGCCTCTGGTTAATAGGTTAGTCCCAAAAATAATATAAAAGTGTATAATAAAGCCCAATAATGTCCAAAACAGAATATAATATAGCATGGAACAATCAAAAATTATAGATACGTTGGAGACGTATCATTCTCTTCCACTTAATGTTCTTGAAGCATCAGCAAAAGTCAAACAACAACAGCAGCAGTACTCAGCAAATAGCCAGCAGCAGCATCAGCAAATAGCTAGTTGATGACATGGCGCCACAGGCGGGCGCCATGCTGTTAACGACATGACGCATACTGAGGCAGGCGCCATGCACATTGGCTGCAGAAACGGCTAAGGACCCAAATTTTTGCTCTCTGATGTTCAAGGCGTCATGCTAGTTAAGTCGGCGCGCCATGTATGGCGTCCCATGGTAGGGCGCTGTGCATACTCACATGACGCCCCGGGTCAGGGCGCCATGCCTGTTGACTGCAAAAACGGCTAAGGACCCAACTTTTTGCTCTCTGATGTTCATGGCGTCATGCTAATTAAGTCAGCACGCCAAGCATTGGGAAATCTTTGCCACCATTGTTTGCTTTGGCATACACTTTGTCCCACAATTTCTCAAAATGTCTAGTGGTGAATGCAAGACAACAATCATGAAGAAGGTCAGACAATTCCTTGTCTCCACATGCTCGGTAAAAGTTGGAAACAAAATGCCTCATGCACCACCTATGGCGCACGCGAGGATGTCCTGGAATGTCAATCTTCACTGCATTGAGTATCCCTGGGTGGCGGTCCGAGATGATGCAAACCTCTCTTTCGGGTCCAATTACCTTGGTCCTCACTATACTAAGAAACCACTCCCAGTTGTCATTGTTCTCCGGCGACACCAAAGCAAACACCAATGGAACCAATTTGTCACCACCATCATTAGCCACGGCGATCAACAATGTGCCCTTGAACTGGCCGGTCAGAAATGTGCCATCCACGGACATAACCGGCCTATAATGCTTGAAGGCCCTAATGCATGGCTCAAAAGTCCAGAATGCGCGTCCAAATATACGAACATTTGCATCGTTGTATATCCTTGTTCTCACGTCATCTGGCTCCACCATATAGTACATGCCAGGATTTTCTGCCGCCATCGCTTTCAACACCATCGCGAGGCGGTTGTATGATTCTTCCCAACCACCATACAATATCTCAAAGGCAGCTTGCTTGGCCTTCCATGCCTTCCCATACTTCACCTCGTACCCAAAACCTCCTTCACCATCTCCATCAAAGCCCGAATGGGATATGTCGGGAGTATCTTTATGGAGGCTGAAAATCGATATGCAATGAATTTGGAGGTCAATTGACGGTGATCATCCTTTACATTAGCATCATCAATATCCTTGCCACTACATCAATGGTGAAACATGGAACTTGTAATCTTCCATTGTGGCCCGCCTTTGACACATCTTGCACGGATAACCCAAGGGCAATGATTCTTGTGTACCTCACATTTGACCACATAACGCACTTTCGAGTTTGACTTATCCACAATGAATGGTCGATGAAACTTAATCGCGTAGTCCTTGGCCCATATTTGAAGTTCTGTCAAGCTTTCAAAGATTGTTCCTTCACTAACACCATACACACTTGCTTTGGCATCTCGCTTTGAAGTTAACCTTGGTGCAAGAATTTCACTTGTGCCACCATCAACAATCGCCTTATCGGCTAGGCTTAGATCACGAAACAATGATGTCTTGTGACTACGGCCTATTACCTTCTTGAAAGCATTGGCTTCTTTAGCCGTCAAACCATCCTCATCTATTTCTTCATCCGGGCCTTCATCCTCCGAGTCCCACGCATAGGACCTATTGTATGGAATCTCATGGTCCATGTCCTCTTCCATGCAATTTGCCTCAACATCACCAACATAATGGTCATGAAGATAAGCCTCCGATTCATCACCCTCAAACTCACCACCATCCATGTGCAAGTCTTCATTATCAACTTGGTCATTCCTTGGAGGCTCAAACATTGGGTCATTGGAGGTTGGCTCATTGTTGTGTCATGCACATCCGGAGTGACATGTGTTGAATCTCGAACCGGGCTTCTAACATCATATGAAGATGCACACCGATTCAAATAAATGTGCAACCGAGCACGAACAACCTTTGTGGCAAATAACTCAAATGATTTATCTTGTGATGCCAACACACTCTCTTTATATGCTTCCCAATGAAACTCGGAGTCAAGAGGCATTATCTTCCAACGAATATGTTGCCCATGCCCAACATTATACCTTCCGATTAAGTCTACTCCATCGCTTTCTTCCATCCAATTCAACCTTCTTCGAAGCTCAACCAAAACCTCCACAAGGCAAGGACTTGTGGGAAACACCATCACTACCGGCTTCTTCTTCGGGTCACCATACTCCGCGTCTCCCTTTTCAAAGGAGACAAAGTCCACATGATGCACATTGACGATCCTCGCCATCTAGAATCATAAACACCAAAATGCATCAATAAAAATAGCAAAATTGGATGACCTATGGTTTCCCCAAATCCCCACAATGTGGAGATTTCAACCAACAAAAAGAGGAGGAATGATGGAGAATACCTTGAGGGGTCGAAGGAAAGGATAAATCATCGATTTGGAGCTTCGATCCACAAAATTTTGTGGGCATTAAGTAGGGGCTTGAGTGGGGCGGACGGGATGGAGAAGGGGAAAAGTGAGGGTTTGTGGAGGGGAAAACAGAGGAGACTCTGTTTTGTTGACGCAAGGGGCATGGCGCCCTGAGCAGGGGCGTCATGACCATCCGAACGACGCCCTGGCATGGGGCGCCATGGTGCCATACCCTGCCAACGTGGCAAGTCACCGCTGACCAGGATGGCGCCTTTAACCGAAGCGTTATGGTATCTAGCATGGCGCCCCATGTGCAGGCGTCATGTGTGTAGGGCCATTTTATGAAATATTTTCAAAAAAGAGCCATTTTATGCTGAACTTTGGCCAAAGGGCCGGTTTTGTGATTTTTCACGTCTGATTGAGCCGCGGCACGAACTCGAGGGTTTCTGTTGCGACCCTGCGGTGAGTGTCGAGGCAGGTTGCTCATTCATCTTGCAGCACTCGGCAATGGCAATATTTTCTCGTGTTGCCGTCAACATTGATCACCGAGTGCCACCAATCCTTCACCGAGTTGAAGTTGCTCAAATCGTCAATGTTCATGCGCCACAGCCCCATCCATCTTCTAAAACCTCGCCCCAAATTTACACTTTAATAAGCTGCACGCCACTGTTTCCGGCTCCTTTTTGGCACAATTGACGTAGTCCACAATTTTTTGGACCCTCTTAGAGCATCTCTAGCAGATCCCGTATAAATGGTCAAACTCGTAATTTTTTTGCGTTTTATAGTTTTGGGCGAAAAAAATGTCCAAAACAGGTACCATAAAAGTGGTCCAACTCGTAAAAATTTTAAGGGCCACCGCAAATGCACACCCGAAACCCTTATCTTTGGAGGTTGGAAGGCCGAATCTAGGGGCCCAGATATGGGTCAAACCTCGTCGAGCAAACACGCCGCTACGGAGTTTGCGGAATCCGCCCTAAACTTCGCGAATTCATCACCGCACCGGAAAAAGGCCGCTAAGCGCCGCATAATCGATCGCCGCCCGGTTCGAATTGACGAGGCTCGACATAGTCGTGGCCTCCCATGACCTCACCGCCGCCGGAATCCTCTCGGCGGCAGCAAAGGCACGACTTCGGTGGCAATAGAGTAAGGTGCGGACGGAGGCGGCGGCGTGGGGCAAGGTTAGTCTTGACGACGGAGGCGACAGGCGTGGTGGGGAGGCGGTAGCATGATGATGGGCGGCCGACATGGGCGGGTGACGGCTGACGGAAGCGGCGACGGTGTGGCATGGCTCATGGGCGATGAAGCCTTGACCGGGGTTAGACGCGACCGCGTGGCAGTCTTGACGGACTGGAGGAAGGAGTTCTTTATTCCAGTTTTACATTTTGTTTTACAGTATCTGTTCGGCCGTAGCTAAAATGAACCCTTAAAATGCACTTTTTCCAACCCGTATCCCAATTTTGCAGTTTGCGATTTTAAGGGTCTGCTAGAGATGGTCTTAGCCCGTCAAACGTTCGCTGTATGTAGTCAGCATTTGCAAACGCTTTCGATGATAGTTTTTTTTTGAAGGTTTTTCTTTTTCTTTCGATGACAGTTCTAGTTATGGTGGGATGACAAGTTCCTCATAATAGCATGAAAGGTTCTTGTAGAGAAGAAAGTTTTGTTTTAAAACTGCCATCATTTGATCAAAACGCCAGCGAGGTGGTTCGTTGGGAACTGTTAAAAGTCCCAGCTAGCATTACTGCAATTTTTTTTATCGAAACATAACCCACAATTTGTTCAACCTCTCCGATGAAGTCTATCCGCAGTCCAAGTCCGATCTTTGAATAATGAGCCACCAAAACAGCAAAATCGCAGCAAAAGGGAGGAGGATGGATGATCCATCACTG
The DNA here is from genome assembly GCA_021605145.1 of Aegilops bicornis. Lineage (NCBI taxonomy): Eukaryota > Viridiplantae > Streptophyta > Magnoliopsida > Poales > Poaceae > Aegilops > Aegilops bicornis. Next base: position 688,194,282 of record CM038673.1, on the reverse strand, counting down.
GCACGAAAAGGGCAGACACTAAATTCATCATGACAACTAAAATCCATGGAACAATCCTCACTGAAGCTCTGCTACGATGACCCAACAGAAGGACGATAACTGACAAATAGATAACCAAAGAATGGTCCATCACAATACTACAAGAGTAGCCTGCGCGAGCATAGGCATATATGCTAGTATTAGTATGTTGACAAAGAACGAGGCAAAAAATAAACACCACGCACAAGATTCACAAAGATGAGAAACCACTGCTACCAAGAATACAAGAGCACACCTGAGCAAGCATATGAAATATACACAAATAACGAGGCAAAAACATTCCCACATGGAGTACAATACTCCCTCCGTTCATTTTTGTAAGTCATTTTAGACAACTCAAAATAGGCTCTTTTGTATATTGTCTGAAATATGTTCAAGGTCTTATAAAAGTGAACAGAGGGAGTATTCACAAAGATAATGAGAAACCACTACCAATACTCATTTTTTGGTTGCTGAAGCGAACGACTAACAATAATACTTGTCAGAACTTACAAGGCGACGACTAGCTCAAGGAGAGCACTCGACAGTTCAGGCCATCGTCAGCTATGGACCGACTGACCAAATGATGCTGAACACGACAGACTGCAACGCACTACTAGCCGTAGCAAATTACAAAACGGAGCACAAGACGCAACCTCGACTCATCCAAGCCACGGGAAACCACACAAACCCTCACCGGAGGAAACACGACGTGGACATGGTGACAGACCTGAACCGGGGGACATATAGCTGGGGTGGAGCAGGGCACGGCACCACTACTCCGCATCGCGTTCCTCTTCCTCCTCCTCGTCGTACTCCTCGTCGGCGGTCGCATCCTGGTACTGCTGGTACTCGGCGACGAGGTCGTTCATGTTGCTCTCGGCCTCGGTGAACTCCATCTCATCCATGCCCTCACCCGTGTACCAGTGCAAGAAGGCCTTCCTCCTGAACATGGCCGTGAACTGCTCGCTCACCCTGCGGAACATCTCCTGGATGGACGTGGAGTTGCCGACGAAGGTGCCCGCCATCTTCAGCCCCCTGGGCGGCATGTCGCACACGCTCGACTTGACATTGTTGGGGATCCACTCCACAAAGTAGGACGAGTTCTTGTTCTGCACGTTGAGCATCTGCTCGTCCACCTCCTTGGTGCTCATCTTCCCACGGAAGCAGGCCGAGGCGGTGAGATAGCGGCCATGGCGGGGGTCTGCGGCGCACATCATGTTCTTGGCATCCCACATTTGCTGAGTCAGCTCGGGAACAGTGAGAGCACGGTACATTTGTGACCCACGCGATGTCAGCGGCGCGAAGCCAACCATGAAGAAGTGGAGGCGGGGGAATGGGATGAGATTCACAGCAAGCTTGCGAAGATCGGAGTTGAGTTGTCCAGGGAACCTCAGGCAGCATGTGACACCGCTCATGGTAGCAGAGATAAGATGGTTCAGGTCACCAACTGCATTGTTAGAACCAAAGTTATCAGTGCCCACTTCTAACTGAACATAAACTTCTGCATGTAAATTTCAGCACATTTCACAGAAAAGTAAAGATCAAGAGAAGATTAGCTTACAGGAAGGGGTGGCAAGCTTTAGCGTGCGGAAGCATATGTCGTATAGAGCTTCATTGTCAAGCACCATACACTCATCAGCGTTCTCAACAAGTTGGTGAACGGAAAGCGTAGCATTGTATGGCTCAACAACAGTGTCTGAGACCTTTGGTGATGGGAAGACAGAGAAGGTCAGCATCATTCGGTCAGGGTACTCCTCCCTAATCTTAGAAATAAGAAGGGTGCCCATCCCAGATCCAGTGCCTCCTCCCAAAGAATGGCAAACTTGGAATCCTGTAAAAGAAGCAAATTAAGCCACACCATTATTCACAAATGCAAATGACGATGCAGCATGAAAAATCAGACATCTGTAGTGAACTGCAAAACAGTACAAAGGATGCAGCAACACTCCAAGGACACAAACAGTTTAGCAATGTCACCATGTGCTCCACGAAACAGGAGTTGGTGAGCAAACAAGTTACAGCAGCCATGCTACACAAACAAGTTAGAACAGTTATGCTACACAAACATGTTACTTGGGCCTGGCATATTTAATATGCACATCAAGATAACTAGGGATGACCAAAGAAATGAAGATAAGGACTTATTTATTCATCATTTAGATAGGGACTCGTATTGTATAGCTAATGTTGACCAAATAACTCAGCTCAGGTATGGCAGTTCTTAATTTAGTTTTTCAACAGGTCATCAAGGGGTGCAAAGTGCCAATCAAACACTACCTACTTTAATAGAATATCAGGCGTACCGACAATCGAGATTGGTGAAGCTATGTAGGTGCTTATCCAGAATAGCTAAATTAATTTTGACTAGCGCATGCACATGATCCCTTAAAGCTACAAGAAGCCAGCATAGTAATCACAAACAGCCCATACAGTAACAGGACAGCCTATATCCTACCAGCTTCCACTCTTATGTGCTGAATTGGCCAATTGGGGTAACAAAGCATCTTCGTAATGGACAAATTGGGCACAACCTATCATCGTACTGGATAGCAAATTGCTTGGATCATCAGTAACCAGCAGTTATATGATCAAATTAATGCAGATAACACAGTGATAGACATGAAATGAATTGATGAGATCAATACATCAACAATTAACACAGACATCATCTCCAGCGATGCAAAACAGGGCCTCATAAATGCCAAACAGAGCCGCCATAATCACAACCCGAAGACATCTAGAGTGGATCTAACTCCCCGGGGAACGGCTGAGCCCAGATCTAAACGCCGGCTCATCAATCCCTGGCAGAAATTCACGCGGAAGAGATGGTATAATTAATTACCCTGGAGGCAGTCGCAGTTCTCGGCCTCCTTGCGGACGACGTCGAGGACGGAGTCGATGAGCTCGGCGCCCTCGGTGTAGTGTCCCTTGGCCCAGTTGTTGCCGGCGCCGGACTGGCCGAAGACGAAGTTGTCGGGGCGGAAGATCTGGCCGAAGGGGCCGGAGCGCACCGAGTCCATGGTGCCGGGCTCGAGGTCCATGAGCACGGCGCGGGGCACGAACCGGCCCCCGCTCGCCTCGTTGTAGTAGACGTTGATCCGCTCCAGCTGCAGGTCCGAGTCCCCCGCGTAGCGCCCCGTCCCGTCGATCCCGTGCTCGTCGCAGATCACCTCCCAGAACTTGGCCCCGATCTGGTTCCCGCACTGCCCGCCCTGGATGTGCAGGATCTCCCTCATCGTGCCTTCGCCGCCGGTGCGTCGCCGGGCGCCGGGGGTCCGGTGGACGGTGGACGGTGGTTGCGGGGGAGGGAGGGGGTGGAGGTGGGGGATTCGGGAATTCGGATTTCGAAATGGAGGATGGTGTTTTCCGAGCCTTTATACCGCGGGCGGGGGAGGGAGACCGCGGCTTCGGGTTCGGGTTCGGGCTCGGGCTCGGCCGCCCGGTGGTTGCGGGCCGCGGGCCCTGGGTGGGGCCCGGGCCCAGTGGCGGTAGGGGGTGTGTGCTGGCGTGGCGTGGGGTCGGGATGGCTCGGTCGCTGGACCCGAGCGTGCCAGGCTGGCGTAACCGAAGCCGCGGGCCCCACCCGCCGCAGCTGGGCAGTCCGTCGAGTTGGGAGGATGAGCGGATGGGATCGGCTACCGACGGAGCGTGGGGCCCGCGCACCGGTTCGCTGTGGACGGATCGGGTGTGGCGTAGCTGTCAGCGGCGTGGGATTGTGATCGGCGCTGGAGCCACCTGGCAGGGCCGGCTCGGCTCGGGGGATGGACTCGTGTGGATGGGGACGAGAGCGGCCGATGACGCGGCGGTAGGGCCGGCCGGCCGTCCGTCGCCGGTGAACAAACCCCGGCGGAGAATCCCACAATGTCTAATTTTTCACGGAAGAAGATCATTAAACAGTTGAACGGCTGCAAACGATGGCACATAGTACCATTTCATCTATACCTTACCTTCCTATCCACCGTCCCCGCAAGGGGGGAAAACAGCCCCTCCGTGTCCGAACAGGCCCTGAACTGATCGTACCTACAAGTTGATATGCTTGTACAACAAGCTTAGCAAGGAAGAATGATTTGACGGCGAATGATAGCGGCCGCGATTTTATGGAGGCGATAGGGATGCTTCACTAGCAATCCAATCAGTGTACTGTTCTGGACTGTATGCAGCAGCTGCAGTCTGCGGAGAGGTGGGGAGGGCCAATGTGTGCATTGGGTCGGTGTCAAAGCACGTAGCTGTTGCTTGGGAGAAACGACAGAGACAAATCAACAGCACACCCACCACCCTCAAACATGCGCGCCTCTCGCTTTCAGCAGCGCGTCAAGTCGGCCCGATCGCGAAACAAAAGCAAGCAAGCAAGCAAGCAAGCAGCTGTAAGTGAATATGTGATCCTCCGAAGTGGCTGAGATCGCAAGCCAAGCTTCCTGTCGCGCACGAAAAGGGCACTGAAAACGGCGGTTCTTTACCCCCACTCAGAAAGTAGCAAAACGGAAACATCGCTTTTATTGTTACAGCCATTTCTTACGATGTCCAATGTTTTCAACCATGGCGATGGTGGAAAGATGATGATGTTACAACCATCCTAGTGGTAGTGGTAGATCGATAGGGGAGCGAACATCCCCACAGACGAGCTGGGAGGCTGCTCTCAAACACTATCAGGTGACCCGCTGCCAACCTTGGATGGAACACACACAAGACCAGTAAGCCGGCCCTCGATTCAAGCTGGGGCTAGAACGATTTCTTCTCGTACGACACCAGCCCGTGGATCCCTCCCTCCACCTGAGCGGCGCCGGTCCTCACCTGGTAAGGAAAGGTTACCAAGACTGAATGTCAGTACTGTTCTCAACACTGTCTGTTTCCCAATTGGGAGAGGTGCTACGGAGTACAGCACAAAAAACAAGGTTCCAGAACAGTCGATGTAAACCTGAATTTTGGTCAGATAAACTATTTGAAATGACAAACATGTATGCAAACCATCATACAGTATAAAGCAAGCATCTTCAGGGAATTTTCTATGCACTTCTTTTGCACTGCACATCATCCATGACCAGGCATGACACTTCTCATTCACTGTAACAAGTGCTATGACCGCAATTCTACATAAACTGTGGTGCGTGATTTTGGTTCTAAGTGGGACCAAGGCCGGCTATATTGGTAAGAGAAAGGGACAGATTTGGGTCCATTTTTTTTATATATAACACGATAAGATCTGATTTTGGACCATTTTGTCAAAAAATGAGATTAAATGCGCCATGGTCTGAAGAAAGAAAAGGAGTGAGCAGATAGGCGCAATGATCAAAGAACATTTGAACTTCCATTGCAAATCAAATTTCGCTTGGGACTGAATATGGACTAGCATAACCTTAAAAGTACTTTAAGACTTAGTGATCCAGAATCCCTCTAAGCATTGAATATATGCATTAACTACTGATAATGACAAAGTAAAGTTTCATAGTCTGTACACGGAACAGATTCTTGAAGAATCGGCAGAAGGGAATATTTTTGGAAGGAGAGCTTTGGAGCGGTACCACCCCAGGAAGAACAACGATATTAATGAGAAGGGCACACATCCTAAGGAAAGGAAAGCACCTTAAACTAGATTCAGTGACAGATATTCTCATACCACAGCGATCCATTCATCAGGCACGTAGACTAAAAATAGGCTATTTTGCAAGCTAAACAATTAAACAAATATGAAGTTTGGGAACCGCAAAATAGCTTTCAAGCAGATCACTGAGTTAATGACCGTTAAGGACAACAATCTATAGAATTTAGCAGTTAGCAAATGAGCGTTGAATACTCCCTCCGTCCCAAAATAAGTCTCAAGCTTAGTACAACTTTAGTGTAAAGTTGTACTAAGCTTGAGACTTATTTTGGGACGGAGGGAGTATTACGGATAAAGAAGGCACAGTGCCATGTCCACCCCGAAACAGAACCAAGAGACACTAGGGGCATGTTTGGTTGCCATCCACACTTTGCCATACTTGTGTGTCACAAGTGTGGCATGCCACAGTTTTTGTGGTGGCCAAATTGGTCGCCACACCTGTGGCAAAAGTTGACTAGCAACTGAACTGAGTCTGACAAATGGGGCATGTGACTGAAAAAGTGTGGCGTGCCACAACTGTGGCTGCAACCAAACATTTGTCTCAATTTGCCACAAAAGTATGGCAAAGTGTGGATGGCAACTAAACATGCCCTAGGTCTCAGTGTTAGTTAATCCCCATTCCAAAATCAACGATTTATGTCAGCTGCAGATATGAAAATATTCTTTTGGCCTGTGAATATATGTCAGCAAAGAAATGCACCTTAAACTAGATTCAGTGATAAATATTCTCATACCACAGTTATCCATTCGACAGGCACGTAAACTAAAAAAATAGGCCATTTTACAAGCTGAACCATTAAACTAATATGAGGTCTGTCAACTGCACAATAGCTTTCATGTAGATCATTGAGTTAATGACCATTAAGGACAACAATCTATAGAACTTAGCAGTTAGCAAATGAGTGTTGAACATTACGTATAAAGAGGGCACAGTGACAATGCCCACCCCAAAAAACAAAACCAAGAGACACTACGTATCAATTTTAGTCAATCAGAAATGTTGCTCATGAACAGAACCATGGGCTTGTGATTTATGTCAGCTGCAGATGTGAAAACATTCTTTTGTCTTTTCAATATTGTTATATGAGTTGTACCTAAGAAACACGGGTTTCGTCCATTATCTAGAAAAGAAATAACTGCTTTGCACGTTTGTCAACAAAAAACCATTTCCCTAATTTTAGGTATTTCGAATTATGAATCACTCCAAATAAATAAATAAATAAAGAGGTAAAGAGCAGATATGTAATCCAGCAAGTAAATACCTCTAATCTAAGAGTCTCCGCTCGTAAAAGATCATGAGCTGACTGCAAAGAGGATGCACCAAGATCTTGGAATCCTTGCTTAACAGCTTGCATTGTATACGGAATAAACCTCAGAACAGAACCTTTGTCAGCTACCGCTCCAACAACTCCCTGGGCAACTTTAAGCTTCAGAGTATCACCAAGATACCTTGCATCGCTCCCCTTTGTCATGGCTTCGAGGGAGCCCATACCTCTGTATTTTTTTACTCGGTGGCCGTCCTAGAAAAACACATTCAAAGAATCACAATATTAACCAGAAGCAAGTAAAATGGCAAACTTCAGTTACAATAGAGCATAAGAGTACAGTTAAACCTAGCATAAGGCTACACTTAAACTGACCAATACATTTGAATACTTCGATCAACTTATACATCAACCCTTAATGGCAATGTCTGGTTAAAAGACTTCATGACATCTAAGTACACTGAAGTACTGAACTACTATGTGGCCATTAAGGGACCTTTTAAATTGCAGTGGGCAAATAGAATCTATATTTGCATGTACATGGTTGTAGTTTTCATCAAAAGTAAGAGTTTAATCTCTAATATGGGGATTTGTGGACTTGAGCACGCATCACTACAGGACATTCAAACTTAACCCTGTTGCAAAAGGCTAAAATGTACCTTGTATTCATAGGCCCCAGGAGCCTCATGGCTGCCAGCCAAGAAACTGCCCATCATAACAGTTGATGCCCCCAGTGACAAAGCCTTCACAATATGGCCAGAGTATGAAATACCACCATCAGCTATAACTGGCACATTGTGATCCTTGGCATATGATGCAACCTTGTAAACAGCAGTGGCCTGTCATACCAAAACAGAAAAAACATCAAATTAGTTCGGTCTCTCTATACAATGTGTTGACATGCACCTGCAGCCATTTGAAACCAAACATACTAAATTATTTTCTAACATAGACCAGCGAGAAATATATGGAGCAAGTTACCATCCAAATCAAACTAGATTACAGTTCTGAACAACAGAAGAAAACAAAGCATCATATAAGGTCCGTAAACAGAATGCTACTCCCATTTCAAGAATGGGAATATAGACTAAAACATCAATGATACATATGATTGCTTTACATTTTCCAATATTCCAAAATTTCCTAAGAACTTCAAATTTATTTTCCGAATTCCAACGCCCAAAATGTGACATATTAAGCATGAACAAGACTGTTAAGGTGTCATGTGTTCCAACCATATGGCTTACATGGCATCCAGACTCGCTCCTGTGTTAATGCAAATGGACATGTTCCCGCAAAAAAAAATAAAAAAATGCAAATGGACATGAGGCATCATTCCTGATAGTGTTTGCTATGTGCAATGTAGGAGTTCATAAAGTCGATTTAGTGATAGAGCTTGAGCTCGATTATTTTTGCATGATAAATATTTATATATTTCAATTGTTGGGTGACCACTTTCAAAGCCGCATACCGCAATAGCACTACAAGGTTCAGCCACTTGCTAATTACTTGAAATTATACCTTTGATAACGATAAAAATAGGATGTTTGCAATGGATATGGGTGAGAGTTTGATGTGTTCAAAATTTCAAGTAACCTATCAGGCCTTTTCCCATCTTGTTTATAAAATAGGATTATAAATTTTGGATGACTTTACGCTTGACAAACAGCATGCCCATGCTGTCCTACCAATTGCAGAGGATCTAAGCTGATAGGCAAGATGAGCAACTATTTGACAGCAGACAAAATGAAGTTGACAAGCATGGAAACAAACTAAACCATCAAGGGGGTAGGAGTTTATGAGAAATATACCTGTCCTCTACCCACAGCACAAACCTCCTGGGTAGTGCAAATTGAACCAGAGCCCATTCCAACACGCAGGCCATCCACTCCAGCAGCAATCAAATTCTGTGCCTGCCCAATTGTCACCACATTGCCTCCAATCAAATCCACCTCCGGAAACGTCTTCTTGGCATACTTTATCATATCAAGCTGGTAGGTGGAGTTCCCCTGCGAGCTATCGATCACAATAGCATTGGCCCCTGCCTGAATTAGCTGCTCTAGCCTTCGCTTGTCGTCCTCACGTGTTCCAATAGAGGCTGCAACTACGAACTTCCCGTCTGCCCCAAGAGATGGCTTGCCTAGCTTCGGATAGCTCCGGATGCGCTCGACGTCCTTGGAGGTAATGAGGTCGATCACCTCGCCCTCCTCGGACACGAGAGGGGCGTAGTCCAAGCCCTCGTCGGCGAGGAAGGCCGCCGCCTGCTCGAAGTCAAAGGAGGCGGAGGCCGAGCGCGGGGCGGGGCGCATGTACTCGGATACCGGGGCAGGGGCCTCGGGCGAGGCGGCATCGGCGGCCACCGCGACGCCGACGAGCCTGGAGAGCGAATCCCCTTGCTCGGTGACGAGGGCGTAGTCGTGGCCCGCGAAGTCGTTGAGCGTCGGGGCGGAGGCCGGGGAGAAGATGGGGACGGAGGAGACGAAGGGGAGGCGGCGGGACTTGGCGGCGCAGACGATGGAGGCCTGGGCGCGGGGCTCGGTGTTGGAGTGGACGACGGCGACGCCGCCGAGGGAGGCCATCGCGGCGGCCATGGCAGCCTCGGAGACGGTGTCCATGGGGGAGGCGACGCAGGGGACGGAGAGCGGCACGCGGCGGGAGAGGCGGGTGGAGAGGTCGACGGCGTCGGCGGGGAAGTCGATGAAGCCCGGGAGGAAGATGACGTCGTCGTAGGTGTAGGAGACGCCCTGCGAGAAGAGGCGCGCCGCCGAGAAGCCGTCGTCGGCGGGGCTCGCCATTTTCGGGTGGGGGTTCTAGGGTTTTGGGCGCTGGCGGCGGCGGCGGCGGCGCGGCGGGCGATGTGGGCTGTGGCTGGATGGGTGCTGGATGGGTCGAGTGGGGATAGGGACCTTTGTTTTAGGTCGCTTGGCGGGCAGTGGGAGCTTGGCCAAAAACCTCCATGACATGTGGGGCCCCGCGCGGACTCGCATCTTGTTTATTTTTTTGGCAACTCGCGGGCTGGTATCTCTAGCCAAATGCGGGCGCTGTCGTGCGTTTTGGGAGCTGATGATGCTGGGCCGGGACGACCCGTATGTGGACTGGCGCCGGCTCTTGTGGTCACCCGGTTGAGCATGGGAGCTCCTATCTGCCGCTCCTTTTACGGCAAGCAGCTGGATCACTGGTTAAGAGCCTTTTTTGCGACTGACTGGCACTAGTTAACAGCTCTCTCTCTTGTAAATGTCACAATCCATCTTCTCAGATGCTGATAAATGGCGCGTCATTTGTTGTGCTTTTTAAAGATTTGTTTATTCGGAACGTTTTATTTCTTGAACTATACGTTGAAATATCATTACTATTTTCACCGTTGGATTTCTCACGCTGAGAGTTTTGAAACTAAGCCCCATATTACTAGGTTTCTACCATCTTTTTTCCCCAAACAATAAGAAACATAGTTGTGGTTTTCACTTTTTGGAGGGGAAGCAGGGGTTGTATTTTTTTCCTTTTTTTAGGAAAGCACGGGTTACGCTTCTCGCAAAAATAAGGTCGCGAACATGTCGTGCTTTTCCTTTTTTTTCCAAGAAACTACAATTATGCTTCTCGTGGAAGCCTGGGTTGTGCTTTTGACGGAAACAGACGTTGTGCTTCTCGCGAAAGCAAAACTATACTTCACGAGAAACATAATTGTGCTTCTCGTAGAAGCACATGCTATGTTTTTTCCTTTTTCGAGAGACACGGTCATACTTTGAATAAAAAATCCACCACTAACTAGGCAAAAGCCAAAAAAAATGCACCAAACAAAAAAACATCTTCCTGCGGGGTGCGCCTGAATGAAGCACTAAGAGCGCAAGGAGGTGCTCACTGCGGCCTTGGTGTGCCGGCCCACGAACGCATAGCACAACGAGTTGTATTAAAGCGTGAAAAAAACACCCCCCAAAAATGGCTCTCAACAAGGAATCAAACTCGCCTTGCTATCATGTAGGTGTTTGGCTAATTATAGCTACTAAGTGCTAGTGACTAATTATAACGCGGACGATTTAGGAACAATTGTTTCTCGCGCTATGTATTGCACACTACACAGTACCATTTACTGTACCGCTCAGTTTTCTGAATTGTTTGAAACCATTTTGGAAAACATTATATTTTTAAATGTGAATCAAATTTGAAAATTCACAAATTTCAAGCAAAGTTCACAAACATGCAAAAAATGTATTCACAAAGAAGTCACCAAATTGGTAAAAAGTTCATCGATTCAAAAAGATCACGATTCCAAGAAGTTCATTTTTTTAAAAATTCAAATACTCTAAAAAAGTTCACAATTATTTTAAAAATCAACAACTTTTTAAAAAATCATCAATTTTAAAAACAGTTCACCCAATCAAAAAAATCATGTATTAAAAAATTTCAATTTTCTTTAAAAAGGTTCAAATATTTTGATAAAAAGTTCATCCATTTGGGGAAAAAGTTCATCAATATTCAAAAAAAGTTCATTGATTTTGAAAAAAAAGTTCATCAATTTTGAAAAAAAAATTATTGGATTTTAAAAAGGTTCATGCATTTTTATAAAAGAAAAAAAGTAAGGAGAAGGAAAAGAATAAAGAAAAGAAAAAAGAATGAAAAAAACCATAGAAAAGCCAAAGATCCTCTTTTAAGTGCTACAAGTTGGCATACATCAAAAGAGGAAAAAACAGTAGGAAGCCATGGAAGGTGATGTGTCCCAGGTGGTTATTGCGGTGATCCATGAAAAAGCGATAGTAATTTTGTTTACACATTTTAATGTTACTTGCTTATTGTGAATTATAGATTATTGCTTTAGATCAGTTTTGTCCTAAGTTCATACCACAATTGTTACATCGTTTGATCAAGAACATGCTAGGTAGTATTCAACATCAAAAAATATCTTTGCTTATCATTTACCTACTTGATGATGGGCATGAATTAGGCTTGGGGATGCTGATACGTCTTAAACGTATTTATAAAAAATTTCTTTCCAATTCAGATTGGGGCAGTCGAGTATTTTCTTTCCCATAAGCTCACGGAAATGGTTTAGCAGAATCTGTTGTTTTGCGCCATGGTCAGAGACATCTCCTGTTGGTCCTCTGAGTGTTTAGATGTAGTTCTTCCTCCTTCGGCCATTGGCCTTAGTGTCTAACCGAAGCATGGAGAGTCCTTTGTGCAAGCTCTTCCAATGGATTGAAAGCCTGCCGCTGCCAACTGCATTAGGGCCGGCGCCGCCGAGCTTATAATATTCACATTCTTAGGGTAATACAAAAACTAATGCAGGATAACACGCAGCTGCACAACTGAATGGAGCATTCATGCAAGGGTGGCATTTACAATTGACGTGCGTGCTTACCTTGGAAGATCACTTGAATGTGACTGTGAGTCTGTCTGTGAGTGAACCATATGATCATCCATGACCCAAGAGGCGAAGATAGATAACTACTGGTGGGTCCTGCATGCGTCGGTTTTTGGCAGGTATGTCTCACTCTTGACCCTCGCGATCGAGTGCCATCGTTTTGATCGAACAAGTAAACTAGAGTATAACCTAACCTGAGCCTAATTCATACAACTGCAGGCTCAGTGCATATAGCCAAGCTCAATGCGCAAGGAAAAGTCGAATTCAAGTATTAAACTGCAAACCCCATCAGACAGGACTTGAAATGACATCTTGTCGCGCTCCTAGAAAGTCGAAGAAAATTAATGGAGGAAAAAGTGCGTTGCGTTGCGTGCTCTTTTGCTTTGACCTTTCACGTTGTCAACCACTATTATCCACGTAGAAAGAGCACTTTCAGATCATTATTTCAAAACATGAACGCATGGTCAAGATGAAAAGGGTTTGCAAGCTGCTAGTGCATTGAGCGTTTCAGGTCATACCATCCTTTCCATTTGTTTTAGCAGCCCAGCACTGCCTAGTGTTTAGCCTATAAATACTCGTGTCCTGCTAATTAACCTGCAGATGTATGCTAGGTGTAGCCACCATTTGCAGATCAACTAATCAAGTACGCACGGGGGAGCTTAATGATGAGGCTACTCCCGTGCTTCTGCGTCTGCTTAGTCGTCCTCCTCCTCGTCGGCTCCTCCCCGGCGGATCTCCTGGCCGGGCGCTGCCCGCTGCACCACCGTAGGCAGCTCGAGGACGTCGACGGCGGCGGCGGCCTGCAGGCGACGGCGACGGCGAGCACCACGGCTGCAGTGCGGCCACCGCATGAGATCGCCGACCTGGTCGTCTATGGGACCTCCAAGAGGCTCAGTCCTGGGGGGTCCAACCCTCAGCACCACCACTGATCGAACCTTGGGTGTCCATCGGTGATAAGGTGTCCATCGGCTTCATGTACACTTCAGTTTGCGGTAAGAGAAGAGATTACTATTCGCAAAATAAAAGGAAAAGAAAAGCTCGAGTTTAATAATTGTATAGGGGCCGCGTCAATTAATTCGGATCGGAGGGTTGTAGTCCGTTAATATGTTCCAGCTTCCATCGATCAAGGCCCCTCATTTGGTTACTGCATCTATTCGTTGGGAGATGGTAGCTCGGGATATCTTCAACCGGTTTGGATGGCGGTCATGTAATAGGATAGGCAATTAGTTTACCTATCTTTTTTTAGCCAACCGGTGTGGCGTCTTTTCCTGGCTAGTTTGTGTATCTAGCTTTTTATGCTTTGTGTGAGCTGCTTTTTCTTTCTTTCAGTTTGAGACTTTGGAACCTTGTTTGCACATTTTGTTTTCTGGTTAATAAGATGGCCGTATGCATCACTCTTGATGCAGAGGCCGGGGAGCACCCCCTTTTCGAAAAAAATCGATCAACGCCCCTAAGCAACATGTGCCAACTATGTTTCTCTGGCTAGGCCGTTTGGAATGTTGATCCGAAAAATGGTTTCCTCCGCTTTGTATTACAAAGCAACCAACCGATACAACCAACAATAGATGTTGGGACGGAAACAACACAGACATGCTCAAAAGAACTGAAATAGAAAGACAAAAGAAACAAATGCCGACAACGGCGGATCGACAAAAACGAAGGGACACGACGGTGACGACGCTGCTACCAAGGGTTTCCCCCAATACGCGGCGAGGAGAGAGAAAGGGTAGCCCCCGACTAGGGGTGGATTAACGAGCTGCTCGGCTCGTTAAGCTTGTACTCGTTAAGCTCGTGCTCATTAAAGCTTGGCTTGTTAAGCTCGTTAAGATTAACGAGCTGAAAACCCTGCTCAGCTCGGTTCGTTTGAAGCTCGTTAAACTCGTGAGCGCTCGTTAAGAGATTATAATGTGTTATGGTCTATAGGATGAGTGTGTAGGTGTGGTTTTTAAGATAAGATATGATGACTACAAAAAGAAATGCAATAGTTTGTTGCCTCCTATATCGATTAGATTGAATAGATGGGCTAAAGTGCTATAAAAAGTTTGCCACGTGAGATGAAAATATGTATTGTGTTGTTACTAACGAGCTTAACGAGCTACTCGTGAAACTCGTTAGCTCGCTCGTTAAGCTCATTAACCTTAACGAGCTGAAATCAATGATTGGCTCTGTTCATTAGGAAGCGAGCTACGAGTTTAACGAGACGAACTATCGAGCGCTCATTAAGCTCGCGGGCTACGAGCTTTTGGTCTAGCCCTACCCCCGACGCCCTCCAGGAAGGTCCGGTGGCACCCTCAGGCACCACCGCGTCGGTGTCGGTCAAGCCGACTGAGATTTCTCCCGATCCCAACCTTCACCTCGGGCGCTTCGGAGCCCGCCACCAAACCGACCACCATCCTGCACCAACATGGTCTCGAGGCTTCCACGCTGTCTCACCAGGGCAACACGAAGAGAGGTGAAAGATCGTGGATGTCGCCTAGAGGGGGGGGGGGTGAATAGGCGCTTTAAAATAATTACGGTTGAAGCTTGAACAAATGCGGAATAAACCTAGCGGTTAATTTGTCAAGCACAAAACCTACAACAACTAGGCTCACCTATGTGCACAAACAACTTATGCTAAGCAAGATAAGCAACTATGTGATAGCAAGATATATGACAAGAACAATATGGCTATCACAAAGTAAAGTGCATAAGTAAAGGGCTCAGGTAAGAGATAACCGAGGCACGCGGAGACGACGATGTATCCCGAAATTCACACCCTTGCGGATGCTAGTCTCCGTTTGGAGCGGTGTGGAGGCACAATGCTCCCCAAGAAGCCACTAGGGCCACCGTAATCTCCTCACGCCCTCGCACAATGCAAGATGCCGTGATTCCACTAAGGGACCCTTGAGGGCGGTCACCGAACCCGTACAAATGGCAACCCTTTCGGGCGGTCACCGAACCCGTACACTTTGGCAACCCTTGGGGCGGTCACCGGTACCCGTCAAATTGCTCGGGGCGATCTCCACAACCTAATTGGAGACCCCGACGCTTGCCCGGAGCTTTGCACCACAATGATTGAGCTCCGAACACCCCGTCTAGGGCGCCCAAGCACCCAAGAGGAACAAGCTCAAGGGCGCCAAGCACCCAAGAGTAATAAGCTTCTCAACTTGTAACTTCCACGAATCACCGTGGAGAACTCAAACCGATGCACCAAATGCAATGGCAAGGGCACACGGAGTGCCCAAGTCCTTCTCTCCCAAATCCCACCAAAGCAACTAATGCTAGGGAGGAAAATGAGAGGAAGAACGAAAGAAGAACACGAAGAACTCCAAGATCTAGATCCAAGGGGTTCCCCTCACTAAGAGGAGAAAGTGATTGGTGGAAACGTGGATCTAGATCTCCTCTCTCTTTCCCTCAAGAACTAGCAAGAATCATTGGAGGGATTGAGAGATAGCAAGCTCGAAGAAGGTCAACAATGGGGAAGAACATGAGCTCAAAAGATTATATCTCAAGGGAAGAAGACCCTTTTATAGGTGGGGAGAAAAACCAACCGTTATCCCTCACTCAGCCCAGACGACGCGGTACTACCAAGCCGCAGACTGCGGTACTATCATGATCGGTCAGCGGTACTACCGCAAGTGCACCTTGGCGGATGAAGGCACTGTTGCAGGCAACGAACGCTAGAACCGCCGAGGCGGTACTACTGGCGCCCTCACGGTACTACCGTAAGGCAGGCAACACTAGCCAGAGAAAGCACGGAGTAAAAATTACTTCCGTACCTACTTCCGCCGAGGGAGGACTGCGCAAAAATCCGCACGCGGTACTACCGCACACAAAGCGGTACTAGCGTAGAGGGCGCGGATGTAAAAATTACATCCGCCCTACTTCCGCTCATCTCGCTAAGCTGGCGAGCCCACGGTACTACCGCTACCATGCACGGTATTATCACAGAGGGCACGGATGTAAAATATTACATACGCCCCTACTACCGCTCGAGAAGCTGCGCCTGGCCTGAGGCCACGGTACTACCGCTCCCACAGAGCGGTACTACCGTGAGCACCTGCAGTACTACCGCGGTGGACTGCGGTACTACCGCTCCGGAGAGCAGTACTACCGCATGCCCCAGATTAGCAACACTAGGAGTCCTTCATTTTGTAGAGAAGACAACAGAGGGAAACAGTAAAACCAGAACTGCCATAACTTCTACAAATGAGCTCCGAATTGAGCAAACTCAAGCTTGTTGGAAACAAGACAACGAGTAGCATCAAAACAGCGAGGATATAGTAAGAAGAGGCAGGGGAGGTATGCCTAACAAACAAAGGAGTGAAACCTCCAACAGAGAAGAAACGACATATCCTCCAACATCAAAAACATCATAGAGGATGCATGCAAACTCCATTTTCGATGAACTCGAGCTTGTCATAAAAATGACCATAAGCTCCAAAACTCGCAAGGAGAAGAACCAAACAAGAACCAATAAAGATGATGCAAGGATGCAATGGTTTGAGCTCTCTCAACGATACGATCAAGCAACTCATCGAGAGCCCCCTTGATAGTGCGGCAATCGATCCTATAACCCGGTCTCCCACAACTACCATGAGACCGGTAAAATAGAAAACCTATCAAGGGCAAACCTTTGCCTTGCACAAAGTCCACTTGAGCTAGATGATGACGATCTTGACTCCCTCAAGTTGGACCACCTTTCTTGATTGCGTTGGCTCGATGAAGACTAGTTGATTGCTCCCCCATACTCCACTATGGGTGAGCCACTCTTCCGCTCATCTTCACAGGTCCATTGTCACCACAATGGACGGCAAGCTTCAAGCACTTGATCTCTTCGTTATGCATCACTTGAACTTGCACTCGCAACCTAACCCCACAAAGAACTCTCACGAAGACCATGGGTTAGCACACAAAGCGTAATGGACAATGCTTACCATACCATGGGATCACTTGATCCCTCGGTACATCTTGTGCGCTTTGTGTGATGAATCTTTCCAACTCTCTTCATTTAGATGATGTCTTGAAGGTGGACATGAATGATCACACAATCTAATTCTTCAAGACATGCTTGCAATAAGCTCAACACTCACATGACCAGTCTTTGGATAATTCCTTAATAGCACCTTGGTCAACACATAACCTCCTTGGAACCAACACATGGACTTCAAGAAATGCCTATGGACAAATCCTTCAAATATAACTCAATGCAACCATTAGTCCATAGAGATAGTCATCAATTACCAAAACCAGACATGGGGGCACCGCATGTTCTTTCAAGAGGTCTGCACACCGAAGAGCAGGAGCAGGGACTAGAGGCAGCAACACCGTTGGCACGCGGGAGGGCTCAACCTCCACCGTCAATGACGGTAGCCAACCGGACGCAATAGTAGGAGCATACCAGGCCCGTGGGCCCACAGGCCCGGCCGGGCCCTCATAGGCCCGTGAAGCTCCCACCTTCACACAGAAAGGTGCACGCCGTCGGTGTCGCCGCCCCCGGTCCAAGCTGCTCCTCATCCCCATCGCGCAGAAGACAACGAAGCCGCACCGGAGGTCGGCCCGCTAGGACCCAAATGGGGCCCGCAGGGCCCAGATCTGGGCCGGGGGCGCGCCGCCGACCACCCCGCACCACCAAGCCGTCCCGCAGCCAAGGAGCCGCGCCACCACCTCGCTCGCCGCCGGCCACCACCGCAGGCGGACCGCCGCCAAACCGAGCCGCACTGCCGCTGCCTCACCTGCCGGAAGAAGAACGAAGCGTGGGGACTGAAAGTCCCGCCACCGCCGACACCACCCGGGCCAGCGCCGGTGGCGACCGCCGGCGGTGGCGGGGGGAAAGGGGGAGGGGGTCGCCTAGAAGGAGGAGGCCGCGCGCTGCCCCGGCCACCTCCCGGGAAGGCGGCGCAGGGGCGGATCCGGGAGGGAGGAGGGAGGGGCGGGGCCGATCTCGAGCAACCGGCGGCCGTCAGCGGCGCAGGGGCACTAGGACGGCCGGCGGCGGCGGGAGGTCGCTAGGGGAGGAACCCTAGCGAGAGCGGGGTCGGGAGCGGGAGCGTCTTTGTGGACGTACCTGGAATGTTGATCTCCTGAAACTAAACAATACCGGCCATGTCTAATCTTCGTAATGATCTCCTTTTCATCAAAAGAATGCCACATTTCAAGGAACACCTATTTTTTTTGTAAGTTTGTTTTATTTTTTTCCTTGCAAATTGTTCAAGAAGGGACTGGCTACTGGGCAATTTTAGGATTTGGGTCATTCGTTTACTAACCAATCGACTGAACCAAAACATGTTTAAGTCAATTTAAGTCTTATAGCACAACTTAAGCCTTTTCTCTATACAAACCAACACAAGCCCACAACACTTCTTAGGCCAATGCAAAACAACAAGCCATTGATAAACAATTTTATTGAAGTTTTCTAATGGAGATAAATTAGTTAATGCACAAAATAAAAGTTCACACTATCCACACAAAAATTGTGCATTTCTACGATATGCAAGAGTAAGCATATAGAAGTGGAATTTATGCATAAAAGAAGTTTCTAATAAGGAATGAATTGGTGACATTAATATTACCCTTTAAGAAGAAAATAAATAAAAACAAAAACAAATAATGAAAAATTTGCGCATAATTTAAAAAGAAAATGTATTATTACAATATGAAAAATAAGCATATAATAGTGAAATTTTCACCAAAATGTTTTCTAAAAAGTAAAGGATTAGAGATATCGGTATTACCTTTACAAAATAAAATAAAATAAAAACTAAAACAAAATAAAAAATGAAGTTTAAGGAAGAATGAATTTGTGGCATTGGTATTACCCTTTCATAAGACCAAAAAATCAAACTAATGAAGTTTTCTAAGAAAGAATGAAACCCTTTAAAAAAAGAAAATGAAAAAAAAACTTGCACACAACTTTGCAGTGAAAATTGCACTTTTTAAAATATGCAAATAAAAAGCATGTAATAATGCAATTTTTGCACTCTACTATAATTTACACATATTATTTTGTACTTGCATTTATACTTACACACACAAATTAAAAAAATATATGTTTTGCTAAGAAGGAATGGATTAGTGGCATTGGTATTACGCATGAAGAAGAAAGAAAGTGAAAACAATAAAATAAATAATGATAAAATTTGCACACAATTTACACAAAAATCATGGTTTTATAATATGCAAGAATAAGCATATAATAGTGGAATTTTTGGAAAAGAAAAAGATGTTTACTAATAAGTAATGAATTAGTGATATTGATATTACCATTTAATAAGAAAGAAAATGAATAGAATATAACAAACTCAAAAAAGTTAATTTTTAAAGTAAGAATGAATTGGTGGCTTTGATATTAGCATTTAAGATGAAACTCGGGAAAAGAATCTAAAACAAACAGTGACAGAAATTGCACTAAATATACATAAAAAATGCGCTTGTTTAACTCATGCAAGAATAAGCATATAAAAGTGAAATTTTCAACAAAAAAAGAAGGGTGAATTAGTTGCATTGGCATTACCCTGAAAGTAGAATCAAAATGAATTAAAAACTAAAACTATTCAACGTGATGAAGTTTTCTAAGAAAGAAAGAATTTGTGATGTTGGTATTTCCCTTTAAGAAGATTTTTTTTTAAATAATAGAAAACTTGCACACAACTTTGCACTGAAATTGCACTTTCTGTAATATGCAAAGAATAATCATATAATAGTGAATTTTTACCATATATCATATAGTATTTGTATGTAGATATTTACACTCACCCAGCATCCCAGAAATACCCACAAAATAAAAATAAAAACCAACTAAAGAAAAAACAAAAAAGGCATGAAAAAGAAAAACAGAAAAAAAAAGAGGAAGAGGAAGGCTATGTCGCACTGGAATGGGCGTCGGCCCGTTAAAGAATTGATTGACCCAAATATGTGGTTAGTAAAAAATAGCCCAAAACAACACACCCCGAAAAAAACACAGACGAATCTTAAAGTAGAAATCAATGGCCCAAAAATCGACTGACCCAAAATTAATTTTCACGCGACTTACATATAGCTAAAGTGGTCCAGGAAAGCAAAGCCATGCAACTTTAATACAAGATCTCTTGGTTAGGGATGAAAATGGAGTGGAGGAACTGGGTACTACCACATTTTTTTTTGTGAAAGCGAAATGAACATAAAAACAAAAAACACAAGCAAATCAACAAACTTAATTAATTGTTAACTTGACTGAAAAATTAATATGATTAGATTAGTGATTTAGCATGTTATGGTAGTACTAGACAATTGTATAGGGTCTTGTTGAGTATGTGTGTGGTAGTAGAAGTTGGGTCTCACATGGGACATTATGCCGACTATGTCATTGTGTGTATTTCCGTGGTTGGGCTATAGAGTAGTCATAGGCCCATAGTAAAAGCAAAAATTCCATATTCACGGAAACAGAATTCCGTTTCCATATCTGTTCCATCCGAAAACACAGTTTCGTTTTTCTTTTTGTTTTCACATAAAATAAATCCGTTTCCATTTCTATTTTGCAATTTTTTGTTTCCATTTGCATATTTCCTCTCTGTTCCGCTTTTCCTTCGGAAAAGCAGAAAATTTCCGCTCCATTTCATCACTACTCTTGGTGACATAAAGATTGAACCGCAGAAACACAAGCATCACAAGTTTTAGGTTTTTTATTTAAAAAATGTAGATATGATTGTTGAAATATTCAAAGGGTCTACCAGTAATTTTTAACTAGTTGAAAATGAAATAACTGTCAATCAAAAATTCTTCAACCCATATAGGTTTTTTTCTTCAATCAAAGCCACGTGCTTAAATTGAGCATGCGGAAATAGATGAATTGCCAAGTTTTTATGAACACGAGGCACTTGCTGCAGGGACTTCTCTTGTGTTATTGTCGCTTGTCAATATTAAGAGTACTTTCAAATGATAAAATGACTATTTATATACATGGGAAAGAGAACAAACATTGCCACTCTAGATCTCATCTACGCTTGTGGGCTTGTTTGGTTTGGTGACAGTTGAAGATGATGGAAGAGGATTGAGTGCGATTAATGTTGGGGAACGTAGCAGAAATTCAAAATTTTCCTACGTGTCACCAAGATCTATCTATGGAGAAACCAACAACGAGGGGAAGGAGAGTGCATCTACATACCCTTGTAGATCGCTGAGCGGAAGCGTTCAAGTGAACGGGGTTGATGGAGTCGTACTCGTCGTGATCCAAATCATCGGAGATCCTAGTACCGAACGGACGGCACCTCCGCGTTCAACACACGTACAGCCCGGTGACGTCTCCCATGCCTTGATCCAGCAAGGAGAGAGGGAGAGGTTGAGGAAGACTCCATCCAGCAGCAGCACCACGACGTGGTGGTGGTGGAGGAGCGTGGTGATCCAGCAGGGCTTCGCCAACCACCGCGAGATATGAGGAGAAAGAGAGGTAGGGCTGCGCCAACATGAGAAGAATCGTGTGTTGGGCTGCCCTTTGCCTCCACTATATATAGGGGAGAGGGGGCTGCGCCCCACCTAGGGTTCCACCCCTAGGGCGGCGGCCAGCCCTAGATCCCATCTAGGGGCGGCCAAGGGGAGGAGTGCCTCCCAAGTCAAGTGGAGGCCCTCCCCTTAGGGTTTCCCTCTCCCATGCACATGGGCCTTGGGGGGGCTGGTGCCCCTGGCCCATTAAGGCTAGGGCGCCCCCTTACAGCCCATGCTGCTGTATTGGACGTGGTGGAACAATTTCCGTACCTCCGGACCCTTCCGGAATCCTCCGGAACCTTCTGGAAGCTTCCCGGTACAATCTGGGAAAAACCCGAACTTTTCCGGAACCCGAACAACAACTTTCCATATATAAATCTTTACCTCCGGACCATTCCGAAACTCCTCGTGGCGTCCGGGATCTCATCCGGGACTCGAACAACATTCGGTAACCACATACAAACTTCCTTTATAACCCTAGCGCCATCGAACCTTAAGTGTAGACCCTACGGGTTCGGGAACCATGCGAACATGACCGAGGCGTTCTCGGTCAATAACCAACAGCGGATCTGGATACCCATGTTGGCTCCCACATGTTCCACGATGATCTCATCGGATGAACCACGATGTCAAGGACTCAATCGATCCCGTATTCAATTCCCTTTGTCTAGCGGTAATGTACTTGCCCGAGATTCGATCGTCGGTATCCCGATACCTTGTTTAATCTCGTCACCGGCAAGTCTCTTTACTCATTCCGTAACACATCATCCCGTGATCCACCCCTTGGTCACATTGTGCACATTATGATGATGTCCTACCGAGTGGGCCCAGAGATACCTCTCCGTCACACAGAGTGACAAATCCGGTCTCGATTCGTGCCAACCCAATGACACTTTTGGAGATACATGTAGTGCACCTTTATAGCCACCCAGTTACGTTGTGACGTTTGGTACACCCAAAGCATTCCTACGGTATCCGGGAGTTGCACAATCTCATGGTCTAAGGAAAAGATACTTGACATTAGAAAAGCTTTAGCATACGAACTACACGGTCTTTGTGCTAGGCTTAGGATTGGGTCTTGTCCATCACATCATTACGCTAATGATGTGATCCCGTTATCAACGACATCCAATGTCCATGGTGGGAAGCGGTAACCATCTATTGATCAACGAGCTAGTCAACTAGAGGCTTACTAGGGACATGGTGTTGTCTATGTACCCACACATGTATCCGAGTTTCCTATCAATACAATTATAGCATGGATAATAAACGATTATCATGAACAAGGAAATATAATAATAACTAATTTATTATTGCCTCTAGGGCATATTTCCAACAATTAAATCATTGCAAGTCAAAATCTCCCTAAGTTCTCTCCAATCCTCACAAATGGTGAGGAGATTAATAACCAAACAAGGCTTCAATTGTCTTCGGGTTATGCATGGCCTAGGGGACCTTTTAAATCATTGTTGTTTGTGTTAGGGCCATTAGTGTCCAATGTATATGTACGAATTTATCACTGAGATGGAAACACGAAATACATCATACACTACTGCAGGATGCTGCTAACGCGACACTACGATCAGAGACCCTTTGAGAAACTGTGTGCGATGCAATAATCGCAAATAGTGGTGTATGTAAACCGTCAAAAATGTATAAAACGTTTCCGATGACGGATGCATCAAACACGGTTCAAATTTTAGTTGCGTGTGCGATGAAGGGCATACGGTTCAGTTCAATTAACTGTTTGTGATGAGGAGGAACAAAAGAAACGGGCAGCCAGATGAAGGCGTGTGCGATACACAGCATACGGTTCACTCGGATGAACTGTTTGTGATTAGGCAACACAAAAGAAACGGGCAGCCAGATGAAGGTGTGTGTGGTATACAGCATACGGTTCACTCAGATGAACTATTTTTGATTAGGCAACACAAAAGAAACGGTCAGCCAGATCAAGGTGTGTGCGATATACGCATGCGGTTCACTCGGCCATTTTCGTCAGTGTGTGACCTCTGTGGCAACCATTCGCTCCCCACTAGCCTCTTCTTGTACTGTGGAAACCGTCCACTGACTCTTCGTCTTTCCCTCTCGATTTGGAATTGATGTCGCACGCTCTTCCTCCCTCCTCCATCTGCCTTCACCCTTCCTTCTGCCATTATTCGATCGTCTTCTCCATGGAGGGAACAGGCCGGAAATGACCCCGTTATTCTTGCCCCGATCTGAATGATGACGCGGTGGAAGAACTCATTGATCGGTGCGACATCATCACCTCGGCTAGCATGGCAGGTTCGTTCAAGACCATTCTCGACTCAACTAATAACATCATTACAAGGAACCCAAGGGTCCAGGAGCGGTTCGGTCTCCCCTATCTTCTTCGCCGTGACCCTGCAGACTAGCGAGGACGAGGGAAGCCTCGCCTTGTGCAAGTTGATGCCGCTTGATAATTATACGTATGATGTTAAGATGCCATCGCTTGAGGGCAAGGCTTGGGCATGCGCAAATGGAGATTCGGTTGTTTATATTGGGTACAACTGCGAGGGGGAACTTGTGAATGTGTACACTCGTCACCCGGTCACCAGGTTTCACTTCCAAAAATCTCAGATGACTGCCCAAAGGTTGAGTATACCGGTATTCTACGTGAGTTCAAATATGATCATGGTGACTGTCGTCTATGGAAGATAGCAATTTGTCGAGTTCCCAACCGCTCTTGGGATTACACGAACTATGAAGTTGTTGCTATCTTCGACAAGCTTGTTGCCATCCTTACTTTCACGCCTCGATGGATATTGCTCAAAAATCAATTTATGTACACGGATGAGTACTGTGATGCAATTCAAAACGAGAGTCTTGTGTTTGCTGCCACCACTCGTGGCACTGTTTTTGCATGGAATCCTGATGCTTTCGGTATGTTTTTCTTCCAGTAATTATAATTGTTTCATCCACATGCATGCGGGTTAGCTAGTTTCCCTTTACTAATTAACCTTCTTGTGTTTTCAAGGTCCTGCGAACATTCCACCACCTATACTTGAAAATTTTTATAACCAAGGGGGAGATGACGATGCTGATGATCACGAGCATGAGGACGAGCAGGACCCATATACTCAGTGGCGCCTGGCAACTTTTCCGATGGATCACCTCTTCTTGTCTCAGATATGTGAGAATCGCTGATGTTACTAAGAAAGCGGTGTTGTCTCGCATGGTCGCACTCTCCGGACCTATTCCAACATTCGTTGCAGGGTATTCGGGATGGATACTAGTGTAATAGTGCCAACACCTTCTCCCTGGTTCAGTATTGAAAGTCTTGGAGGAAACTCCCTTTTCCTTGGACAAAACTATCCAATGATGGTGGAAGGCGATCCAGCTGCTGTTGACACAACGTTACTACCATTTATGAGAAGAAATTGTATATATACCTCGGACATTGCTATGCTTCCCTACCATCCCAATATGGGTCCTGACATAGGCCCCTTCAGCCTGGATGATCAGTCATGCGTTGGTCTCGAGATTGACAGTAGCTGGCCCTTCCCAGAGAATCACTTCTGTTTCAAAGCAAGTGTTTCCAACGCCGACGAGTGGTTGAGCTGAAGTTCATTTCATCGCTTTTTTATTTGTTGTGTGTGAAAAACTTTACTAGAATGTTTTGTTGGAAATGATCTATAATCCAACGTGTATCCTCGTTGTCGTTGTGGGTTGATGACTAGCTTGTTGTAGGTAATCAATGGTAAATTTGCATATGCGTCCATCAACTCACGCCTGCTAGTGGTGTCCATATGAACAGTGCTAGTGATTTTAGTTGCAAAAATTAGATAGTGCTAGTGATTTTTAGCTGCATATTTTGACAAATCGCAGTGTTACAAGGTTGAAAAATGGAAATGTTACTAGATAAACAAATGTAATCTTTTCAGTTTGACAAATGGCAACATACCCAAAATGACAGATATGCAAATCTTACCCAATTGTTTGTACGTGGTTGCACATGGGTCATGCAAAACAACCGTTTGCGTTGAAGGGATGCAGAAATCCTGTTCGGCACATTTTTCCCTTGGCTTCCTGGGGAAGCTGTCGGTTTGCATACAGGTGTTCTAACTAAAACTTTTGTGATGAGTGTTTTATATTTTAAAACCATTGACGTTTTTTTTCAAAAGAAAATCGTTTGATAAGTCTGTACATTAAGAGAGAAAAACGCAAGTTCGTTCGAACCATATCTTTCATTCAGTCACACTGCGAATTTATATTCATATGATCGGAATTCGAGAAACAGTATTAAACCCCAAAAAAACTATTTTCGGCGGCGGCGGAGGCGGCGTGCCGCGCCGTCGTTGTCGTTGTCGTCCTCCGGGACGCCGTTGTTGAAGTCTTCAAGGAAGCACAAAATGTTCTTCACTTATAAATCAAACATCATGTCGTCGCGCGATCGACGGGCGGGGCGCGGGAGGACGACAACTGGCGCCGCTGAGAGTGGCGGTCGACGGCAGCGTCCCATGCCGCTGAGGGGGCGCGCAGACGGGTTTCGTGCACGCGCCGGGCGGATGCAGCCAAACGCACGGGACAGCGCCGCGGTGGGTGGAGGGCGTGCACGGGAGGGGCACGGCGCGGGCGGTGCAGCCAAACGCACGGGACCGGCGCCACGGTGGGTGGAGGGCGTGCACGGCACGGCACGGCGCGGGCGCTGCATGTACACGAGCTCGCTGGGTCCGTGGAGAACTTCGGCGGCGCCGCGTCTTCCAGCTACGAGATAGTGCTCGGCGACCAGCCCGTCATTACTACGGTGATAGTGGCGTAGCTGTGAGGATGGAAGGCTGGGGACGAGGCAGGCGGCAACCGCCCATTGACCCGGCTCGTTCTGGGCCGTGTGAAGGAAATATGCCCTAGAGGCAATAATAAAGTTATTATTTATTTCCTTATATCATGATAAATGTTTATTATTCATGCTAGAATTGTATTAACCGGAAACATAATACTTGTGTGAATACATAGACAAACAGTGTCACTAGTATGCCTCTACTTGACTATCTCGTTGATCGAAGATGGTTATGTTTCCTAGCCATTGACATCAGTTGTCATTTGATTAACTGGATCACATCATTAGGAGAATGATGTGATTGACTTGACCCATTCCGTTAGCTTAGCACTCGATCATTTAGTATGTTGCTATTGCTTTCTTCATGACTTATACATGTTCCTATGACTATGAGATTATGCAACTCCTGGAACACTTTGTGTGCTACCAAACATCACAACGTAACTTGGTGATTATAAAGGTGCTCTACATGTGTCTTCGAAGGTACTTGTTGGGTTGGCGTATATCGAGATTAGGATTTGTCACTCTGATTGTCGGAGAGGTATCTCTGGGCCCTCTCGGTAATGCACATCACTTAAGCCTTGCAAGCATTGCAACTAATGAGTTAGTTACGGGATGATGTATTACGGAACGAGTGAAGAGACTTGCCGGTAACGAGATTCAACTAGGTATTGAGATACCGACGATCGAATCTCGGGCAAGTAACATACCGATGACAAAGGGAACAACGTATGTTGTTATGCGGTTTGACCGATAAAGATCTTCGTACAATATGTGGGAGCCAATATGAGCATCCAGGTTCCGCTATTGGTTATTGATCGGAGACGTGTCTCGGTCATGTCTACATAGCTCTCGAACTCGTAGGGTCCACATGCTTAAAGTTTCGATGACGGTTATATTATGAGTTTATGAGTTTTGATGTACCGAAGGTACTTCGGAGTCCCGAATGTAATCACGGACATGACGAGGAGTCACGAAATGGTCGAGACATGAAGATTGATATATTGGACGACTATGTTTGGATATCGGAAGTGTTCCGGGTGAAATCGGGATTTTACCGGAGTACCAGAGGGGTTACCGGAACCCCCCGGGGGTTTAATGGGCCATAGTGGAACTTAGTGGAGAAGAGGAGGGGTGGCCAGGGCAGGCCGCGCGCCCCCTCCCCCTCTAGTCCGAATTGGACAAGGAGGGGGGTGGCGCCCCCCCCCCCCTTTCCTTCTTCTCCTCTTCCTCTTCCCCCCCCCCACTCCTAATCCAACATGGAAAAGGGAGGGAGTCTGAAAGTGCAACTATCCCTAGGTGGTTTTGGTAATTCCTAACAACATATAGTTCATTGAGCTAATGCTATTTCAAGACTAATATTTCAGGAAAGCTCAATGATTGGCATGGCATGGATGAGAAAAGTGGACCCTCAAAATACTAAGGACAAAAGGATCGGCTCAAGCTCAAAAGTTCAAGACTCTACATTTTCTATTTTAGTGATCCAAGATCACATTGAGTCTATAGGAAAAGCCAATACTATCAAGGAGGGATGAGGTGTTGCTTAATGAGGCTCTTGCTCAAAGTGATTAGTGATATGCTCAAAAGCCCTCAACTACATTCTCACAACCACATATGACCTAAACCAAAAGTCAAACTCGGCCCCACCGATTCTTTCCATCCGGCGCCACCGAGTTCAGATGTCATAGCCACTGCCACAAACCCTAGGCAAATCGGTCTCACTGATAGGGATCTCGGTCTCACCGGGATGGGGTTGTAATCTCTCTGTTTCCCTTCGTAACGTTTCGGTCCTACCGAGATGAGCGATCGGTCCCACCGAGATTGCAATGTAAACTCTCTGTTTCCCTTTTGTAACATTTCGGTCTCACCGAAATGAGCGAATCGGTCCCACCGAGTTTACCTGACCAACTCTCTGGTTAGCTTATTACCAAAATTGGTCTCACCGATTTTGTGTAATCGGTCTCACCGAGATTACGTAATGCCCTAACCCTAACCATATCGGTCCTACCGAGTTGCATGTCGGTCCCACCGAAAATCCTAACGGTCACTAGATTTGCTGAATCGGTCCGACCGAGTTTACCAATTCGGTCCCACCGAGTTTGGCAAGTTGTGTGTAATGGTTAGATTTTGTGTGGAGGCTATAAATACCCCTCCACCTTCTCTTCATTCATGGAGAGAGCCATCAGAATGAACCTACACTTTCCAACCTACATTTTCTGAGAGAGAACCACCTACACTTGTGTTGAGACCAAGATAGTCCATTCCTACCATATGAATCTTGATCTCTAGCCTTCCCCAAGTCGCTTTCCACTCAAATCTTATTTCCACCAAATCCAAATCCTGTGAGAGAGAGTTGAGTGTTGGGGAGACTATCATTTGAAGCACAAGAGCAAGGAGTTCATCATCAACACACCATTTGTTACTTCTTGGAGAGTGGTGTCTCCTAGATTGGCTAGGTGTCACTTGGGAGCCTCCGACAAGATTGTAGAGTTGAACCAAGAAGTTTGTAAGGGCAAGGAGATCGCCTACTTCGTGAAGATCTACCGCTAGTGAGGCAAGTCCTTCGTGGGCGACGGCCATGGTGGGATAGACAAGGTTGCTTCTTCGTGGACCCTTTGTGGGTGGAGCCCTTCGTGGACTCGCGCAACCGTTACCCTTCGTGGGTTGAAGTCTCCATCAACCTGGATGTATGATAGCACCACCTATCGGAACCACGACAAAAACATCCGTGTCTCCAATTGCGTTTGAATCCTCTAAACCCTTCCCTTTACATTCTTGCAAGTTGCATGCTTTACTTTATGCTGCTCATATACTCTTTGCATGCTTGCTTGAATTGTGTTAAGATTGCTTGACTTGTTCTAAGTTGCTAAAATCTGCCAAGAACTAAAATTTGGGAAAAGGCTAGATTTTTATTTGGTCAAGTAGTCTAATCACCCCCCCCCCTCTAGACATACGTTCGATCCAACAAGTGGTATCAGAGCTTTGGTCTCCATTTGGTTTGATTTCCATAGCTTTTGGTAGTCATAGCCTTGGTTTCACAACCTAGGAGAGTATGGCGTCTAGCGAGGGAAATTACCACCGTAGAGGTCCTTACTTGATGGTACTAATTTTGCTAGTTGGAAGCATAAGATGAAAATGCATATTCTTGGACATAACCCCGCCGTTTGGGCTATTGTGTGTATTGGGTTGCAAGGTGAATTCTTTGATGGGAGAGAACCGAACCGTGAAGCTACCGCGAAGAGTTGAAGATGCTGCAATACAATGCTCAAGCTTGTGATATCCTCTGCAACAGATTGTGCCCCGAAGAATTCAACGAAATCAGCCGTCTTGAGAATGCAAAGGAAATTTGGGATACTTTCATTGATATGCACGAAGGTACCGACTCCGTCAAGGAATCCAAGTTGGATGTGCTTCAAAGTCAACTTGACAAGTTCAAAATGAAGGATGGTGAAGGTGTCATTTGAAATGTACTCTAGGCTTGCTCTTATCACAAATGAGATTGCCCGACTTAGGAAGTGAAGAGATGACCAACAAATTCATCATCAAGAAGATCCTAAGAGCCTTGGATGGAAAATATGATACCGTATGCACATTGATCCAAATGATGCCCAATTACAAAGATCTCAAGCCAACGGAAGTCATTGGAAGAATTGTTGCTCATGAGATGTCACTCAAGGATAAGGAGGAGCTCCATAACAAGTCAAGTGGTGATTACAAAGCCTCATGTGAAGCTCCCACATCATCAAGTGAGAAACAAACCTTCAATGAAGAATTGAGCCTAATGGTGAATAACTTCAACAAGTTCTACAAGAGTAGAAGCAAAGAGAGAAGTTCCAAGTCAAGTTCCTACATTGACAAAAGATCTTCTAGTCGAGAGCGTAATTTCTACAATTGTGGAAGACCCGGACACTACTCCAATGAGTGTACGCCCCCCTACAAAAGAAGAGAAGATTCTCCCAAAAGAAGAAGTAGAAGAGAAGAATCACCATCAAGGGAGAGAAGGAGTAGGGATGATCGTTATGAACGAAGACCCTCTCAGAGAAGCAAGGATTCGGAAAGGAAGGACAAGTCATCAAGGAGCTACACAAAATGAAGACATCAAGCTCATCTTGGTGAATGGGTATCCGGATCCGACTCCGACAATCACTCCGAGAGAAGCTATCACTCCGACTCCGAATATACTCAAGATGAAGGTGTTGCCGGTCTAGCACTTGTGTCAACCAACTCCTATGACATATTTGATTCACCAAATGAAGGAATTGGAAGATGCTTCATGGCCAAAGTTCCAAAGGTATCACACCCCGAGTATGTTGATTTCAATAGTGATGAAGATGACTTGTTAGGTGATGATGATTTACTTGTTGACAACTCTAGTGATGAATACTAAGATGAAACGTCAATTAATCATGCTAATTAAGATTAAATGAATGACAATGATAAGGATAAGATTGAGTCTCTAACTAAAGAACTAAACACTCTGAAGTTAGCTCATGAAACTATCTTAGGAGATCATCGAGAACTTTTGAGGACTCATGAGAAATTACGTTTTGAGAAGCTCAATCTTGAGCAAGAGCATGAGTTCTTAAAGGCAATCAATGATGATCTTCTCAAGAAAAGTTCTTCTTACATTGCCAAGCGTTTACTCTTATCCACTTACATGCCTCAAGTCAAGTCTAGTAACAAGAACAAGAAGGATTCTTCCTCTAGTAGCAACAATAATCATGCTAAACCCAATATTGTTGCTTCTAGTAGTTCTCTTGATTCCACTAATGATTCTCTTAGCCAAGTTACACTTGAGCAAGAAAATAGCTTATTGAAGGAATTATAGAGAAAGGTGTTTACAAGAGCCTTTCCGGGAGTAAGCAATTCGAGGAAATTGTACGCAAGCAAGGAAGGCACCGAAAGAACCAAGGGTATTGGTTTTAAACGAAAGTTCAATGCCAATGGAGTTGAGTGGGAAGAAGATCAATACCCCAAGACGAAGTTTGTTCCTCAACAAGAGAAGTATGATCCTACTTCTTTCAAAGGGACACAAGCTCAAGATGATGTTCCACCACAAGACCACATGGAAAAAGACAAGGACAAGCTTCAAGAGGAAATTGATGCATTTGAAGAAGCTCCTAAGGCCTTGGTCAAGTGGGTTCCCAAGACTACATCAAGTTCTACTTCATCAAGTACAACTACAACTCCGAGGATTCCCATCAAGATGGTGTGGATCCCAAAGAAGAAGAACTAGAGAGTTCTTGAGGGTGACTCCACCAACATACTTCACTCTTATCATTTTGGCAAGAACAAGTGCAATCAACCTCCATATCTTGCACTAGTTCAAGGAGTCACAAACCCTCTTGTTGGTAAGGCAAGGGACAAGGTAACCAAATGCTTTCATAGACATCATCTTGTGTATGCATCACTCTATGTCTATGGATATTCCTTGTTTGTTCCTTGTGGGACTAACCCGTGTAGG
Organism: Aegilops bicornis; assembly: GCA_021605145.1. Lineage (NCBI taxonomy): Eukaryota > Viridiplantae > Streptophyta > Magnoliopsida > Poales > Poaceae > Aegilops > Aegilops bicornis. The sequence goes on along the minus strand of CM038673.1, from coordinate 688,162,344 downwards.
TATTGAAAGTACAACTCACTCCAAAGGATTGCTCCAAATGATCTACATCAACATTGAGCATCCACATCTTCAACACCTACATGAAGTCATCATCGACAAAACCCAAGGTTAGTTCATCCCTCTTAGGCGGGATCTCACATCTAGGGGGAGCTTTACTCTAAGAATTGAGCTAAAGCAACTCCAATGGTGTGAACACAACAACGCTTTATGTAAAAGTGGTAACCCCACTTGTGCTTAAACGATGAGTATGACTTATGATCAAATGTTCTCATTTGACTCCTAAGTCAATATACTCATATATAGATGACCTAGTCATCGCCAATTGCTTGATAGATGCTAGAATTGGTTGTGCATGCCTTGCCACATATTTCATTTGCCATTTTATTGTGTGAGCATGTTGGTTGCATAATTTACTCATTCGAGGACATCCACTTGTTGTTTTGATTGATTGGTTTCTTTTTCTCTTGCCAAGTGGATGGACAAGAATGCCTAAGAACCTTCTCGAGCTATCTATGCTCTTCTCGTCTCAAGCTCTATTCATGATGCATCACAAAGTTTGATCAAGTCAGGTTCGAACCACTCTGTGTGAGGAGCACTCGGAGTCCCCGATTCGTCATAGACTTAAACTTCCAAAACTTCTTTGTGCGTTTCGGTCTGACCGATTCATCCATTTCGGTCATACCGAGATCACTAAGTCGATCTAGGTTTTCAATCTCGGTGCAAACGATTTGAACTTTTCGGTCACACCGAATTGCAGTAACTGCTTGCAGTTATGCATCTCGGTGCCACCGAGTTGTTCCACTCGGTCACACCGACAGGGTCAGGCGATATATATCCACGGGCCAAAATTTGGAAAAGTTTCCGAACTTCTTCGCCCGCACTCAGCCTGCTCTGCCTCCATGGGTCTCCAAATCGTCCTCCTCATCGCCAGCCGCCTCCAGTCGCTGGTCTCTGCCGCCGTCAATGGGATCGTCTCCGCTGTTGCCGCCGTAGCAAGTCCATCGCCGCACTAGGGTATGGACTTGATCCTTGTGCTGATCTCACTCCGATTCCTCAGCACATTGTCTTGCCATGTATCTTGCCACGATTGAGATCACTCTATCCAATGAAAACCTCTGTAGTTTAGTTGTGGATTGAAAATTTTAGGGTTAGGTTTCCGCCGAAACCATCTCGGACTGACCGAGTTGTTGAAATCGGTTCCACCGATTTGGCTCGGGACATTGCACATATGATTCTTGGTCTGACGAGAATTGCAAATCGGTATGACCGAGTTCAAGTCTTTGTGAAACCCTAGTAGTCTCGGTGCCAACTGTGACTCGGTCGACCGAGTTCACTAGTTTAGGTTCCAACGGTGCTTCGGTATCACCGAGATTTCAAATCGGTAGATCCGAAATGCTTTCTGTGGAAAACTAAAACTAAGTTTTTGATTCATTATTTTGCAAAAACCTCTGCACTTTGTGATGCTCATCCACTCTACCTCATCTACAATCTATTCATAGGGTCAGCCGTCAGTGTTTGCATCATGTCAGATCAGAGTGACAGTCAGAACAAGTCTGAGGAGCAGGTTCACATGAGTGAGGGCACTAGTCCCTCTAGCAGCTCAGATGATGGAAGCAGGAGCACACCCAGCAACTTGCCAAAGGCTGCCACAAGGGCCAGCAAGAAAAGAACCTCAGAGTCAGAGGATGAGGACTATGTGGCTGAGGAGGAAGAAGCCACCTCAAAGAAGAAGGTGCTCAAAAAGGAATATGGCACAGCTGCTGCAACTAAGCCAGGTCTGAAGACCAAGAGGCCAGCAGGAAGACAGCCAATGTCTAAGCCAAGGAAAGTTGCCACAGGTGAGAAAATGGTGTTCACTCTTGAACCCAAGGAAGCTGGAGATGGCAAGAAGAGGAAAGAGAGGGTCAAGAATACCACTGCCAGAGTTCTAGGCAAGCCCTCTATGATGAAAGACTCTGAAGAGGAAGAGGAAGAGGTTGCTGCACCAGCACCTAAAGCCCAGAAGCTCATGGGAGATGCCATAAGATCAGGGGTTGCTTCATCTAAGCCCAAAGAAGCTCCCAAGCCAGCTGCTCCAAAACCCAAAACTGCACCCAAGAGGAGCACCAGGAACATCCCAAAGAGAGAGAAGAACAAGGCCCCAAAGGTGCAAGCTGCAATGGAAGAAGAAGATGATGAGTCACATGTCTTGAGGAAGTTGAAGCCAAAAATTTCAGATCACAATGATGTTCATCCAGTAGCTAAGAACATGAAGATAAGGAAGGATTCAGGATTGAGGCTATGGAGAGAGTCAGATCCATATGCCACCAGAAGAAGAACTGTTGTGGATTACAGGTTCCATACCAAAGAACAGCAGAACTTCTATGAGACAATGTTGCTTGACAAGAAGCCAATAGTGTGTGACATGAGATGGGTCAACTGGGAGTACATCAAGGAGAATGAAGAGCACTATCCTGGAGTCTATGATAGTTTCAAGGCTTGTGGAGTTGATGAGTTTGTGGCTCAGAAGCTCACAAAGTGGAATGATGAGCTTATCATGCAGTTCTACGCCACAGCTCACTTCTACCCAGATGGAAGGATTATGCGGATGTGCGAAGGTACTAGGTACCAGTCAACTGTTGAAGAATGGGCCAAATTGATCAATGCTCCTAAGGAGAGTGAAGATGACTTGGATTTCTATGCCAAGAAGAAGAAGGATCACAACTCAATGGCTAGCATGTACAAGGAGATTCCTGATGCAGATCTTGAGACTCACCAATTTGGTTCAGTGAAAAACTTGTTGTCAGGCCTGCCCACAATCAACTGGATCCTCAGGCACACACTTCTGCCCAAGTCAGGTGATCACAGAATGATCAGAGGTCACTCCATCAACTTGCTGCACATTTTTTATGTTCCACAGAAGTTCAAGGTCATGAGCCTAATGTGGAAACCATAAAGAGAACAACTGCAGATCAGAAGAGGAGTTGTGGGTATGCTCCATAGATTCAGGAGCTGATCAACTCCAAGATGGGCACTGGCACATATCTGCTGGACAAGGAGCACCTGCCCATCTACCCAGACTTTGAGGATAACACTATGGTCATGGATGAAAATGAACCATCTTCTGTGCAAGCACAAGCAAAGAGGGAGAAAGAAAAGACTGAAAAGGCTGCAAATATGCCAACCATGGATGAGGCATCTCAGTATCTTCTGAAGAGCAAGCAAGATCAGCTTGGCTACTTGATTGCCTCTACTCTGAGGATTCAGAAGGGACTGGCCACCCTAATGTTGGGGAACGTTGCAAAAAATTAAAAATTTTCCTACGGTTTCACCAAGATCCATCTATGAGTTCATCTAGCAACGAGTCATGGGAGAGTGATTGCATCTACATACCACTTGTAGATCGCGTGCGGAAGCGTTCAATGGAGCAGGGGATGATGGAGTCGCATCGCGGTGATTCAGATCACCGATGACCTAGTGCCGAACGGACAACACCTCCGCGTTCAACACACGTGCGGAGGCGGATGACGTCTCCTCCTTCTTGATCCAGCAAGGGGAAGGAGAGGTTGATGATGATCCAGCAGACGACGGGCGTGGTGGTGGATGCAGCAGAACTCCGGCAGGCTTCGCTAAGCAACTACGGGAGGAGGAGGAGGTGTAGCGGAGAGGGAGGTGCCAAGGGCTTGGGGTGTGTCCGCCTCCCTCCCCTCCCTTTATATAGGTGCAAGAGAGGGGGAGGGCGTAGCCTGCCCCTTCCTCCAAGGAAGGGTGCGGCCAGAGGGGGAGGAGTCCATCCTCCCCAAGGCACCTCAGGTGCCTTCCCCTTTAAGACTCTCCCTCCCAAGTCTCCTTGGCGCATGGGCCTCTTGGGGCTGGTGCCCTTGGCCCATATAGGCCAAGGCGCACCCCTACAGCCCATGTGGCCCCAGCAGGTGGACCCCCGGTGGACCCCGGACCCCTTTCGGCACTCCGGTACAATACCGATAAAGTGCGAAACTTTTCCGGCGACCAAAACAAGACTTCCTATATATAAATCTTTACCTCCGGACCATTAGGAATCCTCATGACGTCCGGGATCTCATCCGGGACTCGAACAACATTCGGTTTGCTGCATTCTCATATTCATACAACCCTAAGCGCCACCGTACCTTAAGTGTGTAGACCCTACGGGTTCGGAGACACGCAGACATGACCGAGACGGCTCTCGGGCAATAACCAACAGCGGGATCTGGATACCCATGTTGGCTCCCACATGTTCCACGATGATCTCATCGGATGAACCACGATGTCAAGGACTCAATCGATCCCATATACAATTCTCTTTGTCTAGCGGTATTGTACTTGCCCGAGATTCGATCGTCGGTATCCGATGCCTTGTTCAATCTCGTTACCGGCAAGTCTCTTTACTCGTTCCGTAACACATCATCCCGTGATCAACTCCTTGATCACATTGTGCACATTATGATGATGTCCTACCGAGTGGGCCCAGAGATACCTCTCCGTTACACGGAGTGACAAATCCCAGTCTCGATTCGTGCCAACCCAATGACACTTTCGGAGATACCGTAATGCACCTTTATAGCCACCCGATTCGTTGTGACGTTTGGTACACCCAAAGCATTCCTCACGGTATCCGGAGTTGCACAATCTCATGGTCTAAGGAAAAGATACTTGACATTAGAAAAGCTTTAGCATCTGAACTACACGATCTTTGTGCTAGGCTTAGGATTGGGTCTTGTCCATCACATCATTACGCCAATGATGTGATCCCGTTATCAATGACATCCAATGTCCATGGTCAGAAACCATGACCATCTATTGATAAACGAGCTAGTTAACTAGAGGCTTACTAGGGACATGGTGTTGTCTATGTACCCACACATGTATCTGAAGTTTCCTATCAATACAATTATAGCATGGATACTAAGCGATTATCATGAACAAGGAAATATAATAATAACTAATTTATTATTGCCTCTAGGGCATATTTCCAACAGTCTCCCACTTGCACTAGAGTCAATAATCTAGTTCACATCGCCATGTGATTAACACTGATAGGTCACATCGCCATGTGACCAACATCCAAAGAGTTTACTAGTGTTGCTAAACTAGTTCACATCACATGTGATTAAGACTCAATGAGTTCTGGGGTTTGATCATGTTTTCCTTGTGAGAGAAGTTTTAGTCAATGGGTCTGCAGCATTCAGATCCGTATGTACTTTGCAATTCTCTATGTCATATTGTAAATGCTGCTTCCACGTTCCACTTGAAGCTATTCCAAATGGTTGCTCCACTATACTTATCCGGTTTGCTACTCGAGTCACTTTCGGATAGGTGTTAAAGCTTGCATCGACGTAACCCTTTACGCCGAACTCTTTATCATCTCCATAATCGAGAAACATGTCCTTATTTACTCCAAGGACAATTTTGACCGTTGTCCAATGATCCCCATTCTGGATCATTCTTGTACCCTATAGTGACTCATGGCAAGGCACACTTCGATGCGGTACACACGCATAGCATACTATAGAGCCTATGTCTAAAGCATAGGGGCGACCTTAAATCCTTCTTTTACGCCGTGGTCGAGCTTTAAGTCTTAACTTCATACCTTACATCTCGTGCAAGAACTCCTTCTTTGGTGGTCCATCTTGAACACCTTCAAGATCATGTCAAGGTATATGCTCATTTGAAAGTACCATTAAGCGGTTTTTGATCTATCCTCATAGATCTTGATGCTCAATGTTCAAGTAGCCTAATCCAGGTTTTCTATTGAAAACCACTTTTCAAACAACCCTATATGCTTTCCAGAAATTCTACATCATTTCTGATCAACAATATGTCAACAACATATACTCATCGAGAGAAATTCTATAGTGCTCCCACTCACTTCTTTGGAAATACAAGTTTCTCACAAACTTTGTATAAACCCAAAATCTTTGATCATCTCATCAAAGCGCACATTCCAACTCCGAGATGCTTACTCCGGTCCTAAGAAGGATCGCTGGAGCCAAAGATAACTTTTAGCATCCTTAGGATCGACAAAAACTTTACGATTGTATCACATACAACCTTTCCTTACAAAACTGGTAAGGAAACTTCGTTTTGACATCCATCCGCCTTTGATTTCATAAATGCAGCTAATGCTAACATGATTCCGACGGACTTAAGCATCGCTACGGATGAGAAAATCTCATCGTAGTCAACTCCTTGAACTTGTGAAAAACTCTTTGCCACAAGTCGAGCTTCATAGACGGTGACATTACCGTCCACGTCCGTCTTCTTCTTAAAGATCCATTTATCTCAATGGCTTGCCGATCAGCGGGCAAGTCCACCAAAGTCCATGCTTTGTTACGTCTGAGGATCCTATCTCGGATTTCATGGCTTCTAACCATTTGTTGGAATATGGGCCCACCATTGGTTCTCCATAGCTCAGAGGTTCATTGTTGTCTAGCAACATGACATTCATGACAGGATCGCCGTACCACTCCGGCGAAGACGCGTCCTTGTAGATCCACGAGGTTCGGTAGTGACTTGATCCAAGTTTCATGATCACTATCATAAGCTTCTACTTCAATTGATGTAGGTGCCACAGAACAACTTCACGTGTCCTGCTACACACTAGTTGAAGTGATGGTTCAATAACCTCATCAAGTCTCCACCATCCTCCCACTTAATTCTTTCGAGAGAAACTTTTCTCGAGAAAGGACCCGTTCTAGAAACAATTACTTTTGCTTCGGATCTGAGATAGGAGGTATACCCAACTGGTTTTTGGGTGTCCTATGAAGATGCATTTTATCCGCTTTGGGTTCGAGCTTATCATTCTGAAACTTTTCACATAAGCGTCGCAGCCCCAAACTTTTAAGAAACGACAACTTAGGTTTCTCCAAACCATAGTTCAAATGGTGTCGTCTCAACGGAATTACGTGGTGCCCTATTATAGTGAGTGCGGTTGTCTCTAATGCCTAACCCATGAACGATAGTGGTAATTCGATAAGAGACATCATGGTACGCACCATATCCAATAGGGTGCAACTATGATGTTCGGACACACCATCACACTATGGTGTTCGAGCGATATTAATTGTGAAACAATTTCCACGATGTCTTAATTGCGTGCCAAAGCTTCGTAACTCAGATACTCATCTCTATGATCATATCATAGACATTTTATCCTCTTGTCACAATGATCTTTAACTTCACTCTGAAACTACTTGAACCATTCAATAATTCAGACTTTGTGTTTCATCAAGTAAATATACTCAACATCTACTCGAATCATCATGAAGTCGAGAACATAACGATATTCACTGCATGCCTCGGCACTCATTGGACTGCACACATCAAAATGTGTTACTTCCAACAGGTTGCTACCTTGTTCCATCTTCTTTGAAACCGAGGCTTTTGGTCATCTTGCCCATGTGGAATGATTTGCATATCTCAAGTGATTCAAAATCAAGTGAGTCCAAACGATCCATCTGCATGGAGTTTCTTCATGCGTATACACCAATAGACATGGTTTGCATGTCTCAAACTTTTCAAAAGCAGTGAGTCCAAAGATCCATCAACATGGAGCTTCTTCATGCGTTTTATACCAATATGACTTACATGGCAGTGCCACAAGTACGTGGTACTATCATTACTATCTTATATCTTTTGGCATGAAAATGTGTATCACTACGATCGAGATTCAATAAACCATTCCTTTTAGGTGCTAGACCATTGAAGGCATTATTCAGATTAACAGAGTAACCATTATTCTCCTTAAATGAATAACCCTATTGCGACAGACATAATCCAATCATGTCTATGCTCAACGCAAACACCAAATAACAATTTTAGGTTTAACTCCAATCTCGATGGTAGAGGGAGTGTACGATGCTTGATCACATCAACCTTGGAAACACTTCCAACACGTATCGTCAACTCACCTTTAGCTAGTCTCCGTTTATTCCGTAGCTTTTGTTTCGAGTTACTAACACTTAGCAACCGAACCGGTATCTAATACCCTGGTGCTACTAGGAGTACTAGTAAAGTACACATTAACATAATGTATATCCAATATACTTCTATCGACCTTGCCGACCTTCTCATCTACCAAGTATCTAGGGTGGTTCCGCTTGATGTCCGTTCCTCTCATTCTGAAGCACTTAGTCTCGGGTTTGGGTTCAACCTTGGGTTTCTTCACTAGAGCAGCAACTGTTTTGCCATTTCATGAAGTATCCCTTGTTGCCCTTGCCCTTCTTGAAACTAGTGGTTTTACCAACCATCAACAATTGATGCTCCTACTTGACTTCTACTTTCGGTGTCAAACATCGCGAACACTTCAAGGATCACCATATCTATCACGATATGTTATAGTTCATCACGAAGCTCTAGTAGCTTGGTGGCAATGACTTTGGAGAAACATCACTATCTCATCCGGAAGATCAACTCCCACTCGATTCAAGTGATTGTTGCACTCGAGACAATCTGAGCACAAGCTCAACGATTGAGCTTTTCTCCCTTAGTTTGCAGGCTAAGAAAATCGTCGGAGGTCTTATACCTCTTGGCGTGGGCACGAGCCTGAAATCCCAATTTCAGCCCTCGAAACATCTCATATGTTCATGACGTTTGAAAAACGTCTTTGGTGCCTCAACTCTAAACCGTTTAAGCGAACTATCACGTAGTTACCAAAGCGTGTATGTCCGATGTTCGTAACATCCGCATAAGCGACGTTTGGGGTTCAAAGACAATCGAGCGTGCATTAAGGACATAAGCTTTCTACTGTCCGCATAATCGCTCATCAACTTTCAACTATATTTTCTCTAGGAACATATCTAAACAGTAGAACTAAAGCGCGAGCTTACGACATAATTTGCAAAGATCTTTTGACTATGTTCAGGATAATTAAGTTCATCTCATGAACTCCCACTTAGATAGACATCCCTCTAGTCATCTAAGTGATTACATGATCCGAGTCAACTAGGCCGTGTCCGATCATCACGTGAGACGGACTAGTCATCATCGGTGAACATCTTCATGTTGATCGTATCTACTATACGACTCATGCTCGACCTTTCGGTCTCTTGTGTTCCGAGGCCATGTCTGTACATGCTAGGCTCGTCAAGTTAACCTAAGTGTTCTGCGTGTGTAAATCTGGCTTACACCCGTTGTATGTGAACGTCACCCGATCATCACGTGGTGCTTCGAAATGACGAACTTTAGCAACGGTGCACAGTTAAGGAGAACACTTTCTTGAAATTGTTATGAGGGATCATCTTATTTACTACCGTCGTTCTAAGTAAACAAGATGCATAAACATAATAAACATCACATGCAATTATGTAGTAGTGGCATGATATGGCCAATATCATATAGCTCCTTTGATCTCCATCTTCGGGGCTCCATGATCATCTTGTCACCGGCATGACACCATGATCTCCATCATCATGATCTCCATCATCGTGTCTTCATGAAGTTGTCACGCCAACGACTACTTCTACTTCTATGGCTAACGCGTTTAGCAATAAAGTAAAGTAATTTACATGGCGTTCTTCAATGACACGCAGGTCATACAAAAATAAAGACAACTCCTATGGCTCCTGCCGGTTGTCATACTCATCGACATGCAAGTCGTGATTCCTATTACAAGAACATGATCGCATACATCACATATATCATTCATCATTCATCACAACTTTCGCCATATCATATCACAAAACACTTGCTGCAAAAACAAGTTAGACGTCCTCTAATTGTTGTTGCAAGTTTTACGATGGCTGCAATAGGGTTCTAGCAAGAACGTTTTCTTACCTATGTGAAAGCCACAACGTGATTTGTCAACTTCTATTTACCCTTCATAAGGACCCTTTTCATCGAATCCGCTCCAACTAAAGTGGGAGAGACAGACACCCGCTAGCCACCTTATGCAACTAGTGCATGTCGGACGGTGGAACCGGTCTCACGTAAGCGTGCGTGTAAGGTCGGTCCGGGCGCTTCATCCCACAATACCGCTGAAGCAAGATAAGACTAGTAGCGGCAAGAAAGTTGACAACATCTACGCCCACAACAAATTGTGTTCTACTCGTGCAATAGAGAACTACGCATAGACCTAGCTCATGATGCCCTTTGTTGAGAGCGTTGCAGAAAATTAAAATTTTTCCTACGGTTTCACCAAGATCCATCTATGAGTTCATCTAGCAACGAGTCATGGGAGAGTTATTTCATCTACATACCACTTGTAGATCACGTGCGGAAGCGTTCAATGGAACGGGGATGATGGAGTCGTACTCGCCGTGATTCAGATCACCGATGACCTAGTGCCGAACGGACAACACCTCCGCGTTCAACACATATGCGGAGGCGGATGGCGTCTCCTCCTTATTGATCCAGCAAGGGGAAGGAGAGTTTGATGATGATCCAGCAGCACGACGGCGTGGTGGTGGATGCAGCAGAACTCCGGCGAGGCTTCGCTAAGCAACTACGGGAGGAGGAGGTGTAGCGAGAGGGAGGTGCCAAGGGCTTCGGGTGTGTCCGCCTCCCTCCTCCCTCCTTATATAGGTGCAAGAGAGGGGAGGGCGCAGCCTTGCCCCTTCCTCCAAGGAAGGGTGCGGCCAAGAGGGGAGGAGTCCATCCTCCCCAAGGCACCTCTGAGGTGCCTTCCCCTTTAGGACTCTCCCTCCCAAGTCTCCTTGGCGCATGGGCCTCTTGGGGCTGGTTCCCTTGGCCCATATAGGCCAAGGCGCACCCCTACAGCCCATGTGGACCCCGGGGCAGGTGGACCCCCGGTGGACCCCGGACCCCTTCGGCACTCGGTACAATACCGATAAAGTGCGAAACTTTTCCGGCGACCAAAACAAGACTTCCTATATATAAATCTTTACCTCCGGACCATTCCGGAACTCCTCGTGACGTCCGGGATCTCATCGGGGACTCCGAACAACATTCGGTTTGCTGCATTCTCATATTCATACAACCCTAGCGTCCACCGTACCTTAAGTGTGTAGACCCTACGGGTTGGGAGACCTTGCAGACATGACCGAGGCGGCTCTCGGGCAATAACCAACAGCGGGATCTGGATACCCATGTTGGCTCCCACATGTTCCACGATGATCTCATCGGATGAACCACGATGTCAAGGACTCAATCGATCCCATATACAATTCCCTTTGTCTAGCGGTATTGTACTTCCCGAGATTCGATCGTCGGTATCCGATACCTTGTTCAATCTCGTTATGGCAAGTCTCTTTACTCGTTCCGTAACACATCATCCGTGATCAACTCCTTGATCACATTGTGCACATTATGATGATGTCCTACCGAGTGGGCCCAGAGATACCTCTCCGTCACACGGAGTGACAAATCCCAGTCTCGATTCGTGCCAACCCAATGACACTTTCGGAGATACCTATAATGCACCTTTATAGCCACCCAGTTACGTTGTGACGTTTGGTACACCCAAAGCATTCCTACGGTATCCGGAAGTTGCACAATCTCATGGTCTAAGGAAAAGATACTTGACATTAGAAAAGGTTTAGCATCTGAACTACACGATCTTTGTGCTAGGCTTAGGATTGGGTCTTGTCCATCACATCATTACGCCAATGATGTGATCCCGTTATCAATGACATCCAATGTCCATGGTCAGAAACCATGACCATCTATTGATAAACGAGCTAGTTAACTAGAGGCTTACTAGGGACATGGTGTTGTCTATGTACCCACACATGTATCTGAGTTTCCTATCAATACAATTATAGCATGGATACTAAACGATTATCATGAACAAGGAAATATAATAATAACTAATTTATTATTGCCTCTAGGGCATATTTCCAACACCTAACTCAAAACCAGGAAACTAATTTATTATTGCCTCTAGGGCATATTTCCAACACCTAACTCAAAACCAGGAGAGCTTGGAGAGGATCATGGAGCAGAAGTTCTATGACTTAGATGTGAAGGTCACTGAGATACAGTCTGTTGTTGAGCAACTTCAGGAAGAAGTGCAGGAGAAGAAGGGCAAGACTACAACTGATGCTTTTGCTAGAGTGCCCCGAGGACAGAGGTCTGCTGCTAAGCCTATCACAGACACCAGAGCAACTTCATCTGCACCAGCTACAGCTTCAGTCGCACCAGCTCATGCACCTACTCCTCCAGCACCATCTACATCGACTGATGCCTTCGTTCTTGGAGTTCTGTCTACACCACCGCCTGAAGACCAAGCCTGAGTGTCGATCTAGCACTATGCATTTTATATGAACTTTTTGGTAACTTATTGCCAAAGGGAAAAAAATGTATAGATCATAGGCTTCGAGAGAGAGTGTTGCTTTTGTTCTCTCTTGCGTTTCTCTTTGGTGGTTGAACTTTGTTATTTGCTTGTTTGAAATACTTTATGCTTGTGTGTGATACTTGGATGATCATGTGTTTGATCATATGCTACCTTAATGCTTGTTGGATGACATTATCCTTTTATATCTCCATATGATCACTCACTTTGCTTGGTGATGAGTGCATGTATTTTAATTATTATCATTTTGAGCGCTCCACCAAGATGTATGTGACATGGAAGAGTAACCCATGATCCTAACTCTTTGTGAATTTGTAGTCCAAAGCAAATCCTAAACTATGCACAAAATTAGGGGGAGCTCTTGCTTTTCACATACTTCTCAAAGCGACAATGTCTTTCACTCTTATTATCATTTGTCGAAGCTTTGATCTATATGTTGTCAACAATTACCAAAAAGGGGGAGATTGAAAGTGCAACTATCCCTAGGTGGTTTTGGTAATTCCTAACAACATATAGTTCATTGAGGTAATGCTATTTCAAGACTAATATTTCAGGAAAGCTCAATGATTGCGATGGCATGGATGAGAAAAGTGGACCCCTCAAAATACTAAGGACAAAAGGATTGGCTCAAGCTCAAAAGTTCAAGACTCTACATTTTCTATTTTAGTGATCCAAGATCACATTGAGTCTATAGGAAAAGCCAATACTATCAAGGAGGGATGAGGTGTTTCTTAATGAGGCTCTTGCTCAAAGTGCTTAGTGGTATGCTCAAAAGCCCTCAACTACATTCTCACATCCACATATGACCTAAACCAAAAGTCAAACTCGGCCCCACTGATTCTTTCCATCCGGCGCCACCGAGTTCAGATGTCATAGCCACTTCCACAAACCCTAGGCAAATCGGTCTCACCGATAGGGATCTGGTCTCACCGAGATGGGGTTGTAATCTCTCTGTTTCCCTTCGTAACGTTTCGGTCCTACCGAGATGAGCGATCGGTCCCACCGAGATTGCAATGTAAACTCTCTGTTTCCCTTTTGTAACATTTCAGTCTCACCAAAATGAGCGAATCGGTCCCACCGAGTTTACCTGACCAACTCTCTGGTTAGCTTATTACCAAAATCGGTCTCACCGAGTTTGTGTAATCGGTCTCACCGAGATTACGTTATGCTCTAACCCTAACAATATCGGTTCTACCGAGTTGAATGTCGGTCCCACCGAAAATCCTAACGGTCACTAGATTTGCTGAATCGGTCCGACCGAGTTTACCAATTTGGTCCCACCGAGTTTGGCAAGTTGTGTGTCACGGTTAGATTTTGTGTGGAGGCTATAAATACCCCTCCACCTTCTCTTCATTCGTGGAGAGAGCCATCAGAACGAACCTACACTTCCAACCTACATTTTCTGAGAGAGAACCACCTACACTTGTGTTGAGACCAAGATATTCCATTCCTACCATATGAATCTTGATCTCTAGCCTTCCCCAAGTTGCTTTCCACTCAAATCTTCTTTCCACCAAATCCAAATCATGTGAGAGAGAGTTAGTGTTGGGGAGACTATCATTTGAAGCTCAAGAGCAAGGAGTTCATCATCAACACACCATTTGTTACTTCTTGGAGAGTGGTGTCTCCTAGATTGGCTAGGTGTCACTTGGGAGCCTCCGACAAGATTGCGGAGTTGAACCAAGAAGTTTGTAAGGGCAAGGAGATCGCCTACTTCGTGAAGATCTACCGCTAGTGAGGCAAGTCTTTCGTTGGCGACGGCCATGGTGGGATAGACAAGGTTGCTTCTTCGTGGACCCTTTGTGGGTGGAGCCCTCCGTGGACTCGCGCAACCGTTACCCTTCGTGGGTTGAAGTCTCCATCAACATGGATGTACGATAGCACCACCTATCGGAACCACGACAAAAACATCCGTGTCTCCAATTGCGTTTGAATCCTCCAAACCCTTCCCTTTACATTCTTGCAAGTTGCATGCTTTACTTTCCACTGCTCATATACTCTTTGCATGCTTTCTTGAATTGTGTTAAGATTGCTTGACTTGTTCTAAGTTGCTAAAATCTGCCAAGAACTAAAATTTGGGAAAAGGCTAGATTTTTATTTGGTCAAGTAGTCTAATCACCCCCCCTCTAGACCTACTTTCGATCCTACAGAGTCCTACTCCCGGTGGGAGTAGGACTCCTCCTGGCACGCCCCCTCCTGGCCGGCCACACCTCCCCCCTTGCTCCTTTATATACGGGGGCATGGGGCACCCTAGAGACACAACAATTGATCGTTTGATCTTTTAGCCTTGTGCGGTGCCCCCCTCCACCATAGTCCACCTCGATAATACTGTAGCGGTGCTTAGGCGAAGCCCTGCGTCGGTAGAACATCATCATCGTCACCACGCCGTCGTGCTGACGAAACTCTCCCTCAACACTCGGCTGGATCGGAGTTCGAGGGACGTCATCGGGCTGAATGTGTGCTGAACTCGGAGGTGTCGTACGTTCGGTACTTGATTGCTCGGATCGTGAAGACGTACAACTACATCAACCGCGTTGTGCTAACGCTTCCTCTTTCGGTCTACGAGGGTACGTGGACAACACTCTCCCCTCTCGTTGCTATGCATCACCATGATCTTGCGTGTGCATAGGAATTTTTTTTGAAATTACTACGTTCCCCAACAGTGGTATCCGAGCCTGGTTTTATGCGTAGATGCTATATGCACAAGTAGAACACAAGTGAGTTGTGGGCGATACAAGTCATACTGCTTACCAGCATGTCATACTTTGGTTCGGCGGTATTGTTGGATGAAGCGGCCCGGACCGACATTACGCGTACGCTTACGCAAGACTGGTTCTACCGACGTGCTTTGCACATAGGTGGCTGGCGGGTGTCAGTTTCTCCAACTTTAGTTGAACCGAGTGTGGTTACGCCCGGTCCTTGCGAAGGTTAAAACATCACCAACTTGACAAACTATCGTTGTGGTTTTGATGCGTAGGTAAGAACGGTTCTTGCTCAGCCCGTAGCAGCCACGTAAAACTTGCAACAACAAAGTAGAGGGCGTCTAACTTGCTTTTGCAGGGCATGTTGTGATGTGATATGGTCAAGACATGATGCTATATTTTATTGTATGAGATGATCATGTTTTGTAACCGAGTTATCGGCAACTAACAGGAGCCATATGGTTGTCGCTTTATTGTATGCAATGCAATCGCCCTGTAATGCTTTACTTTATCACTAAGCGGTAGCGATAGTCGTAGAAGCATAAGATTGGCGAGACGACAACGATGCTACGATGGAGATCAAGGTGTCGTGCCGGTGATGGTGATCATGACGGTGCTTCGGAGATGGAGATCATAAGCACAAGATGATGATGGCCATATCATATCACTTATATTGATTGCATGTGATGTTTATCTTTTATGCATCTTATCTTGCTTTGATTGACGGTAGCATTATAAGATGATCTCTCACTAAATTTCAAGATAAAAGTGTTCTCCCTGAGTATGCACCGTTGCCAAAGTTCGTCGTGCCCGGACACCACGTGATGATCGGGTGTGATAAGCTCTACGTCCATCTACAACGGGTGCAAGCCAATTTTGCACACGTAGAATACTCTGGTTAAATTTGATGAGCCTAGCATATGCAGATATGGCCTCGGAACACTGAGACCGAAAGGTCGAGCGTGAATCATATAGTAGATATGATCAACATAGTGATGTTCACCATTGAAAGCTACTCCATTTCACGCGATGATCGGTTATGGTTTAGTTTATATGGATCACGTGATCACTTAGAGGATTAGAGGGATGTCTATCTAAGTGGGAGTTCTTAAGTAATATGATTAATTGAACTTAAATTTATCATGAACTTAGTACCTGATAGTATCTTGCTTGTCTATGTTGGTTGTAGATAGATGGCCCGTGTTGTTTTTCCATTGAATTTTAATGCGTTCCTTGAGAAAGCAAAGTTGAAAGATGATGGTAGAAATTACACGGACTGGGTCCGTAACTTGAGGATTATCCTCATTGCTGCCTGGAAGAGTTAAATCTGAAGCACCGGCTGGGTGCCGAACTCTTCTTTGATGCAAGCGGCGTTAAGAACGTCTGGCAGAGCAAAGCTGATGACTACTCGATAGTTCAGTGTGCCATGCCTTACGGCTTAGAACCGGGACTTCAACGACGTTTTGAACGTCATGGAGCATATGAGATGTTCCAGAAGTTGAACTTAATATTTCAAGCAAATGCCCGGATTGAGAGATATGAAGTCTCCAATAAGTTCTATAACTGCAAGATGGAGGAGAATAGTTCTGTTAGTGAGCATATACTCAAAATGTCTGGGTATAACAATCACTTGATTCAACTGGGAGTTAATCTTCCGGATGATAGCGTCATTGATAGAATTCTTCAATCACTACCACCAAGTTACAGAGCTTCGTGATGAACTATAACATGCAAGGGATGGATAAGATGATTCCTGAGCTCTTCGCAATGCTAAAGGTTGCGGAGGTAGAAATCAAGAAGGAGCATCAAGTGTTGATGGTCAATAAGACCACCAGTTTCAAGAAAAAGGGCAAAGGGAAGAAGAAGGGGAACTTCAAGAAGAACAACAAACAAGTTGCTGCTCAAGAGAAGAAACCCATGTCTGCACCTAAGCCTGAGACTGAGTGCTTCTACTGCAAGCAAACTGGTCACTGGAAGCAGAACTGCCCCAAGTATTTGGCGGATAAGAAGGATGGCAAGGTGAACAAAGGTATATGTGATATACATGTTATTGATGTGTACCTTACCAGAGCTCATTTGGAGCACTGGGTATTTGATACTGGTTACATTGCTAATATTTGCAACTCAAAACAGGGACTTCTGATTAAGCGGACCTCGGCTAAGGACGAGGTGACGATCTTGGCGTGGGAAATGGTTCCAAAGTTGATGTGATCGCCCGTCGACGCTACCTCTACATCTACCTTCGGGATTAGTATTAGACCTAAATAATTGTTATTTGGTGCGGCATTGAGCATGAACATTATATCTGGATCTTGTTTGATGCGAGGCGGTTATTCATTTAAATCGAGAATAATGGTTGTTCTATTTATATGAGTAATATCTTTTATGGTCATGCACCCTTGAAGAGTGGTCTATTTTTGATGAATCTCGATTGTAATGATACACATATTCATAATGTTGAAGCCAAAAGATGCAGAGTTAATAATGATAGTGCAACTTATTTGTGGCACTGCCGTTTGGGTCATATTGGTGTAAAGCGCCTGAAGAAACTCCATACTGATGGACTTTTGGAATCACTTGATTATGAATCACTTGGTACTTGCGAACCATGCCTCATGCGCAAGATGACTAAAACGCCGTTCTCCGGAACTATGGAGCGAGCAACTGATTTGTTGGAGATCATACATATTGATCTATGTGGTCCACTGAATGTTGAGGCTCGCGGCGGGTATCATTATTTTCTCACCTTCACAGATGATTTAAGCAGATATGGGTATATCTACTTAATGAAACATAAGTCTGAAACATTTGAAAAGTTCAAAGAATTTCAGAGTGAAGTTGAAAATCATCGTAACAAGAAAATAAAGTTTCTACGATCTGATCGTGGAGGAGAATATTTGAGTTCTGAGTTTGGTCTACATTTGAAACAATGCGGAATAGTTTCGCAACTCACGCCACCCTGAACACCACAGCGTAATGGTGTGTCCGAACGTCGTAATCGTACTTTACTAGATATGGTGCGATTTATGATGTCTCTTACTGATTTATCGCTATCATTTTGGGTTATGCTTTAGAGACGGCCGCATTCACGTTAAATAGGACACCATCAAAATCCGTGAGACGACGCCTTATGAACTATGGTTTGGCAAGAAACCAAAGTTGTCGTTTCTTAAAGTTTGGGGTTGCGATGCTTATGTGAAAAAACTTCAACCTCATAAGCTCGAACCCAAATCGGAGAAATGTGTCTTCATAGGATACCCAAAGGAGACTGTTGGGTACACCTTCTATCACAGATCCGAAGGGAAGACATTCATTGCTAAGAATGGATCCTTTCTAGAGAAGGAGTTTCTCTCGAAATAAGTGAGTGGGAGGAAAGTAGAACTTGATGAGGTAACCGTACCTGCTCCCTTATTGGAAAGTAGTTCATTAAAGAAACCGGTTCCTGTGACGTCTATACCAATTAGTGAGGAAGTTAATGATGATGATCATGAAACTTCAGATCAAGTTGTTACTGAACCTTGTAGGTCAACAGAGTAAGATCCGCACCAGAGTGGTACGGTAATCCTGTTCTGGAGGTTATGTTACTAGACCATGACGAACCTACGAACTATGAAGATGCGATGGTGAGCCCAGATTCCGCAAAATGGCATGAGGCCATGAAATCTGAGATGGGATCCATGTATGAGAACAAGTGTGGACTTTGTTTGATGTAACATCCCAAATTTCCTAAATTAGGATGTTATTAGATCATTCATATGCATATCATTTTTTATTGCATTATTTGTCTTTCTGCAATATTCGAATCATTATGCAACTAAAGGCAATTTATTGGAGTGAAGATAACATACTTCTCCCCTGTTTTAAGAATGTTCATAATGTGCAGAATATTATTTCCAGTTCATCTGATATGTTTTGGTAATTTTGCAATCTTCAAAATATTTTATTTGATTGTTTTATTGCTGTTTGAGTGGCCTATTGCATCAAAATTATTTTTACAAAATTGCATTAGTGTTGGAACTAGTGTTCCTGTAGTTTATAGCTGTAGGGATATTTTGACTGTGTGTCTAGGTATTTTTATTTAGATTTTATATTGTGTATTTTATTTTATTTATTTTGTTCTACTGCTGTCTTTATAAAAAAAGAAAAAAACCGCAGCGCAACGCACAGCCGCATGCGCAACCGTGGCCGAGCCCGGATCGATCTGGCGCCCTGTTCGCCCCGTCCACCCCTGGGACTCCTGGATCGGGTAATTACCCTAGTGGAAACCCTACCGAGGTCGCTTCCCCGTTTTCCCCTCGTCCACACGCCTCCCTGGGGCAAATCGGATCTCACGGAAGAGCTTCAGCCGCCGCCGTCGTTGACCGTCCGAATCCACCGCCGTAAGGACGCCCGGCCGCTCCACTTGTCACCGTTCGAACCCCCTCTCGACGCCGCACTCGTTTGACACCTCGGATTAACCTGCAAAGACACCAGACGACGCCACACCGACGCCCGACCACGGCCGAGCACGCCGGAGTTCAGGAGCTCGCCACCGCCGCTCGAGGGAGCCCCGTCGCCGTTGAACACCACCACCACCACCACCTCCACCACTCACCGCCGCATCCTCCAGTCACTTCCCCTCATGGGAGAGTCATGGGAGGCGCCACCGCCGCCGTTTTCCTCTGTACATGGTGAGCACGCGCGCATGCAAATTTTCCAACCAATCACGCATTGACACTTGGCACCGCTACAGTAAACGCCACAGTAACCTCTACAGTATTTCCACCTCTACAGTATTTCCTAGAACAGAGTTTTCTTCTGTTTTATTTTCAGATTTTCATCCAAAATTCAATTAGCTATATCTTTTAGTGTATAAGTCCAAATTAGGTGATTCTTTTTCCTGTGCACTCACAAAAATCAGCACATTATCACAGTACCGATTTTGCACATGTTTGCACTATTCAAATTTGAATTCGTTTGAATTTGAATTAAATCTTCCGGAGGCCATAACTCTCAAACCGTTTATCGGAATCGAGTGATTCTTTTTGCATTGTGACCGTAGTGCAATTTAGGTGCTGTTAAGCTTCTGTTGTTGAGTTTTAAAAATCATTTTCTTGCTGTTGGTTTTATTTTGGTTCTATTCGTGTTCCGGTGATTGATTTGTTGAATTGTGTGAAACGTGTAGATTGTCCGGAGTGCGACGCGAGCTATTGTCAGGAGTGTGACTTTCTGAACCATAACCAAGGCAAGTTACATGTTGATCATCCTTTACCTATTATTTTCTATGCATGTAGTTATATCACACTATGAATATATGCATGTATAGGAGTATTATATATGTTGGCTATCTTTGTTGAGCTATCTTCCGTCTTTTGCAAATCGTGGTAGTTGTAGGTTGCTATGCTTTGTAGACGGGGCTGGTTCGTGTATTCATTGAGTTTATGTGAGGATTATATATATAACTAAAATGAGTAGTAATTAAGGATTTAATTCACCTCTGGGCGGAAGTGGTATTGCTTGGTGTTGAGGAAGGCATCATGGGGTCTTGCACCTTTTCTAAGGCCATGCGCTCATGAGAGTGCACCCTAAGTGGAATACCGCCGGTTCAAAAGATCAGACAGACTTAGTGACTAGTAGCTTCCATGTGCGGCCACCGGCTATATGGGCTCTGGCTTAGTTGATCATTTTTGGAACCACGCCTGCATAAAGGTCGACAGATGTAGCATATGTAGGTGGGATGTGGCCGTCAGGTGGTTAAGGGAACCTCTTGTGAAAGACTTCGTCTCAATCTTCAGATTGGGTCCAGTGGGTAAAGCGTACAAAACTCTGCAGAGTATTAAAACTAATCATGATTAGCCGTGCCCCCGGTTATGGGTAAATTTGAGCGACTATGCCATTACAGTTGTTGGATGATCTTGACAGATGTGACACTTAATAATATTTGTGGGCAACTTAATAAAGGATAGGTTGGAGTTGATTTTTGCCAACTCAACCTTGTGTATATAATGGTAGTAATAAAAGAACTAAATAAAAATTTGACTATTAGGTAGTTATGAGGATAAAATCAGCTTTCTGCAAAAATAAACCCTCAAGCCTTCCTTTGTTGTACTATGCATATACATGTAGGTCTGCTATATTATTACTCCTGTGTAACTTGCCAATACATTCCAAGTATTGACCTATATGGCTGCAACGTCTCATGTTGCAGGATATTCATACGAAGAGTAAGGTACTGTTAGGGTCACGAATCTGCACTCAGCATCGCCAGTGGGCTATGATGGGACTCATCGTTATTTTTCTGCTACTTTCCGCTGTTTGATTGAATAAAGCTAGCCAAGTGCTATGCAGATTGTTTTATTTTATATATTCTGGATCAACGTTGTAATAAATGATGCACTTGCTATTATGGTATTCATCTATCTTGTGTGTGCTAGCGAGTTCGATCCAAATGACTAGCACGGTAGCATGAGACTCAAATCCTTGAGGTTTGGTCGTTCTGAGATGGCATCGAGCAAAGTGTGTTGATCAGAGGACGTGACCCTAGAAAATGGATTAGAAAAGCCATAGGACTGAAAATTATTTTATAAACTAGCTATACTTCTTACTATTTATTAGTTAACCCCCTCAAGTATCTTGAACAGTTAAGTAGGAACTAGTGCTGAGACCACCATTCATGTTTGTTTTATATTGCAACGTTGTCATGTTAGCGTATCTGATTATGCCCACTTTCGTGGTATGAAGATACTAGATTGTTTGCTTGATTGGTAGTTGTTTGTTAAATTGCTTAGTGTCGAAATTATTTGACTATATATATAATATTATCATATTGTTTGTTGTTTGTTGTTTGTTGTTTGTTTGTCGGTGTTATTCGTTGTTGTGTTTTGTTGGCTTGATCATATTATGCATATGGGTAGAATATATTTATATATATATAGCATTTGGCCCTATTATATCTATAACTCTTCTATGCTTGCCCACCAGATGCCGCCGAGGCGTGATAATAGGCGTAATGCCGCAGGAGGAGACAACAATGGCAATGATGTACCGCCATACATGCAACAGTTGCTTCAGGGACAAGCTCAGTTGATCCAGTTGCTTGTCCAGAACCAGAACAACAACAATAACAACAACAATCCGCCGCCACCACCACCTGTGGATATGCTTACCAGGTTCTTGAGGTCGAATCCTCAGAGGTTCTCCAGTTCCCCTGAACCTATTGTGGCTGATGACCTGCTGCGCAGTCAATAGGAACTGGAGAGCGGTTGGATGCACTGATCAGAGAGGGTGAGGTTTGCCTCACATTTGTTGGAGGGTCCTGCTGCAGCTTGGTGGGACAACTACTTGGTCACTTATCCCATTGCTACTATCACATGGCCTCAATTTTAGGATGCTTTTGGTGCTGCACATGTGTCTGCTGGTGCTATGAGTCTGAAAAAAAGGAATTTCGTGATTTGCGCCAGGAGGTCGCATGCTTAATGCGTATGTGGAGGAATTTAATAATCTTGCATGTTATGCTCCTAATGATGTTAACTTGATGCAGCTAGGCGGGAGAAATTCTTGGAGGGCCTAAATAATGACTTGAGCCTTCAATTGACAGTGGCCACTTTTAGGAATTGTCAGGACCTGATTGATAAGGCCATTGTGTTGGAGGGAAAGCAACAGGCCATAGAGAATCGCAAGAGGAAGTACAACAACAATAACAGGTATAATTCAGGACCACAGCAGAAGCCACGCACTTCATATCATGGTAATGGAGGTAATGGACATAATCATCATGGAGGTAATGATCATAATCATCATGGAGAATGGCCACAACCATAATGGCCACCATCATCACAATGGGCACAAGAGTAACAATGGCAATGGCAGAGGTAATGGTAATGGTAATGGCAATGGAGGAACAATAACCGTAACCACCAGTTACACGCGGCGCCAAGGGATTTGAGTCAAGTGCGATTGCCGTGTGTAAGGCTATGGGGCACTATGCCACAGATTGCACGGGGAGGAAGAACTCGGGATCCAACAAGCCAAACCCCTTCCAAAAGGGTCATGTCAACCATGTTAATGTGGAGGAGGTTTACAATGAACCTGATGCAGTGATTGGTAAGTTCTTGATTAACTCAGTACCCGCGCTTGTTCTTTTTGATCTTTGGTGCATCGCATTCATTCATTTTGAGGGTATTTGTTGATAAACATGGATTGCCAACCAAAACACTTAGCATGCCTATTAGAGTGAGTTCCCCAGAGCTGAGATGATAGCGGTGTTGGTTGCCATCGATTGACTTTGTCTATTGGAAAGCATGAGTTTCCTCTGATTTGATTATATTGAAGTCACAAGGTCTGGATATTATTTTGGGTATGGATTGGTTGCGGTTATATAAAGGTCGTATTGATTGTGCCACGATCTATTACTCTCAAAGGCACCGGAGGGAAGAGGATCAAATATGTGTGTAAGTATAAGCGTAATCAAAAGTGCGGATGAACTCTCTTAAGGGGTAGCACGGAAGAGGTGCCGGCCAGAGGGATTATCCAGATGTGTTTCAGAGGAGTTGCGGTATGCCACCAGATAGAGATATTGAGTTTCTTATTGATTTAATACCGAACCTTTGGACCTATTGCAAAGAGACCGTATAGAATGCCTCCTCAAGAGTTGGAGGAATTGAAGAAGCAGATAAGAGAATTGGAGGCACAAGGATTTATTCGCCCAAGTTCATCACCTTGGGGAGCTCCAGTTT
This sequence comes from Aegilops bicornis, assembly GCA_021605145.1. Classification (NCBI taxonomy): domain Eukaryota; kingdom Viridiplantae; phylum Streptophyta; class Magnoliopsida; order Poales; family Poaceae; genus Aegilops; species Aegilops bicornis. The sequence goes on along the minus strand of CM038673.1, from coordinate 688,138,681 downwards.
TGTTTGTGGAGAAGAAGGATGGGACCTTGAGGATGTGTGTTGATTATCGTTCTCTGAATGAGGTAACCATTAAGAATAAGTATCCTTTGCCTATGATAAATGATCTGTTTGACCAGTTGGAGAGAGCTCTTGTTTTCTAAGATTGATCTTCGATTACGGTTATCATCAATTGAAGATTCGTGAGCAAGATATTCCAAAGACTGCTTTTACTACGAGGTATGGGTTGTATGAATATCCGTTATGTCATTTGGATTGACTAACGCCCTGCATACTTCATGAATATGATGAACAAGGTGTTTATGGAGTTCTTGGATAAATTTGTGGTTGTTTTCATTGATGATATATTGGAGTTCTCCAAGAATAAGCAAGAGCATGAGGTGCATTTGCGTTTGGTATTGGAGAAATTGAGGGAACATCAGTTGTATGCCAAGTTTAGCAAATGTGAGTTTTGGCTGGATGAGGTAGCATTCCTTGGACATGTTGTGTCAGGTAATGGAGTTGCAGTTGATCCATCTAAGGTTGCTACAATAACAGAGTGGGAGACACCCACGACAGTTAGAGAGATTCACAGCTTTTTGGGCCTTGCAGGTTATTACAGGAGGTTTATTGAGAACTTTTCCAAGATTGCAAAGCCTATGACTGAATTGTTGAAGAAAGAGAAGAAATTTGTTTGGACTGATGAATGTGAAGCCAACTTTCAGGAGTTGAAGCAGCGTTTGGTTACGGCACCAGCTTTTAACTCGCGGACATACATAAGGACTTCCAGGTATGTTGTGATGCTTCTCGTCAAGGACTTGGGAGTGTTTTGATGCAGGAAGGTAAAGTTGTTTCTTATGCTTCACGTCAGCTTAAGAATCATGAGCTTAATTATCCTACACATGATTTGGAGTTAGCCTCAATTGTGCATGCATTGAAGACTTGGAGGCCATATCTTATTGGTAATCATTGTGATATATTTACTGATCATAAAAGCTTGAAGTATATTTTTACTCAGAAGGATTTGAACCTCAGGCAGAGGAGATGGTTGGAGCTTATTAAGGATTATGATTTAAATGTGCAGTATCATCCTGGTAAGGCTAATGTTGTTGCTGATGCATTGAGTCGTAGGAGCCATGCTAATGCAATTAATATTGATAATATGCCACCCGAGTTATGTGAAAGCACATACCTTGATAAAGTTTTGAAGAAGTTCAAAATGAATCAAGCAAATAAAGGGTTCTTGCCTGTGTTACAAGGTGTGAAGTTGAGTAAGACTCAATGCCCGACCACTGCAGAAGATAGAGAGAAGATGAAAGATGTTCCCTATGCTTCAGCCATAGGCTCTATCATGTATGCAATGCTGTGTGCCAGACCTGATGTGTGCCTTCCTATAAGTTTGGCAGGGAGGTACCAAAGTAATCCAGATCCACTGGACAGCGGTCAAGAACATCCTGAAATACCTGAAAAGGACTAAGGATATGTTTCTCGTTTATTATGGAGGTGACAAAGAGATCATCGTAAATGGTTACGTTGATGCAAGCTTTGACACTGATACGTCTCCGTCGTTTCAACTTTTCCAAACACTTTTTCCCTTGTTTTGGACTCTAACTTGCATGATTTGAATGGAACTAACCCGGACTGACGCTGTTTTCAGCAGAATTGCCATGGTGTTATTTATGTGCAGAAACAAAAGTTCTCGGAATGACCTGAAACTCCACGGAACGTCTATTTGGAAATAATAAAAAATCATTGCAAAAGATGTAGACCAGGGGGCCCATACCCTGTCCACAAGGGTGGGGGCGCGCCCTCCCCCCTAGGGCGCGCCCGCCTACCTCGTGGGCCCCCTGGAGCTCCTCCGACGCCAACTCCAACTCTATATATTTGCTTTCGGGGAGAAAAAATCAAGGAGAAGAAATCATTGTGTTTTACGATACGAAGTCGCTGCCAAGCCCTAAAACCTCTCGGGAGGGCTGATCTGGAGTCCGTTCGGGGCTCCGGAGAGGGGAATTCGTCGCCATCGTCATCATCAACCATCCTCCATCACCAATTTCATAATGCTCACCGAGGCGTGAGTAATTCCATCGTAGGCTTGCTGGACGGTTATGGGTTGGATGAGATCTATCATGTAATCGAGTTAGTTTTGTTAGGGTTTGATCCCTAGTATCCACTATGTTCTGAGATTGATGTTGCTATGACTTTGCTATGCTTAATGCTTGTCACTAGGGCCCGAGTGCCATGATTTCAGATCTGAACCTATAATGTTTTCATGAATATATGTGAGTTCTTGATCCTATCTTGCAAGTATATAGTCACCTACTATGTGTTATGATCCGCAACCCCAAGTGACAATAATCAGGACCACTCGGTGATGACCATAGTTTGAGGAGTTCATGTATTCACTATGTGCTAATGCTTTGTTACGGTACTCTATTAAAAGGAGGCCTTAATATCCCTTAGTTTCATAGGACCCCTCTGCCACGGGAGGGTAGGACAAAAGATGTCATGCAAGTTCTTTTCCATAAGCACGTATGACTATATTCGGAATACATGCCTACATTACATTGATGAATTGGAGCTAGTTCTGTGTCACCCTATGTTATGACTGTTACATGATGAACCGCATCCGGCATAATTATCCATCACCGATCCAATACCTACGAGCTTTCCATATATTGTTCTCTGCTTATTTACTTTACCGTTGCTACTGTCACAATCACTACAAAATACCAAAAATATTAATTTTGCTATTGTTACCTTTTGTTACCGTTACCACTACTATCATACTACTTTGCTACTAAATACTTTGCTGCAGATATTAAGCTATCCAGGTGTGGCTGAATTGACAACTCAGTTGCTAATACTTGAGAATATTCTTTGGCTCCACTTGTGTGGAATCAATAAATTTGGGTTGAATACTCTACCCTCGAAAATTGTTGCGATCCCCTATACTTGTGGGTTATCAGACATTGATCCGGATGATTCTAAATTGCAAACCGGATACGTGTTTACATTGAACGGTGGAGCTGTCAGTTGGTGCAGTTCTAAACAAAGCGTCATGGCGGGATCTACGTGTGAAGCGGATTACATAGCTTCTTGGAAGCGCAAATGAAGGAGTCTGGATGAAGGAGTTCATATCCGATCTAGGTGTCATACCTAGTGCATCGGGTCCAATGAAAATCTTTTGTGACAATACTGGTGCAATTACCTTGGCAAAGGAATCCAGATTTCACAAGAGAACCAAGCACATCAAGAGAAGCTTCCATTCCATCCGGGATTTAGTCCAGGTGGGAGACATAGAAATTTGCAAGATACATACGGATCTGAATGTTGCAGACCCGTTGACTAAGCCTCTTCCATGAGCAAAACATGATCAACACCAAGACTCCATGGGTGTTAGAATCATTACTGTGTAATCTAGATTATTGACTCTAGTGCAAGTGGGAGACTAAAGGAAATATGCCCTACAGGCAATAATAAGTTATTATTTATTTACTTATATCATGATAAATGTTTATTATTCATGCTAGAATTGTATTAACCGGAAACATAATACTTGTGTGAATACATAGACAAACAGAGTGTCACTAGTATGCCTCTACTTGACTAGCTCGTTGATCAAAGATGGTTATGTTTCCTAGCCATTGACATCAGTTGTCATTTGATTAACGGGATCACATCATTAGGAGAATGATGTGATTGACTTGACCCATTCCGTTAGCTTAGCACTCGATTGTTTAGTATGTTGCTATTGCTTTCTTCATGACTTATACATGTTCCTATGACTATGAGAATATGCAACTCCCATTTACCGGAGGAACACTTTGTGTGCTACCAAACGTCACAACGTAATCGGGTGATTATAAAGGTGCTCTCTGTGTGTCTCCGAAGGTACTTGTTGGGTTGGCGTATTTCGAGATTAGGATTTGTCACTCCGATTGTCGGAGAGGTATCTCTGGGCCCTCTCGGTAATGCACATCACTTAAGCATTGCAACTAATGAGTTAGTTGCGGGATGATGTATTACGGAACGAGTAAAGAGACTTGCCGGTAACGAGATTGAACTAGGTATTGAGAAACTGATGATCGAATCTCGGGCAAGTAACATACCGATGACAAAGGGAATAACGTATGTTGTTATGCGGTTTGACCGATAAAGATCTTCGTGGAATATGTGGGAGCCAATATGAGCATCCAGGTTCCGCTATTGGTTATTGACCGGAGACGTGTCTCGGTCATGTCTACATAGTTCTCGAACCCGTAGGGTCCGCACGCTTAAAGTTTCGATGACGGTTATATTATGAGTTTATGAGTTTTGCTGTACCGAAGGTAGTTCGGAGTCCCGGATGTAATCACGGACATGACTAGGAGTCTCGAAATGGTCGAGACATAAAGATTGACATATTGGACGACTATGTTTGGATATCGGAAGTGTTCCGGGTGAAATCAGGATTTTACCGGAGTACCAGAGGGGTTATCGGAACCCCCGGGGGTTTAATGGGCCATAGTGGGCCTTAGTGGAGAAGAGGAGGGCGGGCAGGTCAGGCGCGCCTCCCCTCTAGTCCGAATTGGACAAGGAGGGCGGTGCCTCGCTTGGGTGATGTTCTTACTTGAACAAGCATCCCACTTATGATTAACCTCTATTGCAAGCATCCGCAACTACAACAAAAGTATTAAGGTAAACCTAACCATAGCATGAAACATATGGATCCAAATCAGCCCCTTACGAAGCAACAAATAAACTAGGGTTTAAGCTTCTGTCACTCTAGCAACCCATCATCTACTTATTACTTCCCAATGCCTTCCTCTAGGCCCAAATAATGGTGAAGTGTTATGTAGTCGATGTTCACATAACACCACTAGAGGTTAGACAACATACATCTCATCAAAATATTGAACGAATACCAAATTCACATGACTACTAATAGCAATACTTCTCCCTTGTCCTCATGAACAAACGTAACCACTCACAAAGCATATTCATGTTCATAATCAGAGGGGTAATAATATGCATAAAGGACCTGAACATATGATCTTCCACCAAATAAACCAACTAGCATCAACTACAAGGAGTAATCAACACTACTAGCAACCCACTAGCACCAATCCCGGACTTGGAGACAAGAATTGGATACAAGAGATGAACTAGGATTTGGAGATGAGATGGTCTTTGGTGAAGATGTTGATGGAGATTGCCCTCTCCCGATGAGAGGAGGCGTTGGTGATGATGATGACGATGATTTCCTCCTCCGAGGGAAGTGTCCCTCGGCAGAACATCCGGGCCGGAGCCCTAGATTGGTTCCGCCAAGGTTCCGCCTCGTGGCGTGAGTCTCGTCCCAAAGGTTGCTTCTGGTTTTTTCTCATCGAAAGACTTCATATAGGTGAAGATGGGCATCGGAGAGCCTCCAGGGGTCCACGAGGTAGGTTGCGCGCCCCAGGGGGGCGCCCCCACCCTCGTGAGCAGGGTGTGGGCCCCCTGGCCTTCATCTTTGGCTACGATTTTTCTTTATTTATTTTAAGATATTCCGTGGAGTTTCAGGACTTTTGGAGTTGCACAGAATATGTCTCCAATATTTGCTCCTTTTCTAGCCAGAATTCCATTGCAAGCATTCTCCCTCTTCATGTAAACCTTGTAAAATAAGAGAGAATAGCCATAAGTATTGTGACATAACGTGAAATAACAGCCCATAATGCGATAAATGTCGATATAAAAGCATGATGCAAAATGGACGTATCAACTCCCTCAAGCTTAGACCTCGCTTGTCCTCAAGTGAAAAGCCGATAACAATAAATATGTCCTCATGTTTAGAGGTAGAGGCGTCGATAAAAATAAAATACGGACATGAAGGCATCATGACTAATCTCCTAACAGCAACATATATAGATTTTTGTCATATGATTACTTATGTTCAAGTGATGATCATTTCACAATACAAAAGTATGAATCAGAAACCTTATTGGGCACCAACAAATTATAACCTCAGTCATTGAAGCAATTGCAATTTATCATAACATCGGAAAGAGTCTATGTCAGAGCTTAAAAGCAAGTCCACATACTCAACTATCACTTAGTCCTTCATAATTGCTAGCACTCACGCAGTACTTGTGGTTACGGAGTTTTAATCGGACACAGAGAAAGATAGGGGCTTATAGTTTTGCCCCACAACCTTTTACCTCAAGGGTAATGTCAACAATAACAATTCATGCTCCCCTACATCCAATTAGATATATATATATATATATATATATATATATATATATATATATCATGTTCTTTCCAACATGCTGAGCTTGCCAAAGGATAAAATGAAAAAGGAAAGGTGAAGTTCACCGTGACTCTTGCATAAGGTAGAGGATAATAATAAAAGATAGGCCCTTCGCAGAGGGAAGCAGAGGTTGCCATGCGCTTTTATGGTTTGATGCACAAAATCTTAATGCAAAAGAACATCACTTTATATTGCCCCTTGTATGTGGAACTTTATTATGTAGTCCGTCACTTTTATTACTTCCACAACAAGTTCTTACAAAGCTAATTTCTCTGCACTAATAAGTCATGCATATTTAGAGAGCAATTTTATTGCTTGCACCGATTACATAACTTACTTGAAGGATCTTACTCAATCCATAGGTAGATATGGTGGACTCTCATGGCTAAACTGGTTTAAGGGTATTTGGAAGCACAAGTAGTATCTCTACTTGGTGCTGAGAATTTGGCTAGCATGAGGGGAAAGGCAAGCTCAACATGTTAGAGGATCCATGACAACATACTTTATCTCAGGTATAAGAAAACATAACTCATCACGTTGTCTTCCTTGTCCAACATCAACTCTTTAGCATGTCATATTTTAATGAGTGCTCCCAATCATAAAAGATGTCAATGATAATATATCTATATGTGAAACCCCTCTTTCCTTATTACTTCCTATTAATTGCAACGATGACCAAAGCTATATTTGCCAACTCCCAACAACTTTTAATCATCATACTTTTTCTATGTGAAGTCATTACTCTCAATAAGATCAATATGAACTCTTTGTTTCTTTTTACTTTTTTCTTTTATTCACCCAAGATCATGGCAAAATAATCAAGCCCTTGACTCAACACTAATCTTTATTATATATAGCTCATAGACTTGATTACATAGAGGGATCATAAAGCAAAACTTCAAAACTAGATCATGCCATGACTTTATTCTACTAAATCAAGATACTAATAATAGGATCGAACTAAGAAAAACAGTAAAGATAGGAGTTGTGATGGTGATACGATACCGGGGCACCTCCCCCAAGCTTGGCAGTTGCCAAGGGGAATGCCCATACCCATGTGATTATATCTCCTTATTGGTCGGTGAAGGTGGAGGTGTTGTTGACTTAGTTGATGGCATAAACTTCTCCCTTAATTTGCGCTTGAGGATGGCATTTTGATCCCTCAGATCATCTATCTCCCACTCCAGGGTTAATATCTTCTTGCATAGGTCCTGCTTATTTTCCTGCAAGAGACGAAAAGGGATAAACTCGAACTTTGGTTTCTTTACCCTATCGGGGAGACTTGACTTTTTGAACTCCACATGCATGTCCCCAGGTTGAGGTAGTGGGACTTCATCTTCATCTGAGCTCGTCTCCTCCTTCCCCTTGGGTTCATAGTCGTCTTCTTCCTCCGTAGTCCAACCATTGTGCTCCACGTCTCCATAGACCTTAGGATTTGCTAGGTAATCATCCACATAGCTTTCTCCTTCCTAACTCGGGACGACATGTTGATCTAATCTGCAGCAACAGCTTGAAACAAGAACATAGTATATTTGCGTGATACGGGAGTCAAAACCTTCGGGAGAATATATAATGAATTTTTACCGACCAAAATACGTATCTGTAGGACCTTGAGAAGAGGTGTCTAGAGGGGGGGTGATTAGACACTAAGTACCAAAGTTGCAGTTTTTAACTTCTTTAGGTTTAAGTGGAGTTTAGGCACAAGTTTAACATTCACAATACATATCAAACAAGCATGCAACGAGTATATGAGCAGCGGAAAGTAAAGCATGCAACTTGCAAGAATGTAAAGGGAAGGGTTTTGGAGGATTCAAACGCAATTGGAGACACGGATGTTTTTGTCATGGTTCCGATAGGTGGTGCTATCGTACATACATGTTGATGGAGACTTCAACCCACGAAGGGTAATGGTTGCGCGAGTCCACGGAGGGCTCCACCCACGAAGGGTCCACGAAGAAGCAACCTTGTCTATCCCACCATGGCCGTCGCCCACGAAGGACTTGCCTCACTAGCGGTAGATCTTCACGAAGTAGGCGATCTCCTTGCCCTTAAAAACTCCTTGGTTCAACTCCACAATCTTGCTCGGAGGCTCCCAAGTGACACCTAGCCAATCTAGGAGACACCACTCTCCAAGAAGTAACAAATGGTGTGTTGATGATGAAATCCTTGCTCTTGTGCTTCAAATGATAGTCTCCCCAACACTCAACTCTCTCTCATAGGATTTGGATCTGGTGGAAAGAAGATTTGAGTGGAAAGCAACTTGGGGAAGGCTAGAGATCAAGATTCATATGGTAGGAATGGAATATCTTGGCCTCAACACATGAGTAGGTGGTTCTCTCTAACCTGGTGAGTTGGAAGTGTAGGTTTGTTCGATGGCTCTCTTCACGAATGAAGAGGAGGTGGAGGGTATATATAGCCTCCACACAAAATCTAACCGTTACACACAATTTACCAAACTCGGTAGGACCGAATCAACAAACTCGGTCGGACCGATTCAGTAAACCTAGTGACCGTTAGTGATTTCGGTGGGACCGACATGCAACTCGGTAGGACCGATATGGTTAGGGTTAGGGCATAACGTAATCTCAGTGAGACCAATTACACAAACTGGTGAGACCGATTTTCGTAATAAGCTAACCAGAGAGTTGGTCAGGCAAACTCGGTGGGACCGATTACTCAAACTCGGTGGGACCGTTTTTTGGTAATAAGTTAACCAGGGAGTTTGCACTGTAATCTCGGTAGCACCGATTGCACAAACTCGGTGAGACCGATTTTAGTAATGGACATACACAGAGAGATTACAATCCCATCTCGGTGTGACCGAGATCCCTATCGGTGAGACCGATTCGCCTAGGGTTTGTGGCAGTGGCTATGACATCTGAACTCGGTGGCGCCGGATAGAAAGAATCGGTGGGGCCGAGTTTGACTTTAGGTTTAGGTCATATGTGTGGAAGTGGGAAAGTAGTTGAGAGTTTTGGAGCATATCACTAAGCACTATGGAGCAAGAAACTCATTAAGCAACACCTCATCCCTTCTTGATAGTATTGGCTTTTCCTATAGACTCAATGTGATCTTGGATCACTAAAATATAAAATGAAGAGTCTTGAGCTTGAAGCTTGAGCCAATCCTTTGTCCTTAGCATCTTGAAGGAGTTCCCACATCCTTTAGTCCATGCCACTCCATTGTTGAACTTATCTGAAACATACTAGATAAAAGTGTTAGTCCAACAAGAAATATGTTGACATTAATTACCAAAACGACCTAGGGAGCACTTGTGCTTTCAGTATCGTGCAAGAAAATGGAGTCCGGAGGCCACACGAGGTGCTCACGAGGTAGGGGGCGCGCCCTCCACCCTCGTGAAGGCCTCGTGTCCTTCTCGGACTGCCACTTATTTTTCTATTTTTCTAAATATTCCAAAACAGAGAAATATTGCCTTAAAAATTGTTTTGGAGTCGGTTTACTTACCGTATCACATACCTATTCCTTCTCGAAGTGCAAACGGTGCGGAAAGTGTCCCTTATGTATTCCTCCGGTTACGGTTTCAATAATATTGGTTTCAACATTTATGGGATTACCTGAGATATAATGTTTGATTCTTTGACCGTTTACCACCTTCTCGGATTTGTGCCTTGAAGTTGTTGATTTTTATGGCACCTAACGATAGACCTCCTCGATAATGTAGGGACCTTCCCATTTAGAGAGAAGTTTTCCTGCAAAAAATCTTAAACGAGAGTTGTATAGCAATACATAATCACCTACATTAAACTCACACTTTTGTATCCTTTTGTCATGCCATCTTTTAACTTTTTCTTTAAACAACTTGGCATTTTCATAAGCTTGGGTTCTCCATTCATCAAGTGAGCTAATATCAAATAACCTCTTCTCATAAGCAAGTTTGAAATCATAGTTGAGCTCTTTAATAGCCCAATATGCCTTATGTTCTATTTTGAGAGGTAAGTGACATGCTTTTCCATAAACCATTTTATACGGAGACATACCCATAGGATTCTTATATGCGCTCTGTAGGCCCATAATGCATCATCAAGTTTCTTGGACCAATTCTTTCTAGACCTATTAACAGTCTTTTGCAAAATTAATTTGAGCTCTCTATTACTCAATTCTACTTGACCACTAGACTAAGGGTGATAAGGAGATGCAATTCTATGATTAACGTCATATTTAGCAAGCATTTTACGGAAAGCACCATGAATAAAGTGTGAACCACCATCAGTCATTAAATATCTAGGGACTCCAAACCTCGGAAAAATAACTTCCTTAAGCATTTTAATAGAAGTGTTATGATCAGCACTACTAGTTGGAATAGCTTCTACCCACTTAATAACGTAATCAACAGCAACTAAAATATGTGTATATCCATTAGAGGCAGGAAAAGGTCCCATATAATCAAAGCCCCAAACATCACAGGGTTCAATAACAAGTGAATAGTTCGTAGGCATTTCTTGATGTCTACTAATATTACCAATTCTTTGACATTCATCACAAGACAAAACAAACTTACGGACATCTTTGAAGAGAGTGGGACAATAAAACCCGGATTGCAATACCTTATGTGCAGTTCTATCTCCAGCGTGGTGTCCTCCATAAGCTTCGGAGTGACACTTGCGTAGGATCTGTTCCTGTTCATGCTCAGGCACACAACGTCTAATAACACCATCTACTCCTTCTTTATAAAGATGTGGGTCATCCCAAAAGTAATGTCGCAAATCATAAAAGAAAATTTTCTTTTGTTGGTATGTGAAGCTAGGTGGTATAAATTTAGCAACAATATAATTAGCATAATCAGCATACCATGGAGTGCTACGAGAAGTGCTTATGCCATTTAATTGTTCATCAGGAAAGCTATCATCAATAGGTAGTGGGTCATCAAGAACATTCTCTAACCTGGATAAGTTATCTGCAACGGGGTTCTCAGCCCCTTTTCTATCAACAATATGCAAATCAAATTCTTGCAAAAGAAGAGAACCCATCTGATAAGTCTAGGTTTAGCATCTTTCTTTTCCATAAGATATTTAATAGCAGCATGATCAGTGTGAATAGTTACTTTAGAATCAACAATATAGGGTCTGAATTTATCACAAGCAAACACAACTGCTAAAAGTTCCTTTTTGGTAGTAGCATAGTTTCTTTGAGCATTGTCTAGAGTCTTACAAGCATAATGGATAACAGTTAACTTCTTATCAACTCTTTGCCCTAGAACAGCACCTACAACATAATCACTAGCATCACACATGATTTCAAAGGGTAAATTCCAATCAGGTGGTTGAACAACAGGTGCAGAGACTATCAGCAACGGGATAAATTATACCTGCCTCTAGAAGCTTGAGTATTTCTTTTCTTACCACTTCTTTCATTTTAGGATTCAAACGTCGTTGAGGATCACGAACTGGTTTGGCATCCGCTTCCAAATTTATTTTATGCTGACATAGAGTGGGACTGATGCCCTTAAGATCATCAAGAGTATATCCAATAGTGGCACGGTGCTTCTTCAGAGTTTTCAATAATCTTTCTTCTTCATGCTCTGAAGGGTTAGCACTAATAATAACAGGATATATTTTCTTTTCATCAAGATAAGAATATTTAAGATTATTAGGCAACGGTTTAAGCTCAAACACGGGATCACCCTTGGGTGGAGGAGGATCCCCTAGTATTTCAACAGGCAAATTGTGTTGCAGAATAGGTTCCTGTTTAAAGAATACTTCATCTATTTCCCTTCTTTCATTCAAGAACACGTCATTTTCATGGTCTAGAAAATAGTGTTCTAAAGGATCACTAGGAGGTACGGCAATAGAATCAAGACCAATAATTTCATCCTTACTAGGCAATTCTTCCTCACGATGTTTTTTTACTAAATTTAGAGAAATTAAACTCATGAACCATATCATCCAAGCCAATAGTAACAACATTCTTTTTGCAATCTATCCTAGCATTAACAGTATTCAAGAAGGGTCTACCAAATATAATGGGACAAAAGCTATCTTGTGGAGAACCAAGAACAAGAAAATCAGCGGGGTATTTGGTTTTTCCACACAAGACTTCAACATCTCTAACAATTCCCATTGCAGATATAGTATCTCTATTGGCAAGTTTAATTGTAACATCAATATCTTCTAACTCGGCAGGTGCAATGTCATGCATAATTTCTTTATATAAGTCAATGGGTATAACACTAGCACTAGCACCCATATCACATAAGCCATGATAACAATGATCTCCTATTTTAACAGAAATAACAGGCACGCCTACCACAGGTCTATGTTTATCTTTAACACACGGTTTAGCAATTCTAGCAGTTTCACCACAGAATTGAATAACATGCCCATCAATATTATCAGACAAGAGATCTTTAACAATAGCAATATTAGGTTCTACTTTGACTTGCTCAGGAGGTGTATAAGTTCTGATATTGCTTTTACGAACAACAGTTGAAGCTCTAGCATGATCCTTTACTCTAACAGAGAAAAGTGGTTTCTCAACATAAGAGGTAAGAACAATAGGATCATTATAAGTGACAGTCTTTTCTTCAACTTTAATAGGTGCAGCTACTTTTACTTCTATGGGAGGATGATATTTAAACCACTTCTCCTTAGGAAGATCAACATAAGTAGCAAAAGATTCACAGAAGGAAGCTACTATCTCAGAGTCAAGTCCATATTTAGTGCTAAACCTACGGAAAATATCGGTATCCATAAAAGATTTAACACAATCAAACTTAGGTGTCATACCTGACTCCTTACCTTCGTTGAGTTCCCAATCTTCAGAGTTGCATTTAATTCTATCCAATAAATCCCATTTTAATTCAATAGTCTTCATCATAAAAGAGCCAGCACAAGAAGTATCGAGCATGGTGCGATTGTTATCAGAAAGCCGAGCATAAAAATTCTGAAGAATTGTCACTCTTGAGAGCTCATGATTGGGGCATGAATATAACATTGATTTAAGCCTCCCCCAAGCTTGAGCGATGCTTTCTCCTTCGTGAGGCCAAAAATTATATATATAATTGCGATCACAATGAACAAGATGCATAGGGTAATACTTTTGATGAAATTCCAATTTCAATCTTTTTTAGTTCCATGATCCCGTATCATCACATAGCCTATACCATGTCAATGCGTCTTCCTTCAAAGATAAAGGGAAGACCTTCTTCTTAACAACATCATCGGGTATACCGCAAGCTTAAATAATCCACAAACTTCATCCACATAGAGTAGATGTTCATCAGGATGCTTTGTTCCATCTCCTGTAAAAGTATTAGCCATCAGTTTTTCCATCATACCCGAAGGAACTTCAAAAGGAGTTTCATTTTCAATAGGTTCAGTAGGTTGAGGAGAAATTCTCTGCTCTCATCGGACGGGTGAAGATACCCGAACAAGCCCCTCAGAGAATTACTTTCCATAGTAACAAGTGACAGAAAATTTCAGCACACTATATAAATTTTTCCTTACCAAATTCCACTTACCAAAGGCGCTACACTCCCCGGCAACGGCGCCAGAAAAGAGTCTTGATGACCCACAAGTATAGGGGATCTATCGTAGTCCTTTCGATAAGTAATAGTGTCGAACCCAACGAGGAGCATGAGGAAATGATAAGTGGTTTTTAGCAAGGTATTCTCTGCAAGTACTGAAATAAGTGGTAACAGATAGTTTTGTGACAAGATAAATTGTAACGAGCAACAAGTAACAAGAGTAAATAAAGTGCAGCAAGGTGGCCCAATCCTTTTTGTAGCAAAGGACAAGCCTGGACAAACTCTTATAATAGGAAAAGCGCTCCCGAGGACACATGGGAATATCGTCAAGCTAGTTTTCATCACGTTCATATGATTCGCGTTCGGTACTTTGATAATTTGATATGTGGGTGGACCGGTGCTTGGGTGCTGTTCTTACTTGAACAAGAATCCCACTTATGATTAACCTCTATTGCAAGCATCCGCAACTACAACAAAAGTATTAAGGTAAACCTAACCATAGCATGAAACATATGGATCCAAATCAGCCCCTTTACGAAGCAACGCATAAACTAGGGTTTAAGCTTACATCACTCTAGCAACCCATCATCTACTTATTACTTTCCAATGCCTTCCTCTAGGCCCAAATAATGGTGAAGTGTTATGTAATCGACGTTCACATAACACCACTAGAGGTTAGACAACATACATCTCATCAAAATATCGAACGAATACCAAAACATGACTACTAATAGCAAGACTTCTCCCTTGTCCTCAGGAACAAATGTAACTACTCACAAAGCATATTCATGTTCATAATCAGAGGGGTAATAATATGCATAAAGGATCTGAACATATGATCTTCCACCAAATAAACCAACTAGCATCAACTACAAGGAGTAATCAACACTACTAGCAACCCACTAGCACCAATCCCGGACTTGCAGACAAGAATTGGATACAAGAGATGAACTAGGGTTTGGAGAAGAGATGGTGCTGGTGAAGATGTTGATGGAGATTGCCCTCTCCCGATGAGAGGAGCGTTGGTGATGATGATGGCGATGATTTCCTCCTCCCGGAGGGAAGTGTCCCCGGCAGAACAGCTCCGCCGGAGCCCTAGATTGGTTCCGCCAAGGTTCCGCCTCGTGGCGGCGGAGTCTCGTCCCGAAAGGTTGCTTCTCGTTTTTATCTCATCGAAAGACTTCATATAGGAGAAGATGGGTATCGGAGAGCCACCAGGGGGCCCACGAGGTCGGGGGCGCGCCCCCCACCCTCGTGAGCGGTGTGGGCCCTGGCCTTCATCTTTAGCGACGATTTTTCTTTATTTATTTTAAGATATTCCGTGGAGTTTAGGGACTTTTGGAGTTGCGAATAGGTCTCCAATATTTGCTCCTTTTCTAGCCTGAATTCCGGCCTGCATTCTCCCTCTTCATGTAAACCTTGTAAAATAAGAGAGAATATCCATAAGTATTGTGACATAACGTGAAATAACAGCCCATAATGCGATAAATGTCGATATAAAAGCATGATGCAAAATGGACGTATCATGCCCCCCTTTCCTTCTTATCCTATTCCTCTCCCCCACTCCTAATCCAACAAGGAAAGGGAGGGAGTCCTACTCCCGGTGGGAGTAGGACTCCTCCTGGCGCGCCCCTCCTGGTCGGCCGCACCTCCCCCCTTGCTCCTTTATATACGGGGCAGGGGGCACCCTAGAGGCACAACAATTGATCGTTTGATCTTTTAGCCGTGTGCGGTGCCCCCCTCCACCATAGTCCACCTCGATAATACTGTAGTGGTGCTTAGGCGAAGCCCTGCATCGGTAGAACATCATCATCGTCACCACGCCGTCGTGTTGACGAAACTCTCCCTCAACTCTTACCGGATCGGAGTTCGAGGTACGTCATCGGAGTTGAACGTGTGCTGAACTCGGAGGTGCCGTGACGTTCGATACTTGATCGGTCGGATCGTGAAGACGTACGACTACATCAACCGCGTTGTGCTAACACTTCCGCTTTTGGTCTACGAGGGTACGTGGACAACACTCTCCCCTCTCGTTGCTATGCATCACCATGATCTTGCGTGTGCGTAGGAATTTTTTTTGAAATTACTACGTTCCCCAACACCATGTCCATTAGGCCCCATTCCACCTTATTTTCTATCTCCTCCGGCTCGGAGTCGACTTCACCAAACTTGAAGACTAGTGGCAGATGATCATTTTGGGCCATGGCATTGGTGGAGGTCTGCGGGAGAGAGCGGAACGGGAGGCGAACAGTAAGGCCTTCTATATTAAACAGCGGCTCGGGCGCCATTAATGGAGAGGAAGGCGGGCGGCCATGGAAGTCAAAGGGCTCGCTTCGGTGAGCTCAAGACAACAGCATACCAGACGCTTCCCACTGAGCTTGCGCATTATAGGACAACTTGCACGCTTCTTTATCAGCCTGCACACCGGACTGCGCTCGCACGCCTCCCGTTCAGTCAATGTCAAGCAGCTGTCCGCACGGCACCTCCTACAACCATTAAAACCAAGACACGTGGCGTCACGTGAATGGTTAACAGAACGCACACTGTTTGAATTATACAAACGTTTGAGATATTAAAATGGCAGTTTTGTATTTACTAGAATTTAAAAACCAGGCATCTCAGTGTTTTGCCGGCAATCAACAGTGCCCTGGTGTTTGAAATTCATTCCCATTTCTTGCATGAGACCTAAGCATGCACCCAAGGACACATACTTGATTTTTCAACCAATTTAAATGCACGGGAGCATGTGCATGTAGTTCAAATTTGAATTATGCACATAAATGCATTGAAAACTCGGTTAATGCATAAAAATGTCCAAACAAACCCCAAAAAATCACAAAAATTGACACACAACAATCCTGTTGTTTTATGTTGACACGAGAAAAAATTTGAAAGCAATAAGAGGCAATGGATATCGTTTCGTCCCCAAAAGTGGAATGTTTCCTACCGAAACCATCATGCTTGTTGTGAGAAGCTCTGGTTTGTGAGAAGCGTATACCCAAACCTGCCCCAAATGGGACAAAAAAATTACCACGGCATGTTGATGCCGCTCCATGATAGCATGCCAAGTTTCATGAATTTCAGACGAGTTTTGGATTTACTAGAATTTAAAAACCAGGCATCTCAATGTTTTGCCAGCAATTAACATTGCCCTGGTGTTTGAAATTCATTCCAATTTCTTGCATGGGACCTAAGCATGCACCCAAGGACACAGATTTGATTTTTCAACCAATTTATATGCACTGGAGCATGTGCATGTTGTTCAAATTTGAATTATGCACATAAATGCATTGAAAACTCAGTTAATGCATAAAAATGTCCAAACGAACCCCAAAAATCCCAAAAATTGACACAACACTCCTGTTGTTCTATGTTGACACGAGAAAAAAATTTGAAAGCAATAAGAGACAATGGATATCGTTTCGTCCCCAAAGGTGGGACGTTCCCTACCGGTGGGATCTACTTGATTTGAATTACAAAATGGGGTCACAACGGAAATGGACGCTGTTTGAATTGCTAGACCTTTTATCTGCAGTGAACATGCAACTGTAAGTGTGTCGTAAAAGAATTGGAATTATTCAGGATTCGTTTGGACATTTTATACATTAAACTGGTTTTCTAGCCATTTCAGGGGCATAATGCAAAATTAAACTACGTGCACATGCTCTGGTGCATACAAATTGGTTGAAAAATCAAATTTGTATCCTTCAGTGCATGCTTAGGTCCCATGCAAGAAATGGGAATTAATTTTTCAGGGTTCGTTTGGCCTTTTTATACATTAACTGGGTTTTCTAGGCATTTTATGTGCATAATTCAGATTTGAACTACAAGCACATGCTCCAATGCACCAAAGTTGGTTGAAAAATCACATGTGTGTACTTGGGTGAATTTCTAGGTCCCATGCAAGAGATGGGAATGAAATTCAAACAGCAGGGCACTGTTGATTGCCGGCAAAATGTTGAGATGCTTGGTTTTTAAATTATAGTAAATCCAAAACTCGTCTGAAATTCATGAAACTTGGCATGCTCTCATGGAGAAGCATCAACATGCCGTGGTAAAAAAATTGTCCCATTTGGGGCAGGTTCGGGTATAAGTTTCTCACAAACCAGAGCTTCTCACAACAAGCATGATGGTTTCGATAGGGAACGTCCCACCTTTGGTGACGAAACGATATCCATTGCCTCTTATTGCTTTCAAATTTTTTCTAGTGTCAACATAGAACAACAGGAGTGTTGTGTCAATTTTTGTGATTTTTCGGGGTTTGTGTGGACATTTTTATGCATTAACTGGGTTTTCTAGGCATTCTATGTGCATAATTCAAATTTGAACTACAAGCACATGCTCCAATGCACTAAAGTTGGTTCAAAAATCTAATCTGTGTCTTTGGGTGAATTTCTAGGTCCCATGCAAGAGATGGGAATGAAATTCAAACACCACGGCAATGTTGATTGCCAGCAAAACGTTTAGATGCCTGGTTTTTAAATTCTAGTAAATGCAAAACCCGTCTGAAATTCATGAAACTTGGCATGCTATCATGGAGCGGCATCAACATGACGTGGTAAAATTTTTGTCCTATTTGGGGCAGGTTCGGGTATATGCTTCTCAGAAACCAGAGCTTCTCACAACAAGCATGATAGTTTCCACAGTTTATTATCACCAACCGTGTGAGATGTAGTACAAAATATCTTGGAGCACCGTCGGTGTATAGTACGCCTATGGCTTAAGCGAGAAGGTGCGTCGGCTACAGTCCACAGCCGGCGTGTCAAGCACACTAGCTCGCTCCCCAAAAACTCCCGCCTCTGCATCCCTCGCAATCTCGAAAATATTACTGCCTCGTAATCTCGAAAATATCTACTGCCTGAAAGGTTTTAATGTTTGATAGCACACGATTAGTATGTGCGGACCGTGTGTGATGTCTCACATTACTCCCGCTCGCTTGATCCCTTGATTCAAATTTTCAAGAGCCGGCATTTTACTCCCGCCTCTGCATCCCTCGCAATCTCAAAAATATCTGCTCGCCCTTGATCCAAATTTTCAGTAGCCCCGCCTTGTTACTCATGCCTAGTAAAATTTTCAGCTGCCGCAGTATTTCCTCAAACCTCCGCTCACACAGACACACACAACTCTCGAAACCATTGGTAGGTCGCCGCCATCGCCGGCGCCTCCATCCTCACCCTCTGCCTATGTGCCGGGGAGCTCGAGGAGCCAATGGCCAAAAAGAGGTTTATCGCGGCTTTTTCGCCCGACGCCGGCGAGGTGTCCCCATCGTCCTCCACGGGCCCGATCCGCCGTCGCCGGTCCCCCGATCCGCCCGCCGCCGTGCACCTACGCCGGTTCGAGGACTTCCCCGTCCTTCCTCGGACCCGGAAACTGATGAAGTCCTACCTCAGGGTCCGGCAACGGCGGTGGGGGACGTGGGACACCGAGATTACAGATCGAGAGACCCACACCCGTCGGTGGCTCGGTAGCTTCCACACGGCCGAGCTCGCGGCCATGGAGTACGATCGCTGGCAGGTACGCTACCACGGCGCGACAGCTAGGCTCAATTTCCCCTTCGGCACACGTCCGGTCGACCTCGTTCTGCTGGAGCCAGGGGTGGTGAGCTCGGCTATGGCCCGGGAGGACCGCGAGACATGGGAGCGCCTCGAGGCTGAGGCCGCCGACGAGGCCTACATGCAAGAGCTCCGTGGGCAGCACCCGGAGCCCGTGGAGGCGGAGCGGACGATCTTTGCCGGCGCGGAGGGTGGCGAGGTTATCGCGCTCTTCTCTGATGATGAGGTCGAAGGCGGCGAGGACGGTGGCGCGGAGGGCGGCGAGGTTATCGCGCTCTCCTCTGATGACGAGGTCGAAGGCAGCGGCGACGGCGGCGCGGAGGGCGTCGAGGTGGGCCCCGAGGACGAGGAGATTGACGTCGACGAGTGGAGGAGTGCCTTCCCCAACGACCCCGACGACGGTACTGGCCCGGACCGGCTCATGCACACCGTACATGACAAGGAAGGATTGGCTCGACCTCTACTTGATCAAGGTAGTTTAGCTTAGTTTAAATTTATGTTTTATGTTCGGTTATGCAAAACTATCTATGTTTATGTTTGAATGCATGCTACTTTCGGTTGAACCTGCTTTGAACTTGATCAGTTTACTACCTTAATTTTAGGGAATCGACTAGAAAATGCCAAAAATTGTTGAAGTATATATATATCCACTAAGGGTTTTAGTCCTTTAACTTTTTAAGGATCGCCTAGAGATGTCCTTATGACTTGTTTATTTCAGTCTTCACAATGTGATCTCTATATATGTGCAACTATTTGCCGTGCAGTTCAATTTCATCAATAATAGTTTCAACAATACCACTATGAATTACGATATTTGGTTGCTGTTAAGGATATTGCAGTTAATATGCCTTTTCGTTTTTCAGTTGTTGTTTAGCAACATGCATTGTACTGAATGACTAAATATGCAATCCCGGGCTACATAGCAACAAGAAAGAATGTTACCTTAATGTTCTGATGATGTCTAGATATACATGTAATAAAATCTTATACAATGGGATGGATGGAGTGTTGTACTACATCATTTTTCAATTATTGTTTAGCTTCTAATATTAACTTGGTGCTTTTAGGTACATATATCATTGCCAAAGATCCACACTTCGATCCTTTTTGCCTATGGGGTAAAGAGATATTCATGAACCAGCATCAAGTGAGGAAACTGATAAAGATTGTTATTAAAATGGGTCAAAAGATGTCAATCGAACTATTTGTTTACACTTTATGCAAGATAACAGTGAACTGCAGGATGGTAAATAAGAACCCTGTAGCCATCTTTTTACTGCCCGTAATGAGTTGTGTTAGATGACAATATCTGAATCTTTTTTCTTTTGCAGTGGATCCTGAAGCAGTTTACTCAAAATTACCTCTCAAACTACGCGATTGGCGGCCGGCCATCACAAGGGGTTGGACTAGAGTCCTGCATGACTTCTGCATCCAGGAGAGCACAATAGGGCCATTCCGCTTCACCTTGTTCAGCAACTGGAATGTCTGTCGCCTCTTTCTTTACCATCTGTAATAGTACAAGTATAGAACCCTGGTACATCATTCTTTATTTGGTTCTTATGTAATTCTTAAACATATGTATCTGTGATTCGAATAATGCATTGGTTGTTTGAACCTGATGGATATGAATAAAGCTATAGCCTACATTCAAGTTTAAATTAGGTGCAATTTTAAATAGCAGCAATTAAATTAGGGCAAAATTACGTTGTGCAGGTCATTACGGCACACACGGTTGGTAAAACACAAACGTTTGCGATATACACTATAATCCGAGACGGTTCACAGAGAGAAAACGTGTGCAAGCATGCACACAGTTGCCGTTTGCAAAGCGTGTGTGATGTCAGACACTTTCACATACGGTGCGGGAAAACTAAATGTGTGTGATTGTCTGCCTATCGTACACGGTTTATAATTATGAACTGTTTGTGGTGTGCCAGACATCGTAAAACTCCCGTGCTTAGAATCTGCCTGGAAAACTCACGTGCCTGGAATTTGCCTGGTTTTAGGCAGAACCACAAAACTCCGACTGCGATGGCAATACGAGTACAAACAAGTAGCAAGGATGAAGCGTTTGGGATATTCGAGATATCGGAAACGGCTATATAGGGACAATTGTATGCATCAAGGCTTCCTATCTCCGACGTTTTCTGGGTCGTGTGGGTAGGACCCCCATCGCCCACACTCACTTGGCGACGGTTCCAAATGCCGTCGGGGAAAGGGGTTAAAAACCGTTTGTTTAGAACCGACGCGCACCAGTGATGGACCACTTTCTTTTTTGAAGATTGCAGGTACTATGAATACATCCAATGATTGCCCTTAGGTTTTTCTTTTGTCTTACTTATGGATAACTTGGCGATGAATGAAGGGGCGGTCACCACCGTCGGCACAGGGAGAGATCATGACGGCGCCTCGACAGCCGGCGCAACAAAGAGCAAACAACGTGGCAAAGTGTAAGGGAAACGATAGTTTTTTTTTCAGAGAAAAGGAAAACGATAGCTTTTTTTAGCCCGGGCTAAGGCACTTTCCATTACTAAGAACGAAAATACAACAGTTTCATAAGTCTTACAAGAGGCTGGAAAGAAAGGGCAGCGAGTTCATAGCGTTGTGAATCGCTCGCCATCGAAACGGTCACTATGGGAAACTATAGCTATCTTCTGTTCTAGATAGAAAGGGTTAATTAACGTGATTGATAGCCTATTGTAGGCATACTGCTGTGCCCGTACTATCAATGTGATTAGGGTGGTTAAGGCCGCTTTGAGATGCATGTTAAGAGTGAGGTGTCAAAATCTAGAAAGGGTCCATGCGAGAGACTATGAGACCTTGTCCCGTAGAATTTTGTTTTCCCGGTTGGGTGGGGTATAGGAAAATCCAGGTGTTGCAAAAAAAAAATCCAGGTAAATTTATCATACATATCCAAGCAAATCAATAAAATATATCCAACATCATGAATGCATAGGAGAATATATCCGATTTGCTCAACCATAACTCGCGTGAATCTTTTTATATTTTTTTTGGATGCAGGTCAGATGGAGCAATACATCTTTAATAGAATATTTAGATGCAAAAATAACTCATTTTACCTCTCCAAAGCATAAAAACGCACCTTCAACAGAAGATGTAGATATAGAAAAAAAATTACATCACCTGCTCCAAGCGATGTAAAACACAACACCTAGAGACGCAATCCTTGGTGATGTAAAACTGTAGTCGCACGCCAACCGCACAACCGCCAATTTCCCTCCTCTCCTCCCACCACGCGACCACCTTCACGTCGCCCGCCGCACACCCGCCACCGTGCCGCCCGCCGACCGAAGCTTGCCGCACCCCGCCACTGCCATTCGCCTGAAAATTGACCGCATCAACCACTTTTTCGCCACCCCGCCGCCGCCCGATTCAAGTTCCCCCCATCGCCCTGCCGTTGTCAGATCCTTCCCCTCCCCCCGCCAGCAGAACCGTTGCCACGCTGCCGCCGCCCCCATGGTTCCTGCTTCCTCTCCCCAGCCAGCAACCCCGTTATCGGTTCCCCTCCTCTTGCACTTCCAATCCCGCCAGCTCCACCACGACAGGCACGAGGAGGTAGACGGCGCCCCAACAGTAGCAGCGGCCTACCTCCATCCCTCGCGCACGCCCCAGTCGTAGACGGGGAAGGGAACCAAGAAGGCTCCCGGACAGCGGCGGCGGCTCTGCATCTCATTGCCGCTCTGCGTCTCTGTGTCTCTGCCGTTCGTTGCCGCTAGTGAATTTCTCCGCCGTTTGTTGCCGCTAGTGAATTTGACAGTAGGTTTAGTTTCGATTAGTAGGTTCAGCTTTGATGGTAGGTTCAGTGCATTAGTTTTTACATTTTCAAATACATCAACTGTTGGAGTTGTAGTTTTACATCGCCAAATATACATCATCTGTTGAAGTTGGGACTTTTATGAAGATGTAAAAAACACTTTTTAATAATATAAATTATACTTAAATATACATCATTTATTGAAGATGCTCTTCAACCCAACTACGTGCATAGTAACCGGTCTCATCTATTGGAGATGCTCTTCAACCCAACTACGTGCATAGTAACCAGTTGAGAGACGTACGTGTACAACTGTAGATGAGCTCGTTTGATCATGGCCAGTTTGCAAAACGAACCGGTTATAGAGCACAACCATCGACCAACCCACATTCACTTTCAGGACACAACGAAGACTGGCGCGCACAAATACAGGAGATACCCCGCAAACAAACAAAAAACTACATACAGGAGATATAAAAGGTGACATGACACTCGGACCAAACCAGGCGCAACGAAGCCCGTCCTTCCGTCAAAAAAGACCGTCCTTCTGCCACCAATCAACATATGTCCACGAGGCGGAATTGAAAGCTGGCGCGACCAACGCTATCCGGTTGGCGATGGCTGTCGGTCGGTCCATGAAGCCTCGTCGGGGCCGCCCGGCGTCTCTTGGTAGTACGACGAAGGTCAGTCGGTTGCACAAGCACGGTCACCAGCGAGGCACTGTTCCTCCGCTGTCTTCTTCTTTCCTTTCAAACAAACGTATATACAATACCTACGCATACGCTCACATACATACACACGTCCTACCCCTATAAGCATTTTCGAGTGACCGAGCTGACGGATCTTGAGATTAACGAAGACATCACAAGCACTTCACTATCGACAGAAACGTTGCCTCACACTGAAAAAAATATATTTCGCACACACTCTACCCCTATGAGCATTTCTGAGTGATTGAGCTGACAGATCTTGAGATTAACAAAGACATCACAAGCACCTCGCTATCGAGAGGAACGTTGCCTCACACTGAAAAAAATATTTCTCTTTAATGAGACACACATGTGTTAAGTGTGGGGTCCGATTCCAGATGGGGTACAACGACCAACCTAACCATCTAGTCACAAGTTGATTCCCCCCGTTTGTTAACTAAGCACAAGGTAGTACGTAATAGGGGTCATAACCGTTCATGTAGACATATGCAACCCTGACTAAAAGAAAACAAATACATAACAATCAATAAAAGACACATGCACCCCCTCCCTGCCGATCGACGATGGGCGTTCCATCGTGTTGGTATTTCGCACATGTGTTGATTCGGGCTCCCGAAATGCTTCCATGTTGCCACGATTGACCGGATAAGACTTGGCCTTGACAAGCCTACGCTCTAGCTGCGACCGGTAAGATGGTGACATCAGTGAAGGTCACGACACACACCAATTGACGCCCTCTTAATGTCCACGGGCTCTATAACAATCATGCTGGCACCGATAAAGCCTAGAGAAGAGAACCAAAGAGAAAGAATAAACCAAAGAGAAAAGCGGAGTAGGGGATCTCACAGAAAGGGAAAACAAAAATACCACGACCCACCGACGTGATTCCAGATCCAAAGGGAACGGGAACACAGGCGACGAGCATAGTAACAAGGACGCTACAAAACGAGATATGCGTCGGGTCCGAGAGAAGCCGTCTCCGATGAGGACGGCGGGCACAACTCCAATTCAAGCAACATACCTGAGACTTGGCTCGGCCGACCCTCCACATCAACGAGGCAAAAAAAGCCCTCAACGACAAGTATGAAGACAACAAAAACCTAGGGCAGGGCGAGGGGAGGGGCCTCAGCATTGGCGGAGCCATGGAGGAGAGGGGAGGGAGGGGCCTGCGAAGGGTGACGAGAGAAGCCTAGGAAGGAAAGGGGCGGCGATAACCAGGCTTGCGAGAGAGAGAGAGAGAGTAGAGGAGAACCCCACTTTGGTGACACAATGCTTCTTCCTAAGAAAACCATTCAGTCATCAATCAATCAAGAATACCTAAATACCTTACCTCGCCAAGAAGAAGACGACCGTTTCATTCACCCACTCTATCTACCGCCAACGCCAACGCGTGCAGCAAGACTCTGCGAAATGTCCTGTTTTTTTTTTAACATGAAAATGTCCTCGTGTGTTATTCCCACAATTGCTGCCCTCGTTTTTGTTCCTGCATATCGCAGAAGAGCCCGAACGCATCACGGCTCCGCGGGCGGGCCCGCCCGCAGGATCCGTCATATCCAGCCCGCCGCACGCATCGCAGCCGCTGGATCCATCCACCGCCGCGCAGCCCCTGCACGCCCGCACCCACCGTCCACCCCCATCCACCCCACTGACACCCCTTCCCCACGGACCCCCCCTACCCCACCCGCCAGCGAGCCGCCCAAACCCTCACGCACGCGCCGCACCAGCGCGTGCGTGCGTGCGCGTATATGAACGCACGCCCCGTTCTGACTCTGAGTCCTCCTCGCCAGTCGCCACACCCCAAAGACGCAACCAACGGCGCTCCCTCTGAAAAAAAGAGAGCAGCAACGGGAATAATCTCCGTTCCTCCTCCCCCTCCTCTCCTCGTCCGCGTGCGATCGACGCGGAGGCGCCGCCCGTCCACCTCCGCTCCGACCTCATGGCCTTCATGCGCACCTCCGTGAGTCGCCGCCCCCTCCCCCTTCCGCTCGCCTCGATCTGCGGCGGCAGTTCGTTTCGTCTCGGCTCGATTCGCTCGCGCGCGTGTTCGTGCGGAGGTTTAGATCTGCGGGTGGTTGTACTGCAGGAGTTCGTCGTGGCCCGCTGGGTCAGATCTGATCGAGGCGGCCGCAGGCCGTGGGATCCGGCGGCGTGCGAGCGGTTTGTTCCGTTTGTTGCGACGGGTTTTCTGTTTTTTTTTTCAGCAACCGCTTTGGGTTTCGAGTAGCGCGAGGTGGTGTGGATTGCGGAGGGTGGCGGTAGAGAGAGGATGGATGGGCTGGGGATGGTTTGGTGGGTGCCTAGTTTGGCGTGGGTTTGACTGATTGCCTGATATTTTTTCCTGGTACTTTATCTGTTTTCTGTAGTTATCTGTACTGCATGCCATCAGCACCAGGTGTCGATATCCATGTCGCCATGGAAATTAAGGAGAGCATGGACCACTTGGCGTGTCAGTTGCCCCTTGGATACATGACCATTATTCTTTCATATCAGAGTGGACCATGCTTGCTTGCATTATCATTGAAAATTGAGTCCCCATCGGTGGTCGAGGGATAGCCATGTTTGAAACAGTCTTTTCCTTTCTGGAGTGAAAAATAGCCGAGTTTCCTATTTTTATGGTGGAAGCGCTCGTATTCATGCTTCAGTTTGGTAGAGGTAATACTGGAGACTCCTGTCAGTCTTATCAAATCGGTTAATACATCTTGAACAATTCATCTTCTGTAAGATTGGGGTCGTTATTTAAGACAAGTCGGTGTAGTTTAGCTTGTTGTGTGGTATTTGGACTCTTTGTCTATTGTCGGATCTTGTAGCCGTGCAATTGACATTACATGGTTCATGAATTTTACTATGGTAGTTTTTATCCAGGATTGGGTGGAATAATTCAAAGAAAGACAGATGGTTGATTCCCTGGTTGTGTTTTGGCATACTAGTGGAATCAGCTCCATTTGTTAACCAGGATTATTGATTTTAAGAGCCTTGTTTCCTGTTTAGTGCATATATCTGTGTCAAAGAATGGATTCTTAGTTAGGGGAACATGACTGGGGGCGGAAACCTTCCAACAGAAGTTATTAGAACCTTAAATGACCATCAACACCAAAGTGTGGCTTATCGGCCCAGGACACAACCCTGGTCTCTGATCAGGCCGATCATCCTTTACAGATACAAACCATTTCCTTAATCTGATCCCATTGTGAATTTAAACCCAGTCTTGCAAGTAGAAATGCAGACCTTCTGAATTTTACATTGAACACTATGATTGTATCAACATGACCACCAACTAGGCTGTTTACACTGTTATCATTACTGAGGTGTTGCTGGTGATTCATTTGACCTGTTGAACAATTGAACGGCTATTTACTTGTTTTTGCAGTCGCACATATCCAGTGGGGAATGCTAGGCAATATTATCAGCCAAGCATGAAGTCTTTTTTTAATATATATTTGTTTGGAATTATGGGATAATCTGGAACAGAGACTCACTCTCAAACATTTTGTCTTGTTGTCAAGTTTTTGGTTTCCTTCATTTCATTCTCTTATATGTGTTCTTTTGCAGTCCAATGCATCCTCTGGCATGGGAGTTGCTCCTGATATCAGGGAGACATTCCTGGAGCTTCAGATGAAGAAGGCATTTCGCTATGTCATATTCAAAATAGAAGAAAAGCAAAAGCAGGTTGTTGTGGAGAAGACAGGGGCTACAACTGAGAGTTATGATGATTTCCTGGCTTGTCTCCCAGAGAATGACTGCAGATATGCCCTTTATGATTTTGACTTTGTTACTGGGGAGAATGTGCAGAAAAGCAAGATTTTCTTCATTGCCTGGTGAGTTTCATAGTCACATATCCATATGTTAATGTCCCCGTTAAGATGAGAAACTATCTGCCAATTAGTCTTAAATGGCTTCTTTGAAAAAATGGACCCTAACTAGATCTTGTTGAATAGTCATGGAAGTTCCTGGTAGGGTAAGCAGTATTTCATTTCTCATAATCTACGCTAGAATATTCTTGGTTTCCTAATTTTGTCTATATGAAGTATTGAATTATGAACCTGGACGGGTATTGCTAGAGGAATCTGTAGCCATGATAGCCTTTTCTTGTTTTGTATTATCTATGCTTGTAGCTGTCCAGAAAAGATAAATAGTGCATGTCCACTTGTCTGCAGAATATGCTTTTGCCAATAGTGTAATTTGTTCTCCATTATGAAAGTTTGACTTTTCTGAAAATCACCATTCGCACTTCCTTACAGTCGATGCACTCCCTCTTTCCTTTCCCTTTATTTCACTTCAGCTTATTTATAACCATGACGCACATTGCTAGAGGAATCTATAGCCATGATAGGCTTTTCTTATTTTGTTTGCGCCTGGTATCTATGCTTGTAGCTGTTGTCCAGGAAGAACAACAGTGTATGTCCACATGCCTTCAGAATATGCTTTGCCAATATGTTGTTCTTTATTGCGAAAGTTGACTTGTCTGATAGCAGTGCTCTTCTGCATAGATGAAAAATATCACCTTCTGCACATGCCTGATGGCCTAATGCATCCTCTCTTCCCTGTCCATTGGTCTCACTTCAACTTATTTATAACTAATAATGCACATGCTGCACCAGGTCCCCTGACACATCCCGCATCCGCGCCAAGATGCTGTACTCCACCTCCAAGGACCGCATCAAGCAGGAGCTCGACGGGTTCCACTACGAGATCCAGGCAACTGACCCGACCGAGGTGGAGCTCGACGTCCTCCGCGACCGGGCGCACTAGGGCGGATCGATGATCGCCTGTGGGCTTCAGCCGGATGCAAATCCATGCTGTCCGTGGTAATGCTGTTGCCGCAGTGCTGTTAATAAGACAGATATATCCAGGTTTCCTGTAAAACGTAAGAGTATCATCATTCAGCCGTTATGCATGGCTCTAGCTGATGAAGTGTTGTCCGAGGTCTCTCTACTCGTATGATGTCGGAGCCTGTAAAACGCAAGAAACACCCCTTGAAAAACGCATGTGTTGTGGTATTAATACTGGTTTGCTAGGCTTGGATTCTCCTGAGTGCTCTCCGATGTGTCATGTTCCGTGGCATGGCCTGTCTTGTTACCTTCCCTTGTCTCTCCTGGACTTGTATTTCCCTGGTTCTTTTTGGCAGTTTTTGCCAACTTTTACACAAATGGTGGAACTCAGGAGGAAGGTCTAGAACCATTGAGCGGTAATCATGAAGGAATCGCCTTTGGCTTCGATGGATTAAAAAACAAAGAATCACTTATAATTTCCAGCTTTATATATCTCTTACAATTTATTTTCCCAAATACTCCTAGTTCCTTGGGCTAAAGATGGAGGGGGTTAGTTTTTCTTCTTCAGGGCATGGTAGAACAACCACCCTTGTGCTTTAGTTACTGAAAACCGTGTTCAGTTGGAGCCGGCAGAGTACTCTGTTCTCACGAATTCAGAGAGAGCAGACTGCACACATGAACTTCCATTCCCCACATGCTGGTGGAGTTGCCACCGTCGGTGCTGTCAGGAACGCGGCCCCACCATCTTCTCTTGCGACCTGTTGTCCGTGGACGACCGTCAACCCACATTGGATGGTACGCTTTGCTGTCGCATCGTCTCATTGCCCTGCCATACTCCATCCTCGGCCCTGTTTGGATCATAGGGTTAGAGGTAGTTTGGATTAGTTGGGGGCTCAAATAACCCAAAAGTATCCAAACAGAGAGGGTTAGTTTCATCTAACCCAACTATTTCGGTGGAGAGGTGCTTATTTGTGTTAGAGTGGGTTAGAAAATAACTCTAACTCTAACTGTGTTAGAGTATCCAAACAGGGCCCTCGACCACCATCAGTTCGTTGTCACCTCGACCTTCCACCACCACCCTATTCTCTTGCCACTGTTGTCCGTGGAGGCGTGGATGACGCGCCGACCCACATTGGCCCATACGTGTCGCTACCACACCAAACCACCGCCATCCCTGATCCCTCTAAGTCCCGCTATCCTGCTTATTCTCCGATGCCAATCTTCCACCATCCTAACCCTAAGCCGGGATAGGGGTTGTCATCAGTTGCTCATTACCCGCCATCGTCAAAACCCAGTAAAAATGATATCAAAACTACTTTCACTGCAGAGTCATGTAAGTACTTTTTGTCCCTTCTTGATTTTGCAACAGAAGATGATGTACTCCAACACTTGTAACCTCAAAGTTCGACGTGGCCGAAACACCAACGCTCCACCCAAGAGAAGACCCCCAAGGCATTCGACCGTTGCCCCCAAATTAAGCGCCAGGCCAACGGTCACCCGTACGCCGTCACGCGCTCACGGCAGCACACTCCACAAGCTTCCAGCCCCAGCCGTCTTCTTCCACACCATCCTTCTCCTCCGCCGCTTCCCCCATCCATGCCCCCCGCGTATATAAACCCCCCAATCCCCACGCGGCTTCCCCTCCCAACGCAGAGCACTACAACAATCCGATTCCAAGCATCCTCCCATCCTCGTACGCCTAGGCAGCTAATCAATCAGGAAGGGGAATGGGGTTCGTGCTGGTGATCTCGCTGCCCTTCATATTCTTCACCGTCCTGCTCGGCTTCGGCTGCTACTTCCTCGGCAAGCACAAGGGCCGCGAGGAGATGCGCGCCGGCGTCGGGGCCCAGATCTACGGCACGCCGCTGCCGCCGCCTGGTGTCGCCGGACAGTCTCCGGGTCCGCACCCGGTCCCGGTCCCCATGAAGAAGGAGGGCCCCGACGCCGTCTGATCGGTCGATCGACCTCCTCCTCCTCGGCTGGAGCGTTGGTGTTGTTTGTTTACTGGGTTTGATTATGCCGTGTACATGGAGTGATTTGTTGCTCGTTTCTTGTGTGATGTTTTTACTGTGAAGGTGGTTGATCCGGTGTGATGATTTGTGATCACAGTTGCGTTTCTATGAGATGTGCAAATCGATGTAATGAAGATTAGTTTGTGATAATCAGTCAACCGTCGCTTTCTCAGGCTTGCGTCTGAAGCTGGATGGAATCGGGGTTGTCGAGAGTTTTCGGGTGTAAAGGGCAAGCAAAAGGAGGAGAATAGATTCAGGAACTAGAGGGTTGAGCTGGCACTGTCCCTTCTAAAATACACCTGGTTTCCTCAAGACTTCACCTGGTCTCCAAAATGCATCCCTACACTCTTGACACATGGTAATTTATTCTGAACATTTCCCATAACTTGATATCATGGCAAATTGTGGTGCCAATGTTTCGTCGACTTTCAGGAACTCGGAAAATATAACTGATATTAAGAGAAGAACAAGCACAATCCTTCACACAAGGACAATGTAAGAGCATCAAATTTAGGGGATTAACATATATCTTAATGTTCATAAACACTTGAGGTTTGGGAGTGTAATTTTGCCCCTCTGGTATAACAGCAAACACCAACACAGACGAAACTAAACGCATCAGATCTTATCCTTATTACAGACATCAAAATTCGCAGAACAAACAGTTCTGCAGGAACGAACAGAACAGAACAGCAGCAATATTCATGAATCGATCCAGCGATCGACGTCCTGATGAACACGGAACGGACCATGACTCGCGAGATCCGGCCTAGTTGCAGAGCAGGAACCTGGTGAGCACGAGGACGCCGCAGGCGGCGCCGAAGAGGGCGAAGACGGGGAGGTCCCTGGCGGGCCAGCGCCTGGGCCCGTCGCCGCCGCCCGCGCCGGCCTTGGCCTCGACGCGGAGGGCCTTGGCCCGGCGCAGCGCGTCCACCTCCTTGAGCAGGTCGAACTCGAGCCCCTTGCGCTTGAGCTCGGCGACGCAGCGCCCGAGCAGCGCGGCGTCCTCCTGCTCCCGCGCCAGCACCCGCTCCAGCACGGCCTCCGTGTCCGCCTTGTACCGCAGCGCCCACAGCATGGCCAGGGAGGAGAGCAGCGAGACGAGGCAGGGGATCCAGGAGCGGCGGCAGGCGGAGGCGGAGGACGGGGAGGTGATCAGGGGGGCGATGGAGGCGGAGAGGAAGAGGACGAGCACGGAGGCGGCGTGGAAGGCGAAGAAGGCGCAGTAGAGGAAGGCGATCTCCTTGCGCGCGCCGTCGAGGCGGGCCTCCCGCAGCGCGACGCGGCGCGCCAGCAGGTCCTCCTCCTTGAGCCACTGCTTGAGCAGCAGCCGGTGCGTCCCGCTCGCCGCGATCTGGCTCAGCGGGTGCCGCTGCTGCGGCGGCACGGCGACGAGCGCGGCGGCGTCGGCCATGGGCTGGGCTGGCGTGCGGATTGGATGGGATGGATCTTCTTCTCCGGCGAGGGTAGGGTGTGTGGCGGTGGATTCGCGGCCTGGGTGGGGATGGCGAGGTTCGCGTGGGAGGTTTTGAAGGGGAATTTTTGGCAACGGTCGGGGAGAGGAGGTGCGCGTGGCTTTGCCGAAAGCGAGAGGGAGAGAGAGGCCGCGCATCCGAGGCGACCCAACGGTCGGAATCCTCCTCGGTCCATCATTCCGATCCGCGGCGAGAGTGTGCACGCTGCCCAGCCCACATGGGCCAAAAATCCCTTCGCGGGCCGTGCTTGTTTCAGGCCCGCCTCTCCGTAGTTCCAAGCCCACCCCTTCGTCTTTCCCCTCCTCGGTCTATATATATACACACACACTCGTCAGCTCACTGGCTCTCCCTCTCCGATCGACAATTTTCGTCCAGCTCTACTGCTTGACACTGAAACCACCAAGCTCCATACAGACCATAGACAGTTAAGCAAGTAATTCTCCGTAGGCATGCATGAGACATTGCGTGCGTATGGGCATGTCGGCATGTAGATGTGGTTCTCTTCGTGGTTCGGAAATGAGTGGCATCGGGAAAACACTTTCGACTTGTGTTCCATATTACCCTGAGAGACTGTGCCCACCGGCGGTCGTGCCGCGCAGCTTCGGTTATACCATGGCATCGAAAACTTGCACCCGCAAGGACGGGCTGTCAAACTCGTGAAGCTCATCAGAGCATCTGGTGGTCGGTTGAAGTCCCGCGGAGATCGGCTGTGATCAACTTCTCACACACGTGCATTCATGTCCTAGTTTAGTTTGGAGCAGTGGTGGACCCAGTAATTGAAGTTAGCCGGGGCGAACATTTTTGGAAACATAAGTCTACTTAATCAAAATTCATGTCATTCAACTACCAAAAACATGAAAAGGTCTTTGAAACAATTAATATGGATTCTTCACTTGATGCCACAATACATTTCCACAATCTCAAGCGAGACCTACAAAATTATGAATGTATTGGCTCCAGTGTGATAACTATCGTATATTTTCTGCCCGCAAAAAGATTATTGTATATTTTCATAAGATGGCAGTATACCTCTATAACATGAGGTTGTACAAAGAACACGAGGTTGTCAAGGTACGTAGATGGCCTCTACGTTTCCGGAAAAGTATAAAAATGTGCCATAGTCTGCTTATCACTGATTTTGACAGTGGGAGACCAATCCATTCAGTACTGCTGAGCTGGATCGGCGTTTGGTTTCCGGCAACATGCGTCCGATCACTTGGGCCTTAAATGCAATTGTGCAAACGCTGCAGCCAGCCCAAACGTCTTTCGCTCCCTCAGCTGGTCACAGTAAGGAGTAATTTAGACTAGTAGCATGCATATGTTTTTTTTACGGGATAACATGCATATGTTACTAGTCTATATTACTACCTCTATAGTGCATAGTATCATAGATTAGTATTATAGATGGTCTCATTTATTGCTATGCATGAAATATAGTAGCATCACATTTATTATGTTACGGTACTCTCTTTGTTTTTTTTAGTCTGCATATAAGGTTTGGTCAAAGTCAAGCTTTGCATAGTTTGACTAACTTTATATTAAAAAATATCAACATTCACAATATGAAATCAACATTTTCAGATGCACCATGAAATGTATTTTCATATCATAGTTTAAGTATTGTAGATGTTCATATTTTTTAATATAAATTTGGACAAACTTTGTGTAGTTTGACTTTGACCAAAACTTATACGCGGAGTAAAAAGAAATGAAGGGAGTATCTACCTATGTTACTATAACCATCTCTCTTCTTTAATTGCCCGCCACATAAGCATGTTTGCGAGTTCCAAATGCATGATACTACTACTTATGTTACCCCACTATGGCTAGCCCGACCCAGCCCTTGCCTCACGGACAACAAGGCGCCTCCATGAAAACAGCTCGCCGCCGCCATGAAAACAGCTGGTCACCGGATGATAGGTAGGCAGGGGTCGCTGCTCCGCCGGCTGGGACCCGGGGCGGCCGCCCCAGCTCACCCCAATGGTAGATCCGCCACTGGTTTGGAGTATGGCATATACGAGTCGTTTATTGCATCGGATTGCGGAAATAGCACACTTTGTGGAAACACAAATGTAAACAGAAACCCGTGTGAACTGAATGGAACGGAACAACGGCTTCTACTATGTAATATGCCGAAACCTAATTCTCTATGTGCATGTAGCTCGTCCTCATAGATTCATTGTCCATAGACATGTGGTCTAATCCCATCCAGGGTCGGTCCATACATATTCCGGGCCCTGGGGCGAGACAACAAAATGGGGCCCTTGTGTACAAATAAAAATTCAGAATATATTGTATTTCCAAAGCAATTTAGTAAATACTAGCATAGATTGATGGACTTTGAACTAAAACCACAAGGGAGGTGAAAAAAACACATTCAGATCTTGTTGTTTCTCCTAGCACTTCTGGAAAAAAAGTCGTCAATAACCACATCAGTATTTATTACATCCAACTTTTCTTTCTCAGTGCATAAAGTAGCAAGAATATTTTTTTTCACTTTCTTTTCCCACTGATAAACATTTTTTAGAAGACATATCACCAAAGATTGCAGAAAAACAGTCAATACAAGGACAATAGCACCTGAATATAGGCATATGGCTTGATGTCGAATTGTCGATGTAGCTTGAACTGCAAGGCTACAACAACATTTCCTGTCTCCGCTTCTAATCCCTGGATTCAATGAAGCTTTTTGTTTTGTTTTTGCCCATGGATCCAATGAAGCTTTGAAGAACAGGCCAATAGAGTAAGAACTAGGAAGAGAAAAATTGGAGATGTCAGATGGAGCAATCAGAGGCGGAGTGCCGTGCTATTTAACATCGAATCAAAAGAGTACTTGATTAGGTGAAGGAGGTAGACGTATCATCTCTGATGCGGTGATGCCTCAAGCGTCTACAATCAGACGGGGGAACGTTGAGGATGCAAAGAGAGATGATTGGGGAAAGGAATATCATCGTTGGTCTCCATTAATGGATGCATGGAGCGGCGCCTCGAATTTGGAAGTGCACGGGAGCGGCGGCACTGTTTTCTAGGATTGGAGAATTTGGGGAGGAGCCGAGGAGGCGAGGAAACTAGAGACGAGACCGAAGGAGATTGATGGAGAGCTGCAGCAGCGTAGCGATTATCGATTCTTTCCGTCCGTGCGTGTGAGTGCTAGCTACGTGGTGGACTTGGGCCTTATTGTATACTATATTACTACTACCTGGGTCGGGGCCCCTACCTCCCAGGGGGCCCAGGGCGGTCGCCACGTTGCCCCGGCCTATGGGCCGGCCCTGATCCCATCCACCCATTCAACCATACCATAACCCTAATTGCTCTATATTTGTTTTATGTAGTATCTGCTTCCATAACTGAAATTTCTTGTTCTCTCCTTTTTCATTAAAAGTTACAGAAACTAGCAGCTCTACCCATTTTGCCCTATTTTCACCCAATATCCTATATACTACTTGCATCACATGATATATATTCATCACAATTAAGGTTCTTAGTTTACATCATTGTATAATTATTTACTCAAATGCAGTTCATGGTTATCTCAGAATTATCCCACGTCGATTCTCTTTGAACTGAAATAGCAATAGCATGGTGTTTGGCTAGCAAGAACCACACACGAACAATCCCAATATGAAATCATCATTATAAGCACCATTTCTCTTTTTTTTCCGGGTGGACTATCTTAATGGATAATACATACTCTTAACAATATTAGTGCAATTTTGTCACACAATCGCTAGTACTTCACACATAGCAATATAGAAGAACAAATCACATTGCTTGTCACACGTAAACCGAGGAGTGAGGCTATGCCTATGACAAAAGATGTCTGGTACTAGTACAGTGGACCAATATCATATGACAAAAAATGTCTGGTATTTTCGCCCAATATCCTATATACTAATTGTATCGTACGAGTTTCATCACAATTAAGGTTGTTGGTTTACGATATTGTGTAATTATTTACTCAAATGTAATTCAAGGTTATCTCCAAATTATTGCCGCGCCAGTCGGGGAGAGGAGTGCGTGTGGCTTTGCCGAAAGAGAGAGATCGCGTGGGACACCCGAGGCGACCCACAACAGTCGGATTCCAGTGTGCACGCTGCCCGGGCCACATGGGCTAAAGATGCATTACAGGCTCTGGTTGCTCCAGGCCCGCCTCTCGGAAGTTGGGAGCCCACCCCTCTTCTGCTTTCCTCGGTCTATATATACACACTCCTCAGGTCGCTTAACTACATGATTCTGTTGTCTCAGCTACATGATTGAAAAAAAGGTCGCTCAGCTACATGATTCTATTCTCTCCCTCTCAGCCTACCAACATCACACACGCCGTGCTTGCTCGATCCGATCTACAATTTGTTTCACCTTTGCTGCTTGTTACTAAAACCGTCAAAACCACTTTAGAGTTTAGACTTTAGACGGTAGGCAGCTAAGCAAGTAGCTCCATGTAGGCATGAGGTATGAGGCATTGTGTGCGCGTGGGAACATGTACACACACTCTTCTTTGAAGTTTGGAATGAGTGGCTTCGGAAAAACACATTTGACTTTATGGTCAGATCTTGCTGAGAGATTGCACCCATCAGTGGTCGTGACGCGTAGCCTCGTTTGTAGGATGGAATCTACAAGTTACGTTTGTGTGGACAAAATGTCACCCAGAATCTAGAGATAACACAATTTGTTAACCCTAATGTACACACATGGCACGTGTATTCACTAGAGTATGACAACAAGGGGTAAATTGAAATGGGAATTTACGGATGTACAAACTAAAATGTATCAAACAAAATCTAGTAAAAAACTTGCATGAAGCAGAATTCCGTATTCACACATGTGGAATTTTTCTATTTTTTTTTGAAAGAAAAGGTAGATCTTGTTCTACCTTATGCATTCAAAACAGGCCGTAGCCCGATAGACCGGAGTCATTTTACATGAAGGCGGTGTAAGCGTTGCACAGAGTGTGCAGCAGGCCATCGCCAGCCTGAAAAGGAAAGCAAAAGAAGGAGGAAGAAAAGACAGGGGCTAGTGGTCTAAGCTATATCTACTGTTGCAGCATTACATTAGCCCAAGAAGTTAACACCTCCCTTGCATTTCCTGCTGGTGCTCTCAGCTTCCAGAGCATAAGTAGTTGAGCAATCTCAGTAAGAACCTTCCCAGTTGTACAACAAACGCTATGAAAGACTCGTGCATTCCCTGCATGTCAAAGCGCCACTGCACCGGCTGCAAAGAAAACATGCCAAAGCGCTCCATATGTTTCCCTTGCTACCTCAAAGGGCATGAAAACTGCAGCAGTTTCAGCAGAGATTGCCGAATCCAGCAGGCCAGCCTTGGACCAAACAGCTTGGGCAAGTTTGCATCTGAGCAGAATGTGGTGCATGGTCTCGGCTGCTAGACACATATCGCATCCGTTATGTTTTACAATCCTTGCCCATTGCTTCCTCACCATGTTATCCCTAGTATTGTGCCTGTCCCTGATGGCCAACCATAGAAAGACACGGTGTCGTTTGGGTATAACTCGACCCCAGATATAAGGAGCCAAGGGGCAATCTATGCCTTTGAAGGTGAGTAGCCTATAGAAATAGGCTGTTGATAGCTTGTTATCCAGCGCCACTGGCTTCCTAATGTCCGGCGTATTAGGGGTTGGTGAGATGCTAACCAGAAGATCAATCAGTGTGTCCAGCTCATGCGACGCTGTGTAGGACAGATTGGGATGTAACTGCATCATCCAGTGGCCGTTGACGTACCGCGAAGCGACAATGCAGAATCTGGCTTTGGAGAATTTAAAAAGCGTCGGAAAGGATTGAGAAAGTCGGCCACCTTCCATCCAATGGTCAAACCAGAAAGACACCGTCTTGCCATCTCCGAGCTCACACCTTGTGGACTGAATAACTAGCTGCAGAGAGGATTTGAAGCATCGCCATATAGCAGTATCTGCATTATGCACTATAAGTGGCAGTTCTGTACGACAATATGTTGATGTGAACCATTGGTAGCACGGTACATTGCTGGATTGTAGTATCCTCGCCATTGCCTTACATATCATTGCCCTGTTGTGTGCATCAAGATCCCGTACTCCCAATCCTCTGTTCTGCCGTGGCATAGTCACATAGTCCCATGCCACAAGACACTGTCCCCCCTTTGCCTGGTTCTTTCCCTGCCATAAAAACCCCCTTATAATCTGCTCAAGCTGCTGTATAGACTGTTTTGGCCATAGTAAGCAGCCCATGAAGTAGCTGGGTATCGTTGCTAGAACGGCATTAATCAGAGTGAGCCGTCCTCCCCATGATAGAAAAGTGGCCAACCAACCTGACAAATGTTTGTCCACTTTGTGAATAACAGGCATTAGCAGTCCATGTGTAATCTTGTGTGTGGATAGGGGTAATCCCAGGTAGGTGCATGGGAAGGCAGAAGACCGACATTGTAACACTTGCTCAATCTGTTGGCAAACCGTTGGATCCACGCAAATGGGAACAAAGGAGCTCTTTTGGAAGTTAATTGTGAGGCCAGTGAAGGCTGAGAATGAGTCCAGTATCCTCTTGATGATGCTAGCCTGTTGTGTATTTCCTTGTATCAGCAGAAGTGTGTCGTCGGCGTATTGAAGAACGGGGAAGGGTCCCTCTACTCCGAGCGGGTGTTGAAGCCGACTAGCTCAGTATTCTCTGTGGCAGATTCGTTGTAGGACATCTGCCAGTAGTATGAAGAGGTACGGCGATATCGCATCGCCTTGTCTGAGGCCACACTTGGAGTATATCTTCTCTCCCAACTGTCCATTAAGGAGGATTTGAGAGGAGCTGGAAGTGAAGATGTGAGAAAGCCAATGATTCCAAGGACTTCCGAATCCTCTGGCTGCAAAAACCTGTTGTAAAGCATCCCAGCTGATGCTGGAAATTTTCTATTTTCTTATGCATGTAGCCCGACCTCATAGATTCATTGTCCATAGAGACGTGTGGCCTAACCCCATCCACCTATTCAACTATACTATAATCCTAACCGCTCTAATGAGTCTCCTTCTTCCATTAACAAGTTGAACTACTTTTTTTTTAAGTATTTAGGGTATTTCGTGTTTTGGAATATATTCACCATTGTATTTGGTACCTGACACTCAAATCGACAAACTCTGTTTAGATCATAGGCAATTAATCAAGTAAATCCGTGTAGGCATATTTCGTGCGCGTGGTAACATGTACACACACTTCTTCGATGTTCGGAATGAGTGAAAGCGGGAAACAACTTTGACTTCCGGATTAGATGCTCTGGAGAGATCATGTTCACTAGTGGTTGTGTGTAACATTCCAAAATTCTAATGAAATCATAATTATTTAAATAGGGGTAAGTGTTTTAAATATTGTTTGGTTATTTGTTTTGAAGTTTAAAAATAGTTTTTGGATATTTATTAATGCTAAAATAAATTTAGAATATTCTTATGGGCATTTTATTTCGTAATTGGGCTCCCAAAATGTTTACTATTTTCTATATTATTATATATACTTTTGAGAACATTTCCGGTGTGTTTCAAAATTAAACTGTATTTTATTTAAGCCATATCCATTTCCTGTATTAATTAATAAAAGCGAAGACCTAATCTAAGCCCAGCTCGTGCAGCCCGTTTAGCATTTTTCCGCTTGCAGTGCAGTAGCAGCAGCAGCGCAGCAAAGCCAACCTTGGCCCAGCCCAACAAGCTAGCGGACGCTCGCATTAGCGCACCCGGTCCACCTGCCGGCCTTTCTCTATCCTTTGTGTCACAGACCACTGGAGTGCACCTCCCATCGCGTCCTACATCCATTCAAACTCGGACACAACTTCGATGCCTTAAAGGCACCTACCTTTGGGTCACTAACATGTGGGCCAGCCACCTGTTGGGCCCATATATCATAGACACAAAGATAGGTGCCTTAAGGCACCGAAGCATCGTCCTTCGAACTCCCTAACACACACGACACCGAACCAAACCGTAATTGATTTGATGGATTCAATCGACTCCCTACCCCTCTCACCAATCTGTGGAAACAGGACCCCCCAACCCTCTAGTACAATTCCAGCACCAATCCCTCGAGACCCGCCTCGATCTCAAGCTCCCTGACCTCCTTAGCGTTGGACCTCTGCCCGAGCTCCGCCACCGCCGATTCCCTCGCCATGTAGGGTGCCAAGCCCCTATTTTTCCATATGTTTTGTTCACCTCTGTCTCCTCTCTAGCCATCATCTTTTATTTTTCCCAGGACCGCACCAAATCGAGCTCCTCGATACCTTGCGAAGTTCGTCGTCGACGGCATCGTCTCCATCTGCGCGCAATTGATGCTGCAGGACGAACCAGAGAACTCCGACGACTCCCCTCAGTTAGCCGTGCCGCGCTTCATCCACCTGTGCTCTTACTACTGCCGTGAATCCTCTTAGCCACCTCCACCAAACGGGTTCAATTTTTTTCACACGCTACAATCACCATGGCAAGCATTGGTGCCAAGTTTCAATGATTTTTGACATTGTATGCATTTTCTAAGGTTTTTCCGTTGAAAAAACCCTAAAATAGTGGTCGAACGTGACAACGTGCGTCCGGTCTCCAATTTCGTTCAAATTTTGCGTGTTGTGGTCCAATTTCGTTCGGTCCTTGGCCTTGACGCGGAGGGCCTTGGCCCTGCGCAGCGCGTCCACCTCCTTGAGTAGGTCGAACTCGAGCCCCTTGCGCTTGAGCTCAGCGACGCAGCGGCGAAAGCAGCGCGGGCGTCCTCTGCTCCCAGACAAAGACCGCTCCAAAGACGGCCTCCGTGTCGGCCTTGTATCGCAGCGCCCACATCATGGCGAGGGAGGCGAGCAGCAAGACGAGGCAGGGGATCCAGGAGCGGCGGCAGGAGGAGGACGCGGACGCGGACGAGTCAGATGGGATGGAGGCGGAGAGGAAGAGGACGAGGACGGAGGCGGCGTGGATGGCGAAGAAGGCGCAGAGAGGAAGGCGATCTCCTTCTGCGCGCCGTCGGCGGGCCTCCCGCGGCAGCGGCAGCGCCGGCCAAGAGGTCCTCCTCCTTGAGCAACCGCTTGAGCAGCAGTCGGTGCGTCCCGCTCGCCGTGATCTGGCTCAGCGGGTGTCGCTGTTGCGCCTGCTGCGGCGGCACGACGACGAGCGCGACGGCGTCTACCATGGGCTGGGCTGGTATGTGGATTGGATGGGATGGGTCCTTCTTCTCTGGCGCGGGTGGGGTCGGGTGTGTGTCGGTGGATTCGCGGCCTGGGTGGAGTGGCGAGGTTCGCGTGGGAGGTTTTGAAGGGGAATTTTGACAACGGTCGGGGAGATAAGTGCGCGTGGCTTTGCCGAAAGCGAGCGCGAGAGCGCACCCGAGGCGACCCAACGGTCGGAATCAGTGTGCACGCTTCCAGGGCCACATGGGCTAAAGATTTGTTCACGGGCTCTGTTTGTTCCCGGCCCGCCACTCGGAAGTTGGAAGCCCAACCCTCCGGCTTTCATCCCCAGTCTATTATATATACACACACCCGTCATGTCGCTCAGCCTACCAACAACTACTGCTTGATACTGAAACTGCCAAGCTCTGTTTAGACCATAGGCAGTTAATCAGATAACTCCGTGCAGGCATGAGACGTTGCGTGCGTGTATGATACCGTGCACGCACGCTTCTTCGAAGTTCCCAATGAGTGGCATTGGAAAATCACCTTCGACTTTTTGGGCAAAAGATCCCGCGAGATCTTGCCCACCGGTGGTTGTGCCGCGTAGCTTCCTTTGAAACATGGCATGAATACTTCATAAATTATAGATACGTCAGAGATGTATCAGGATGCACAAAATCTTAATGCGAAGGAACATCACTTTTATATTGCCGCTTGTGATAAAGATCTTTATTATCGAGTCTGTTGCTTTTATTTCTTCCATTTCACAAGATCGTATAAAGCTTATTTTCATCACACTAATAGATCATACATATTTGGAGAGCAATTTTTGTTGCTTGCACAGCTGACAACTTACTTTAAGGATCTTACTCAATTCATAGGTAGGTATCGTGGACTCTCATGGCAAAACTGGGTGAAGGGATTTTGGATGCACAAGTAGTATCTCTACTTGGTGCAAACGATTTGGCTAGCACGGGATGAGAAGAAAGATCAACATGTTGGAGGATCCATGACAATATAACTACTATTCGCATATAAAGAAACATAACCCATTATGTTGTCTTCTTTGTCCAACATCAACCTTTTAGCATATAATATTTTAATGAGTGCTCATAATCGCAAAAGATGTCCAAGATAGTATATTTATATGTGAGACCTCTCTTTCTTCATTATGTCATATTAATTGCGAAAATGGCCAAATCTATGTTTGTCAAATCCCAACAAATTTCATGCGACATGTTTCTTATATGTGAAGTCGTCACTTCCCATAAGATCATTATATAAACTTTTTATTTATTTTATTCTTTATTTCTTTTTCTCAAGCTCAAAACAAGAAAGCAAAGCCCTCAACTCAAAACTCATCTTTATAATATAACTCTCGGACTTGATTACATAAAGGAAACACAAACCAAAACTCAAAGCTAGATCATACTAAAACTTTATTCTACTAAACCGAGATATAACCAAAAGGATAGAACTAAGAAAAACAATAAATGTAAAGATGTGATGGTGATACGATACCGGGGCACCTCCCCCAAGCTTGGAAGCTGCCAAGGGGAGTGCCCATACCCATGTATTTAGGTCTCCTTTTTTGGAGGTGGTGATGATGGAGTTGATGCATTCTTCTTCTCCAGCTTGCTCTGAGGCTAAAATTTTCCTCCCTCGGATCCTCATTCTCGAGCTCGAGTCTCATTATCTTTTTGCATGTTGCCGCCTTGCTGTCCTACAAAAAACATGGTGGGATATATTGGACCTTAGGAAGGCTTGACTTCTTGAATTCCACATGCATATCGCCAGGTTGAGGTAGTGGATCTTCATCTTCGTCAGAACTATCGTTCCTTGTTCCCTCCATGTCGGAGTCTTCTTCCTCCTCCATATATAGTACAGTCGTAATGCTCCACCTCCCCATAAACCTTTGGGTTAGCGATGAAATCAGCAACATAGCTCTCTCCCTCCGAATCTTGAGATGACATATTTTCAGATCTACCAGGAAAACAACTTGAAACAAGAACAGAGGATTTTGTCGTGTTACGGTGGTCAAAACCTTCGAGAGATTATATAATAAATTTTTACCGACCAAAAGGAGTGTTCCACAAGAAAACGAATCCAGAGGGCACACGAGGTGGCCACAAGCCTGGGAGGCGCGCCCCCAAGGCTTGTCACCTCCTCGTGCCCTTATCGGACTACTTTTTATTTTTCTAAATTTTTAAATATTCTATAACGGAGTAAAATTGCCATTTAAAAAGTTTTGGAGTCGATTTACTTACGGTACCACATAACTATTCCTTTTCAGAGTCTTAAACATTCTAGTAGGTCTCCCTTGTGTACTCCTCCAGTGTTATGGTATTAATAATATTGGTCTTAACATTTATGGGAGTACCTGAGATACAATGTTTGATTCTTTGCCCATTTACCACCTTCGGGTTAGTGCCTTCGGCGTTGTTGATTTTGATGGCACCGGAACGATAAACTTCCTCAACAATGTAAGGCCCTTCCCATTAAGAGAGAAGCTTTCCTGCAAAAAATCTTAAACGAGAATTGTATAGCAAGACATGGTCACCTACATTAAATTCATGCTTTTTTGTATCATTTTATCATGCCATCTCTTAACTTTCTCTTTAAAAAATTTGGCATTCTCATAGGCCTGGGTTCTCCATTCATCAAGTGAGGTGATGTCAAATAACCTCTGTTCACCGGAAAGTTTGAAATCATAGTTGAGTTCTTTAATTGCCCGATAAGCTTTATGTTCTAGTCCGAGAGGTAAGTAACATGCATTTCCATAAACCATTTTATATGGAGACATACCCATATTGTTTTTATAAGCAGTTCTATAATCCCATAATGCATCATCAAGTTTCTTAGACCAATCCTTTGTGGATGTATTAACAGTCTTTTGGAAAATCAACTTTATTTGAACACTAGACTGAAGATGATATGGAGATGCAATTCTATGGATAACATCATACTTGGCAAACATTTTACGGAAAGCACCATGAACAAAGTGTGAACCACCATCAGTCATTAAATATTTAGGGACTCCACACCTCACGAAAATAACTTCTTTAAGCATTTTAATGGAGGTGTTATGATCAATACTACTAGTTGGAATATCTTATACTCACTTAGTAACATAATCAACATTAACCAAAATAAGTGTATACCCATTGGAGGAAGAAAATGGTCCCATATAGTCAAATCCCGAAACATCAAATGGTTCAATA
The DNA here is from genome assembly GCA_021605145.1 of Aegilops bicornis. Lineage (NCBI taxonomy): Eukaryota > Viridiplantae > Streptophyta > Magnoliopsida > Poales > Poaceae > Aegilops > Aegilops bicornis. The sequence continues at coordinate 688,094,344 of CM038673.1, read as the reverse complement.
ACAAGTGAATAATTTGTATTCATTTCCTGATGCCTACTAAAATTACCAATTCTTTGACATTCATGACAAGCCAACACAAACTTACAAGCATCCTTGAAAAGGGTAGGCCAATAAAAACCAGATTGTAATACCTAGTGTGGAGTTCTATCACTAGCATTGTGTCCTCCATAGGCCTCGAATTGACACTTGCGTAGAATCTGTTACTGTTCATACTCGAGTACACAACGTCTAATAATAGCATCTACTCCTTCTATATAAAGGTGTAACACCCCGGATGTAACTTTCCACATTTGTAACTCCAACTCTTGCCATTTTCGGCATTGTGATATGATATTTCCTCCGTGGTGGGGTTTTCCTCTTTTTGCATTTTGTCCATGTCATGCATTTTTATATCACGTCATCATGTGCATCGCATTTGCATACGTGTTCGTCTCATGATTCCGAGCATTTTTCCCGTTGTCCGTTTTGCAATCCGGCACTCCTATCTCTCCCGGCGGTCCCTGTTACGTTTTTCCGTGTGCGGGTATTATACCTTTTCGAAATGGACCGAGGTTTGTCTAGTGGCCTTGGTATAACACCGGAGACCACCGGTCAAGTTTCGGTCATTTGGAGCTCGTTTGGTACTCCAGCAGTTAACCGCACTCTCGCTAAGGCCTCTTTTAAGTTGCAGCCAAACACCCCTTCATAACAGCCCAATAACCCATCTAAGTCACTTCCATGCTCTCCGTCGTTCGATCACGATCGTAGGGCGAAAACTACACCTCATTTGAACTCTCCTAGCTCCTCTATGCCTATTTAAGCAAACCTCCCCGAATTAGGATCATCCTCTTCCCGAAACCCTAAAGCGTCGTCTTGCGCGGACGTGTCCGCCCGCCAGCCGGACGCTCAGCGCCGCCGCCCAGCATGTCGGCGCCCGCGTGCCGCCGCCCATGAACCCTTGGCCGCCAGCCGCGAACCTGAGCCTACAGCCCGTCCGTCGTGCCCGCCGCTCGGCGCGTCTCCTCCGCCGCCCTCCGCCTCCGGCGCCGCCCGGCGCCCGCCTCGCCGCCAGCCGTCGCGCCGCCACCGGCCGCTCGGGCACCTCCGTCGCCGCCTTCCGCCATGCGGCCGCCAAACCTCGCCGCCAGCCCCGCCGCCGCCCGGCGTCGCCGCTCGGCAACCGCCGCCCCTCAGCAGCGACCCCAACCGGCGAGCCGCCCGTCGCCCGGCCCGATCCGATCCGGCCTCGCCACGAGCTCCATTGACCTCGTCTCCCTCCTTTTTTTCACTAAGTCCTTAGATCATTGTTATTTTGTGCAATTTTCATCATGCTATATCTTCGCATCCGTAGATCTATTTTTCGCGTATAATATGTCAAAATGTTCGTCTCGAAGAGTAGATCATTTCATTCCATTGCATCATTTTCATTTGAGCTCATCTTGATGCCCGAAATGCTGTTGGAAGAGTGCTATGTGCTGTTAGTTTCTGATTTTATCAGAACTTGCACTTTTGTTATTTTTGCCATGATTATTGTGTGCACCCTATGAATTGGAGTCCTACATGTGTTTTGTAATATGCCATGCCATCTTTCCAGGGGTGTATGCCATGTATTTTTGTGATCTATGTGGTGACTAGCACAAGCATGCAAAGTAGGTGTCCTAATGTTGCTGATTTCAGCCCTGTTTTAGCTGATTTTGATGCCATGTTTACTAGATGATACCGAGAGATCTATGCATATTTTGAGATACTTCAGTAAGGGTGTTTTGTAAAGCATGTCTTGCTCTATCCATCCATGCCCTTGTTTGCAATTATGGAGTGCCATAGCTTGAGTCAATCGAGCTCTACTTTTGCTATCAAATGTTTCCTGGCAGATTGTATACATGTTATTCGATTTTGCCTAGCTTGTTGTGGTTGACCCATTTAGGCTATGTTAGTGTTCTTGCCATGTATGTCTTCTATGTCATGTCTTCTTGATGTATGTATGCTTAGTTTATCATATAAGGCTCTGTAGTGAGTGCATTGAGCTTGTAAACATGCCTACTCGTTATCAGTTTTTGACATGCCATGTTGCTGAATCTGTTAACGAAACTTTCAATATTGACATGGGTGTTACTATATTTTCTAGTCCTTTTTGGCTTATGGTCAGTAAGGGACTTTTGTTCTAGGCTTTGAGTAGATTTATGCCATGCCATGTTTTGCTATTTTAAGGTCCTGTAGCATGTGGTTTTGCTGCTCTGAACATTGCAACCTGATGCTGTTTTTGACATGCCCAGCCTGGTATTTTGTGCACTTTTGCCATGCTTGTTTGAACCTGTTATGATGTGAACTAGCCGAAGCTCAGTGCTCATCTTTTGTCAAGCATCTTGTGTAGATCACTGCCATGTCCTTTGTTGATACGTTTGGGTGCAGTAGCTTAATTATTTGTTGCTTGCTAAGTGGCATCATGCTGTTAATGGCAGATTTGTGCCATTCTTGTTTTGCTTGTCATTTGCAAACCGTGCATCCGATTCCGGTGATCTTTATATCGATTTCATCCGAAATCATCTCATCTTTCCAGTGGCATGTTTGGTTTGCCAAGTTGATGCCTGGTTCATCATTTACCTTCCGGAGCGCTTTATACGCATTGCATATCACATCCCGCATATCATGTCATGTTTTGCATCATGTTGATTGTGCATTGCACCGTGATTTATTGCGGTTCCTTTGTTTGTGTTGTTGCTTTGGGTAGAGCCGGAGACGATGCACGTGAACGAGGAACCTGTTGAGAACGCCACGAGGATCAAGCTTTCGACAACTCGAGAACATCGCAGTAAGATGACCATACCCTCGAAATCACTTCTATCTTTGCTATGCTAGATGCTCGCTCTTTTGCTATGCCTATGCTGCCATGCCTACCACTTGCTATATCATGCCACCCATATTGCCATGTCAGCCCTAACCATCCTTTCCTAGCAAACCGTTGATTGGCTATGTTACCGCTTTGCTCGGCCCCTCTTATAGCGTTGTTAGTTGCGGTGAAGATGAAGTTTGTTCCTTGTTGGAACATGGAGATGTTGTTCCTTGTTGGAACATGTTTACTTGTTGGGGATATCACAATATAAATATCTGCTATAATTTAATACATCTATATACTTGGTAAAGGGTGGAAGGCTCGGCCTTATGCCTGGTGTTTTGTTCCACTCTTGCCACCCTAGTTTCCGTCATACCGGTGTTATGTTCCTTGATTTTCGCGTTCCTTACACGGTTGGGTGATTTATGGGACCCCTTGACAGTTCGCTTTGAATAAGACTCGTCCGGCAAAGGCCCAACTTTGGTCTTACGATTGCCACCTAAGCCTTTTTTCCCCGGGTTTTCGCGAGCCCGAGGGTCATCTTTATTTTAACCCCCCAAAGGTTCTTCGAGTGTCAGTCCCGAATCGAGCTACCAAGGGGCCACCACGGGAAACTTCGAGGCTTGGTTTTACTCGTAGCTAGTCTCATCCGGATGTGCCTCGAGAACGAGATATGTGCAGCTCCTATCGGGATTTGTCGGCTGTCGAGCGGCTTTCTTGGTCTTGTTTTATTCTTTGTCGAAATGTCTTGTAGTCCGGGATTCCGAGATTGATCGGGTCTTCGGTAGAAGGAATATCCTTCGTTGACCGTGAGAGCTTATAATGGGCTAAGTTGGGACACCCTGCAGGTAATATCTTTCGAAAGCCGTGTCTGCGGTTATGAGGCGATGGGAATTTGTTAATGTCCGGTTGTAGAAAACCCGAAGTTGACCTCAAATAAAATACACATCAACGGCGTGTGTAACTGTGATGGTCTCTTCTCGAGTCCGGGAAGTGAACACGATGTTGGAGTTATGTCCGGCGTAAGTAGTTCAGGATCACTTCTTGATCGCTACTAGCTTCACGTCCGTGCTTTGCTCCTCTTCTCGCTCTCTTTGCGAAGTAGCCACCATATATGCTAGTAAACTGCTGCAGCTCCACTATACTACTCAGTCCTTCCTATAAGCTTAAATAGTTTTGATCTCGCTGGTGTGAGATTGCTGAGTCCGTGACTCATGATACTTCCAAAAAGCAGTTGCAGTGCGACGATGCGGTCAGGGTGACTCCACCGAGCTCAAGTGGGAGTTCGACGAGAACGTGGTCGTTACTATGTGTCTTTTCACGATGATCGCAGTGGTGCCCAGTTGGGGACGATTCGGGATCCGTAGCATTTGGGGTATCTTCTTTATTTTGGTTCCGTAGTCGGACCTTCAGTGTACTCTGAATGATGGATGTTTATTTATGTATTATGTGAAGTGACGACTGTAAGCCAACTATGTATCTCTTTCCCTTATTGATTACATGGGTTGTGTGAAGATTACCTCACTTGCGACATTGCTTTCAATGCGGTTATGCCTCTAAGTCGTGCCTCGACACGTGGGAGATATAGCCGCATCGGGGGCGTTTCAAAAGGTGTGCCATACCAGAAGTAATGTCTTAAGTCATAGAAAACCTTTTCTTTTGTTGGTATGTGAAGCTAGGTGGTATAAATTTAGCAACAATATAATTGGCATAATCAGCATACCATGGAGTACTACAAGAAGCATTTATGACAGCTAAGTGTTCATCGGGAAAAGCTATCGTCAATTGGTAGTGGGTCATCAAGAACATTTTATAACCTAGACAAGTTGTCTGCTACGGGGTTTTCAGCTCCCTTCCTATCAATAATATGCAAGTAAAATTTTGCAACAAGAGAACCCATCTAATAAGTCTAGGTTTAGCATCTTTCTTTTCCATAAGGTATTTAATAGCAGCATGATTGATGTGAACGGTTACTTTGGAATCAACAATATAAGATCTGAACTTATCACAAGCAAAGACAGCTGCTAAAAATTATTTTTCAGTAGTAGCATGATTTTCTTTGAGCACTGTCTAGAGTTTAACTAGAATAATGGATAACATTTAATTTCTTATCAACTCTTTGTCCTAGAACAACACCAACAACATAATCACTAGCATCACACATAATATCAAAGGGTAGGCTCCAGTCAGGTGGATGAACAATAGGTGTAGAAATCAAATCCTTCTTTAGTATTTCAAATGCTTCTACACAATCATCATCAAAAACAAATGGAACATCTTTTCGCAAAAGATTTGTGAGAGGCCTAAAAATCTTAGAGAAGTCTTTAATAAACCTCATATGGAAACTAGCATGACCAAGCAAAACTTCTTTAGGACACGACATTTTTTTAGTAGCATCAACTTTAGCTTTATCAACTTCAATACCTCTTTCAGAAATTTTATGCCCCAAGACAATACCTTCATTAACCATAAAGTGGCACTTTTCCCAATTCAAGACACGATTAGTTTCTTCACATCTCTGCAAAACTCGATCGAGGTTGCTTAAGCAATCATCAAAAGATGTTCCGTAAATGGAGAAATCATCCATGAAATCATGAACAATCTTTTCACAAAAGTCAGAGAATATAGCAGTCATACATCTTTAAAAAGTAGCAGGTGCATTGCATAAACCAAAAGGCATACGTCTATAAGCAAAGGTACCAAAAGGGCAAGTAAAAGTAATTTTTTTTCTTGATCCTCTTGTGACACGGGTGTTTGAGACAAACTAGAATAAGCATCTAGAAACCAAAAGTGTGTATGCTTGGATAGTCTTTCTAGCATTTGATCAATAAAAGGTAGAGGATAATGATCTTTCCTAGTAGCTTTGTTCAACTTTCTAAAATCAATAACCATTCTATAATGTATGACAATTCTGTGTGGAATCAGTTCATTTTTATCATTAGGAACAATGGTAATACCTCCCTTCTTGGGAACACAATGAACAGGATTTACTCATCTATTATCAGCAACAGGATAAATTACACCTACTTCCAGAAGATTTAGTATTTCATTTCTTACCACTTCTTTCATTTTGGGATTCAACCGTCCTAGTTTTTTTCCCTCGCTGACAGTTTCCTTCTCACAATCTATTTTGGCATTAATAGTGTTCAAAAAAGGTCTAGCAAAAATAATGGGACAAAAATCATCTTGTGGGGAACCAAGAACTAGAAAATTAGTAGGGTATTTTGTTTTCCAACACAAGACTTCAACATCTCTAACAATCCCAATTGGTGATATAGTATCTCTATTGGCAAGCTTAATAGTGACATCAATATCTTCTATTTCAGCAGGTGCAATATCATTCATACTTTCTTGATATAAAGTAAAGGGAATTGCACTCACACAAGCACCCAAATCACATAAGCCATGATAGCAATAATCTCCTATTTTAACAGAAAAAATAGACATACCAACAACAGGTCTATGCTTATCTTTATCATCAAGTCAAGCAATTCTTGCAGCTTCATCACTGAAACAAATAACATGCACATCAATATTATCAACAAGAGATCTTTAACCATAGCAATACTATATTCAACTTTAATTTGTTCAAGGGGTGTAGGTGTTCTAGTATAACTTTTACGAACCACAGTTGAAGCTTTAGCATGTTCCTTTATTCTAACAGGGAAAGGTGGTTTCTCAATATAAGCAGTACGAACAATAGGATCAACGTTATAAGTAATAGTTTCCTCTTAAGCTTTAATAGGTTCTACTATTTTCACTTCAATGGGGGGAAGATATTTAGTCCAGTTCTACTTAGGGAGATCAACACGAGTAGCAAATGATTCAAATAAAGAAGCTACTATCTCAGAGTCAAGTCCATATTTAGTACTAAATTCACGAAAATCATCGGTATCCATAAAAGATTTAACACAATCAAACTTAAGGTTTATACCTGACTGATTGTGCTATGGCCCCAGCCGTCTCTGTACGGTGATGTTTGGATTTGGATTGTCTGGATCGTTGCTTTATTTATAAAGTGAGGCAAAAGCCTATTTCGAGAGTACACACCCCTTGTGAAATATATCTACCCCCGAAATGATTCGCTTATGTACAAAAAACTAGTGTTAGAATTTCAACAATGTCAATCGAACATTTTTATAGCAATTACAGTTGTCGTGATATAATAATTCCCTTGCTAAAGGGGAGTCTAAACTGTGAGGAGCCAAGAAAACAAATGCGGCGTGTGCACAGTCTCTCTCTCTCTCCCTTTCTCTATCTCCCTTTCTCTCTCTCCCTATATCTCTCTCTCTCTCTTCCTCTCTCCCTCTCTCTCTCTCCCTCTCCCTCTCCATGTCTCTCCCTCTCTCTCTCCCTCCCTCTCTCTCTACTAGTTCAAGTGGATAATCACTGACCTTTCAAAAGTTAAGTAATCGACATAAGAGAGCTTCCGCCTTGTGCTTTAATTCACAAACTGAAGCAAATAAGACGAAGCGATCGACATAATATTAGAAGAGTGCTACCGATGGAATACTAGCTAGTACCTAAATGAAGTGGAGAAGTCGTCAGGCCTAGTGGCGGAGCTTGATGAAGAATGTTGAGGGGGCAAAGAAGATAAATTATGCATGACTCTTGAGAAATTTTGGATATTCAAGCCTAATAATTAAAGCCACACTTAACAGGGCAATGGCCCCCTTTGGCCCCTGTGAAGCTCCGCCACTAGTCAGGCCATCCTCGTCGCCATGAAGTACTCCAAGCACAGTGTAGTGTTGCATGAGACAATCACGTGAATGCTTGCTGTTGCGGTGGCGGCGGTGATGGCGGCGACAATGATGCTGATCTCGGCCGCCGCTGCGATCTGGACCATTGCCTTCCCGCAGATGGCCCAATGAACAGCGGCGACGGTGGGAGGTGCTCCATCGGCCAGTAAGGCCATGACGAGGATGAATACCTCCAAAGCCCGATCCCAAGTTGTGCCGCCCTAGGGCCCCCATAGCACTTTGCCCAGCAGCATCTGCACGGCGCCACTCAACACGCTCATGAGCGCTACGAGGGCCAGCCGGCCTTTGGAGTGCTTCGAGTGCCCCGAACGCGAGGAGGCCGAGTGTGACCGTCGCGCCGGTCGTAAGGCCGTGCGTGGGACGACGCCTCCACTTCAGAACCTGCTCCTGAAGTGTTGTTGCTCGGGCTTCCATGGCGTGCATCGTATGAAACTTGGCGGGATCTCCTCTCGCTTCGTGGATGGTGGATGGGGACAGGAGGACTCTACTAAAGTATAAATCAGCGCAGACCCTCTTCTCCGCCTCACTCCCTTTCGCTTTCTTTCGTTTTGTTTTGCTACATGCGCGCATGCTCACAAACAGATCCATGTGTCCTTTTTTAAAATGAGAGGGGTCTCTCCCAACCCCAACTTTTAATGGAAAGCCACGACAAAGTCAAACCAGTGTTATAAGAGCATCTACAACTGGACCCTCATACCTGTCTCAAACGCCTCGGCAGGTTGCCCGGTCACTGACAGGTCACAAAAACGCAACCCAACAATGACAACTTCAATTCCATATTCAAAAACTCTTGATGAGCTCAACATTGAAGGAGTGGCACAACCTACAACAGGGAATGGATACCTCTCGACAGAGCAGCTCATCCATCGAAGAGAGAGAGAGTGTGTGTCTGTGTGTGTTTTATTCGTGCAAAACTGTAGCCATCGCAGTGCATAGTGGCAGAAATTGTAGCCTTTCTTGCCGGTCTCTATCACGGGTCTCCATCCACTGCCAGGTTATTAAGCGTTGAGTGCCTGCCCAGCTGCTGATTCTTTAATCTATGCACACATCCAGATGCACCGGAGTCTATATTGAACGGCTATGATAGGAGGTACCGTGTAGCTCGTCCTACAAAAAACCGCTCTCTAAAATTACTCAGGAGAAAGTAAGTGCCTTTAGTTCGACATATCAATCTAGCATAGTACTTGGGATTCACCCATCTCTTACAGTTTATCCACTGCTTCAACAGACAACAGACAACAGAAAAAACATAAACACACAACAGAAATGTTGAATCAGCCATTTAATTAAACAAAAAAGGACAGCACAGGAAGGACATTACTAATCCATAATGCCTACTCTAGTTCCCTCCCAACAATTTCTTACTCATATTATGCATAAAGCAAACGATATGATTATAAAAACCAACTTATTCTTAACAATCTAATTCCCAAAATCAAATCGGCACCAAAAGATAGGATTTACAAAACAACAAACAGATTTCCTAGATGCCTATTTAGAGAAAGTTTTAGAGCAGTGACATGGCAATGGTATAAGATCAATATGGCTAATTACGTAAACGACACCACTATTCTGGACCGAGAAAGGTTAATGAAATACACACAAAATCATTGGCAGCAATCAAATGGTTGAAAAAGAATTAGAAAAAAAATATTGTCAAAAATTATCATAAATTTGTTAGTTGATAATGGGAAATAATTTTATATATGCTCATGGGAGCACAACATAATGTAATACATCTCTTATGATCTATGCATGGCTGTACACCACCATCAGTTTATATACATAAGTTTGTACAAAAAATTATGAATAGAACTGTTAGTTTTCATCTCGACAGTATCTTTTACAGGAGTCTGGATGTTTATATCTCCTACGCATGTATTTTGGTGTGGCGTTTTGGGTAGGCTGCATTCTTCCAAGAGGTGTGTGCGTGCAAGGCGTACAATGCTAGTGTAGTTTCACCTTGAAGAATGCGCATTGCGAGGAGCAAACATTGACAGGTTAAATGGTAAGGCATACGAGCTGATCAAGAAGGGCAGCCACTATAAGAGCTAGTAGACATTGATTTTACCTATGAACGGCCAGTTGTATGGTCAAGATAATAACTGAACATAATCTTGGAAGTTAGTTGAGTATCATCATTACCTAGTCGTGTGGATCACCGAGATAAACATGACATAATCAAGAGACTGTGGAAGGAAGAAAAATGTTATATGAATCAAAGCATATCAAATAAGAACACTGAATAGCAAATACACAAAACCCAAAGAAGTATTGTATCGTGAGACAAAAACGTGGATCATAGCCTATTGGAATAAGTATAAATATTACTGGGAAGAAAATAACCTCGCTGTGGCAAATTTAAAAGGAGGGGCATGTGGCAATAGGAAAGCATTTTTATTTACCAATGAAAGGAAGCAATGATATATGGATGATGCATATATGATTTTCCACTAACCTTTGCTTGAAATGACTTGTCTAAATCTTGTGAAACAACCACATGTCAAGTCGAGTGGCCTGTCATCTTTGACAGGAACATGCATCCATCCATATTAGGTAACCCCTGAGATTTTTCTGGTGTCAAGAGACTTCCCACCGCATCTCGCCTCCACATCCATTAGAACCATCTGCATCAACACATCACCCGGCCCAAAAAAAGAATCAGTTTGAGCGGCTCCATCCCAAGATTTCCTTCAAGATAGTTAGATCGAGAATATGCATGATCTTACATAGAAAGGGTGGACCAGACCGACAAGGCCGGCATCATGGACAGGTTTTAGGCTGCGGCCACATGCATAGTCAGGGTTCCGCTGGGCATGAAGACGACATGGCCGGCCGGTGTTGCTACGCACTCGGTCGCTCGCTCAGACGATGAACCTTCGGTTGAATGGTGCTGGATGGATGTGTTGTAGGTGAAGTGGGGCGTTGGATTGAGCAGAAAGGATGTGCGTCGTGTGGGGCGGGCCAGATCGAGAGCGGAGGGGGCAGTCATTTATATAGAGGAAGATCGCCTCTGGCTTGGCGAGCGAGCGGACCGAAGCTTTGTCGGGCCAGAATGGTGAGCTCGGACCGGCTGATTTTTTGAGCGGGCTAGGCCTGAGCCGGCCAGGACCGAGCGGGCCATGAGCCGGTCCGAAAGACCGCTCGTGTCGTCCACCCTGATTGATATGTTTGAAGTGCCCATGTGTTGGTGCACTGTGTGTGTAAGGGGATGACGACCATGTGTTGCCGTCAGCTGACCCTCCGTCGTGTGCTTCATGCACATCAGTTCAGCTAAAGCGTGCACTATGTGTGCAGAGTGTGTTGTAGTGGTTTGTGTGAGTTTCTGTAACAGAGTCAAGTGCTGGCATGAGTTGCTACGCAGGAAAAAAAAAGAAGGGCATCCGTTGCCTGAAAACTGAAAGTGTGTGCGTCTCTGCTCTGTTTCTTTTCTCTGCTAGAACTCCTCTGTTACTCACCCATTCCATCGAGCAGCCTGTGTGCGTGCGTGCATGAGTCCACCGAGAACATAACAAAGTGAGATTCCGTGCGAACACAAAGCACGGCCTGCCCTGCCATGAAGTCTTGAGCAGAGTAAATACTACGAGTATGATGCACAGATTAACAAGACTACTCCACCCTGGCATGATGCCCTGCTTTTTATGATACACAATTAGGATTACAGGGCAGTTAAGGAAAATGACAAGCAGTAGTATTCTGCAGCAAACAAAATCGTGCACGCACGCACACACTGAAAGGGGATTTTTCGGAAGATCACCTCTGCTGATCAATCCCATCTGAGATGAGACGGCAAGGAAGGAAATGATGGTTGAGTTGAGTCGGCGTGGGGATTCGGAATTGAAACATCTTCAACTCAGAGCGAGGAAATGTGATTCATTGGAATGTAGACTGACTGACTAGGGTCGGGTGGTGCTAATCTGCAGCAAACAAAACAAAACAAAACAAAATTTTGCACGCACTGAAAGGGGATTCAATTCATTCATCGTGACAAGACAAGTAAGTTGCAGGGGAATCCATGGACTCACTTGACAGGAAGGAATGGGAAGGAAGGAGAGGAGGAGCGCATACCGCGGCCTGGTCGTCCGTCGTCGAGACGCGGCGGGGTGAGGGCATCTGCCTCGCGAGCTCTCCCCTATGCCGCGCCGAGGGAACAGGGGTCGACCCCATCCCCATGCGGCTGGCTAGGGTTCGCCGCAGGTCTCCATTGGGCTGAGGGCGTTGCAGCTCGAAGTAGATCGGACACGGAGGGTGCAGATCCACCGCCACCGCCGTCGTCGCTGGGAGCGGCGCGGACGGTGGCTGGAAAATGGCGGCTGCGCAAAGGAGCTAGAGGTCGCCGGTGGAGGGAAGGACCGAAGGATGGAGGGCGGCAGCGGCGGCGGCGGCGCCGTCGTCGGAGCGGGAGGAGAGGGGAGGGAGTCGATCGCTAGGGGTGGGGTTGGGGTTGCGTTGGGCTTTCATTTGGATTCCATCGCCAAAGCTGTGAAGAAAGAGATTATGAAAGCGAAGCGAGCTGTGAAGAACAAAGATGGACACGAGAGGATTGAAGGAAGGAAGCACAAGGAATCAGGGGGAAGGAAAAGGGCATATCGCCAATCTCGGCAAGTCGCCACGCAAAACGCTGGTTCATTTAGTCCCACATCGGCTAGCGTGGTAAAACAGGACCAGCTTATAAGCCCCGCTCTGCTGCCATACTTGTCCCTTTGGAGACACCCGGTATTGAGAAACAATATAACGAGGCTAGCTAGATGCCTCCACAGCGATTTGATTGTCTCAACTGTCGGATCCTTAAACCTACGATCCAGATCATCTAGCTCGCTGCTGTCGTCCTGCCTCCCAGTTGCGAGCTACTACTACAGATATGCATCGACTTACGTGTCCTCTACCCTCCATGCAGAGAGGACTACAAGTGCAATCTCCTATGGTATGTTGCGTTCTTCCGTGCAGAGGACCAACGCACGCGGCGTCCTTCCCTGGATGTCCCCTCCGATGTTCTGCGCATGAAGCTGGGCGCATGGGCCTCGACCGTGAGGAGATGGGGGATACAACAAACTGATTGTAATCTGAGTCAAAGTCAACCATTGAGGACACCGACAAGGTAGAATCGCATGAGCTGCTCCTTCATTGAGCCATCTCCATTGCTTGCTTGCGTGCTACGTGGGGTGGTGAAACGCTCTGCTTTGATTTCTGCTGCTCCAAGGCTGAATTTTAAGGCTGGATGAGCTGCTTATATAAAGGTTAGTAGATCCGAGCAGATTCTATTTGCCTCATGAAATCAACACTAAGTATCCTTGCACGTTTTAACTCATTTTTTCAAGAAATTGAAAAAAAAAAGAGTTCAGCGTAATGCCTATTTGGTTTAAAGAAAATGTTCAAGATATTGATCTGACAAAATAAGAACGCTGCATATAATCGGGAAAAGATAGTTCGGTTTGTCATGCATGCTACTCACTCCATTACTAAATATAAGACCTTTTATAGATTTCAATACGGGCTACATACGGATGTATATTGACGCGTTTAAGAGTGTATGTTCACTCATTTTACTTCGTATGTAGTCTATATTAAAATCTCTAAAAAGCCTTATATTCAGGAAAAGAGGAGTACATCTTTGTATCCGATATTTTAGGTCTAGGAATCAAGAGATCTACCATGTAATTTTAAGTGGTTTTTAGATTAAGAATTTGCTTTGAGCTGTCATCTAACAATGACATAATCATTCCAGCATACTGTAGCAAAGATTCCTCATGTTAAACCATCTGGCTGGTGCTATTTGTACGCGCAGCGGGATAAAAAATCTCAATTACTAAACAGTATAACAGGGCTAGTTAGAAGTCTCCACAGTCATTTAAGATCCTAAACCGTCCGATTCAGCGTACAAACGAATCAGATCATTCCAACCTCACACAGTTTTTCTTTGCGCCTCGTTTGCTCGCTAATTAAAGCCGGCCGAAGTTGAACCAACGTCCACAGGGCCGCTGCTCCGCAGACTTATTTTGGTACCTTCTGATGCTCCGGTCTGCAGTGGGCCGTTAGGCCATGTGGTAAATTTCTTTTCTTTTCGTGAGACCGACCGCACTTTCGATCCGTGGCGCTACAGCCATATTTCGTGATCAAAAGTAGCGCTGCAGCTGTTTCTCAAAAAAAAAAGTAGCGTTGCAGCTGCGCCTACCTTTGTCTAAAAATAATTTGGCTACCTATGGCTTGACTGCATCGTTCTTTGTTACATTTATTCCTTTACTACGCAGCCCTTCTCAGAAAAAAATGCCTCTACTACACAGCATCTACCATTGCAAGGCTACAACGAACAATGACACATACCAGATACCACACAGATATGATCGACCACGTATTCAAATGCCTTAGGAAATGATATGTATAGACAAAACAAATGCACAATGACATTCCAGTGTTGACTTAGATGGCATTATCATCCGTCTCAGTTTTGCAACTTATACCTAAAGTTTCAATATTGCCCACCTATTTATAGAAGTAGGTTCATTTTTCTCTTGCCTGTGATGTCTAGATTTTCTCATACATTTATATTGTCTTTCAATAAAATGCGCGGGCGCAGCAACGCGCGCCTTTACGTTCTAGTTGATAAATAAAATAAAGTTACATCAACAATACAAAATCGACTTTGCCCCATCACTTTTTTGTGCAGTGGGGTCATTCCAGCATGTTGATTTTCATGATCGTATACCTAAAGCCCTGAACAAATGTAACCCACGCGCCATCTACATCGATGCACTGTAATTGAAAGTACTCAAAGTCTTCGATATATATCCTACTACTTTTGTGCATAAAATTCTCCTCTTTAATTAGTGGCATATAATATGAGAAAGATATGTAAACTTAACTTTCATATTTATGTTTTTAGATGTTTATGATATTATGCTCATTATATATTATACAAACATAAAGGACGAGCGCAGCAACACGCGCCATTATGATCTAGTATTGGAATTAAAAGAAATAGCATTGCAGCTGCATATGGATGACACTGCCAACATTTTTTGTTTCTTTTCCCCTGTAAAATCCGTAGCAAATAAAATCCCACGTTAAAAACTTTAACAAAAATGTTTTTCACTGCCAATATTTCGAGTTCTACTGATTTTACATAAATCCATAGGAAAGAAAATCCCCCGTTAAAAACTACCAAAAAAATGTGTTCCACGCCGTAATTACTTCTACCTTCGCATGAATGAAAAAGAAGAAACAACCGTCACACATCCCACACCCATCTCCCCCGACCTCCTTGCCCCACTATTTTTTACCCCTCACGATTTCTACTGATTTTACATAAAAGTCCTCATAGTTCTTATTTTCATATCCAAAATTTTAGGATTTCACGCGCCATCTTTTCAGCCCCTCACGTGTAGAGTACTACTATTTTATTGAAAGGTCCACATAATTCCATTTCGATACTTACATCTACCAATTTTTGGGTCGTAGGTTAACTGCCAATTTTTACTCTTGAACCATGGCATTTGTTGTGGCCGTGTATACACATGAAATACTCCCTCCGTTTTGTTTTACTTCGCGTATTGGATTTGTCTCAAGTCAGACTTTGTAAAGTTAGACCAAACTTATATTAGAAACTATCAACATCTACAATACCTTATAATTATAATATGAAATTATATTTTATAGAGGATCTAATGATGTTATTGTATTGTGAATGTTAATAATTTTTTGTATAAACTTGGTCAATTTTTGAAGGGTTTGACTTTAGACAAATTAATATGCAGAGTAAAAAAGAAACATAGGGAGTAGATACATAATCTTTTTCTTTGCGGGATGGGATGGAAGCGATGATGCACGATGCAAACAGGCCATGTGTTTATACATGAGTTAGTATATTAAAATCAGCTAGTATTTCTAAATGTATACATGAGGCAATGACATGAATCTATTAATATAAATCATTGACTAAGTATATGAAGAAAGTTGTACTAACCAGATAAATATAATATGAGTGCATATGCCTAATGGATCTATTAATATTCAGTTAGTGTTGATATTTTTTTCTATTCCTACATTTTAAAAATGATCGACTTGAGTTTATTTTGGGTGATTACACTTTTTTTACCCCTCACTAGTTTTACTAATTTTACAGAAAGGTCCTCATAGTCCTCATTTCATATTTTCATATCCAAAATTTTACGATTTCACGCCCCATCTTTTCAGCCCTCACGTATACTACTATTTTTATTGGAAGGTGTGACGCCTCCGATTTGACCATACACTAATCATACACGCAAATGTGTACGATCAAGTTCAAGGACTCGCGGAAAGATATCACAACACAACTCTAGACACAAATAAAATTATACAAGCTTTATATTACAAGTCAGGGGCCTCAAGGACTCGAATACATAATTTTGCTGGTGGGTGGCCATACTTAATTGTGGTGCCACGGCGCGAGTTCGATCCGCGAATAGATGCACCTTTTGGGGATTTGTTCTCATAGATTAAAATTTTGCTGGGCCGACCCAGTACCATCGCCTTCGGGCGCCAATAAACCGAAGGTCAGGCTCGTCCGGGCACCCCTGTTTCTCGCGTTTAGCAAGACGAGGGGATGCGCTCGCTTCTCGGGACGCCCCAGGGGCCGGCCTGGCCGCGGGAGCCGCAGCCTATTTTTTTATGTTTAAACTTATTGTTTTATTTTTGTAATTTTTTATACTTTCAAATGTTCTACATATTTTATACTTACAAAAAAAACACTCCTCAACACAAATTCAAAAAAAATGTTGAATAAGTATTAAAATAATGTTGAACAAGAATTTTAAAAATGTTTACAACAATTAATTATAAATATTGAATAAGTATTAAAAATGATGCAAAAGTATTTGAAAAATGTTGAATAATAATTGAAAATGTTGAACAAGTATTTGAAAAAATTAATAGGTATTCAAAAATGTTGAATGAGTATATGAAAAATGATGGACAATTATTTGAAAATGTTGAACAAGTATTTGAAAAAATGTTGAATAACTATTAAAGTGTTGAACAATTATTTCAAAAATGTTGAATAAGCATTTGGACAGTGTTAAGCGTGTATACAAAAAATGTTGACCACTTGTTATGAAAATGTAGAGTGAAAACAAAACCAAACATGAGAAAACCAAAAAAGAAAAAAAACAAATAAGAAATGGAGAAAAAATTGAAAAACCGAAGAAAAAAACAAAAAATCATATGAAAACCAAAAACAAAAACAAAAAATAAGTAAAGAGAAATACAAGTGAAAAAGCCACCTCAAAGCAGCATCAAATATGTTTCGTTTCTAGTTATGAACACCAATTGGGCATTGGCGTGGTAGCTAGCAGCGCGATATATTAGCTAGTAGACCAGGGTTTGAACCCTGGAGTTTCCTTTTTTGTTCTGTATTTATTTTAAGTGGGCGAGCGCGATATCTCAAAACTCTTAAGTGAGACATCTCTTGAGCGACCGCTTAATGCGATAAATAGCTCCCACGCCTGGAGCTTGATCGTGATGCAATAATGTGGCCCATATGACCTGGCAATGCCCAGCTCGCCTATTCTAGGGCAGCCTTATTTGTCGCGTTCAGCGAGTCCAAACGCTCCACTCGCTGAAGCCAGCGAGCTTATGGGCTGGACCACGTGCGCAGGTAAGCAACTACTTGTTTCTTGTTTCATTTTTTTCATGTTTTTTTCCTTTTTTTTTTTTACTTTTTTATACTTTAAAATATTCAACCTCTCCCTCTCTCCTTGCTGGATCAAGGCGTGGGAGACGTCACCGGGCTGTACGTGTGTTGAACGCGGAGGTGCCGTCCGTTCGGCACTAGGATCTCCGGTGATTTGGATCACGACGAGTACGACTCCTTCAACCCGTTCTCATAAACGCCCGCTTAACGATCTACAAGGGTATGTAGATGCACTCTCCTTCCCTCGTTGCTGGTTTCTCCATAGATAGATCTTGGTGACACGTAGGAAAATTTTGAATTTCTGCTACGTTCCCCAACAGTGGCATCATGAGCTAGGTCTATTGCGTAGATTCTTTGCATGAGTATAACACAAAGTAGTTGTGGGCGTTGATTTTGTTCAATATGCTTGCCGTTACTAGTCCAATCTTGTTTCGACGGTATTGTGGGATGAAGCGGCCCGGACCGACCTTGCACGTACTCTTACGAGAGAGTGTTCCACTGACCGACATGCACTTGGTGCATAAGGTGGCTAGCGGGTGCCGCCTCCCACTTTAGTCGGAACGGATTCGATGAAAAGGGTCCTTATGAAGGGTAAATAGCAATTGACATATCACGTTGTGGTTTTGCGTAGGTAAGAAACGTTCTTGCTAGAAACCCATAGCAGCCACGTAAAACATGCAAACAACAATTAGAGGACGACTAACTTGTTTTTGCAGGTATGCTATGTGATGTGATATGGCCACGAAGAATGTGATGAATGATATGTGATGTCTGAGATTGATCATGTTCTTCTAATAGGAATCACGACTTGCATGTCGATGAGTATGACAACCGGCAGGAGCCATAGGAGTTGTCTTTATTTATTGTATGACCTTTGTCATTGAACAAACGCCATGTAATTACTTTACTTTATTGCTAGCCGGTAGCCATAGTAGTAGAAGTAATAAGTTGGCGAGACAACTTCATGGAGACACAATGATGGAGATCATGATGATGGAGATCATGGTGTCATGCCGGTGACGATGATGATCATGGAGCCCCGAAGATGGAGATCAATGGAGCTATATGATATTGGCCATATCATGTCACTACTATATAATTGCATGTGATGTTTATTATGTTTATGCATCTTGTTTACTTAGAACGACGGTAGTAAATAAGATGATCCCTTACAACAATTTCAAGAAGTGTTCTCCCCTAAGTGTGCACCGTTGCTAAAGTTCGTCGCTTCTAAGCACCACGTGATGATCGGGTGTGATGGATTCTTACGTTCACATACAACGGGTGTAAGACAGATTTACACACGCGAAACACTTAGGGTTAACTTGACGAGCCTAGCATGTACAGACATGGCCTCGGAAGACTGAGACCGAAAGGTCGAGCATGAGTCGTATAGTAGATACGATCAACATGAAGATGTTCACCGATGATGACTAGTCCGTCTCACGTGATGATCGGACACGGCTTAGTTGACTCGGATCATGTAATCACTTAGATGACCCGGAGGGATGTCTATTCGAGTGGGAGTTCATAAGATGAACTTAATTATCACGAACATAGTCAAAAGACCTTTTGCAAATTATGTCGAAGCTCGCGCTTTAGTTCCTTTGTTTAGATATGTTCCTAGAGAAAATATAGTTGAAAGTTGACAAGATGGCGATTATGCGGACAAAAGAAAGCTTATGTCCTTAATGCACCGCTTAGTGTGCCGAACCCCAATCGTCGTTGCATGGATGTTGCGAACATCGGACATACACGTTTTGATAACTACGTGATAGTTCGGTTAAGCGGTTTAGAGTTGAGGCACCAAAGACGTTTTTCAAACGTCATGGAACATATGAGATGTTTCGAGGGCTGAAATTGGGATTTCAGGCTCGTGCCCACGTCAAGAGGTACAAGACCTCCAACAATTTTCTTAGCCTGCAAACTAACGGAGAAAAGCTCAATCGTTGAGATTGTGCTCAGATTGTCTGAGTACAACAATCACTTAAATCGACTGGGATTTGATCTTCCAGATGAGATAGTGATGTTTCTCTAAAGTCATTGCCACCAAGCTGCTAGAGCTTCATGATGAACTATAACATATCAGGGATAGAGATGATGATCCTTGAGGTATTCGCGATGTTCGACACCGCGAAAGTAGAAATCAAGAAGGAGCATCAATTTTTGATGGTTGGTGAAACCATTAGTTTCGAAGAACGGCAAGGGCAAGAAGGGATACTTCATGAAACGACAAATCAGCTGCTGCTCTAGTGAAGAAAGCCAAGGTTGAACCCAAACCCGAGACTAAGTGCTTCTGTAATAAGGGGAACAGCCTTTGGAGCGTAATTACCCTAGATACTTGGTAGATAAGAAGGCTGGCAAGGTCGATAGAAGTATATTGGATATACATTAAGTTATTGTGTATTTTACTAGTACTCCTAGTAGCACCAGGGTATTAGATACCGGTTCGGTTGCTAAGTGTTAGTAACTCGAACTCTTACCGGTCTGTGTTCTATCATGGACCTGTATTCCGTTCCTCGAATCGAGACTTTCTTTTGGTATGATTTTGATACGAGTTTT